>JBAMNC010000707.1:0-600000 GCA_037902135.1 Cetoscarus ocellatus
AAAGATATTTATTTCCAGGCGAGGCTGCCCAAATATTGGTAAACATTGCTTAGGTAACTGTGTAGGTTAGACCGATGTCTATCTTGGTTAAAAATGACTGAGAAATGTTAAGTTACTGTATTCAATATTAGAATATTTTGCACACATGCTATGATTGTTTTAACCAAATGAGGAAGGGCTCTTATGTTGGTTTTTGCCTGGGATCTCCAATTTATTAAAACTGACCCTGTCATTAATTTGTCTCTGGATGAAACCCCCATTTGAATCCTCTTGATCTGCTTCTTTTCTCTACACCTGCTAATAAACCATGTGCTGTTATCTGATCGCTGCTGGTGCTAAAGGGTTAATTGATCTGAGTTCGGGGGTTAATTGGCTCGACAGCAGTAACGCAGAGGGATTTGACTCCTAAAGGTGAAAAGTCATGGCCTCTGAGGGGGGTCACCAGAGGCGAGGAAGCCCCAGTCGATGTGGTGTGACTCAGACATGAAAGAGATTGGTCGCAGGGAAGTCTTTTCTTCCCCTCAGACTGTGCGTACACACACAGCTTCCCTCACTCATTATCATGCAGGAGATGCTGATGAAAGATGGGAATGAGCTCATCGACTGAGGAGGTTGCCTGATTTCTCTCTCTCTCTCGCTCTCTCTCTCTCTCTCTCTCTCTCTCTCTCTTGCTTTCCTTTTTATTAGATTATTTCAGACTCCAAACGTGTCTCTGTATAATTCCAGCCAGCCTCTTCAGTTGCCCAGGGTGTGAGAGAGCTCTCTGGGAGAGGAAACAGCAAACCCATAAAGGGAGATCCGCTCCCCGGCCCACAATGTGAAGAAAAACAGCAACCATAACAGAATGCCTTTTAAAACCGAGCACGTTCATTCATACACACACACTCACTCCTGCACATAATTACAGGGCCGTAACTCAGTCTGTGTGCTCTCTGGGGAACAGCAAAGGCAAGCGACTGCTATTTTTTATTCACTTGAAAAAAAAAAAAAAAAAAGTACAGCAGTGTGGATGCTACGATACCCATCATTTGACACCCGGTATCGACTTATCTTAATGTCGTTTCACAGACGAGTCACATCAGTGTGACAAATAGGAACCAGTGTTGGTGTATTTCCTTTTTATTCCAGTCTCCTGCCAAACTCAAACAATTGTGCTCAATCATTGCATTGCTTGACACGTAATCCTATTTCACAGTATAATTCAGTTTGAATGAGGAGCTGCAGGCAGCAGACAGCCCTGTTAGATGTCAGAGGCCGAGACAGCAGACCATACATGAGCACAGGCTGCTCTCTAGTGGCTCTGGACTGATCTACACTAAAAAGATGGAGGAAAAGTCTTATCAATGGAGTGTAGGAATGTAAGAGCCAGGCAGATATGAGGATATATATTAAAGAGGATATTCAGTTTTGGGAATACATTCAGAATGTCGAAAATAAAGTTGAAATACACCGTGAGCTCGATGTTATCATATTATTAAAATTCAAAAAAATTTATTTGAAAAGACAAAATATAACCTAAACTTGCGTTCTAAGTCAAATATTCAATTGTAATGACTTTTAGAGGATATTCACAAATGTTAATGTTTGAAAGCCTTCTAGTTTTGCATACTAAGTAACCCTGATCCACCTCTATTCTCCCTCTGTCTGAGCTCCTGTCATTTTCAGGCCCCATTCCCCCTTTGGGCCCAGTCTGTTCTGAGTAGCTGACTGGTCTTGTCTGTGATTATTGATCAGTTCAGCGTAGTACATCTCATTGCCGTATTTTCAACAGCTCTGCATATTTTCAACAGCCTTTGCCCTGCACTGAGTGAAAACCCCAAGCCAATGGGCTTAAACTGCTGGCTAAACAGAAGATGCATGCATGCAAGATTGACTCTGATCAAACACAAGATGCCATTTAAAGTAAATGATTCCTAGACTTTTAAGGTTAATTGGGATACAGTGACACAGTTTATTGAGAAGATGCAGCAGAAATGTCTCCATGTGGTAGACAGGACAGTAGGGAGGTTAGAAGAGGTAGGTAGGCAGGTGGGTAGGGAAGGGAGTCTTGAGGTTGAGTGGGACGGTTTATCGGGGGAAGGTTAATAGGTAAGTGGGTTGGTAGGCACTAAGGTAGGTGGGTAGGTTGGAAGCAGGGGTTGATAGTAGCTTATTACTATTCCTCAAGTTGCTGTTATTGAGCAGTTTTTCATGTACTTGTACTTTTTCAAGTTGTTTTTAAATAAGTGCTTTTACTTTGAGGCGAATGTCTTTTTGGGATGGATTGTACTTAGTTATATTTGTCAAAGCATAAGAGTACTGAGTAAAAAAATAAAAAGCTAAAGCTGAATCAATCAAAATGCTTTCAGTTGGTGTTATCAGGATACAAAGAGTTCAACTTCAACACTGACACCAATTTCAATATTACAATACCCAAACCGAAAGAATACTGGAAACTAAAATGATGATAGCTTTTTTACTTGATACAAAATGAAGCAGAAAGAGGATGTCCCTAAGGTTTGGTTACATTTTTAGACCAATATTCCATCAAAACTGAGATTAACAAAAGGTGTACTGTCATCAATCCAACTTTAGCTATTATTGATGTAATATTTATCAGAAAAACCTGTAATAAATATTCATACATTTGGCACCCCTTACTTTTTTTTTGTAAAATCTGATCATGCAAATTACGACCCAGACTGTACAAAATACATTTTCACTAAAATCTTTGATATCAAATTTCAAATACATATTAGATAAAGTTGCTGATACATTCATTAGATCACAGTATGGGTTAAATGTTATTGTATACTACCATAAACGAAAACTATTGGTTTATTCATCTCACAGCACTTGTCCTTTTTACTCAATGCAGCAAAAGTGAACTTAAAATACTCTGTACTTTGACTACATTTTACTGGTACAAACTGCATTTTCTGTTCGAGGCATCAACATGTGGAAAGCTTTACTTCCAGAACTCAA
This sequence comes from Cetoscarus ocellatus, assembly GCA_037902135.1. Taxonomy (NCBI): domain Eukaryota; kingdom Metazoa; phylum Chordata; class Actinopteri; order Labriformes; family Labridae; genus Cetoscarus; species Cetoscarus ocellatus. Next base: position 2,965 of record JBAMNC010000707.1, read on the forward strand.
ACTGGATCCAGACTGGAATCATTTTAAACTCAACCTGAACCAGTTTTTAAAGAGGACTCAGTTTTGTAGTCATTAGTGATCAAGTGCTTCCTGTTTGACCTGTTTTTGTTTTGTTACCTCCGCCAAGGAGGTTATGTTTTTGGGAGGGTTTGTTTGTCTGTCTGTCTGTTAGTTAGTTAGCAACATCCCTCAAAAAGTTATGGACGGATATTGATGAAATTTTCAGGGGATGTCCGGATTGGGATAAGGAACAAATTATTCGATTTTGGAAGCGATCCGAATCTCCGTCTGGATCCAGGAATTTTTGAAAGGATTCTTTAACATTGGGAGATAGGGCCATTTTTGACATTTGTGCATATAACTCCACCAATAATGGTTTGGGAAAAAAATACAGTTTCTAACATGCTCTACAGTATATCAAAGACTGATCCGAATAAAGGAATAATTCCGGATACTATGATCCAGAATATGAAAAAATAGGGGACCTTTGGAATTTTCATCATAGGAAGAGAACAAATGAAGCTATAAACACACAACAAATACCATTATATAGCCAAGGCATTGTGGAATTTGGAAGATGCCAACTGATTTGCTGTATCTTCAAAAGCTAGGGAGCTAGATCCAGAAGAAAACCGCCATGAAGGAAAATTCGATTTTTTGTAAATAACTGCTGAACTAGTGTTGATATTATTATGAATTCGGTTGCCAATGTATGTTTTCATGGTCAAGGTCATTGTTTTGTTTTTAATAGCTGGGTTTGAATCTGATAAATACGAAGGACCAAGACCATTAAGAGATTTATAAACTAATAAAAGAACCTTAAAATCAATTCTAAAAGATACAGGAAGCCAGTGCAGAGACTTTAAAATCGGGGTGATGTGGGCTTTCTTTCTGGTCTTAGTCAGCATGCGTGCAGCTGAATTTTGAAGCAGCTGAAGCTGTGAAATGTTCTTTTTGGGAAGACCAGAAAGAAGAGCATTACAATAATCAATCCTACAGGTAATAAAAGCATGGATAAGAGTCTCTGCATTGGCCTGAGAGAGAAACTGGCGCACTCTGGAAATGTTCTTTAAATGATAAAATGACTTTTTTGTTACATCCCTTATGTGCAGGTCAAAGCTGAGGTCTGAATCAAATATAACACCAAGATTTTTGGCCTGCTGACATGGACTAAAAGACAGTGCTCGGAGTTTGCTCTCCAGTTTTTCTCTCTGAGGACCTGTACCAATAACTAAAACCTGAGTTTTGTCCTGGTTGAGCTGAAGGAAGTTGTCTGCCATCCAGGACCTGACGTCTAAAATACAATTAAAAAGGCATCAATGGGCCCTGTGTCATCAGGAGACACGGCGATGTAAAGCTGAGTGTCATCAGCATAGCTGTGAAAGTTGATGCCGTGTCTTCTGATGATGTCGCCTAAAGGCAACATATAAATATTAAAAAGTGTAGGACCTAAAATTGATATGGTATGTAGATGCATTGGTTGGTAGGTAGGTAGAGATAGGCAGAAGGACATAGGTGGATAGGTAGAAAGGTATGTTTAGGTAAGTATGTAGGATACATTGGTAAGTGTGCAAACATGTAGGTATGTAGGAAGAGGACTGTAGAAGGCGGTAGGTCAGTAGGTTGGCGTGTAAATGTAGATGAGCAGGTAGGCAGGAAGATAGGTAGTAAGGTGGGAAGAGGTTGGTAGGGAGGTCATTATGTAGGTTTGTGAGAAGAAGGACATAGACGTAGGTAGGTAGGAATGTTGGTTGTGTAAAAGTAGATAGGTGGGAAAAGGAAGGTATGGAGTGGTAGGTCAATGGGTTGGTATGTAGGTTTTTTTGTAGGAAGGCACGTAAGTGTTGGTGGGTAGGTAGAGGTAGGTAGGTTGGTAGGTTGCAGGTAGAAGGCAGAAGGCAGAAGGTCAATAGGTATATGCTATGATAGGTAGGTAGAGATACAGGAAGAAGACATGTTGTAAAGAAGGTGCGTTGACGTATGAGTATATAGGCAGGTTAATAACCTAGATATTGAGATCAGCAGGTACAGAATTGACCTTTGAGCAATTTAAGCAGCATACAAAACAGGAGATGACCAGAAACATCTCATACATTGATCAAAACATCCACAGCCCCTTAACCTTAAATGTTAATATAAACCCAAACTGCATTTTAAATATATAGAGTATGATAGAGTATCAAAACCTATTAAGATAAATTTGTGACTTCTCTTCTTGATAAGTTAGAAAATGGGATTATTTTCATGTAGGGGGACTACTCCTTTAAACCTCAAAGTACTTAGTCACCGGAGTCTGGAGTAAAACCTGACAACATGATGTCCTACTTATGTTTTTGTTTGGATTGCTCTTATGTTGCACATGATATTTATATCTGTAAAATGATCTCAGTCCACGTGTGACACATTTATGCGTGTTGAACTGCAGGCGCCACATGTTCCCATACAACAGCATGAATCCAGATGTGACTATGTTGAGCAATAACACTTTCTGCCACCAGAGGGTAGTGTTAGCAAAGGAAACCACCTGGAATCTGCTTCTTGTTTCCTTCAGATTAAGCATCCAACAATAATGACAGAGTGACATCTATAAGTCGGACTAAATTTTGTTTTCGTGTTTTTTCTTTCCATTTTAAGGATAATTTTGGCTGCTGGAAAGATGTTGTTTATTTTCTGGCTGGGATTCCTGGCTTAGGATGCCAATTCAATATAAATTTGGAAATTTGTTTGACTCAATCACCTTCTTTTTGTCAAAAAGGAGGACATTAAGGAAGAAAGGAAGGCATTTTTGTCTGAAGTTAAACCTCAGAGGACACCAGCTGCTACGTCTTTCTTTGTTGCAGCATTTTCCCACCACTCTCCTGCTGTAAACTTCAATCTCCAGAGATAAGAAAATACAACTCACAACAAGCTAACAATGGACTGATTAAATCTCCACCAGAGAGCAGTCAGTCATCTCATCCTCTTCTAATCAATATCTCTCGTAAAGCAGAGGGACAGGGCACGATAGGAGAGTGGCTCAAGAGGAAGAAGAGGGTGATGACAGACGTTGGCACTGCTTATACGCAAGATCGAGGGATGAAGGAAGGTTTAAATGTGGATTGAGGGATAAAAAAAGGTCTGGAAACATGGGGTAGAATCAAATCTTCAGGTCTGTTAAGGTCTGCACGCTCAAGATCCACTAATCCTGTAGTGATTCATCTTTTCTTTTTGTTTCATTTCCTCCAATATTTAAGAAAAACAGATTTGCCATGCAGATGTTCATTCACAATTTGTTGAACTGTTGATTGCTTACAATGAATGTTTACTGTTCTCTGTCTGTTTTCTTCTTTCAGCAATTTATGACCCTCCTCTGCTAGCTTTTGCTCAACTTTAATGTTAATGTTAAATGTACCACGGGGTTAATTAAGTTGTAGAGGGGCAAAGTTAGTCTCCCTTCTTCAAAATTCTGCATCATATTTTTCTTATTTAACTGGAGTTTATTACTTCCAGGCACAGACAGAGAGACCCAGACACAGAGGCTTGTCCAATCATAATGTTCTTTTGCAGCAAAGCTCTTGGTATGACTGTTAAGAGAAAGTGTTGGCCCTCTGTTGGTCCAAAGCTTTTTAATAAAGTCCATGACTTATTAAGAAAATTTAGTGTAAACAGTCTTTGTCGCCTCACCTAATTATCTTGTTCCACACAGAGGTCAGCATCTTCAAACTAGCCAATATGTGACACTTCTTTCAAACACTTCAAGATGTGTGTTTCTACTTACAAGATGAGTTGTATCTCTGTATTTTATGTTAGATTGAAGAATAGGGCCATAATAGAAAGCTAAGATTAGCTAGAGCATGCTCAAGGTCAGCTAAATGCCATGCTGGAGGTGAAAAGTATTGCTGTGTTCATTTTTAGTTTTTGAATTATGACTCTACAAGTTATCTGGTGAGATATTCGAAGAACTCTCTTTGATTTAAGGCTAATGGCTGACACCATGCCCTAACTGAATGTGTCATGTGCTAGCCTCTGCAACAAAATCCGGCTAATTACATAGAACCATATGTGAGTGGCCTGACTGCCCTAAAGTGATGCAGTGCAATGCAGGGCAATGCTGTGCAATGTGGTGCAATGTTTTTCTGCCCGCAAGTAGACACAGACATACAGAGAGGAAGGAGCGATATTGTCGAAGCACTGGAGGGATTTTCTTGGTTTTTTTGATTTGAGATCTTGTTCATTTGTTCGACACAGCGGAGATAGAGGAGCATTAATCCACATCAGTGAGTGAAATGATTTTACTTTGTCTTTAAATCCTGAGGGAGATTCAGCTCACGTGTGTCACCCCTGTTCAGTTAGGACTTGGAAGTCAGATAAACTTAGAGTGACCATATTCTGAAAACCCCAAAACAGGACCCTCAGCAGCATGTGTTGCAGCATGCGGGATACATGCGCAATATCTTGACAGGTAGGTACATTGGAATAATGCCAGTGGTTCAGTGCAGAGCTTTGTTATAAATATCAACCCTTTTACTACTATGAATATGAATGGCCGCCTGGTCTTTTTTGCCTTTTTGTCAATATATGTGTCAGAAAATGCCCTTTGAGTAAATTATTTTACACCTTTTTTTCAGGTTAAAATAAAACAGCCTAGCAAGTATTTGTCATTATTAAGTTGTAAATGCTTAAAACAGTGTGTAATTACAAGAAAAGAAAAAAAGAGATTTAAATTTTTAGCAGGTTCCTCTTTATAAACAATTCTAAGTGAGCATGTATAACACTTTTGTGAAGGCAAAACTGAAACTCAACCTGTTATATATTATTTATTATTACTATTATTTATTATTATTATTATTTATATTATTATATATGTATCCACTTAGGAAATCCACAAAACCCAAACTATGATGTAAAAGACGACAAAAAAGATGAACTAGGTGAAAATACTGCAAAACTTGGTAAAAATACCTCAAAGAATGGCAAGAAAACACTCCAGAATGACACTAAAGCATTATTTTCAATATGTTTACATTATTTATACAGAAAATATTGATAAATGACACGTTTGTCTCTGAATCATCTCTCTGCTCACCGGGTCAGTCAGCTCACTTCCCGTTTCTCCCCCTCAGGCAATCCAGCCTTTACCGTAATGTATATAAATTTGGATAGCGTGGATACTCGAGGAGTAACAGTAGTTTGAATCATGCATGTCTTTTTCTATCACCAGGGACAGTTTCATCTGTAGAACAAGCTGAGCAAAACCCGGGCAATTTAGGAAATTTTATAAAATCCCCCCGGACATAATTTTACAACCAAAAAGGAGGACATGTCTGTGCAAAAGAGGACTCATGGTCACCCTAGACAACCATCTATGCCATCCTTGAAACATCTTGAACTTTTGTCCTCATACTTATCACAAGTCATACAAATAGTACTTCACAAGTTTATTGCTTGAAAACATGGGGTGATATATGATATTTAAAAAAAAAAAAAAGGCTTCCTCTGAAATTGCTTGTTGGCATAACAAATGAATGTTGAGGTAGCTACTGCTTAAAACCATAACTTATTGCTTTGTTATAAACTGCAACTCAATCAATCGATTATTTATGCCATCTTAAACAGCTTTATTTTTAAACTATTTAGTTACATGGAATGTGGTCTAAAGTCACATGCCCTGGTTAAAAGGGCGCAGTGGTGGTATGATTTTAGCTTAGCTCCAAAAGATAATAGCTTTAGAGCGTTGATGAGTTGTTTAACAAGATGTTTTTTTCCTGATGTTGTATAGTACAGTTTTGTTGACTTGAGCTAATGTACTTCAAAAAGATTGGGCATATTTATCTAAAACAGTTTAGTTTACAATGACAAGATAGTCAAACTTTTAAATTTTGTAATGATAATTCTTTTTCGTTCTAGGTGCAAATCTGTAGAGCTTTTAACAACAAACATTACAGGTGGTATAACTGCATTACCTGGAGGCAAAACATAGCAAAACTGGAGGCAAACATAAATCTTCACCACGAGCTAGCATGCAGCACAGGAGTCAAAGTAATCAATTCTTGTTTTGCTGAATGTCACAGTTTTGACTCAGAGCAGGAGCATGGCAATTATACTCTTGCTCATCAGTGTTATTTATTGTATGTAACATTCTCTGTCCCAAGAAGCAAATGATCTCAAAACTTTAAGGTGAACCATTTTATCTTTAAATGCCCCAACAACTAGCTACCCAGCACTGGCTAACATGTCAGGAGGATTGTAACTATGCAATGTGATACAATATAAGACAACACAAGACGATATAATATGAAACGATATGAAATGATTCGATGCAATACGATATGCCATAATTTTTAACAATACCGTATAAACAGTACAGTACGTAGGGCTTTCCACATGTGCTGGCTGCTGGCCATATGGCAGTGTTTTTGCTTTTTCACAGACAACTACTCTTTCTGATTGTTGACTTATTAAGAGATTTGATCAAGTTGCAACTTGCTTTTCTTGTACGTTCAATAGCACTGTCTTTCATGCATTTATTCCATGCATGAGAGAAGTGTTATGATATGATATGGTATGGTGCAGAGGGCTGTAATCCAGAATGATTTCATAGGATGTGTTTGGAAAAGTCAGGGTATATGATACTGTAGACAGACAGAGAGATTGATGGACACTCTACTTTTTTAATCCCCTTTGTGAAATTTAGTAATATTTCTATTTAATTAATTATAATGAATTTATAATTAATTAGTAAAATTAATTGTAATAATTAATAAAATTATGTTGTGATACTGAACAAAATTATAAAAGATTATATGACATCAAAATATACAACTAAACAATTTAGCATGGTACAGATGAAATTTTACCACATGATATAATGAGATTCAATGTAACATGACAAAACAATCTTAAGGTGCTCTTGTGTTGAAATTGTGTTGAAGTTCAATGATAAACAACATGAACCATCTCTACAGTGAAATTCTGATTCAGTTTAAATCTGAAAGTTCAGACAAGTCTCCTGTATCAAAATATTAGAATGGAAATGCCACGTTACATGTGTGTCTACGGGCTGTAAAAAAGATATTTTCATTTGAATACTATTTTTGAAAGTTGCTTTGTCATCAAGTCTAAAACAAGTGTGTGGCTCAAAGTTTTCCAACAAAAACCTTCATAGACATGATGTCCAAGAGCACAGTGGAAACACATGAAAGTATTCAACAAAAAGCTGCAGTTAAGTAGTTTTTAACGGAAAGACAGAAAAGTACTCTGATGTTTTCACTGAAGGACATCTGATCTCAGTAATAATTTCTAACTTCTTTCCTGCCAATATCCTTTGTCATCCGTTTATAACCTGCTTCTCAATAGTGAGTCTCTGCCTCAGCTCGTGTTTTGGTAGAGGCTTGTCTGAAGGTGTTAGTGACTCAGTGCTGCATTGCTGTTTGTTTGGGTTTTGACAGCCTGGGAGGTGAGAGTGACTCAGTCTTAACACCAATAGATTTCAGCTTTGGCACTTCTTTCCCACCGTGTTGCCTGTTTGACCTCCCTCTAATACTAAAAATAAATATCCCAGGGAGCTCAGAGAGTCAATTCACAATATCCCACTGTGAGGCATGATGGATTCCATTCAGACTCCCTCTAGTGTCTATCATATGACACAGTTTAACCCAACATGACTTTTTATGTAACCTTTGACCTTAAACAAGCCAGTTGATCTGCTCGTAAACATTTCCTGGACTGTTACTGGAGCCATGGATCATGGCTGAGTGCCTCAGGGCTCAAACTGAATACATTTGTATTTTTGTCAGAAGTCCTTCCAAAGGAAATCTATTAACATTGGGTTTACTTAATCAACATGAGTGACAGCCATCACAGTTAGTATGGCAACAGGGAAAACAGAAGCTGTGTTCCCAAATGAAGTGACTTTTGTGCGTCTGTTGGCAAATGGATGTATCCATCACTAGAAAATCAATGAAATTAAAGGAATGTCTGAGCATATTTGAAGTTATGTCACATTAGCTTGTAAGTCTGGTTTACATTTTCCTCTCATGCACAGATGTGCTGTTACTTGATGGTGTAAAATGGCGTCAAAAGCTTGGTATGACTGCATATTTACTTTGTCTTTGCATATATTGTTGATACACAAATTATGATTTTCTAAAGTTTCTCTAAAGCTTCTCTTAAGTTTGTGTCATTATATCTTAAGGAAAAGGAGATCAAGTGATACTCTGCAGTTTAACTTTGTGCAGCTCCAGTGCTGATTTTGTCAGCTGTTTTACATTTAGTTTGAGTCCTTGTGTGCTTTCACTGCTGGATTGTCAGGAATATGTTGCTTTGAGACAAGTGGGCATTCCCACTTTGGTCTGCTTTGTGTGAATGCATGTGATAATGGCAATCAAACTGTGTTAAGGAACAAAAGCACATATTGCATTGAAGACAGGAATACGACCAACCCAGCTAGGGTTTGACTCATCACACTGCAGTATTATTATTATTGTTATCAGCAGCAGCAGTAGCGATAGTAATATAGGTACCAGGCAATCTCAGTCACAACGAACTCTGAAATACTGAGGGTGATAATTTTTTTTCCAGTTGAGTTTTTATTGCTTTGATGGTCGAGCACAATAGGCTAATATAACTTGCCATCTCGTCTGCAGGGCATTGCAGAATTAAAAATACAAAGACAAGTACAGAAACTTATTCAGTTCCAAGAACTTTATCCAGACCATTTAGTCAGGGGATTCTTTACTTTTCATCAGCTGAACCTACACTTCTACCTCGACTCTTCTATATTGCTCTCTCTCTGCTGACACTACCACAGGTGTCATAGTGGAAAGTGTTCACTAGCAACCTGACACATACCACAATAAACACAAGCAACGAAAGACCCTTTAGTTCTGGCACAGAGTTTGTTGACTTTTAGCTGGTGTCAGATAATTTGACAAATATGCTCATCTGTGAAAACATGTAAGAGACTGTTAACCTCCTTGATGCTTTATGTGTAACCGTAACTCGGGATTACAGGGACTGCTTAAATCGGTTCAAGTCCCACTTATCTGGTAAATACCAGTTCGTACACATGAACAATAAGTCCTCTGTGAACACTAAAGTCAGTTACGCAGTTTCTCAAGGTTCTGTGCTGGGTCTAATTCTTTTCTTCTTATATATGCTTCCCTCTTGGTGATATCATGAGGAAATACTCTGTTAATTTTCATTGTTACGCTGATGATACTCAACTGTACGTGTCAATGAAGCCAGGTGAAACAAATCAGTTATCTAAACTAAAAACTTGTCTTAAGGACATTAGATTTCTTCTTTCTGACCTCAGACAAGACAGAAGTTATAGTGCTGGGCCCACAACACCTTAGAGAAACCTTTTCTAATGATGTAACTGCTCTTGATGGCATTAGCCTGGCACCAAGCTCAACTGTTAGAAATCTTGAGGATACTATTTGATCAGGATTTGTCCTTCAACTTCAACATAAAACAATTTCAAGAACAGCCTTTTTAATTTTTGCAAAATTCCAAAAATCAGGCCTATCCTGTCTCAAAGCGATGCTGAAAAGCGTGTCAATGCTTTTGTTACCTCTAGACTGGATTATCTGAACTCTCTTTGATCAGGCTGTCTAAGCAAGTCACTCAAGATACTTCAGCTGGTTCAAAATGCTGCAGTACATGTACTGACTTGAACTAGGAGACGAGATCATATTACCCCGGTATTAGCTTCTCTGCATTGGCTTCCCATAAAATCCAGACCAGAATTCAATCTTCTTCTTCTCACATATAGCTCTCAGTGGGCAGGCACCAGTTTATCTTAAGGAGCTTGTATTGTCGTACAACCTCTCTAGAACATTTCACTCCCAAAATATCGGTCTGTTTGTGGTACCATCAGTCTCTAAAAGTAGTATGAGAGGTTGAGCATTCAGTTAAAAGGTTCCTCTTCCTTGGAATCATTTACCAACCACGATTCGAGAGGCAGACACCCTTTAGGTGAGACTTAAAACATTCCTTATTTTAAAGTTTTCAGTTTCCTGGACCAGCTCATAGTTAGGCTGCTATACTAAGGACAGCCCCTGCATTATATGTGCTTTTCCCACTTTGCAATGTTATGTGAAATAACAAAATGAACCAAAGGAAAAATGAAGGATTGTACAGTTTTGATACTTTAATCAGAACATAGCAAGCTGACTGTTGATGTAAAATTACCCTAATTTTTTAAAGGACTTGATATGTTCTCCATTTTCACTCTTTGTAGTTTTAATCTGGATTTTTTTAAATGAAATCTTAAAATAATTTCATTCTTGTTTTAGTAAAATAAAAAGTAATCACTTTGGTTATTTACCCTTGTCAAGCCTTAATAACAAACTTCATAAACCATATAAAGGAATTAATGTAATTGTATGTTCCTTGTATTAGTGCGCTGTCAATATTTTATTCTAAAATGAACTGAAAGTCAATAAAATACGAAAACAGTAAGATACCTTGACATATATGAGTTGGGGAGTACTGACAATGCTGGAATACTTGTTGGATAATAATTCAGTTCAGTCGAACAACTCATGTTTGTTTTCAAATCATTTGGCAGCAGAGCATATTTAAGTTTTTTGACTGTTTGAACCTACATGTTGATGCTGGGATGGTGGGGTGAAAGCAAAAGAGCAATACTGAAGCATGGCAGAGCTGGCTGTGGTGAAGCACAGACTAATGATGCTAAAATCTTACAGCTTAATAGACCACAAATTGGTGGATGTTTAGGATGAAATCTGTGCACCTTGAGTTGTTTGCCTAAACTATACTTTTTTTATTTATTTATTTAACCTTTATTTAACCAGGTTTGTCCCATTGAGATCAACAGATCTCTTTTGAAAGGGAGACCTGAACAAGAATGGCAGCATCACATAGCTTCATCAACATTACACTCAGACTCAAAATAGCAAAGGAAGTGAGGAAACAATTTTCAGTAAGTCATCAGTTAAAACAATGACATTCAGAAAGTCTGGCTTCCAAAGTTTTCACCGCAGATCTAAAAACATTAAGAGACGACAAGTTTTGCATCTTAAATTCAGTCTGCAGATTATTCCAAGTAAAAGGTGCAGAGAACCCAAAGGCCTTCTTTCCCAGTTCGGTTCAGACTTTGGGAACAACAAACTGCACAAAGCTCAATGATCTTAGGTTGTGTAATCCATCCTTCGGGGTTAAAAAAGAGGAGTGGTAGTCAGGAATTTTGCCAAGAATGGCTTTGTAAATGAACATGTACCAATGTCCAAGACGACGTGTACTTAAAGAAGTCCAACTGACTTTGGAGTATAAAGTACAGTGATGACTAAAAAAAAGTTTGGAAACGTTATTTCAGTCAATTATTTTTACTATTATTTCAACAAGGTACAACATGTAAGGATTGTGCATTCATGGAATAAGCAACACAGCTAAACATGTGAGTAGCCAAAATGTGCCAAAACCTCCTCTTCCCGTTGAAGAAGGCCTATGGTCCCTCAGTAAAGCAAGGGTGAGGGAACATTCTTCTTGGGGTGTTGTCTTCCCAGAACCACCTCTTCACAGTCTTTGAATTCAGTGCTACCCACACGTTTGGCTGTATTGTTCATTCCATCAATGGATGATCTTTACAACTTTGCAGATAATGAAAGTCCTGCCAGTTGTATTTGTTTTAATTTGTAATAATTAATTATAGAGACCCAACCTGAATCCAACAATGAGCAATAATTTTTGCTATAGTTGAGAAATATCTTGAGTGTAAAAGTCAAAATTTGAATCAAGAAAGTTTTGGACTCTTTTTTGTTCTTTTTAAATGTTAAAGGAAAAATGGGCCACCATTTTAACTCATCACATAATGGAGATCTTTCAACTCAGGTTTCTAAAGAGTCATCCATCACATGCATAATTATGACTGAGAAAACAGGTGAGTCTTTGTTCTGGTTAGAGTATCTTCTTCTCTATTGGTGTCCACACTGATCACGAAGAGGCCTGCAATATGTCACGACCTGTATATAATATGAGCTTCCATTTAAAGATAGTGGTCGGTCCATATGGCCTATATGACTCTATCTTGCTGGGTGAATATTGGGTCTTCAGGTTACACTGTTTTTAAAGCAGAGTCCCAATCAGCTGGGGTGCTCTGAACATCACACACACAGGGAAGGTCAACAGGCGGGGCTGCTGTTAAGGTGTCCAACTTCAAGGCCTAAGAGCGGGGCCTTTGCGTCATCAACCATTGTGAGGTGGGTTGGACCAGTTGGAGGTGCCACAGAGGGAAAACCAGCAGGGTGCCCTCAGGGAGACGAAGGACAGGGTCCCTTTGAAGTGGTTGCAGATCTGTGGCTGTGTGACCCTTCCAAAACCCCATCCTACTTCCACACATCACATATGGACACCTCAGGGAACTACCTCTCGGAGCACTGTGGCTCCCAGAGCTGGGCAATGTAACCTGAGAGTGGCTGTAGCAGCCTGTCAGACCACTGATGGAGTCTTCCCATTGGTCCAAACAGGAAGCAGGCGTGACCCTGTGAAGCCCCTGGGTCAAATACGTCTCTTAGAACAGTGACAATTGGATTAGTGTCTTATGGAGGCCAGACGGCCATGGGACCCCATAAACACAGACACAGGTAGATGTGGCCTGGGAGCACTTAGACTTGCACTGTCATGGAACAAATTTTATTTTTTGCTGCCAGGCCCTGAGGCACTAAGGCTCTCTCTTGGTTATCTCTCTCTTTGGTGAAAACATTGAAGTGCAGATAGTTTTGTGAGGAAAGAAGACCCAGGAATATGGAAACACTAGCCCTTTTAGATAAAATAACAGTGTAAAAGTGCAGACTCTGACACTTTTAGGCATTGTGTTCGGGTCTGAATCCACACTGATGCTTATAAAAGATTCGATTGAACAATTGAACAGATGCGTGAAGACAAGTTTTTCTCTTACTTTGGAAAAACATGGAAGAGAAGATAAAAGTCTGTAAGTGGAAAATAGGAATGGAACATTTACTTTGAAAAGTGGAGATACTTTGTTCCATTTAAAGTGATCAGGAAACACTCCTGCTTTGAGAGACAGTGGTTTGGAGAAACATAGAAGGTTTTTTTTAAAGATGGATCATTTTAACTCACCGTGACCTGGTGCAGTTGATTGGAGTTTATTACTCTTTTATTGGTACCTGACCACTGATCCTCCTTGGTGAGTTTCCGTGAGATCTTGTGTCTGGTCTCTGGTTTGTGGTCTCACAGTCTGGCTGCACTGTCCTGTGTACATTTTGAAAATTATTAGATCAAAAAAATCAGCTGAAATAAATGTCATGTCTGCTTTTTTTTTTTTTTTTGTTGATTGACTAAGATATTCAATTCATCTAGTTTGTTGCCAGCCCTCCAACACTACCTCTGTCCATCCAATATCTTTAAATTAATTACCCCTGTCATTTCACCACTTAGGTCAAACTGAGTGGGCGACTGAGATGAAAACACACAATCAAGTGGACAGCCATGTTGAATGGGCTTCTGACAAGTTGTTTGGACTGACTCTGACATACATGCCAACAGCAGGTACTTTCTTTGGTTAGATGTGTGCTTAGCTAATGTGAAACTTTAGAAAACAGACCATGGTCCGAAAAAAACACTATTTTGCTCTTCAACATTACGTCCTAGTGCAATAGCTTGCATGGACTGGCTGTAGTTTTAATGAATAAATTAATAAATATGCACAAAGATGTTGCATATGGTGCGCAGGTGACTTAAATGAGTTTGTATGTGGAGCTCTCATGCATCTCTCAGCAGAAACTGAAACCAGTATAATGCCAGTGTAGAAACATTTGTTGACGAAGTGATGACAGAACTTCGTTACAACTGTGTTCATATCTATCACGAGGCATGACATTTGTATAATAAATAAACATAAACCTAATGTTTCTCACTCCACCTTTTTTACATGGATTATTTATTAAAATAATCAATACTTTGCACATATGTAAAGGTGAAACTTGCCAAAGAGGTGAGATGTGCAGCTTCGTTCAAGGGTGGCACTAAAACTGCCATGGACAAAAGATCCTCAAAGTTGCTGTAAGTGCCGTCACAAAGTATTATTACTCTGTGACTTCACTTTTGTCCTGTTATATTCCAGCATCAGCAGAGCACTCCTTCATGTGCATGATGTCACCGTTTCATTTTTGTTTTATGATAGGTGATCAATAATTGAAAGTGTGCTTATACTTTTTTTCAGTGGATGAGTCATACAGGCTGTCATGCTGCCCTTTCTATCTTTAGCCTTTCATTTATTTTTCTGGCACAATTTTTTATGTGAACAATCTAACAGAAGACACAAAGCTCGACTTCAGGGGGACACATGGAGGAGTCAGTGTTTTATGGCTCTACTCCCTGCACCCCTTTCTCCTCCTCTGACTTACACTTTCTTTTTGCCCTCTCACTCCTGATCTTTCGCTGCTGTCCCTCTCTTTCTCTTTAAGTAGATGAGGCCATGCCACCATCACTTTAACAGACTTAAAAAAAGATGATTAAACAGATTTAATGCCACTGGAGCCAGTTTGGTCGTCTGGTCGAAGCATTTTGTGTCTGTGAGTGCATTTATATGCATGCGTGCACATGGTTTGTGTGTTTGGGTGCTGGCATACTGTAAATACATGTCTGAGTGTGTGTGTTTGTGTGTGTGTGGTCATATAAGTGCATGTAAGCATGTGGCTGACTCAGAGGAGCAGTGGTGCATACACAACCATCAGTCAGAGCCTAGAGCCAGCCTTGCTTTAATGGCTGCCATAATTAAAAAAGCTTTTAGACAAGGCTGTGCCACTAAAGGGGGCAAGGTGGGGGTGGGGGTGGTGCTGAGCTAGTTGAAAAAAACAGAGTGAGGAGTGCAGGACACCCGCCTGCCAATGAGAACAGACTTTTTTGTTGCATGGGCACACTGCAAGAACGTAAAGAAATGAGACTTTTCTGACCTGTTTGTCTAATTTTAAAATTCACTCAAAGTTGTATTTACTCTCATGATGAGCATTTTTGTTTGAATTTTATTCTTTAAACTAAATTTGGTAGTATTTAAACTACAACTCTCAGGTTTATGATGTAATTCGAGTAGTATTTGTCCTTCTCACTCTGCAGCATCACATTGTTGGTTTGTCTCAGGACAGAAGAAACTATTTGAGCAAAATTCAGTTTAAGGTTAATATTGTAAATTTGCAAGACGAAATCACGCTTCAAGACAGTTTTCCATTCTCTGTGGAGCAGGAATGGGCAACTCTGATGAACAAGAGGGCCACCTAAATCACTTTCATTGCCTGGGAGCTGCATTGTTTCAGTTTTCTGGATAATATTGAAATCAATAGGTGTCAATGACAAAAGAAAAGCTCCCATTAAAAACATTGTTATCCCAACAATTATATATTATAACTCAAACACAAATAATAATGCATGATTAAACAAGATTGGCAGATAATTAAAGCCATTAAAGCCAGTTAATACAGAATTAAGGCCGTGTGAAGCTTTTTAAAAAATTTTACCAAAGAGAGTTTGCCGTTAATTGAAGTACAGATATTTTACCTTTACCATTTTCTAGATAAGGTATTGACTAAAACTTAATTTATCACTGAATGTTCGTAAAATAGATTCAGAGA
Source organism: Cetoscarus ocellatus (assembly GCA_037902135.1). Taxonomy (NCBI): domain Eukaryota; kingdom Metazoa; phylum Chordata; class Actinopteri; order Labriformes; family Labridae; genus Cetoscarus; species Cetoscarus ocellatus. The sequence goes on from JBAMNC010000707.1 coordinate 18,555, forward strand.
AACAGTTATACCAGGTACGTTTTTTTGTTTGTTTTTTTTTTTATTTCAAAAGACAAAAACCCCTTTGATCCAGCCCTGCTCAGAACAGGCTGTTTTGTCTAAATCCTCATGAGATGTGTCTGGCCGCTCAAAAAGTGGACATAGCTTTAGTATTTACTGTGGCTACACAAACATGCCTGAACATGGTCCTTCAACTAAAGCCTGTTGTGGGCTGAACAAACACATGGCTCAAGGATATGCCACTTCCCATCTAAAGGAAGTGGCATATCCCTTAATGCATTGGTATCTAACTTTATACACCAGGTGGACTGTTTCATATATCCATGGGATATATTTCACGTCCATCTGGGCAGCATCCCATAAAAAGTGCTTACGAAGAGCAGAACATTTAAAGAAAAACTATAGGGTGACTGTACCAATATTGTATCATAAAATGTTAGTCAGAGGTTTGCAGTCACTTCTTACTCTCAGCACAATTAATTCACACTTATAGAAACTGATTTTTTTCTGTCCCTTAAAGGGCACTCAAAAGCCTGTTTTTTTTCTGACTAGAAACAATTGTTGTAACAAGAAGCTTTACAAGATTTACAAGGTGTTGCTCAAAACAAACTGCCCCTTAAGGTACTAAAATTTTTTAAATTTAATTTGAATTAAATTGGATTGAATTGAAGATGGATCAACCTAATGACATACATGGAATCTAGTGGATCCAGCTGCCTTGCAAGTGTAATTGGTATCAGTAATCTGCTAAATCATCCGATATCAGCTGGTTGAATGTTGGAACTCACCACCACCTCCTTGATGAGTAAGCATGACCCAAGTCTGAAAAGTTTTCACACCATCAAATATGTATTCTAAGCATGTTGGACCTCAGATGAAATTACAACAACAACACAACAACAAAAAACCATGTGACTGAATGATAAGACAGTACAAAGCTAGTGTGCTTGGATGGATATACATGCATATGTTTTATCTTGCTTAATTTCATGATTACATGTTCATTAATGTTGTTTTCTTGAAATCTAAAGAGATTACTACATTTCCATGAGAAAACCAGGATTACTTGCCCAGAATAACAAAAGAAGATGTTGAGGTCTTTGAGAAAATTAACCAAGATTTACTCACTGTCAAGGGCAACAGAGGTACATGTGTATTATACAGATGCATGCATCTGCAGGTGCAGTTCTGGATCAGGGTTTCCATACATCATAGATTTTTCAGCACATCTTTTTTATTTAAAGCTCACATCAGTGACTCTGTGGAAACAGCTCCACAGCCTATGTTTTGGTCCCGACCCATTGAAAACCAGTGAGTAAAGCAGTCATTATAAACACCAGTATCAATCAATCAATCAATCAATCAATCAATCTTTATTTGTATAGCGCCAATTCATAACAAGTGTTATCTCAGTATATAGGCTCTGACGTTTCATAGATTGGCCAAAAAAATCTTTATTTTCCCTGAGATGCATTGTTCGAAGAAAGTGTTATGCATCATGAACTGAAAATTCCAGATTGAATTCTATGAAAACTGAATTTAGGTTGAGCACAGGGATGAATGTAATAACATTTCACAGCTGGTACATCTACAGGATCAACATTTCAGACAGCCGTCTTTCATCTGTCATGCTGTGGTACTGGTTCTACATCTTGAATTGCCTGTGGAGAGTCAGGAAACTCATGCTGATGTTAGGAGGAACAGGGAAGTGCTCCAGCTTGTCCGCGGCTCAGACTCTGATCTTGGCATATGTACAACTTAATCATACAGAAAAGTTACCCCGAGGTCAGGATTTGTAAAATTAAGAGGAAATATTTCATTTGAGCCTTATAAACCATACCAATCTATGTAGTTGTGCAGTAAAACCATTGCTGGACTGTTCCTGTGGCCATTAGCTGCTTTGCTGACATGCCTTGAAAACATTTATGTTGCTGGAAAAACACCACGAATAAGGATGGAAACAATTACACGTCTTGGATATGCCTGAGACTACAGTGTAAGACCCTGAACTAAACATGCTTAAAAGCATAAATATTCATGAGAGCTGGGGCGAGAGGGGCTGTATTAGATAAAAGATTTAATGGAATTCAGGGTTTTTTATGTATGGAGGAAATGCACATAGTTAGGTTCAGCTGCTGCTCGGTAAACTGTATAAAATTACATTACACTGGCTCCAGCAATGAAAAACTTAGCCAATTTTAACCATTTCTTTCTTTTTATCCAAACCAGGTTTCCTGAATGAGATAGTTTTCCATTTGTAAACCATGTTTTCACACACCTCATCTTACACTGCAATCCAGAGTGAAGGCGTCAAAATAAGTTTACCCCCCGTGTGGTTGTGATTAGGGAGGTCCCTCAAACCCCTCCCCGGCTGCCAAAACATTCAGAAACACTTTTCATTTCCTTAGCTTAAACTGGAGAGCATCCCGATCCTCACACATGAGCACACACACATGAACACACACATGACTCTTGTCCATATTAAGGTAAATGATCCCTCTCTCTCTCACAGAAGTCCAGTGGAGCAAGCCAGCTTTACTGTGGCCCTCTGGGGTCTTGAGGCCTGAGACCGGTGTGCACAATCACTGTGCCCCTTATTGAATGTAAAAAGAGAGGGGAAACATCCCTGTGTTTATGACTGCACTCAGATGGTTAAGACTTAGATTTTGCAAGGAAATATAGTTTTCCATCATGACCTTTTAGTTTTGTCTCTTAATAATGGGTGTTTTTTATATCAATAGTCACATTCTAAGTATCGGTTGGTGTTGTGAAGTTTTTATAAGTTAACAAGATTTTCTCATGTATTCACTCCTGTCGAGTCCCATCAAGGGCCACTGCTGCCTGATGTGTGATTTTGCACATCGGAGACCCACAAAGTTAATGACTTAAAATACCACACACAAACATGATTCCTGCCTCAGGTTACGTGCTTTTCCGAGGTCAGCGTGCAGATTTTTTGTGCTCCTGTTTTGCACTAAATTTTGTGATTTTTGTGAGTCTCCATCTTGAGATGTTGGGTCAACCACTGGCAAAGCTCATGTTTATAAACTCGTTTCAAGTACTTCGCTTTAGCATCTTGGGCAGAGCAGTACTTCGTGTCATTCGCATACACATTACCACTCTTTCTCCCTCATCCCACGGAGCCAGAGGGCACGTGCAGATGTCAGTGAGCAGGGTTGCGCATAGACATGGTAGGGGATGAGCATGACCGCTCCTCACAGTCATTTTAGTCCGACAGCCCGCAACCCAATAAAAAACATGCTCTAAACCTATTTTGGATTAATGTCCATTTTGATTCATAAATTGAAACATGAATAGTTTCCAAAGGTCAAGTACATTTTTAACCTTTGCTTGTGAATAGGATATTTTGTAACACTTGGAGAGCTTTTTGCCATTTTACACAAATGATCTCTGACTAATGTACTACATGAACTGATTAGATTTTAGGGGTCAAAGGTCAAGGAGCCTTATGTGCAGTCCTCCGACATGATTTCTTAAGTAAAGCTGTTTTATTTTTTTGAAATATTTTCAGTCTGACTTAAGAATGAACTGATTGGATTTTGAAGGTCAAAGGTTAAAATTCAGTTTCACTGGGTCTCAAGTTTATCTCAAGAACGCCTTAAATGATTTTTTCCAAGTTTTGCACAGATGTCCAGTCTGACTGAAGGATGAAGCAGTTAGATTTTAAAGGTTGACAAAGTCATTTGGCCTTGTGTTTATCCCTGTCATGTAGGAAAAAGGGAGAACTTCCATAGACTGTGAAGCTCCCAGTGAGAAACTTTATTAGATTCTTTAGGCCTGAGAAAGATCTTGTCGACAGAAACATTTCAAGTTTCTCACTGGGAGCTTAAAAGTGTGCAATGTTTCTTTTCTGCAGTTGATAATTTTTTTTGTCCAGCACTTGTAAAAATATTGCCTGGTTGTGCGCACACTAGCTTTTTTTTCTTTTTCTTTCTTTTTTTTTTTGGTCCCTGTCCTTTAAACACAGTATCATAGAGACAGCACAATCAAATTTAATATGTTTTATCTGATTCAAGGAAAAACTGATGTAATTTTGAAGGTCAAAGGTCAAGGCCTTATGTTTTAAGGTGCAGTGTGTAGAATTTGGCATTTGAGCGACATCTAACGTTCAGATTCTAGAATGAGCCCAACCGTAACCTCGTGAAAAGTGACAAGGTTTGGGTTTAGGTTAAATCCCTAGTGCAGAGTAACAACTGTCTCTACATCCACTGCCGCCCTCTCTCCTCTTCTTCGCCTGCATTCCAGGTTGATTTCAAAACCGGTGGACAGATTCGCATTTCGTTCTTTTTGACCCTGAAATCCACCCGTAGACAACATGGGGGATTGTTATGTCAGCCTACATGAACGCGGCCCACGGTAATGTACATTTTTTGAAGCTTTTTCTAACTAAATAGAAATAAAACAAACTTTTTATGGGGATGATTGTACTCCTATTTTGACGGATGTTACATACAAGTAGAAACATTATATCCTATATTCACCGTTTCTGTTCGGCGAAATGCTGCAAAATTCTACACACTGCACCTTTAACACTTTCTCATGAATGTAAAATTTTATAAATGCATCGAGGAACTCCATTTAAACTTTAAAGCGAATGTGCTCTCGAACTAAATAAAAATATTGGTCAGATTTTTGAGGTTACAGGTTGAGATTCAAGTTCATTTGGCCTTCTGTTCAACTTTGTAGACTGTTGAAAAGTGGCTAAAATGGTCTTAAATGAACATAGTGACTCTGGACCAAACTGGAGCAGTGAAATCCTGGCCAGTGTTCATAGGTTGCACCTGTACAATATTTTACAGAGCTGCAGAAATTCTCAAGCTTTTCATGTGTTTTTGATTTAATATGCACCTTGTTTTTGGTTTCAGTCTGCCTGAATATGCTTTCATTAGCACATAATATTTTATTCAATATTTATGTATTCAATTTGTAAAACTTTCCTTCCTGTAATATCGCTGCTTCAATAGCTGCCTTTGCATGTTAAAACCTGCTTGCTGCTAAATGTTCATTGTTTTTGGCTGTGTCCCATTATATGCTGGTGAAATGACCCTTTAACTCCCTGTGGAGGTCATTAAATTTTCAGTCAAACTGATGTCGTGCCGTGTTTTACATTATGTAGATAGCGTGTCTGGGTGAAGACGAGCCCCCCTGTTGTGTTCCCGTAATGGGAAATGGGTGTCTAAGGAGGTGGAGGTTGAGTCTGAGGTGTTTAAGAGCTTGAGGCAGATGGAGTCTCCTGCCCCCAGGCCCAGGTGGGGGCAGCGGGGGTGTCTGAACTTGTTCAGGAAGAGAACGAGCAGGGGTGCAGGATCCAAGCAATTACACTATTTGGGTTACAGGGGAGCTATTTATTTGGGCGTTTGACATGTTTCGGTCAACTGGGGGAGCTGTGTGGTACGGAAAACTGATAGTGCTGAAGTGTATTTATTTATTCTGCAGGCGAAGCAGCAAAACAGAGCAGGGCAGGGGAGAGAAAGTGGAAATTAGAAAGTCAGAGAGTGTACAGAAAGAGAGAGGGAAGGACAACTTATCAGAGAGAGGTTTTTGACTTTTCTCCCAGCATGCTGTGCACCGAGTCCTGTGGAGTGGTGTTTGGTAGAGAGGACATGACTTTTATTTGACTGTATGACTCTTGAACCGCAACATGATGCTGGCCACTGACCAGTGGTTGGATGAGTTAGGTTTTGATCCACTGGTCTGTAGTTTGCAACCATAAAAGCACCCTCAAGTTATTTCATGTTAAAAGATTTTTTGGGAGCTTTTGAGTGTTTCTTTTTGTTTGAGACCAGTAAGAAAACTGGAGAGAGAGTATAAGTGGGAAATAACATGTAGGGAGAGGCCACACCTGTAGCTTGGAGCCATACTGCTCACATGAAGGACTTAGCCTCCGTACATTCGGTGTCATTACAGCAAGATTATTATGCCCTATGCCTCAAAATGTTTAGAACTTTAAACTGTAAAATGATAAATTGTTTAAAGATTGTCCTTTTGTCACTTGACCACTCAAAGTGCTTTTACACTGCAGATCACACTTACAGTTCACACCCACTTATAATTTCACACAATTATGTTGGACAACATTATATTGGAGGCTGTCATTTACAGGGAAGTCACCTGGACTGATATATGGAGGCTGCTTGGAGCCAGACTCAGCTTCCTGGTCAGGTCCACTTATGACACTCTTCAAAGCCCCCAAAACCTGCACCTGTGGTTCTGAGGAGTCTTGCCAGCTCCGCTTCTCCCAGAAACTGAACCCAACACATCTTCTTGGGATGCAAGGCAGCTACGAAACAGGGTAGGTATGGGTCGTGCCAAGTTCTGTGCAGACTCACTGAGATCCTGGAAAACTGCAGGCTAGAGGCAAACAACACCAGCCTGACAACATCCCTGCTGTGAATCCAGTTTGACATGCAAGGGGACAAGACCCATCAGTGAAGGGTGGCTCCAGGCTGATGACCTTTCAGATGGCTCCAAAGCACCGTTAAGGTGCGTTCACACCAAACACGACTTTGGCGACCTCGGCAACCACTCTCCATTTAAAGTCAATGTTCAGCTGCGATGGGGCAGGGTTACACCTCCCGCGACTCAATGGACGCTTCCTGGGCGACCACGTCACTCCTCTCAGTCGCCAAAGTTGAAAAGTTTGAACTCTCCAGGCGATGTCGCTTGTGGCTGTGCAGCAACAGCCAATCAGCGTTGTATGGGTGTGTGATGGTACCTGTGACAGACAGTTTTCATTCTGTTTCACAGAGTGACAATCCACCTAGACGGACCGCAGAGTACTCACAGATGATGCTGCAGGGCCAGCAGCTGCAGTGTTTTGTGGTTGGTAGGTGAGTGAAAAGGATAAAGTTGGAATAATGTCAGCTAATACATCCTATTATATGATATATGATATGATCGGGGTGAAACTCGAGTGGGCGTGACGTCACTGAACGACGGGTGATGGTGACCAAAATGAGGTATTTATGGACATGCGACGAGACTTCAGTGGGCGACGTGATTTCAGTCCTAAAGTCGCATTCGGTGTGAACACAGCTTTAGAGGTGCGTCAGGCAGAAATCCTAAGCGTGCTTTTCCAGCCTGTGCTCAATCCCTGGAGGTTACTACTTAAACTGTCCATCAATATCAATTTATCACATTTATATAATGTAAATTAAGAAGCCACTTAGGAAGCAATGGGATCATTCGGGGTTAAAGGTCACACATTGGTATACTAGTATTCCTAAAAAAATTAGTCCATTGCCTTTTTACCCCTTGTCATAGGAAAGTCCCCTCCTGTTCTTCTGCTCCTTGCTCCCCTTTTAGCCAGTTTTTAAATACCCCCCTATGACATCATTAAGGGATATTCTCCATCCACACAGACCCATCTTGAGGTCTGCATGGATGGATGACACTCCCTCAAGCGGGGTACACACATTTTTTCTAGTCTTTCTTTTATTTAGTTTGTGATTTTTCAGTCAAAAATAGTCCCAAGACCACCATCATTCCTTCTTCTCGAATGTCCTCTCCCATGTTGCGTGTTGTGTTTTCTGGTTGTTGCCATAGACATATATGTTTATGGTTGTTGCTATATTTCTTCTTTGTTTTTGTTAGATCACGTTTGATCATGAAAGATTTCTGGCTTGGAGCGCAAGATTCTAGATCAGTGGTGGGACAGTGTTGAGATTATCAGAGCACAGCACACACAGTGCAGTCAAAACTGTTCAGTGCCTGAATTTTTTAATCTTCATGTGTGGGTCTCCTCAGATTTAGAAAATTCTCATGTGGACCCCACTTTATTTGTTTGGCCTCCCTTATTTGTTTGGCTTACTGACTTTTGCCCCATCAGCAGATTGTTTTAACCCACTAGTACCAGTCAGGTCCAGTTAAAGTAATATCTCTAGGCATGTCTTTGCTGCCCCAGTAAACATTAGAGCACAGTGCTATATAGAGCTTCTTAGAGTGGTGTGGTCAAACCACACCACTCTAAAAAACCTTTATTCAGCAAGTTTATTCTGCTTTTTCTAAGTTGCATCAGCAGCTAACTGACCATGTTTTTACAGCCTCTGAGAGAGCTTTAGGGTGTTCTTAGGCCACCCCTAACTCCTAAGACATTCCTGGATACATTCATTTGGATCCTTAACAATGTCGTGTGACAGATAAGATAATTTTTTGCATTCCAAGTTGAATCCTTCATACCATTCCTGAGAGGTCTTTTAATTTCAAGAAATAACTGTATCATTCAACAGCAGTGTACCTTCCCAGCAGTCTGAGCTCATTCTCCATTTCAGCCACTTCACTGACTGTTGTCAAGTACTTTCATTCTTACAAACTTACTTCAAAAATACTGAAATATCCAGTTAAAGCTGAAGGAAATGAATTGATGAACAAATTGAAACTTGTAGCCATTCTAACCAAAATGTAGCCTTCTTCTTTAACCATATCTAACTTTTCCTGCCTCTTCTCCTTTCATCATCATCAAGTCAACTGACATCATGTTGGCTTCTGGGACAGGCACCAATGACATGATGTCTGAACCCCTGGCAGCTCCTTTGACAATAAATGCTTGGACATTGGATGCATCTTTGACAATCATTTTAGAGGCCAATTTGCCTGGTGTTAGATCCCAAGCTTTAATTAAACACAGTCAGCATAGGCATAGCATTCAAGATGAAATGTTCCTGTTTCCCAAGCTAACAACTTTATGAAGTAATGCTCAACAACAGAGAAGTTTGATGGAATCAGTGAAAAACAGATTGCTTAACTCATTATTTGCTTGTTTTTGCTTCTGTGTTTATTTTTTATAAGGGATAATATAGAAATAATACAACACTCAATAAACTCTTCACAGAGACAATCAGTGCTGTCTCTGCCACAATGAGGTTTCCCTCTGTAAAATTAAATTTTAGTCTACAGATTACCAGTGGCAGAATATCAAGCAGTTAAATACAAAAACATTAAAATGAAACAGCTTTACAAAAAAAATCTGGCTGCCACAGTGTTGGAAGTTTTGGCTCTCATGGGAAACATACATCAGCAGGCCATGGCAGGCTCTGAACACAACATCATGAGTTCTGGAGAACTCAAAACAGCTTTGAGATGGTCTCAAGTCCCTGACAGTTGTAGCTGCTGACATGCAAGTTTGCCCAGTTTGCAGTTTTAGATATCATGTTGTTTACTTTACAGTTTTGCACAACAATCTCAAACAATCCTCATCCTTTCTCCATGGCTGTTTGTGGGTTTAGGAGTTTACATGCATGTTTTCACTCCATTCACAGAGCTCTTATGCTTGCAACCACAATATGAAATACCACAGAAGAAGAAAAAAAACAAGGACCAAAGGCTCAGCTCTCTCAGTTCTTATCCATCATGTTCATTCTTAATACAACCTGGTCTTTTTCTCCTTTATCTGACTGCAGCCACCCCAGCCCTGTTGGCGCTCACACAATAATTTCTTATGGTGCTAATGCTGACCATGTGTATATCTGTTAGCTATTTAAACCCATAAAAGCATACTTTGAGCAGACTGTGAATTTATTAAAGTGAATACCGTTCAATCATTTCATATAGTTTTGATCAAGCACAAATTTTTCTTCTTAAACAATTTTCACTTGTTGAAAAACTCAAAACACATGAGGCTGCAACTCCTGCCTGTCAGGTTTAGAGTAAGGTAGCAGTTTCAGTGCCTTCAGTGGACTTTCATGGTGGAAATGAAGGCAAACCTTAAATTGCTGATTAAAATGATTTTTTGTCTCTGATTTGGTTTGGCTTGGATTTTGTCAAAAAGTAGAATGGAGCAGAAATTGATAAAGCTGCATGTAAATCAGAATACTGCCAGGCAGTCCTTGAAAAGGTACGCATAAATCAGTTATGGTCAGAAAGGGGATCTTAGTTCCCTTGTCTGCCTTCACCTTGTTCCCCTTTTTCTACAGGATGAATTACAAACTGTTGAAGCCAGAGGATCTTACAAGTTCCAGAAAATTCTTGGCCTTTAGTTGTTTGTGGCTAAAATACGGTCCCTTCCAAAAGCTAATAGAGGCTGTCAAAGTTCAGTCCAATCCTTATATGCAACTGAGTTAGATGACCACACTCTCAACTGTGTCCAGATTACGGCGACCACAAATGATCGACCCCTGTTCCAAATTCCAAATTTAGGAGTGCACAGTTTTAGTAGTTTGGAACATGCGTTAATGACAGTACATAGGCCAAGCTTACACATACCATTTATATATACTTAGTCTTAGCAATGTCATCCCATTGGTTGCTGAGGAGGCATTTTGGCCCCCAAAGATGGAAATTCAAAATACTCTCTACATCTCAGTCAGACAAGAAGTAAGCAGTGAAGCTGAGGTGCACCTTAAATCTTGCACACAGCTACAGCATTCTCATTCATCAGTCAGCTTAGATATAACATTTAGCCTTAGAGTTGGTTTTATAAATGAAGAAATTGAAACTGGTATGATTCCTTTCTTCTACCAGGGTTTTATATGATCCAGGCAGCAGCCTCTTGTGTTGAAAATAAAGTGAAGTCAGTCGTCTAAGCACATGAATTTTTTCAAGCAGTCGCCTTATCACTCACACTCAGTGGATGCTTGAGTGTGAGGCATGTCCCAGCTCCGGCTTGCATCGCTTAGACTTTGTTCATGTTTATGAACAGTCTGGTGAGATCCAAGAAAAATAACCTTGCCTTGAAGCCACCCACAGGTGGACACTGACAGAATGGCAGCTTTTTAGCACATCTGCTGCACCTTCTCTTATGCTGCATCACCAGCTTTAAGGCCTTTGAACACAAGATGTGATTTCTTTTGTGCGAATAATTCACACATAATTATTTTTCTTAGAATCCACAGGCACTCAGTGCAAGCTTACACACCAGACATGTACTGTTGCCTTGAAAAAAAAAGTGGCTTTTATTTTTTCAGACATTGACCGATTTTTTTTCTAAAGTTTCTCATCTGGTAAGCCCACATCTGACCAATGAGAGCACCTGTCGTTGGCATGTGCGTCACACTCTGTCAAAGCATTTAACATACCAGGCCCCTTGATGGTATTTTTGAATCAAATCAGTCCATTTTATTTGAGCAAAGTCTTCTCTTCCTTCAGTTTGTCCTGAAACAGCTTTGGTGCCGTTTCAGCTGAAATTGCTAAAACTTACAAGTTCTCCTCTCCTTTACAGAATCAGAAGTGTCCATGTAGTCTCTGTTTCATTAAAATCAGCCCCAGGTCACTGTCACTTGATGTTGAGTCTGTTTTGGCCACTGTGGTGTGATCTTTTTAGAATATACACAACGCTTATATGCAAATATGCATTACTTTTAATGTGAATAGAAAGAAACACCAAAAACCACCTTAAAAAGATTTGCGTTTTCAAGCTGTTTTTTCACATCGCATCAGGTTTGTGTCTTTGACTCACTGTGTTCATTCAGCCTTGTCCATGCAGGGATCAGCTCATTCTTTTTCAGACCTCAATGGCTTGGGTCTTGGTTGTTTGGGATAAGAGGTTGCAGCCTGAAGTCTTAGCAGAGTGGTATGCAGGAAAGTCCAATAACTTAGTCTATTATCTCTGCAAGTCTTATGTTTATGGTCAACATCTTGCCTCTTGTCCAAAAGGCTTCTTCAGTTCTAAGTGTTGACTGGGCAAAAGCTTGAAATATAAAGCCAACTATTGATATAAAAATGATCTGGATGGTCACCTGAGAGTTGTTTGCAGAGTCACTGACCTAATTTCCCCCTGAAGGTTTTGCCAGCGGACATTTCCTGGGTTTTTTTGGATCACATGTTCTTTGGTCCTTTGTTCTCTTGTAGAGGTGTTGTTTGGATTGTTTATAAAAGGAATTCAAACCTGCATTATATGTAGGAGATAGTCTTAGTGTCTTATTCCCCCACCTCTGTTCTGCAGTGGTTTCTCCATCTTGACATAAATGCCCTTCCTTGACACCGTCCTCGAACCACTGACCTTCTCTGGGTACGATGGAGATGTTGTCATCAAAAGAATATAGGGTATACCATATTATATATCTTTTGTGCTCTTTCCCAGTCAGCTCTTAGAAGCGAAAAATCCTTTTGGTGAGAGGGGGAAACGTCTTCAAGAATCTGAACCTGTCCAGTTGCAGCTCTGATCAACCTTGTATAACCATGGCCTGAATGTCTGAGAGCCTACACAGACATCTTGTGTCCCATGGTATCTCCTTAGATCACCAACAAAACCAATATAAAATAGCATGCCTTTTCACCATTTCCTGTCTGTATGTGTCTAAGCCTATCATAAACTCACTAACCCTACACACTTTACTTATCAACTGTTGATAATGCTTAAAGCTACAAAATGATTTCAACATGAGGCCTATCTGTTTTACATGAGCACTGCTAAAGACCATGGTTAAGGTGGAATTGCAAAGGGCTAAGCTTTGAACTTTTGCCCTTGAACTTTGCTTAGATGATTCCAGCTAAGAGGATATGGAATCAATACAGCAAAGATGTGGTATTACTCTCCAATAATATGAGCTTTTCATATTCAGAAGTCACGCTTTTTATAGGGTTGTCTGTGGTAGGAAACGAAGGTCGTGACTCTTGTGGTGGGAATTGGGCTGCTCTGCGTTCCTCTTGTGTCGGGCATGAAAGTGGCTTGAAGGATTGAGTCATGAAGACTGCAGCCAGATCCTGCAGAAATACCCTCCTGATGGAGATTACATGTGGATTACCTGCTGAGTTTACATGGATGGATACATCAGTCAAGGGTTATTGATTCTCTTCTGCGCATGAGGAACACTTCTGAAGGAGATCCCGAAGGACTCCCTCTGTGATGCTGTTGCTAGATGAAGCTTGTATTTATGTGTGAGAATTTACAAGGCCCCTGATTAACACAGCTTCATTTAAGGACTAATGGAAAAGTGGTTCGTGACTAGTTGTCTGATAGAGTCAGAGTTGTTGTCGAGGAACTTTGTCACCCCTAGACTCATTAGGTGCTTCTGATGTGGATAGTGCGTCACAAGGATGATTGATTATTCTCCCTTGTGAAAATCAGCAGCAGTCTGGCCTTGTTTAAAGAATATGAAGTAGTTTTTGAGTCAATGTTTGATTGCATTCAGTGCACGGGTGAAGTTTTACTGCTGCAGGGCGGCCTTATCTCAAAATAATTCTTCTGCATTGGCAGGCGATGAGTCACATCAACCCAAGAACACAGGCTTCTGTCGTGACCTTGTTGAATTTCTCTCATTATGAATATATTTGTTCTTCATTCTTATTTGATTCTGGCAAACAATTTTGTTTGGAAATTTTAGGTTTCATTAAATCTGCTGCATTTGGTGTTGGTTCTCTGTAGTGTCCAACTGAGTATCTTGTCTGTCTGCTTCTCACATTTCCAAAGAGATAGTGAAGGCTGGCTTTTTTGGTTGTATTTTATATTTCAAGGAAGTTAAGAAACGTGTATTCTGGGGATGTTACAAAGGAATTTATCTTCGGTTTATTAAATGCAAATTTTAATCCACTCTGAGCCACAAGTTTGAATGTAAGCAAGCTTTCAAATTTCACCACTGTTTTATCAGTACTTCAAGCCCGCTGGCTCAGGATAACAAGCCCAATGTAGAGCATAGACCATCGAAAGCATGCTGAGCTGTTGGAAATATTCTGGGCTGTGTTTAACTGACCAGTAACCACAAAGCAGACCAATCAGAACAGGCTAGTCTCTGTGGTGAAGTGGGGCTTGAAGTAAAAGGAGCATCAACAGAGCATCTCAGAAAGATTGAGAATAGAGATAAATCAGGGTACTCTGTTTGTGAAAACTGGTAGAATTTTGAACATACTGTACCAATTTGAAAATAAAATAGTTGAACCCAAGTCAAAACACTACCTATTAGATACAGTGATGGATTGGTCAGTGCACATGGGCCTGTTTAGCCCTTGTTCTGGTAGTCTGACAACTAAAGCATTTTACTATTCTGCTCACCCTGTCACACCACAGTCCTACATCAATGGCAGAGGATAGCAGAGGTTAAGGTTGCTTTCACACCTAAAGTCTGTCAAACTTGATTCTGTTCAGGTGTGCTGTTGCTGCATTATCATGTTTTTCTCTCTGCTTGTATTTATTGATTAAAACATTGTAATGTGCAACAATGTACGACATCAAAGATGCTATCCATTGTGTTACATCATTATACATCATGATATCATAACAAATTGGAGCCCTGGCTAAATAATCACAATTAAATTGAGATGCACAGCACTAGAGAAGATGCACAGCACTAGCGATCGACTGTGTCTTATCATTAAAGAAGCACATGACCGTGGCTGACATGTTAAATTAGTAATTACTATGGTTTAGGCAACAAGGTTGATGCCTTAAATCTTGAAGTCTGCTTATCGTGCACATCCCTCATGCGTTTGGATTTGTTTAGTTTTAAAGTAAAAATAAAATAACAAATCTTGCATGTTTTTTTTGGTGTGGAAAAAGACTAAAAATAAGCTTTTGGTGGATCTGTGTACAGTACAGTTAACCAGGTAAACAAATGTTATGTTTTTTTCCGTTAAAAGTAGCATCCACTCTGATTCTCACCTCTTATCTGGATCATATTGGATTAAACTACAAGATTGCCTCCTGAGGCAGCAAACACACAGTGATTTATATCTTCCAGCAGTTGCTATATTTAGTCGTATCCAAGTTGTAACTTTAGACCATCATTCGATTTCAGGTGAATAAGCAGCAGCTCAGATAATCCGAAACTTCCATTGTCCAAAAGATGATTCCAGAGTGGAAAAAATTGGAAATGATTTTATTTTTGTACAGTGGAGTTGTCTTTTAGTGATCACAGACAAAAAAAAACCTTCAGTGATTAAATGTGTCTGTTTGACATATCTGCCTCTGTGGAAATGTTATTTAGGTCTTGAACTTGTGCTTTTTTCTGAAGCTGCATGATTTTTCCTCATTTGGCTTCAAGAATTGTTTTTTTAATCTTGTAATCTTAAGGTCAAAAGCTAATGATGCTGTTATCTTGAGAAAACAAAAGGCCAGTTCTCAGGTTAACACGATACTCTATCATAAGGAAATTACTTGTTTATTTTTGTTTGGTGCTTGTGAAGTCCCAAGAGGCCTCTCGTGTTTTAATGACAAGGACTGATCTGAGCTTTATCTCTTAAGGGGAGACCGATCACTGTTCAGGCTGGTTAAGACCCATGGTAAAGTGCTGTTAGGTGCATTTTATTGTGAACCATCATTAAAAGCTTTTATGAGTCTCCTCAGCTGTCAAGATGCCATTTATGCACAACAGAAATTCTCCTATTTGAGAAAACAAAACTATTCAGTGGAAAATGCTTGCACTTTCACATAAAAACAGATTTATTATATATGCATCTTGAGGGAGCAGATGTTATTTGCCTCATAAAACAAAATTAGCAACTTGAGAAAACAGGAATACTGTAAACAATTGCAAGCTAGGCATTTCAGTTTTAGTCACTAAGAAATCGAAGAAATAATCTTAAAACAGAAAATGCATGCAAAGCAGTTCTCTGCCATTGCCGTCATGTTATGTTATGCTAAAAAAAAAAAAACACTGATGTGTTTTGATTCTGCAAACAATTTAGTATTTTACAACCCTGTGTAGGTTTTTATTGGCAGCAGACATTGTTTTGAGAAGTCAAACCTTGGGCTGTCCACATTAAAGCATTGTTAGCAATGAGATTTATGCCCTGAAATCATGGCATTAAATCAAATAATTTTGTCAAATCATGAGGACTTAAACCAATGAGTTAAACTGACATAGTGGGGCAACAGCTGTGTTGCTTACTGTTGCATCTCTGCTTTCACAGGAAAGTAAAGTAAATACTCCTTGATTAAAGATGTGACCTTTTGCCTTAAAGGCCTCATGTCCTGGTGTGTTTGACTGTTGTGCATGCCTTGGGTTTCTATTAAGCAAGGACTTGATTTAAGTTGAATGAAAAAAAAAAGAAAAATTTCATCTATGTTGAGGATCAGAGGAAGCTCTTTTCCCCTCCCCTTTGGAAATGCTTGGATCTGAGGGGACAGTGAGGCTACAGGTGGCTATGATTATGAGCTTTGCACTGATTGGCTGCCCAATTGATGCCTGATGGGAGGGTAAGATGGTGTTACAGGCTGCAGAGCAGACTTTCAAAACAGTCATGTCTGTGACATGTAGAAAGCACATATATGGGTGGAGGCTGTATGGCTATTACATCATGAACCCCGGTAAGTAAAAAACAGAGTGTTTGAAGGGGCATTTTCTTTTAAGAGACAAAATGCATTTCTCTGTGAACTGAGATTTCAATAAAATGTGTCATGTCCTTTTGCTTTTCAAGCCCCTATCAACAATGATAAAAGTAAAGAAAATTGATTATGCAGGACATTTGGCCTTAACTGTGGGCTCATACCACTAATTTAATGATTGCTTGACTATGTTCACAAATACTTTCGTTAATGATCCACCTCTTTTTTCAGCCTGCTTGAGACATTCTGGTGGAGCTTCTGTCACTTGAAGGCCCCTATCCCCAAGTGGAGGGTGGTCTGTTCTGATTGGTTGAATGGTTTACTCTGTAGTAGTTTGTCAGTTCAGCTTGGATTAGCACATGTTTTCAATAGCTCTGCATTCTTTCTATGGTCAGTGCTCTGCACTGGACTTGCTCCCCATGTCCAACAGTCCTATCACTGATACAGCGGTGGTAGGACATCACAGTGACAGTTGTACTCAGGAATTAGCCATTTCACAGGCACTGTTCACAGGAGGAGAGGAAGAGGTTTTTATACTGTGGACTTTGCTGTCTTGCACATAGGTGTGCATAGTGTGAAATTTCAAGCCCATAATAATAGTTTTCCAGTCTTTATTTGAACAATATACTGCACTCAGAGTCTCTCAAAATCTTTGCTGTTGGAAGGGTTTCCCAAAATGTGTGTCTCATTGATCTAAAAAGTCACTTGTAAATGCATAAAAAGTGAGTTGCAAGAAAAAGAGACCATTTAAAAAAAAAAAATGTACATGGGAACAAGGCCAAGGGAGGATGAAAAACTTGTTTGGGGATCAGAATGCCAAAAACCTCTGAAAGTCTTTTTCTGAAATTGCCCTTGTCATAAAGTCAAATTTTTGTGCAATTAATCAAATTCCAAATCGAAGTTACTTTAAGACAGCATTTAATAATAATTAAATGACCACAGTTGAACAATTAACTGTAATTTAAAACATAAATCATCTGACAGACTTACTTAAAACTACTTCTGACCACCCAAAAGGTTAAATGTGCATTGAAATTAGAAACAGCAGACCTGTGACATGGTGCCCTGACCCGGTAAGACTTGATCCTCTATTTACATTCATTAATAAATCACTTAAATTGGCACTCTATTAGCATGAAGAGTCAGCATTTGAAAAATGAGCTGAGTGATTGTTCACATGTTGGACTAGAAGAAACCAGTTGTGCTGTGAGCTTTTATTTACAGACAGAGCAACACACAGCGCCCTTACCTCCTGTAGGTGGCAGGGAACATTTTCAACAAGGCGATTCATCAAGATAAAAACTTCCTCTGCTTTCTTATCTCATGTTCTGCAGGTCGAGGCCTCTGCCCTGCTCTGGCAGCCTCAGCGCTCTGCTCCATGATTGATTGTGTAGAGGCTGCGATTTAAATTCATGGTAACACAAACTGTGTTCTGAAACAAACCTCCTGCTTCCTGCCCCTGAAATGTGATTAGCTATGTTCTTTGATACGTAATGTAATATAATCTGTAATAT
The DNA here is from genome assembly GCA_037902135.1 of Cetoscarus ocellatus. Classification (NCBI taxonomy): domain Eukaryota; kingdom Metazoa; phylum Chordata; class Actinopteri; order Labriformes; family Labridae; genus Cetoscarus; species Cetoscarus ocellatus. The sequence continues at coordinate 36,285 of JBAMNC010000707.1, forward strand.
TTGATTGCAAATGTAAATGTAAATGGCCCTGAGCTTTTAATATATCAGTGTCACTGTGGGGAACTTTTTATACTTTGATAACGAAACTAGAACTACCACCTGGTAATTTCATACCTTTACAAGCATACAAGCGCCAAAAATAAGACATGGCAGGTCAAAAAGAGGTGGTTTTGTGGTAGTGGGCTTTGCAATTGTATTAGGAATCTTAAAAACAAGGCATGAACATGTGGCAGTGTGGCTCAGTCCATAAAGACTTGGGCTGAGGGCTGGGAGGTGGCCGGCTCATGCCCAGTTGAAACATAATTGGAAGTTGCTTTGGTTGCTGGGGAGATGCAAGCTGACTCCTGGGCCACTTCTGCCAGTTACAGCAATTGGTAATGCAGCTGAAAGGGGTTGACGTCCCTTGCCTCTGGAGCCTCGGGGTTTGATCTTCATTGCAGTAAACACCTTTGAAGAAGAAGGGTTGATGTTGCTGGTGGTGCAGTTGAATGATGAAATGATGAATAGCGAAGTGCCTACCCGGCATGTGCTCCCAAACCTGATGAACATGAGGCTGAAAGTCCCTGATCTCTGAATTACAACCACCAAATGTAATCAGTAGTTCCTTTATAAACAGAGGGCATTTGTGAAGTTTTGCAAAATCTTAAAACATTCTTGAGATATCATAATCACAAAAAAGGGATGAACAAAAAGTCAGACGAACTTAATACTTGCACAATTTGAAAGATAAAGGATCTAAGGGTTCTTGATATAGTTGAGGCTGAAGACATTTATGTTGGACCTATGACCTCTAAAATCCAATTATCTGTTTTTTGTGTCGATGCAGATATTTGTGTGAAGTTAAATCCCTTAATGTGTTCTTAAGATTTTATGTTCACAAACAAAGGATGGACATCATGCTCCATTACCTTGACCTTTGACCTATGACCCCCAACATCTAATCAGTTCAACTGATTCAGAACTGACATTGGTCCTGACTTTAATTAGCCCCAAGAATTCCTAAGATATAGCTTTAAAAAAAGAAGAGGATGAATTCTAGTCCCCATGACCTTAACCTTAGACATATTATCACCAAAGTCTAAAGCTTTTTCTCTGAAACCAATGTGGTAATTTTTGCTATGATTGATGAAAGTCCCCCATATCATTCCTGAGATATTGTGTGCTAAAACAAACTTGAGGCTACAGTATTTGACTTTGACCTGTGACCTCCAAAATCCAAGACTTTATTTTTTGTGTCAATAACAAAATGTGCTAAATTTGATTCCCTAAGATTCCCTAAAGCCCTCTTCAATATACTGTTTTCAAAAACAAAAAATGAACGTAAGACCTTATAACCTTGGTCTTTGACGTATGACCTCCAACATCTAAACAATTTACCCTTGAGTCAGAGCTAACATTCACCCTTAGTTTGAAGAAAATAGCTCAAAGCATACTTAAGGTCTTGCAATCAAACGCAGAGGATGACCACATACTGTATCTCCATGACTTTAACACTTCACATATGACCCCCAAAGTCTAGAGATTTTTCTCTTGTGTCAATGTGGACATTTGGTCTAAGTTTGATGAAAGTTCCTGGCAGCTTTCTTGTGATACTGTGTTAAAAATCAAAGGGTGCACTGTACATTAGGCTCCATTACCTTGACCCTTAACCTATGACCTCCAAAATCTAGCCCAGTTCACTATTGAGTCCAAGCTGACATTTGCCCAAAGTTTAAAGAAAATGGCTCAAAGCTTTCATATTATAATGCATTCACAAGAAGAGAAAGAACTTGAGGCTCCATTACCTTGACCTTTGACTTATTGCTACCAAAATCTAGCAGTTTTTTTGCTTGAGTCACAGTGGACTTTAGTGCTGAGTTTGGAGATAATAGCTTTAAACATTTTAGATATGTCACATTTTTAAGAATTAGACAGGAGAACAGACAGGCAACTCAAAACATACAGTCATCAGCCCCTGTTATCCCTTACATGGACTCATAAAAAACTGCACGAGTGCTGTCTGGTTGACATCTGACCATGTTCTGCTAAGTCCTTTAATGTCGCTTGTTGTGGTTTATTTTCACATCCATTTCTGCTCCAACTATTTGTTTTCCCATCATTAAAATCAGTTAACACGACCTTGACTTCATGCTTGAGGTGTTAGGGTTACACTGAGCATGGGTGGCCACAAAAAAAGTGATACAGCAGCTAGATTAACGGCTGGAGGGAGGGCGACATTTGTTTATTAACGTCACTAAGTTTCTTTCTTGGCGTTGCGAGGACACAGAGGCCCTAATTTGTCTGGTTAATGTGGCTAAATCCGCTTCTGGAGATCGTCCGGGGGTCTGCCTGTCTGTCTGCCGCCTGGCTGTATAATGCCTTCCAGGCTGCTGTCAGGGGGAGGATAAAATTATTTTTATTAATCTGTTTTTAAAGCCTCACAAGGTTCTGTCGTCGAGGGCTATCAGAGTGAACAATGATCAGGAGGAGACAATAGGTTTAGCACGGGCATTAGAGCTACTAATGGTCCTCTCTGTCTTACACACATGAATATACACATCAGCCTTTACTCATGGAGAAAGTAGCATGCTTGAAAGATTAAAGATTTTTCTCACAAACGTCAGCACTTTATGGCAGGTGATTAAAAACCGAAGTGACAAAATCAGTAGAGTATTTTCATTTTATGCCTTTGTTTAAAAGAGAGCAGCCAATTTCCATCACAGTCTTCTGTTTCTGTTTAAATCGAGCTAGGCCGCCATCCAAAACCCAACAGCATGGGGAAAAAGAATGAAATAAAACTGAAACCCCCTCTGTTGGTGGCGGCAGCTATTGTGCAGCTGTTTGACTCAGAGAAAAATAATCTGGGTGTTGTTCTGCCTCTGTGATCTGTATAATAGGGCCGCTTTGGATTTAAGACTTGTTGCTGCATACTGAGCTCTATATATGATTGTCTGTTTACAGTGGTCACGTTAGCTACAGAAATAATACATTTATAACTTCTGTGTTCTGCAGCCAGAGCTCAAGGTAGATTAGCCATATTATCACTGCAGCAGCTGCTTGATGGATGTGCTTACAAAGAGAATTGCTGCTGAACACTAATGACTGCTTATTATCTAAATTTAAATGACTGTATCATCCTCCCGGCGTCGTGCACAGAGCCATCATCATCTTTCTGCATACACACACATGCTTGTTTAGCTCTCATACTGTATAGCATACCTTGCACTTTTGTGAGGTGAAATAATCAAAACATGGTTCTGATTTGCTCCAAGCTGTCTCCTCCGATCATCTCGTCTTCGCACAGGAAGTGATTTACTGTCAAACACATTCCAAGAGTAAATCCAGAAAACACACGCTGATTTATCCCAACAGACTTTTATTTTTCACCATTCTTCTGCCTCCTTTATTCTTCTGCCATCGTGGCTTTCACTGTCTCTTCCGTCGACCATCAGAGATCTGAAGCAGAGATCTGGGTTCTATCTGCTCCATGCAAAAGCCTGAGGCAGACACACATCCATGCATTTAAATAGGACTCCATGCTGGTAACAACCAAGACTGAAGGCTTTATTATTTTGGGCAGCCAATGCATCCAGAAGTGAGGCAGACCAGATTATTCTTGTGACTCTAAAATCTTGAAACACTTTTATCAGTTTCTTAATAATCTGCCCGTATGTTCACCTTAATTTAAAGATTAGAGGAAGATTTTTAAGGTTACAGGTCATGATGGTTCTAGGTTCATTAGTTGGTAGTGAATGCATTATCGTAACGGTGCTTCGAGAGAATCCTGTCAAACCTTGCACAAATGTCCTCTGTGACATCGTGGTCAGCTGATGAGATTTAGATGGTCGGTGCTTAAGGTCATGGAGCCTCATATTCACCAGTTGTTTCTGAAAACAGAATCATAGCAGATTTTTGGGCATGTTCTCCAAACTACTGAAGACTGTCTATTTTGATCTAGGGATGAGGTAATCCATTTTTTAAGGAAATAAGTCAAAGGTCAAGGCAATGCAGACTCAGGTGCTCCAGTTTCTAGAATGATATACCAAAAAATAAAAAAACCTACACAAATGTCCACTCTAAACCATCTATCTATAATTTATAGGTCAGAGGTCAAGATTTTGGGGCCTAATAATCATCAGTTTATAGTGAATGCTGTAACTGTTTAGAGCTCTGTGCCATTTCTGTCAAACCTTCACCTAATGTTCTTGCTTGTGAGATGATAACCCCACAGAATTACAGTTAGTAGTCAAAGGTCAAGTTTAAAGTCATCGAGCACCATAATCGTCAACAGCTTGTAAACCAAATATTTATGAAATGCTTTTTGTTAAACTTTGCATGGTCCTCCACTCTGAAGCAAGAATGAACTACTTAGATTCCCAGTGCTGCAAGTCAAAGGTCAAGGTAATGGAGTCGTATCTTTATCCCTTGCTTGTGCACTTGATATCTCAGAACACTTTCTCCACACTTTTCACAAATGTCTAACCTGCTGTTAAGTTGAGCTGATTAGATTTTTCTGATGATAGGTCAAAGTTAAAGGTCATGAAATGTTGATCAACTGTTCTTAGCACAACACTTAAAGAAAACTGAGGAACTTTTGTCAAACTCAAACTTTGTACAAATGTCCTTTGTGATTTAAGGATGAGCTGCTAAGATTTTTGAGGTCATTGCAAGAGGTATTTGATTGTAATGTTCACCTTTAAGCAAAGACTTATCAGCTAGATTTTTATAGTCATAGGTCAAAGGTCAGGATAATGGAGCCTCTTGTCTTCAACTGCTTGTGAAGGTAATATTCAAAAAATGTTTTGAAGAATTTCTGTCAAACTTTGCACAAATGCCCACTCTGAAGAAGTAACAAATCACTGAGGTTTTCAAAGTCATGGGTACAGGGTAAAGGGCATGGGACAAGATGTCCATTCTTTTGTTGTGAATGGAACTACTTAAAAACACCTTGAGGGTTTTTCTTGAAACTTTTAACAAACTTCCTTTTTGGTTTAAGGCTAAGATGTGCCGGAAGCATGAATTAAGTCCTTTTGTTTTTATTCATCACGACGCTGTGAGTCAAGATTGTGTTATTATTTTGTGTTATGTTCCCCAGAATGACTAAGGGATGAGGGGAAGACCAATTATAGAAAAAACAGAATTACGGGAGGAAACTTTAAAATTTAAAGTTTTAACTAAACAGAAATGGTCTTCAAATTAGGAAATAAAAAAGTCTCTTGATTAGGATGGTCCTTCCACTTGAAGTGAAAGATGTCTTCAAAAACATTTTTCTTCTGGATGATCACTGTGTGCTTGAGCCTCTTCATGCAAGTTCTTGTCCCTCTTTTCACACCAAAAACGACTCCTTATATATTGTCAAAGCTGCACAGCTTGATTGCAACCCATAACATTTTGGTTGTCAACATGCTTACTGTTAATGCTATCCCTCATTTTGACATTATGGTGGAAATAAGTTGTAAAATACAATCTATAATGTTAAATTTGGTTCTTAAAATATGGGCTACAGTTGGCCCCTGGGCCACTGATTGGACATCCCTGGTTTAAGCGTTCAGTACCAGTATTCGGGCTGACTTCATGCTACTACTTTTGTTTATTTGCTCTTCTCTCATAAATATTCCTGCATTAATGACACTGATTAGATATTGAGAAATACTTTTAAGAACAAACTTTTCATTTTAAATTCTCATATTTATGCTTTAATTCAAATAGAATGTTTTTTCTTCTTTAACTTATCGTCCTTAAAGGAAGAACAAATGCACTGATTGTATTGTCATACATACTATTCTAAAGTTTTCAAGTGGTCAGTTTTTTCTTATCATCTACTTCCTTATCCCCAGTTCCCTTGTCATCTCTGTTACTCTGATCATTTTCTTCTTCCTCCTATTTCCTCCTTTCTCCCCATTCGAGCTGGAAACATCCGCTTCATGGCTCCACACTGACAAAGACACAGCTGGTCTGGGACTACATGGGGGCCGGCAGCAGAAGCAGCTTTATTTACCACTCTCTCTCTCTTTTACGTCTCTTTCTTTCTCTATCTCTGGTTATCCGGCCGGGCCCTGGAGCAGATGGCTGCGTTGCTCGATTGGACTCATCCATTGTTCCACTCTGTAATTGGTACTTGGAACCAAGTGCCTCATATATTATGCAAAAGGGGGCTGTTTTAGTGCATAGTGAGCCGGTCCTACTGAAGTGTAATTCTAATCAAGTGAGTGCTTCACTGCATTATGCATCAAATGATTTGATTTATCTTTATTGTGGGCCTGTAACCAGGTAGCTTCAGATTTGAATGCCTGAACAGAGGTAAGAGAAAGGATTTGAATAAGTAACTTCCTTATCTATTAGTCATCTATATGATGTCAGCAAGAAATTCAATAAGATTTTCCACAAGAGAGCCTGCAACGATGATGAGCTGAAAACTATTTTTGAGCAGAGATTCAGTCTAGAAAGATTTGATGGGAGGGTATAATGAAAACTGAAATCTGGGAAAGATTTAGTGTAGTCTGCATCAGGTAGAAGATGCATTCATGCCATTCAAGCTTAGAAAATGTTTTTTTGTCTCATTAAGTTTTAGTGAACTGCACACTTGTGGGGTTTTCACATGCATCATATGAAGAAGAATGGGGAAATAGTGTCTGCAAACATTCACCGACATACTCATACCTATGGGCAGTTTAGGTTGTCTTCACACCTAGACCATTTGGAAGAGTTGTTCCAATACAAGTGCTCAACTAGGTTCATTTGCATATGTATGAACAGAGTTATTGATCCCTGTTTCTGCACAAACAACTGTGCCAAGCTTGCCTAACATAGGTGGCCTTGGATTGTTTCCAGTCGGCCCCTGAAGCAGTTTGTTTGCATTAAGTATGATGAGTTAACTGATCACGTACCAATGGGTATATGATGTGTGAACAGTACTGCTGTTGTCATACAAGCAGCAGCAGTAGTAATAATGATTGCATTACAGCTACAAGGCAGCAAGGCCAATGACAAAGAACTACTTACTGATAATGTTTATGATTCAACAGAGTCACTTTCTTTGCGCAGGCACAACATACCATAAAAATAACAATAAGTTAATAATACTCACCATCTCGACAGCAGATCATCACAGGACACAAAAACTTTGATTGATGCAGAAACTTGCTTAGTCCACAGAGTTAAGTCCATCCCCTTCAAGCAAGAGAATTTATCCTTTCTTAAGCTGATCTCTTCTTTTCTCTGAGCACACTTCTACAGGTGTTATGCTGTAAGAAGTTACTATGCTATGTTGTGTCTTCTGTTGTCCTCTGGAGACACCAGTGAGTATTGAAACCCCCTCTTCCACCAGTGCAGAGTTTGTTTACACTTATATCACAAGGCATGTCCCACATTGATAAATATGGAAATTTAATCTCTGCAATTATCGTAATTGTTTTTATCATTTTGTGGGTTACCTGCTGGTTTCCTCCCCATTATGCAGTTGGTGTCAGTCTGGATGTGATGTAATGAGGTAAGACCAGCAGTGGCCCTTTGGCCTGGATGCGGCTTTCTTCAAAATACTATGAATATGGAACAATTCTTAAAGGAAATATGTAAATTTGTTGGGTTATTTACAACTGAATTGGAACAAAGCAACCAAGCTGTAGGTGTGAAAACAGCGTTAGACTCTAATGGCCCTTTTCCACCAGCCCGCCTTGGCCCTACTCTACTCTACTCGGCTCTACTCGGTTTGCGTTGCGTTTCCACCGGCACGGTACCTCCTAAAACAAACCAGTTTTTAGTACCTACTCTGCTCTGGTTCTAAGCGAGCTGAGTCGATACCAAAAGGTGACGTTGACTGACTGCCTGCTACTGATTGGTCAGAGAATGTCGTCACCGATGGGTTACGAGCGCGACGTCCAAAACAGGACTGCAGTACATACGCTTTGTTACTTTATGGCAATAACTTGTTGCCATCACAATGTTAAACACAGGACTTTATCATTACGAGCTAGCTAACAAGCTAGCGGTAGCTTCCATTAGCTTACCCTCATACGTCTTTTCTTTGCAGCCCGATTGCTCTCGTCCTCAGCTTCAAACTGTTGTATAGCTTCCAAAACTCTCCTGTACTTCTCAAGGGTATTTCTTCTTGCGGCCTGCAGCCTTCTTCTGCTTTCCTCTTTCATTTGGTTTGTAACAAAAAGCCACAGACCGAGCATCAAGTAAACTATTGCCTCCAAGTCCTCCATTGTTTTGATTGTTGTGTCGCACTCAAAATGACATGAACGCAGCGTCGCCCAGCTGTTTCACAGCGACCCCGCCCCAGCTGGGTAGGGAACTGGGCTGGTGGAAAAGCAGCACAATGCGAGTAGAGTAGAGCCGAGTAGAGTAGGGCTAATGGAAAAGGGCCATAACCTTATCAGAGGTCTTCTGACTGTGGTAAGAAGCCTGAGAACCTTAGAGAAAACCATGCATGAACAGAGTTGTTACATACTGAGGAAAAAAGTAACCTAGGAAAAGAGCATGCTTGAGTATTTTTAACTACCAAAACCAAACCGGACAGACTTGCACTATTTTGCTCAGTGAGTGACATACTGTGTGAATGACAGCCTCTAGCAAATACAAAACATGTTTTTGACCATGGACATCATGTTGTTGACATTTCTCATGTTTTTGACAGAAGTACAATAAAACAGTTTGATTTCCATCGTATAGTGTCATCCTCCTGTCTTGGTATTGACCAAATATTCTAGTTTTGTGTGTGCACTGACACAGCTGTGTTTACCCTCTGCCTTTACACTTCAATTTGCTGATGTGCCAGCAGGTAAGAGAAAAAAAACTGTGCAGCTGCTCTGGGAATTTTCTTTCCCTTTCTTTCTACACTTGTTTGTTTGCTTAATATTTCTTTCGTTCATTTATTCTTTCTTAATTTAGATAGGTAGATAACTTTATTGTCCCAATGGGAAATTTGTTTTCACAGGCTGTCAAACAAGAAAAGGCTTACATTTAGGAAATATAGAAAACACATTGAGATAAGATCAAGAGCATGTATAAATAATAACAAATTGCTCGACTTGCAAAACTAACACAATGGGGTACTCTTTACATCACTTGAGTAGTATCAGTGGGGTGGGAAACTGTAGTGGCTATGTCCACATTTGAGGATATTGAACGTGCTGGGGGCCATCTCGAATAATCCTGCCAGGAGCCTTTTCCTGCACATCACTCACTATCTATGCCCTTTTCTCCAAGTCTATCAACAGTCTGATCCCCTTGAAGAAGAAGGAAAAGAATTTATTACTTTAAATAAACACAGTAATAAATGACCTACATGTTACCCCATAATGCTGGTATCAGCTAATCAAATCAAATCATAACATTTAAATACCACTTATTCAGCAGGGGCTATATGTGACTGCAGGAGCCAGGATCAAACCCCTGACCTTCCAGTTGAAAGACAAACCCTACCACTTAATTACTTGCAGTAAACTTTTGATAATGAACCAGTTGTACTTTACTCCTCTGTATGATGAATGCAAAAAGAGGAGGTAGTCAAGGAGCTTCACAGTTCCAGATCTACCCAGCCTTTTCAATTGTCATGTCTGACCCATGTGTCTAAATTGGAAGCTGGACTATCCCTATTTTATTTCACTCTGAGAGCTTGACATCCATCATTCATATAGACCTACAAATTCTGACTTGTTTTCCACTTGTCCTCAGTCCATCTTGAAGATTTCGAAAATCATCACATTCTTTTTGTACGTCTTACATTTTACATATCGTCCCAACTGTGAAGGGAACAGAGTGTTAAGCTAATCTGCTCCACCTGTTAAATAATTCATTGATTTGGGGTGTTGTGTGAACATGAAGCAGATTTTGTAAGAAAACAGCAGGTAAGTTGACTTAACCCACCGCTTCACAAATGGAGGTCAAACACACAGGGGCAGTTCACCACCATTAAACTCTGCTTTCTATCTAAACCGTACTCCTGCACAGATACCCGCAGCTATTTTTCATACACAATACATCTGCTGGTTGTCACAACAGCCGTCCGTCCAGTTTCAACATGTGCGTTTGATATAGCTGATCCATTTGGTTGGAATGTAAACGGATGTCAGTGGTGGTTTTGGGGGGTAGGACTACAATGCAGGCCAACGTTGGCCTCAGACAGAAATATAACACCCCCTGAACTTGTGGGCTCACTCAGCTGGAGCTACCGGGACTGAGCTGTTGGTTATGTTAGGTGGATGTCTCCTGGTTGCTTGGATTGGGCAATGTAGAAATTTTGGGTTAGTCATCCTCAGGTCTTCACCTGCACTATTTTAGTTACAGCCAGGTCTGAGCACAAATATGTCATTATATTATGTTATGATGCAGGTTACAAGACGCACAGTCAGCACAACAGAAAGCAACACATAGACACGAATTACACTTTTTTGTTTTAATTTGAGACTTTTGGGATTTCTTGTTCATTTATGAGAGGTAATCAAGGTCTTAAATGAAATATAAACCTTTTGAATTGTCTAATTGGAGAGCCCATAATTTGCCACAGATAGGTATATTCCATTTTTATGACTACTAAAGTATGTTCACAACCACTAATCCTGAAACAACTAGAATAGTCTAGTTTTCATATACAAAGTACCCCTGATCCACCTGTAGTCTCAGACTGCCCAAGACGCTCTGTTAAAACTCCTGTCTCTTGGGTTTTGTACCTTGATCCAATGTATCTGATGGAACTAAAATGTCAACAAAACAGTGGTAGGACATCACATTGAGAGGCCTATTCGGGGGGAGGGAGGGTTCAGGCAGCTACTGGCAGCTGTAAAGTGGAGTAGAGGTAAAGGTTTCCAGTAGCTGATGCTGTCAACAGTCTTGCTGTTTATTTTGGATCCATGTGCCATACATCAACAACATTGCTTATGCACATGAGGATCACCTGATGTGATAACTGATTGTTGAAGAAGCTGTGCTTTCAGGATAAACAAACAAATGTCAGTTTGCTGCAAACACCTAAATAAGAGAAAAATACATAAGATATAGCCTTTATTTGTCAAGATCAGTCTTATTATAATCTTCAACAGACAGTCATCAATTTTCAAGACACAGGAACAAGAAAAGTCAGAACAGCCAAAAGATTTATAAAAATCCCCTCCGTGAATTCCAAAGATGCCATTTCTGACTGGATTACTTTTATCAGAGGACCTCTGTGAGAAAAAGGGGGATTTTTGCCCTGGACAATACAAAGTAAAGACTGGGCTTATTCAAATGGGAGAACAAAACAACAACAGATGTCCTCTGCAATAAACATAAAGTATTAGAGGTCCCCAATATTAAAGCCATGGAACAATGGCTTTTATTAAAAACAACCCTCTAACTCTCTTCTGTTATCTCAAATTATTGTTTTTTGTTGGTTGCATGAAGTTCACATTGCTTGCCAGTGCTTGTTCTTGCACAAGCATAAGCATACCATGCTGAAGTACATCTCCCCTGAGCATGCCAAGGCCAGGGAAAGAGTTATTAGCACAAAACACTCACACCACACGGCTGAACTAGACTTCAAGGGTGAAACTCTTGTGGAAGTGCAGACAGCAGCTCATATTTTACTGCTTTCAATGTATAGAGCTTTATAATATTGGTTTGATAGCACAGAAAATTATATTAGTGTGATGTCAATAGCAAAGGGCTGTTATTTGATTCAATGGAGAGTCTTTCATATGTCGTGGTGCATTGTGGAACAGGTCAACCTTTACTAATGAAATCTGTGTTACCGAATCATATCTACCTCCTATTAACACATGAACTTAATGTTTTCCTGTAATAGTAAACGCCATTGATTTCTTACTGTTTTAAAATGCATGTGCCTCATTGTACATGGATGAACCACTGCGCCCATATGCTGCTGTGAGTGTGTTAGATAAAGGAGGAGAAGGTGTGGGAGAGGGATCACTGGAGCGTGTCCTTGTTGAGGTGGGTGCCAGCACTTGCCTCCTGTGTTTAGTGTAACATATGAGGAGGCCCAATTAAATTGTTGCAGGCGCCAATGTGTGAGGTGGTGTTTATTACAGGGAGGGAAAAACATTGGACACTTCAAAGATTATAGGCGTGACTTTGTGAGATGGTTGCAGTTTTTGCAGCAGTTGAACCTGCACAAAAACATGCATTTCTCAAAGCAGATGAAGAAGAAGAAGCAGCTCTCTGGTGCATTTTATATGTGTCTAAACTGGACAGAATTGTCATGTTTTTTATGCAATGAGCTGTCTTTGCATAATTAGTCCAAACCACAGGCACACACCCACATAGGCCCCACACAGCCAGGGTGAAAATGACAGGCATTTAGAGAGAATTAAGGGTAACTGAAGCACGATTTAAAGGGGTGCAACGCCAACATTTCACAGTTCACATGGCAGCAGAGATAGTATAGGGGGAAACATCTGTTCATTCAGGAAATTTTTAATGTATTTTTGATTAGATTTCTATATTCCTGTCAACTGTAGATGTAAATATATTTATTTGAATGTTTGTTTACGTTTGATCTTTTTAATAGGAACTGTTTCATCTACACCTTTAGGACCTTCTCTTTCTGATGTCTTATGGTTTTTTATGAAATCTTTTGCTGATCATCTGGTCAATAAGCACCTTGAAATGGCTGCTGTATTATCTCAAATACCACCCAATGGTGCCACTCATGTCTCTTAATGGACACTCATGTCTCTTAATGGACACTCTCCCTTACTCCCTGTCAGCGCCTTATAAGTTCAAACTCATATGACTCAATTAACACACCTCTTCAGCTGTTTCATTGGCTGATCCATGTTTGACTGCATATGACTGCACATCATTAAACCTTGAACCTGTTTTAATTGTTTGATTTTTTTTGTTTTAATTTTCTCTAAAGTACAGTAACAAAAGCAGTTGCATTTGGAAAGTACAGTTGCCATGATTTACCACTAAACACACAACAGCTCATAGAGGTGCACCAGTGTATAAGATGCAGTATCTTTTAGGGGTCTTCCAGAAGTCAAACAAGTTTTAACTGACATTCTGCAAAAAGATTTCCATTTCATTCAAGTCCACTGGATTCAGTTTTACATGCAGCAATGTAGCTCTTTCAGTACTTTCTATTTGGCCCAGGTTGAGTTTGGGAACATTTCAAACTTATCGTACCAAACTTGAGCTCCCAGCTGATGGTAACAACCACAGCTGCTAATAATAGATTGAAGACCAAAACCAACTTGCTTAGAGATGCCTGTTACCAATGCCTCTTTTCAATGGTAACTTGATGTTTTGAACCTCGGTTTTATTTCTGTTTTCGTCTAATTAACCAAGCAGTATACTTTTACTTTCTGATGTGTGAATTTGCTCAAGTAACAAGGACTGATCTTAGCTTTTCTCTTCTTGGCTTTACCCATCACTACCCTCTTCCAAAGATGGGCACAAGTCCAAATCAAGTCTCAAGCCTTAAGGAGCAGAAAGTCCCTCAAGTCTCTTGTTGAGTTATACAAAAATTAGCTAAATATATAAAATTATGATCGTCAGGGTAACAGGAAACACTGCCAGTATCATCATACATGCAATCCTGACTTTAAGGGTTTGAGTATATGTGTGTTTGATTAGACCTGGTCCCAACTAATGATTATTTTGCATTTTGGTTACCATCAGTAAGTACTGTTGTAATAGTCATATGTAGAAGAAGGTTTTTAGTGTAGTTGTAGCAGTAGTGGGCCTTGTATTAGTAATAGAAATTGATATTTCTTCCCAAAAAATAAACCCTTGAATACATCCTATACAGTTCAATCAGGGAGGTGGTGCCCTTTTTTTTTTTACACTTTCCACTCCCTCTCTCTGCTTCATCCTTTCCTTTCCACCATACACAGCTGTCTGTCGTTCTGTCCATGCTGCTCTCTCTCTTGTTTAGGGTATTTATATTTCAAGCACATTTAAATAGGCTCATCAGTGAAATGACAGAGCCATAATATCGAAAAAATAAGTCATGTTATAAACCATCCTTTAAATGATTTTTAAACATATGGCTTTTAACCATCCTCTTCCTTAACATTCAGAGCTCCCATTACACCTGAACACTCCGTTTTCTCTCTCACTGTAACCTCTGCCAGGCCGTGTGTAATGAGCCCAGAGCTGAGTGAGATGTAGAGAGAGACAGCCATGAAATTGTGAAGCACAGGGAAGGGTCTTTTACTGTGTGAAACGTTGTGTAATGGGCTTCTTCAAAAGATTCAAGGTGAACATTTTGGGGTTTAAGGAAGTGTACCATTTCAATATGGCACTACAGAATGTCACCTGTGCCGGGAAAGTCTGGAGCCTGCCTGTCTGTAGCTGCTGCAGGTGCTGAGCTCGTCAAGGAGGGATTTGGCCAGTCGTGAACCAAATACAGAGAGTGCCGTTCAATATGAGGGGATGACATAGATTGCAGCTCGAATCTACAGGGGCACACGATCCAATGATTGGGTGCGAGTCTCAAACATCAAGTCTGAATCGAGTCTGAAGACTTTGAGGGCGGGGGGTCCAAGCTGGGTCTCAAGTCACCTCTGTGTACAACTTAAGATTAAATGAAGTCTGAGTCTTAAACTCTAGTCCCTAACTCTGCCCTTTACCCTCTCCTAGCTTTAGCCAATGTATCAAACAATACTGAGATTGGCTAACTGGCTTTTTTTTAGCCAAGGCTTGTGTGTAAACCAGTTACCTTGCAGTGCAGCTGGATCTGCCCGATTCATTGTCTGTAATCTGTCAGATCCATTGTGTAAAGCTCCAGGTCAAAATGACTGAGCCTGCTCTGAAGAGGCAGTGCCTGATCATTGTCCTATAAAGTAGGAAGAGGCGGGAATTACGAGTGTCAGGTAGAGGATGTAGAGATTAGATGCTGACAGCTTCAGTGACAGTTTTGTCTGATACGGACAGCATTTCTTTTTTAAATGAAAAACAAATAACAATGGCTGTTATGAATGACAAAGATACTTTCACTCCAATGTTCTGGGGAGGGTTTGTTCTTTTAACTTGCTCGTGTTTTTAGACTGTGGAAGGAGCACCAGTCTACTACAGCATCTAATTGGTCCGTAATGAATGCGATTGACGGATCGTCCAATCACCTGCTGGACATGCTTTTGAAAGTTTTAGACCTCACCAATCACTCTCTTTGGGCTGTTGCCCAGGTCAACTAGTGAAATATATTCTGTATAGAAAAAGAGCAGTCTATCTGGTGTATCAGGTTAGTAAACTAGTGCAAGAATTGAATACACTTCATGTGAGAAAACCATCATTGACTACGTTCACACTGCAGTCAAAAGTGACCTGAATCTGATTTTTTGGCTCAAATGTGACCTGTATCTGCTTTGTTTCTGATAGTGTGAACAGCACAAGTCACATTGAATCTGACATGTTCGAATCAGATTCAGGCCACTTTCAAATGTGGTACTGAATCGGATACGTATCTGATTTTCTTGAATGCGACCACGGTCTGAACAGCCAGGTCGCATTCAATGCGACTTTGACGTCATTCTAGAGCAGGGGTCAGAACATAATCAGGGGTTAATATATAGACAAAGTTTCTACCATTTTTCCTAAAATAAAGAGTTTTAGTTGATTATTTACTCTACAAGCATTAAACAATGCATAAAAGGAGAAGTGATGAGAGAAAGTGAGAGAGTGCTGGGGCGATCGACTGGTGTCTCCATTACACGCACAATAAACAATAAACGTGAATGAATCAAACGTCTTTACACTGTTTGTATTATGATATCTGATAAACTTAGTTTATTAACACTGCACCAACATTTTTAATGAATTTATCAGGCTAAAATAACAGTTTACAGGACGCGGAAAGACACTGAGGATCCACTGCTGTCCATCTCATTCGTGCGTATTTGCGCACTGCTCTATGTTTGACAGCGTCAGTCAGTGAGCAGTCTGCTCCTGTCTGATCTGCTCTCAGATAAAATAGGACACATCAGAACAGATGATAAAACTAAGTTTTCGTCTCTTTGTTCACCTGTTCAGCGCGTGATCGGCTCTGAGCTGATTTTCTCTCCAGCAGCAGTCTCTCATCGGCAGGGGTCGGTGGGGAATAGCGGCCGCCTTTAGTTTTATAAGAAATAAAATGTACCCATCATTCCTTTAATAGGAGCTCACTCAGGGTGAGCTGCTGTAACATCAGGTTCTGCGTTATGGGAACAAACATTGTGAAGCACGTTTTTGGTCTCTCTGTGTTTGTTGCCCCTCATCACACCGTTCTGTGCATGATGTTATTAATATTCAGCTGAGCATGCATGTCACTTCTGAAGCGTGAGCTGTTCACATCGCAGTCTGCAGACAGGCCACATTTAAAGGTGTAATCTGAACAGCCAAACAAAAAAATCGGATTTGAGCAATAAATCGGAATTGAGCATTAAGGGCTGCAGTGTGAATGTAGCCATTAGCTGCCATAACTGCATGGCAGGTTCAGCACACCTGTGGGCATCCATTAGCTTTTGTACCCCTCAATAATATGCATCAAAAAGTTGCATATTATTACCGTAAACTGCCGAATCGGGATATAACTTAAGCTTTACTGGATTGCACATTGAAACAGTCAATTTTTTAATAAGTATTAAAAGTGCATCATAAGAGCCAAACTTCTTTTTACCAAACTTTATCACTTTTACCTGATTATTCATAGATGCAGCTCATCTGCATGTGGTCCAACAAACACATTTCTCCATCAAACAAACAATAGTGAACAGTCTTTATCATGCAGGGGATTAACTCAGAATCTATTTAACATGAAAAACATTCTCAGCCTCATTTACATATTTATTTAATGTTTACATAATGTTATTTCCAGTTTCCAGCTTCCATTCAAAGTGTCTTCCTCAATGGACTGTCATTTCCATGAAAATAGAAAGGTGGAGCCCACCGATTCGGTCTGCAGCTCCCTCTTTACTGATTCTTTCTGTGTCTGTGTGATTGCAGGTGGTGACTCATCCTCGTTGCTGCCATGATCTCCACTCACAGGACACATGCAGGGATGATTACAGCTGTGGACCAGGTATGATCACACTTTCTTTGTGCAAAATTCAAACTTCAGAGTCTGTGATAAAGGTAGAAAAATGAAAGAAATTGTCTGTCTACATTTTTCCTATTTGTCAGCTGTCCATTCCACCTGGTCCCAGTCTGAGCTTTTGTCATTCTCAGTACGATGTAGCACAAAAATGTCTAATGATGATAACCGTAATTGCAGCTCAATTTGTCTGCCTCCACCTCCCCTATCACCCCCACCCCCACGTTCTGAATAATCAGCCATCAGCAGACTTTCCCTGGGTTTTCTCATGCAGTTACATAGAGCAGTGTGTTATTGGTTCTCATGGCAACCCCCTAAGATAAACATCAAAGTATACGATACTGAGTGGCTTATTGGTTTAACAGATCCAGGGCCTTGCTCTTGTAATGTGTCTGTGATTGGCCTTTGACCTGTCTTTATGTTCTCTGACAACATGGCCAACAGACTCTGGCAGCAATTGTGGTTCGCAGCATAAAGCCCCATCCTGAATCATCCTTCCACCCCCTCAGATCACTGTCTGCCACCTCAGACCTCAGAGACTTGAAACACAGTCCCTTTGGGCTCTCATACATTAAATACTCTACATGAGGAAAAGATTTTGGCAGATTTATAGCCCCACGATCACAACACAGGTCCTTTGACGTATTCACTGCAGCTTAAAAAAATACACGAACGCTTCTTTGAATGTGTTTGATCGATCATCACATGCAAGAAAGTACAAATTTCGTTTACACAGACCTTTCACAATAAATGTTACGAAGTGCTCCACTTATAAAGCATGTTTATTTTGACTGGGCTTTTGTTTTTGTAGATTTAGACATCACTGCTGATTGGTTGTCCATTCATGTTTCTCAGCAAAACCAATGTTTTTATGTGGCATAAACTTAAAATCTTGCAACATCGCTGCAATTAAACATGACAGAAACTGGTAAAACAAAAAAAAGCAAGCAAAATGTCAGCACCACTGTAAACCAGCAATCTGAACCACATCAGCTGGAGGTTAAAAACAAATGCTAGTATTGTTTATATAAGACAAAAGAAATAAAACTCAATTTTACTCATTGATGCAGACTTAGATCAAAATATTAACCAGAAAAGCAGTCTTTACACTGATGAACACTGAAAATAAACAACCATGGGGAATTAAATTTAACTGACCAAGATTATTTTTCTTTCAAGTAAGGAACTTCCAACTTGATTTTTTTTCATGAGCAAGTCTGACAGAGCGATGCTGCTTGCTTTTGTCAGGTTGTTACAGTGTTGTTGGTCTAAAAGTATGTTTTTGATTTTGATGAAAGTTTCAGGGAATGTTAACATAAGTACAAGAAAGGAGTGATTTAATTTTGCTGGTGATATGAATCAGGATGCAGATCCAAGAATTTTTAAAGTATTTGTAAACATTACACAACAACACAATTTTCCATGTTTTCAATAATAACTCCGCTAAGAACATCAGAAATGCCTTGGTGTGGGTTTGTGCTCTGAGCACCTCTAGTTTACTTATACAACAAAGTCATACACTGTGTCTTTGTGTGACCAACTGTGTTTGGAATCTCACTGTTTTGCTGACCTATGGAGGGCTACAGGTCAAATATATCTCTCACAGAAAATTTTTGATACTGCCATTAAGTGAAGTGCTTCTGTTTTTACTTAGATTTTTTACTAAGTAAAAAATATGTTAAATATGTGATTAGGTTAATTTTCTTATCACAGTTTGTGATTTAAAATGTCGAACTGTAGTTGCAAGACTGCCATTTTGATATTTAAAGTGACATTCAGTCAGTCTGTTGACCAATCAGACATACCCGATTTCTTTGTCTCTTATTTTGTGTTTTGTGTTGAGCCAGCAAAGGTAAACAAGAGTAAGATAACTATCTGTCAGTTTCATCAATCGTAAAAAAAGGAAGTGTGAGTAACATTTTCTCGACAAAAATTGCTTCTAAAGATGATTTTACGTATAAAGTTCAGTGCACTCGGTTTGGCTGGTGGGCAGTTGCGATGTTGTTGTTATGTTTATTTAGTTTGGTATTCTTTCACATTTCTCAAAGCTTGTCAAATTCTGTGTAGTCTGGCCACACGCCACTAGTTGGGGCTCTAGCTGCAGTCTTTGTTCCTGCCATCTGGCCTGTTATTGCTCTATGACCCAGAAATACACAGCAGGGCTTTGAGAGATAAGATTGTGTCACATGAAGCCATTATTCATTGACCTGAAACACTAGGTAACTGTTAAACAAATTCATTGGGCATAATTCTCTTGTCCACCTGGGCAACATCCCATATAAAGTAATTGGGAGAGGAAGAACCTTTGAAGAAAAACCAGAGGGTATTTGAATGAATGTTTTGTCAGCCACATTCCCAACAGGCCAACTAGAAGCTTTTTGACACTTCATCCTGTCAGAATGACTATACTACACTCATAGCTACAGCCTCTTTGTTCTCAAAAGACACTGAAAAACCTGGTCATTTTCTGACAGGAAACAATCACTCCAAACATGTTCTGCATAGACGTTAATCTGCAAAGACGGACAGAGACTGGAATTGCAAGCAATGCTGACATTAGCCACTCTCAGTTGGATGCTATTTGTAACTGCTACATTAGCTTGCTTTCTCTTGGAGTGTTCTGCCAAATTCAAGAGACATTGTCCTGCTTTTTGGTTTGTTTCATCTGCTTGGTCCTAGTTTCACTAAGATGGCTGTCACACCCACTGAAAACGGAGCTCTGGTTCCTTTGGAACCCCCTGTTTTCAGGCAGACCAGAGTTTGGTTCTTTGGTCACCACTAGAGTTTCAATGAGCTTTCACACTGCCATAAATCAGATGAACTTTCCCAAAAAGCAAACAGAAGCCTATCTTGTCCTTACCAAATGTGTTATGCCTCGTTTCCACAGTGGTCTGGTTTGGTTCAGTATACTTTGGTACAGTTTGGAGCAGTAAGCCCTGATCTTGTTTTTGTTTTCACTGCCAGCTGAACCCTTACTTGAGGGGGGGGATGTGAGCTGGGAGGAGAGGGTCAAGCCGGCTACATAAAAACGTGACGTCACAGAAGCACGACACAGTGAAGTGGTCTGAAGTAGTGTTCAATAATGGAGGACTTCCAGCACTCCAGTTCTCTGTCGAGCACTGTTTCGTGCAGACAGTCTTTTCAGCAACAGCAGAGGACAAATCACTCTAAATCCACAGCTTATTTAAACATGGTGAGGTTTGTGTTGAGCTGAATTAAACTGGACTTCTTGGTGGAATGCAGCTTTAGATGCGAAAGCAAACGAAGAGTGGCACAAATAGCTACTAGCTTTTAAGGGCCACTGTTGGCCATGTCCCCTCTTATAGTCCCTCTGCCTGTCACTGTATGACATCTTTCCTTTTCCTTTGCCAAACTATTACTGTATTTTGATAGGGTGTACAGAAAGTCCATAACTTTGGGATGTGAAGTAACCTCAAGCTACTGCTAGCTCATTGTTTACAACCAGTTCTACCCACAAAATATGTCATCAGAACATAAAAATGGAGCAAAACATTTCGTCCTAAACTGCTCATGTCTCTGTTTGTTACAAAAGTGCATGACCCCTTTTCTCTTTTTAAACCCTCACTAATGTGTCATCCTGTAATTTAGAGAATCACACCACAAGCCTCAATTCGGCCACAGTAGAAATCCCCCACATCTTTTGTCTCCCTGATCCAGTACAGTTCACATTTCACTAACAGACCGATGTCTTCATACTGTATCTCTCCTCTCTCTCACGCTGTCACCCTTCCTTTTCATCACTTGCTGTTTGTGATCACCACCTCTCTGTCACTGTAGCAGCCTGGTGTGGTTTCAGCCCCCAGACATCTTCTCAGGGAAGGCGAGGGGCCATGTCTTGTCATGTGATTTCCAGGCCGTGTCTGGAGGCAGCGTGGGCGTTGGCAGAAAGAAAAAAGGGCGCAACTGGGTTAACTCATGCAACCCGTGGGTCTGTTGCGGTTTAGGCTTTTGTGAACGAGGTTATTAAATCGTCTGTTTCCTTCACACTCGTCTGCCAAACAGCATCAGCTCATGCCTGACCTCCACTCCCACCCGCATGCCTGTCTCTTTACCTTTTACTGTGATGGCAGGGGAAGCAGGACCTTTAGTGTAATTATCCTGACTGCATCTCCCTCATTAGGCTCCTGCGGTGGAGCCCATAAACAGCTGCAAAGTGTAGCCCCTAGTGAGCAGCACAGTCTTCACCCTTGGACTCCTCACCCACGCTTAACCTAAAAAACACATCACATAGCTATTAGCCGAACCTTCAACCAAGTTATGAGCCCAAGTTAGTGAAAATATAAAATAAAAAGTGCTTGGCCTTCATTGAGGGCTGCATTTTTGTACTTCTTTTAACACTCCTGGCTCCCAGTAATAAGCATTTCACTTCTTTCAGATCCTATGCCAATGTACCACCTTTGGGGCTTGAAATCTGGTAAATCATCTGTTTTTCACGCAAGAATAAACCGGGAATGTTGTGCAAACCCGATGTGTAATAGTTGGGATTTAGTGTGAAATGTGAATAAAAACAGAATGCAGTGATTTGCAAAGTCTTTCAACCAATATTTGGTATAATACAGCACAAGGACAAGAAATATCATTTTTTAAAATCTGTTAAAAACTTTTTTTCCTAAATATACACACATATGAATTTGATGACTGCACCACATTTGAGAACAGTTGGGACAGAAACATATTTCCTGGTGTTTCATCACCTTTCCTCCTAATGACACTCTGTAAGCACTTCCAGACTGATGACACTCGTTCTTGAAATATTAAAAGTAAAATTTTCCATTCTTGCTTGATGTACATCAAGGGTGATGAAACTATGGCCCAAGGGCCAAATGCAGCCTCTGGCCAATTTTTTAATCAGCCCCCAAAACCCTGAAAGTTACTCCTAAATATGGACCACATTGGTTGAGAACATGAGCCATGTGCTTGACTGATAAGGAAGCACATGTGAATTATACCATGGAATAGCATACCACATTTTCAGAGTTATCTGCTCCTTATTAAACCAGTCATATCATGCTTATTTCAGTGTAATATGCCCTTTAGTGTGTTTAGCTTTTTTTTCATCCGTGTGAAGAGCCCTCTGTGAACACTACTGTAAAGCACTTTGGTAGGCCACTGGCTGTTTAAATGTGCTATATAAATAAAGCTGACATTGACGTTGACATTGACAACAGCGCTGTCAGAGGTTGTCTGCATATACAAACTAGGTTTTACATTAGTGATAGCGAACATAGTCTAGCAGTCATCAAAAATGAATAAATGAACATGATTTAAGGGAATATATGGTGTCTTAAGGTTAACAAAGTGTATTGTGCTTACCGTTTTTGTTATCTTCAAGCACAAACACTCATAGAGAGATGGGTTGCTCTTACAGTTTGCCCTTTTGTGTCTCAATGTAAAAAAATGAACCATCAGCATCTATCCTCTCTACTACACAAAGCCTTATTCTCATCCTGATCCAGTGGTTGCCAGGGCCCTTAAGATCTGATTTGCCAGCCCAGAATCTTCAGCATTGCTACAATTAAGGTAAAGAATATTGAACCGCCCTGGTGTATAGCCTTCAGTGACAAAGTTTAGACACCTCTGATGTACATTTTAAGCTGCTCAGCTTGCTTCAAAATATGCCATCCATATTTGTGGGAAACTGAAATTGTGAACCCATGCTGTTGCTCCCCACTATGAGTTGGAATTGTCTTTCTGAAATGAGCAGGGTTGTCCTAGAAAAACAATTTGTCTGTGTGGATGGCATGTTAAATGTCTGCTGACAGCAGGTTGAATGGTAAATGGCAGAAACCTTAATGGGAACTCAAGGACATGAGAACATCCAGGTTACCTTTTGATGCAGGTGGATACATTTGGACTTGTGGTCAAATTCTGTGAAATACCAGTGTAACGTGTGTAAATCTGCAGCCCCTGGCACTCGTCATGCAGATCCTCCTTACTGTAATGAACATTTATACTTTTATAGACCCAAACAAAGTATTTCAAACTTGAAAGACAAAGCAGAAGAGCTCAATGAAAGTTTATCTTTAAAGTAACTATTCAGCCTACAGTAATTGTTTATTGGCTAAAGACACAGCCATGCCATTAAGGATAAGTTTACTTGATGATTGCTAGCGTTATCATTAGCCCACGAAGTGCCCCTGTTGCAAATGATAGTTTAAGCCTCATGAAATGACTACACAGTAGTAGATAATTATGGTTGAACATGTAGGTTTCAGTTCACCACCGGGAGATTTTTATTTATTTAGACTTGAGTAAAATTTCCATTAAGTTACATGCTGAATGACATCATTTTTGCCATCCAGCCCAAACTGAACAAAGTGTGACATTACAACAAATGGTCAACATTGCTTGTCTTTTCTTGACCTGTCCCAACATCTTTAGAGCAAGTTACAAGGAGAATGTTGTGCATTTAAACAAGTGATAAATTCAACCAGGTTAAACACTGAATATCTTGTTTTTGTGCTTCTTCAGTTGTGTTGTATTTTAATTTACATTTTACACAATGTCCCAACTTCTATGAAACTGGGGTTGGTATGTATTGACAACTGAATACCAAAGCAAAATAGATCTTCTGACACCTTAACAGAACAGTTCCAGCATATCAACCACACTATAATGAACTTAGATTACATTTCTTTTTAACATGAACATAAAGTAGGGCTGCATGGTTCGTATTTGTGACTCAGAGAAAGAGGGTTTCTAGTTTGACTCCCTGGGTTCAATCAAGGCCTTTCTGTTTAGAGTTTGCATGTTCTCTCCATGTGGGATTTGTGTAAAGTTTCTGAGTTATATTAAATAATCCCCAAAGTCATTATTTGGGTGTTAAATCTCCAAAACCGCCAGCCAGGGAAAACAAATGCCCCTTTTTTGTAGAGTTCTGGAGTTTCTCTGTTTAATGCATGTTACTTTACAGTATACAGAATTTTGTTTAGGCATTTTGAGCAGTTGGTAATATGTGGTAGAGGGCATAATGTTCTTAAACAATTAGCAAATTATAAAAAAAAAAAAGACACAAACCAGAAAACTCAGCCCTGATTTCATCTCTAGACAGATTTTACCAGCCTTTTGATTTTTATTATCTCATGGGGCAAAGTTTATATTCCACACTTGTTCTAATTGCAATTACTTCTAAAGAGCTTTAAAGTCTGAAGTGTTTAGATTTTTCACATCTTACAGGGTTTAAAAAGTTCTTAGAGGGCCCTGAATTTTAATGCAAGTAGATACTCTGATCATCTTCACATACCACTGCAAGTAAACAGATTCACCACATACTCTCTTGTTTGCTCATGTGGTGACGTTGATGTATGGTTTGTTTACTTCACATCCCAAAGCAGCTCACACTGAGTCCCCTGCAGGCTTAGTGTGCGAATCTTATTGAACCTCGGCTTTGTTCAAAGCCCCCCTAAGGTCTGCTGCATCCCTCATTTTCATAATCACTAGACATTTTGATCAGGGAGTTGGTATGTTAGGCCATAAGTGCAACAGACTGAATCCATTAATGAAAAGTCAATGAGCATGGTCAATAAGGCAATTTAGCCAAATACATGAATCAACAATAGTGTGTTAAAGCTTTTGCCAGTAAGTGTGGGAGGGGGGCATTTTGCTACACGCTCTGAAAAAATCTGATGCAATTATGATCAGAATAATGCCTCATATTGACCAGCCCCAGAGGCCATGAGGTGCATGGGGCGGGGCTGCTCTGGGGATGACCCCTTTCCAGTTCATGATTGATAGGGTGTGTCGGAGCAATTCCAGCCCAAATGACTCAGGGTGGGCCTGCCTGTGGAGCTGCGTCCAGGGCAGGCTCGCATTATTAACTTACCCAGGAAGAGGGCACCGTAAATAGCCTGCAGTGGAGCCTCAATGGGGGACACAGCAGGAATAAAGAGGGGAAAAGCAGCTCCGCTAAACTCAATTTGTAATTTAATCCAGGGTGCTGCCATCGATCGAGATGGGCTCCTGCAGTAGCAGCCAACCTGAAGCTGGGCAATGGATTAAAACTTGAGCTAACTTGTCATCCTCACTCTGATGTTACTATCTCTTACCCAAATTGTCTCATTGAACTTGCTAGACCTCATCTATTCATTTGTCTCAATGTCAACACAATTAAGTGACCACACAGCGCTGGAAACCAGGCTCCTACTTCCAAAACTAAAATAATCAACTAATTTCTCCCAACACACAGTATGTATAGCAAGACTGCTACTGCTGAAAATACAGGAGTAAAAAAAAAAAAAAAAAAAAAAAAAAACAGAAAAAACATGCACTTACACAAGTCTAACATTTCCATACTAGCATGAACTGTCAATGGCACAATAATGCGTAAGGCAATTAATTTGGTGTTGGTTTCTTTTAGTGGTAGCTGAAGTTGGTTGGCTGAAAAACATATCAGCTTTCATTAGCTGCACACGCAAGGGATGGGTGGTTTGAGATGGATAACAAAAAAGGAATGTGCTAGGATGCAAGACATTGGAGACAATGATTAACTAAGTTACTGTGATCAGATTCTCTACACATCACAAAAGTTAAGGGTATGAATTGCATCTACTTAACCCTAACAACCAACAGCCATCTGTGGGCTGAAAAAGGGATATCACTGGCCCATCACTGGTGAAGAAGCTGGTCGCAGTGTCAACAAAGCTACATGACAATGAATCATCGATACGCAACCCCTGCAGCCAGGAAAGATTTGCACTTATGCAAGAAAGTTTGGGGAACATTTTTATTGTGCATGCATCACAAAGTGAAAGGCATCATCTGCTTACCAGACAAAAAGTCTGATCTGCTTTATCTGGGGTAAATTTCATAGCAGGACAGTCAAATATAAAATGTTATTCTGTTTTCAATGTCAAACTGAAGTCATACATCATACTAGTTTTCATGCAAAATTATGTGTCTAATGCCTGCCCACAACCTCCTCACAACATAAAAAAGCCCTCCCCTTTCTCTGTTGCCTTCTCCACCTTTAAGACAATGCGTGCTCAGATAGTCTGAAATGTTTCCCCTGATGATGTCATGAAGAGATACATGACAGACGGGTGGAGGTAATTTCCTGAGTCAGGAGTTTGTTTGGCCCACTAAAATGTCTATTAGAAGTTTGTGAACCCTTTATCCAGCCGAATACTCTGTCTATGATGCTCTGTTAGAGCTCCTGCCACCCTGACCCCCCCTTAGGCTCAGTCAGTTCTGACTGGTTGACCAGTCTGTTCTGAAATTAATCAGTGCAGCACTGTACAGCATCATATTTTCAAGAACTAAGCATTATGTTTGCTGTCCATACAATGCAAAGGGCTTTTTGGGCCAATGGACTTAAACTGCCATCGAAACAATGGTAGGATGTCACACTGGTAGGACCATTCGGGGGCCAAGGGAACAAGCCATTTCAGGCAGCTATGTTAAACACACTAGAGGGCATCTAAAACTGGAAAAAGCACAACATAAGCTCTTCAGTCATTCTTTGAATAATAGTCTAATTTTACACAGGAAGTCTTATTGTCATCTTTTTTATGGTAAAAAATTATGTTTGGGCTCACTTTGACCTCACTGTCTCTGTAAACCCTTGGGACTTAGAAGAGAGTAAATCTTTTGTCTACTGTATAATACAGTGTTGTGGCAGTGAGGTGCTTCCCATTCTCTTCTGGGGTGTTTGATGTGAGCTGAACGTTTGAGAGACGATACCTGTGTTAACTGCCAGCTGTCAGCCGGGACAAGTAGCTCCCTCCACACCAGGGAGCAGATTTACATCAGTCATGGCTAAAGTGCTGTATCTCCGCACCCATATACACCTTCTGCTGCTCCACATGTGAATTCCAGACAAGCTGAGTGCATTGTTGCAAATGAGCGTGGGAGGTTGGATGTGATGGATGCCTCCATCCTGTCAGACGGGTGGTACAGACGGCACTGTGTTAAATAAACTTTATGTCTCACAGCTATTGACTTGACAGCATTAGCACACTATATGTGACAAAACCAAGCTCTCTCTACTGAGGAAAGATAAACTATATATGAGCTTGATCAGACTCTTCAAACACAGTCTGCTTGAACTGTTTGCCATATGGAGAAATGAAAGGCTTTTACATTTATACGCTCTGCCACGGTAGAAAGGGTGAGGGGTGACTGGGCAGCTCTCCTGTGTAGTGATACGTGGAATTCCCCAACAGAATTTTTATTAGTTGCGTGTTTTGCTTGCAAAATCCAATATAATGCTTGAAGTACATTGTGGTAAACTCTAGTTTTATGATTCCTCCCTTTAACCGCCTACTTTAGCTTCTCTGTTATTCTCATAAAAGGGCAACATTTACCTTTAAAATCAGTTTGTTTTCACTGATAAATGCTACCATAGACGCATTATTTGATAAATGTGTGGATGCAGTCAAATTGGTGCTGCACAAAAATAAATAGAAATATACTCAGAGAACAATTAGGGTTATCCTGTCACGTACCGTATTGTGTTGAGGTGAACTCTGGTCAATGTTGGACCTAATCCTCATTAAGTTCATTCAAAGAACTTTGAAGATTCAAAGAAGATTCATTGTATTATGATGCACAGTATTAAAACTGGAGCTTTTTTGACAGATTTGCATTTTTGATGATGTAAAATGCAGAATTTTGGATTCTGCATTTATTTTGGATTTTGGAACACCATAAATTGTAATTACTTTTTCCTTGTACCATGACCAACATCCCATAAAAATTTCCCCTAACTCCATTCTGATCTTGTTGAGTTATGAGCACAAATGTGGAAAACCTCCTTTTTTTTGCAATGTGAACATAATCTGGATGGGCATCCAGATTATGATCACAGCCAAAATTTAATTAAGTCTTTCTTGTGCCATGACAAAAAATTCACTGACAATTTCATCCAAATTACTTGATTGGTTTTTGAGTTATCCTGTGACATAAAATGAAATAAATCATACCAAATGTGGGGTGGAATGTCCAGAAGACACGGGTTAAGGTTAGGGGGGATTGGAGCTCGAGGTAGTGCAGTCTATATCATTATGAACAGGATGACTGAGATCTTACACAGAACTAGACTTGTTTCATAATTGATGTAACTGTAATGTACTGTAGCAAAACATTTCACTCTAAGGTCCAAACATTATAAATACCCTGAACGTAATCCCATTCATTTTTGGACCAAGCCTTGAACTATATTGTATTGCATTCTATAATAATGGATCATTGTTGTCTCTCTAAGGGAGACATTATTTGATGACTTAATGTAAGCTGTGATGCATTCACTGACCCTGGACAAACTCCTCCTGTGATATGTCTTTTAGAGGTCCAACCTCACATTTTCAGCACAGTGTAATTAACCTCATTCCCACCCCCATGCTCCCTCTTTTCTGTCCGAATCCCTTTGTACAGTTCATGTATGCTGTGTGGCAACACTGTCTTACTTTCAGCTTTTTATCGGTTCCATGTGTTTCATGCTTCATCTGGGACTGGGAGGGAATGAATTGATCCCTAAAGAAACAGCCTGCTTCAATTCCCTCCATCAGTTTAGCCAATCAGGACCCCTGCTGCTCCCACTCACTCTCATGATAGTCTCACCAGAGGTTCAGTAATATCTCCTAAAATGCTTGCAAGTGCACGCACATGTACACTTTCTTTACCTTCATCTCTTTGGTTTTTACACCAAACTCTTTTGTCAACTGGTGGACAAACAAAGTACATTCTGTTTTACATAAAATTTAGTTTGTTTCAGTTAAATGTTTAAATACACAGGGTTTTTTGTAGCCTATCACTCATATTTATTTGGTATCTACAGTAATGAAACTTTTCTCATAACCCTTTAATTAACAGCTTAGTCGTTTGTTTGATGTTTCAGGCTCAGTGTGTAAAATTCCACCATCAGAGGGCTCTCTACTAAAAAAAACAACTACAGATGAGTTGGATTTGTTTTCCTGGCCAGTGAAACCAACTATCATGCAAAATTCATTTCTGCCCCCTATCATGCTAAATTTTGGATCAGTGCAAGTATTTCTACAATACCAAAAACACCTTAAACACCTATAAGCATTTCAATTTCTTTTGATCATGTAAAAAAAAGCTATGGACTTCCCCCTCTTAATACAAAAATTAAGCTGATTTCTGTTTCTGGTCATTAAAACAAGAGGAAACTGTAGTTCAGTCAATAGCTAATGCCATTAAATTAACATCCATTGATGGACTAGAAAAGTATCTCAGGTGACTTATGAACACCAGTGAACACACACATGAGAAATGTGTAACATCCATGTAACGACTCAAATACATGCTATTTTATAAATGTAATAGGATTCATGCTAATGCTAGTATTGCTAAGGCTTTTTCTATGGATATATGCTATGGCTGTCGTTGAAGCTTTGCATTATGGGAAACAGTGGTAGATGGATTGGTCCTATGCATCCTGCTAATTTTTTCAAAAGTAGTATGACATCTTAACCTGACATGCCAGACGGGCAGTTCCATATCTCCCTTATGGAAATATTTCACTAGTCCATCTGGGAAAGAGCCGTTCGAAATGATTTCAGAGGCGGAACCTTCAAAAATAACAGTAGCTGGTGATTGGACGATCATTGTGCCAATCACAGACCAATCCACATCAAGCCACAGTATGACGTAGCAGCTCAACCCTGTTGTTAGCTATTAGCTTAAACTAAGTTTCAATCCTTAGACTATTGTCTTACATTAAATTATACCACACAGATGTATCATTTACCACCTATATGTGACATGAACCTCGTCAACGAAATCCCCACCAAGTTCTCCCAGTAAACTTCTGAGGAGAGCATATTTCGCCAGGTGTTGATGAGTAACCACGACTCCAGGCTACCATACTACCGGCATCATTCGCGCAGCATTTCCGCATCACTCCCAGTTTCCCAGCAGTGATCCCCGGTCAGAAGAAGAGCAAAAACATGATTTCCCGTAAGGAAAGATTTGAGTGACGTTCCTCGTTCCTCTTTTAAAGAAGAAATTGAGTCCATTTCTGATAAAACAGCAGATATTGTTGCATCGACGGAGATTGCTTCACACGCTGCCAATTGTTTTCAAACATGCAGTCAGCTTCGCGCTGTCATCACGTCTGCATCTCCTGCCTCTTTCACCTGATTGGGTCGTTCAGCTTTTAGCTGAGTGAAGTTGTAGATGATTGGAGCTTGGCAAGATGGACCTGCATAATTTCAGACAATGAATCAGGCAGGTCCATCTGCTCTGCAAGGTTAATGAAATCTGGGTATTTTTGGCATGCTGCTGATTTTGCTAAATATTTGCATACTCTTGTGTATTAGTGGTTTCAAAAACGTCCAGAGACAAAAGGATAAAGAACTGCAGAAGTAGCAGTTCCTGCTTACCTGTCCAGCAGCCTTTCACACATTGCTGTGTTCTCATGCATTCACAAGCAAATAAAGATGAGATTCATGCCATTAACTGTTGACCCATAACCTTCACATTTTATTTATGACCCTTCAGACAAAATATTTTGTTCACAAAGGGTGACCAAGAGGCTCCATGACTTTTGGCTTTCATAAATGACTTCCCACACCGTACAACTTTAGTCCTGTGACATTGTGAACACTTTTGCCAAGTTTAAAAAATCCTTCGGAGCATGCTTGTAATATTGCGTTTTCAAAATCCCTTTCACAAGAAGTGGGGCAACATGAGGCTCCACAACTTTGACCTCTGCTCTACCACCTCTTTTTAGTTCACACTCGAGTCGGAACAAATATTTCTGCAAAGTTTGATGGAAATCCCCTCTTGCATTCTTAGAATAATTTGTTCACAGGTATAGGACAACCACAAGGCTCCAGAGCCACAACTTTTAGCCTATGATCTCCAAAATCTCATCACTTCACCCTTGAATCTGACTTTATATGTGCTTTAAGTTTAAAAAATAATCCCTTGTGGACTTCCTGAGATATCTCATTCACAAGATTTGATGATAACATATTGGATGGAAGGATGCTCAGACTGATGGTACATAATGCTCTCCAGTCTTGGCCGAGCAAAAGCAGAAAAAAACATAACTTATATGTCCTGGTAATTTAAGGGTTAAGCATTATATAAGATTCTAGAATGACTCCTTGGTCCCTAAATCTCTAGCTCCAGACGACACGACACAAGGACACTTCACCCTTCAATGTGATCTTTGCTGTATTTATGGAAAAAGGTCAAAAAGCCAATGAATCCCTGCATGACTTTCATGATGTCATGCAAACCTTTGCCCTGAATGTAAATGTCAATTTTATGATTACTTGGAGTGTTAGGAATCACCCAGCCGCTTCGGGCTTTGGGGGAACTGGGCCATTTGGAAGATTGGGTCAAGCCTTTGGAGGTAATTTATAGTAAGTCTGTGATTTTTCCTAAATTGAAAAATTTCACCAGGGGGGTTTTGGTTCAGCGATTCATGCACCCGCCTCTTTTCCTCTGCACATTTTTACTTTGCCACCCCAGTACTCCCGACAACTTTCTTTCCTTTGTGGCGTGATTTATGTGCCGGTTAATCCGTCACAATCACAACCTGGGAAAGACGTTTTCAGCACCATCGCACGCTGTCAAGGGCAAAGGGTTGTGATTTAGGGTGTGTGGTTCTACTGCCGCTGTGAAGGGAGGAAGAAGTTCGAATAGAGCCTGGTTCGCTTGGACACGGGTCAATTGAGAATGTGAAGCTCCAGCAGGAATAGGGCGATTTCCTTAAGGTTTATTTTTCTTCTCTTTGGAGGGCGCAAAAGTGTGCTGGTGAGCAGGTTTCAATTGAACATGATGGATCAAACATCTTGGAAAATAAACACACCCTCACAGAGTCGCACAGTTTGTCATTCTCTTTATTGCACATGTAGTAATTCACTCCATCAGTTGTGCACATATGTGTAAATCGACACACACATACACATAGTCAATTGCTCGCACTGTTCAGTGTGCGGTAACACCAGAGCTCCCCTGACACTGACTTTACTCTAAACAAACAGCCAGATGAAAGCTCAGGTCCACGTCACCGTTAGCTCCACACTAATGAGCTGACCAAAGGTAATGGATTGCTCATTACTGCAACTTAAGTGAGTCTTGCCGGAATTCGTTAAAAGGAGAAATTTAACTTCATCCATGTCTGGCTGTCATCTTCAGTGAGACTTTAAGGTGGCTGCCTGAGCTATAGGGTGAAAATGAGGGAATTACAAGGATGTCAGGACTACTGACTTATCCTGAACAAAGACCTTATTCAGATAAAGTGGGACTTTAAAGACTGACAGGCAGTCTTGTGTTTTAAACCATTTGACAGTGCACAGTGTGTCTTATTCTATATTCTGTGTTCATTACCTCCACAAGGTTATGGTTATGCTGGCATTTGTAAGTTTGTTGTTTCTTAGATTGTGAATATGTAATGTCAAAAGTAATGAATGAATTTTCATGACATTTTCAGGGAATTTTGGTCATGGCAAAAGAAAGAGGTAATTCAGTTTTGGTGGTGAGCTGAACCCAGACGTGGATCCAGGAATGCCTTGAAGGATATTTTAACATAGCAAGATAGGGCAGATTTTTCCCAATTTCTCTAATTACTCATTAAGTTATCGACTGACTTTCATGACTTTTCCAGGGATGTTGGTGATGGCACAAGAAAAGTGATAGGATTTTAGGAAAGGTAGCAGAATGAATCTGGAATTAGATCCAGAAATGTCTTATGGGATTATGAACAGTGTGAGATAGGGGCAGTTTTCCACATTTTTGATAATAACTCACCTGACAGTATTGGCAATGCCTTGGAGCACTTTTAGTTTTAAATGATTTCTGAACAACTAAATCCCACATTTTAGAGGAGGAAAGGGGACCTTTATTTTGGGCTCATGCTGACAGTGACTTAACTCTGTTTTAAGTAGTAGGAATGCGTGTGGGTAGATTGCACATCTGTGAAGACACCATTAATGCTGAAAGGTACATACAGGTTTGGAGCAACATATGCTGCCATTCAAGAGATGTCTTTGTCTGTGCTTATTTCAGCAAGGCAGTGCAAATCCACATTCTGCATGTGTTACAGCAGCGGGGCTTCATAGTAAAAGAGTTGCAAAAAAGATAAAACAAACCGTGAACTGTATCAGTTTGATCATTAAATATCTTGTCCTTAAGTTGAAAAGGGTTTGTAAAGATTGTTTTTATTTAGTCTTACATGACATCCCAACTTCTTTGTAAATTGTACACAGGAGGAGAGTATTGGGGAGTGTTAAGTTTCACTGCTTTCAAACAATTCTTTAAAACCGAGTTACTGCTAGTCTTACTCTTTAATCAATTTAGGACCCAAAAAAATTGAACAATCCATTAGAACACAGTATTAGGAGGACAGGATGTTAGTTCCTGCTTTGTGACACAGACGAACCATTCCAGCACATAGTCTGAACCCTTAAATGTGAATTACTCAGTGTAGGCACTGAAACATGGTTGTCTGTCTGTTGGGAGAAATCTTGGATTTTATAGATGTTTTCTGTCATCATCACAAATACATTACTTTGATTAATGAGCCAGCCATTGCGAGTGATATATGGAGTAAATTTACCTAATTTGGCACTTAACAAATCTTAGTTTGTGCTTTTATACTGTGGTAGCTCTTGGGGCCATGGTTTGATACAGTAAATAGAACTCCATACACATCATTTAGCCCCCTTTTTGGCCCTGCCCAGAATAAAACCTTGAGCAAAAGGTGCTGAAAAACCTGAATGAAAACTTTGATTGCTTAAAGGGATATTTCAGTATTTTGGAAGTTTGGTTGATGAGGTACTTGACCGTAGTCAGTGAAGTGGCTGAAAGGGTCCCCAGCAGCACTGTACCTTTAAGGAGAACAAGCTCAGACCACCAGCAATGTTCACCTGCTGAATTTCTTTTACTCAAACCCCCACTCATAAAGGTAACCCCGTGTATCCTCAGTTAGAGAAATGTCATTGTCGCTTACATTAAAATAAATGATATTTGGTTCAGAAGTAGTTTCCTCTGCTATTGTTGTGTCTTCCTGAGTCCACAGAGTGAAACAACAAATCAATGATATCAGTGCACACAGGTTGAAGAACACATAGCCATTTGCTGCATTGTAAAATAGTGCCAAACACAGAGACTTGCGAAAGTGTTCTGAATTTTTTTTGCTCAATTGCACTTTTGACTTTACTTAGTTTTGTGGCTTGTTTTTACATAAAACTCACACATTATGCAAAATAACTGTAACTGCCAACAGCAGTAGTCCGCGCTCGTTCACCTAAAATGAACAGCACTGCTGGGAGCTCTTTTAACTGCTCCACTGAATTATTGTGAAGTACCCAAAACAACCCAACTTAAAAATACTGAAATATCTCTTTAAATCCACCTTATGCTCACAGACTCTTCTCAGTCTTTTTATGTTTACAGCAGCTTTGTTACAACATATATCTTGTATAAAGGTACAAATCACTAGATTTACTTTACAAGGACATTAAGTGAGTTGTTTACTTTTTCAATATAGTAAAAATAAGAAGGCATACCAACAATGACGTTCCATAGCATGCTGTGTATGGACAAAATAACAACCATCTCTGTGATGTTGTTCTGGGCTTTATTAGTGTGTACAGCTGCACATAATAAACAGTTGAATCATTGTGTATATGAGATCTAAATACGAGGTTGATTGTAATGCAGCCAATCATGACCCGGCCTGCTGTACTGTTTGCTGTTGAGATTTAGTGCACCATCTTTAAGTCCTTTATATCTCGGCCGCTGTTTACCTCATGAAAAATTGCTTTGATGATGGATGGATATGAGCATAATCACCAGCGGATTCCAGTGCTCTCTTTGATAAATATCACCAGTAACAGCAGTGATATTAAAAGATTTACTGGAGCTGCACTGTCCCTCCTCTCTGACAGATACACTGTGTGCCATTCAGTCAACACCACTGAAATGAGAAATTCCTCATCACGACCTCACAGCCTCCACATCTCCCATTGTAACACCTGCTCAGCGATGATGGATACAACGAAGATGAAGGTCACGAAGTAAAGTGCAACCTGCTGACACTCTTTGATGTGTGTGTGCGAGCTGAGCAGACGTGGATGTGTGTGTTTAACAGACAACTCTGCTGATGTTCGTCTGTTTTGGATAGATGTCATGTGTTTAACATTAAAACCGCCCCCTTCCTCCACATCTCACATGGTATATAACACTTTCTGACACACATTCCCCTCATTCTCCTAAGCACAAAAGACAAGTCTGCACCCACCGCAGTGTTCATTTTAGCTGCTCAGTCTTCAGGCCCTTTGAATGCCCAGCACTGAGCGTGTTGGCATGCAGCGCAGGTGTCTCCCCATTTTTCCACCTGTCACACTTTTCATCATTACTCCACTTCAGCAAAAGAACATACATTCCTGTTAGTACCAAGGGGTGCCAACCTGGTGTATATTTCTTAAGGACATAAAGAACAACTTTGCCTCGACCATCTAAAACCTGGTGTCAAGTCTGAAGTCTGTGGTCTGTACAATCCTGGTATTTCTATACACTTTGGACAGATAAATGAAGATCTTTAAAATCAACACAAAACACTACTGAGCTCATTTGTCACTGGAGGCACATTAGCACACCTTCTTTAAAGTTAAGTGTTTCTCGTGTTGTGGGAATGCTTCAGTAAAATATAACTTCAATGTTACTATTAAAATAGTTCATAAAGATCACATAAAAACTCTGTGATCTTATCACTCTTCATTTTTTTTCTCTTTCTCATGCTAAAAACACAAGAAAAAAAGACTCATTAGGGAGAGAGGCAAACTAAAATGTATAAATGGACTTGACCTAAGTTAGCACTTTTCTAGTCTCTTTGACTACTCAAAGGAGCTATACATCACAGGTCACACCTACCCATTCATACCTATTCGCTCTCACATTCACTCACTGATAGTTAGAGTATCTATGCAATTTGTCCACCCAGTGTCAGTTAACATTTCCACACCCTTTCATGCCCATTTGCATGCCACTGACGCAGCAGTAGGAGCAACCTGGGGTTGGATGTCTTGCCCAAGGACATATCGCTATGTGATAGCTGGGGCTGGGCTTGAGCCGGCAGCCTTCTGATTACTGACCAAGCGCACCATCAGGCACTACCGATGCCCTGATTATAAGCTTATTTCTGACCTGCAGAGATCCACAGATCTGAGCTTGAAAGCACTATAAAAACAATTGCATCTCCGTCGAGCTTCAAAAGCTGCTACTAAAAAATGAAATTCCTAAAACCCAGTGGCTAAGGATTTCAAAATGAAGACTTTTATTGAAATATGAAACTGACGTGACAGTTTCATGAAGTGAAGTAACTTAAGAAATATTTGATTTTTAGGATTATACTGGATAGTTGAACCTCAGATTCAGGAGGAGCAGTGCGGTTTTCGTCCTGGTCGTGGAACTGTGGACCAGCTCTACACCCTCCGTAGGATCCTTGAGGGTGCATGGGAGTTTGCCTAACCAGTTTATATGTGTTTTGTGGACTTGGAGAAGGCATTCGACTGTGTCCCTCGTGGAGTCCTGTGGGGGGTGCTCCAGGAGTATGGGGTACTGGACGCCTTGATATGGGCCATCGGTTCCCTGTACGACCAGTGCCAGAGCCTGGTCCACATAGCCAGCAGTAAATCAGAATCGTTTCCAGTGAGGGTTGGACTCCGCCAGGGCTGCCCTTTGTCACCAATTCTGTTCATAACTTTTCTGGACCGAATTTCTAGGCGCAGCCAGGGTGTTGAGGGAGTCTGGTTTGGTGACCTCAGGATCATGTCACTGCTATTTGCAGATGATGTGGTCCTGTTGCCTTCATCAGACTGTGACCTGCAACTCTCGCTGGATCGGTTCGCAGCCGAGTGTGAAGCGGCTGGGATCAGAATCAGCACCTCCAAATCTGAGTCCATGGTCCTTGACCGGAAAAGGGTGGAGTGCCCCCTCAAGGTCAGGGATGAGGTTCTGCTCTGAGTGGAGGAGTTCAAGTACCTCTGTCTGGGCTTCCCTGCTTAGGCTGCTGCCCTTGCAACCCGATCATGGATTAGCGGAAGATGATGATGATGAGGAGGAGGATTATACTAGGTTGTTTGTAAATAATCATGTATGTGTTATGTTCTAAATGTGTATATTAGTTGATGTCGGGGCTCCTACTTTACAGCTCTGGCTTGCTTTTGGGGAGACCCTTTTTACAAATGACTACTTAATTAAAATGGGATTATGGTTGAAAAATACTGGGAAGATGGAAACTTCTAGCAGGAATTTATTGGAATTTTAGGTATCCATATATATCTATATCTATATATATCTATATCTAAATCTATATCTATCTCTCTCTCTCTCTCTCTATATATATATATATATATATATATATATATATATATAGATATATATATAGATATATACACATACATACATATATATATATATATATATATATATATATATATATATATATATATATATATATATATATATAGGAATAAACCAACATAAACCTTAAATAAACAAAATTGAAGGTTGGCCCATCACAGGGTTTTTAAATATAGTTAAAATATATTTCAGGATAACCTTGTGTAAACAACCAGATTTCATGCAAGTGTACATGAGAATATTTTATGCTTAGTGGGGGTTTTGTAAGTTCTGACCCCTGAACTGATTCCTTCAACATCACTTTGGCATTAAGAAGGTAGTTAAAGAATATTTTTACTAATATTTACCATCAGCAAAATTCTATTCTCCTCCAAACTGAGGGTGCCATGGCTGACACCTGCCCAGAAACTGCTTTAAACAATTACAAGCCCCTGGACAGCTCAAAAGCAGAACCTGCCAAGAGAAGAAACAAGTGATATAAAACACACTCCTCCCTTTTTCAGATTAAAAACTCTAAATTAAATCAAGTGTGCCATCCATGCATGCAGGGGAGGGTCCGCAATGGCAGACCTCTCCTTCTTTAATTCTATTAATCCCCCTCTCCTTACTCAGCCATCTCCTACTGTAACAGCCTCTCTGACTCATCTGCTGCAGGAGAGGGGGGAACAGGAGGGAAGAGCACCCAAGTGTGAGGGAGTGGGGATGGGCACGGTGCCCGCCTGAGGCAGACTCAGTCACGACGCACCGCAGGATCCATTCATCACAGTGTTACGCTGGCACTGCCTGCACCTCCACGCTGTCCATCACAGCCAACTCGGGTTAGCTGTGAAAATGAGGCTGCTTTATCTCCGTACTCTTCTCCTGTGAGGTCCTGTGGTTAAGGATGAAAGGACACATGCTAATCCTGATCGGCTTGCTGTTAGAATATCAGGACTTTGTTGCTTAATTTTCACTAGATATGAAGTCTGTTAGCACCCAAAACTTGAGTTATCAGAC
Source organism: Cetoscarus ocellatus (assembly GCA_037902135.1). NCBI lineage: Eukaryota > Metazoa > Chordata > Actinopteri > Labriformes > Labridae > Cetoscarus > Cetoscarus ocellatus. Next base: position 74,629 of record JBAMNC010000707.1, read on the forward strand.
CACATATTGACTGAAAAGAGCTCTGACCTTCCTAACAGACCTAACAGCACTATACATTTACTGTTTGAGTTTTTCTACCAGGAGCATGCATATACTGAACAATGAAAAACAGACAAAGCTCCTCCTAAAAGGTTAAATAACTGCTTCATTTGGAGACCAAAATATGAATATTTTCTTTCTTGGTTTGCTGCACCCTAGCTCCCAAAGCAAAAGAGGTTCTTGCATGTTCCTGAATATTACTCACTTAGAGAATTGTACATTATTAGACCTTGCTTCTGCATTCACAGAAGCAACGTCTTGGCCATCCTTTGCCGAAGTAGAGGGAATTGTTGAGCCACGTCAAGCTAAGTCAGGCCACGCAGAACTAAGTTAACGTCAGTAGGGAAAAGGTTGATGTTTGTCAGTTCGATGAAAAATTTCATTTGCATAAAAATTTCCGGCATTTGATCCAACACACTTGTAAACGCCAATAAGAGTTGACCTTTGCTTTTATTTGCTACATCTGCTGGCTTCAGCTACTTCCTCCTCAGAACTGGACTCCTGTTGAGGTGCCCTAATTGGGACAGCCGCCTTCTGTCCTCTTTCGTATCTGTAAATACCTACATTGAAAACAGTAATTGAAACCTGTTAGCACCACATTGGGGGTGGTTAGGGATGCACAATTTTATTAGCATAACATTAGTACAGGCAGATAATCACTCAATAAATTTAATATAGGTATCTGTAGATACTAGTGTCATGGTGGCGCCACAAGTAGTGCACATGCCTCACAGCAAGAAGTTTGCTGGTTCGATCTCTCGTGTTGGTTAGGGCCTTTCTGTTTGGAGTTTGCATGTTCTCCCCGTGCATGTGTGGGTTCTCTCCGGGCACTCCAGCTTCCTCCCACAGACCAAAAGCATGCTCAATATGTTGATTGGTGACTCCAAATAACCCTTAAGTATGAGTCAGAGTGTGAATGGTTGTCTGTCTCTCTATGTGGCCCTGTGATTGGCTGGAGACTAGACCAAGATGTACCCCACATCTCCAATCCAGTGTCTCCTGGGATAGGCTCCGGTCCCTGCGACCCCAAAAGGGATAAGCAATATAAATAATGGATGTATATCTGCATATCTGTAAATACTGACAATATTTACAGCAGATACATCAACCATACATATCAGCCGTATGTATCTCATATATTAGCTAAAATATCAGCAGAATAAAGGTGAAGTGCCACTTTGTCTTATCATCACTCTATGTCTACACAATGTAGAGAACTGCATGTTGTTTTTCTTGTCTGCCACAGTGAAAGAAACAGGTCAGTTTTAGAAGAGACTGTGTACCCATGACAAAACGTAGTGGTACCATCAATGATTACAAAAATATTGGCAACAAGTCATTACTGTGCATCTCTAGTGGAGGTTGCTGTATAAAGTGTCTATCGGTAATCTTATTTTTACTTGCCAGTTACATTTAGGCCAAGGACTGTAGGTACTTTGGGGTCTAGTGTCTTACATAAGTTCATATCATGCGACTGCAGAAGCTGGGGACTAAACCCTGAACTCTACCACAGACCACCGTCATAGGAAATACAGCATAATACCACAAAGTAACTACAGAATTTAGAAGTGAAACTACTGAATAATGCCACTGTGAAAATGAAACCCAATACATGTTTTCAATGTGAAAATCACCAACTTCACATTTTCCTCTGTCCAAAGTGTAATAGAAGCTGTTCTCGGCTCCTGAGCAGCTTCTATTACAAACCCACAAAAGATCCAAGTCATCTTTTTAAGAGGCCTGTGAAGCATTTACAGCTGCTTCAAATCTCCTCTGTTAACTTCTTAAACCCACTGAATGACAGACACTGAAGAACAGATAGTGTTTGTGTCTGAAACACTGAGGGCTCTTTGTATATTGACTGTATATCTCAGAGCGCTGAAGGTTAGTTTGTGTGTGTTACTCATTAGTTAGTAGAGCCACATCTGGATTTGCATCTAAACAGTGTGCTTGTAGTGGATTAGAAACAATGCTGTGATGGAGTTGATCTTTCTTTCCCATGAGCTTTTGTTGGAAAGCTTAGATTTTGTCAGCTTTAACTCAAATCTGCAGCGTGGGATCCTGTGTTTAAAAAAAAAAAAAAGTCCATTCCAGTGTTAATTTTGTTGACAAGAAATATCCCTAAATGTATTTCATGACTATGCTTTCTCATGACAAAAAAATGACAATGGTGAGGAAGTTTTGCTAGCTGAGAAAATTAGAGAAAATGGTAAGGTTGGGTCAATGGACAATAAAAATCAATGATACTGCACCGCGCATTTAATCTTTTTGTCAAAATTAAGCAATAGTAGCACCAGGAGCCTTTTTCACAAACTTACTTCTGAAATTTTCAGGGTGTCCTACCCTGAACATATCCTGCCTTGCTTGTTGAGGGACAAGTGTCTCTGAGGGCTGGAGGTTGGGGCCATTATAGATATTTGTCCCTCAAAGCAGGAAGTTTTCCTGCATTTTGCCTGCCATTGGACGGATGATGTTAAAACACAAGGGGGCTGGAAGTTTAACTTCTGTGTAACGTCTGGGTGGAAACTCCTGCTGTTTGAAATCAGGCATGCAGCACACCCAGAAGTCCCTCAAACAAAGTGTTTTCCATCTGTTTGTTTGTTTTTTTTAAATTGAAATATTTGTTAGTTTGGCTTAATACAATGATTCATAGAAAATATGTTGACAAAAAAGTAAATACTAAAATCCAATAAATTAAACTGAACTGAAATATTTTTAACTTTTTATTGAACATAACAAATAACCAAGCACATTCAGAGCTTGTTTAATGGGTCATAAAAAGAACATAGCATGACTGCCAGTTGGCCGTTTTTATGCAGAATCATTTAAGCTAATTACTGTTTCAGATCATGTAAACAAGAGAGGGTATAAGCCAAGCTAAAAGCTAACGCTGCTAAATTTTAGCATTCCATCTGGGAATATTTCAAGCGATTTATTTGGACTTTCTTGATTTCAATAGCTGAACATTTAACTGTGAAATGTGTACTGTCTAAATAAACCCAAAAAAATGGAAATTCAGTTGGTGTTGGCAAAAACTTTATTTTTGACTTCTAAACTGTTGGCACTTGCTGGGAACAGTATGTAAAGTGTACTGGTTGGATGCATACTGTTGTTGGGTTTTTATTCTAAATCAGCAAAACATCTTAACCAGACACACTAAATAGACCGTTCAGTATATACTATACAGAATATGTTTCAGTAGTCCATCTGGGCAGCCAATAGAAAGTGTTTGGGGAGGGCAGAACCTTTTAAAAGCATGTTTGGTAGTGAACTGGATGATTATTCTATCAACCACATTCAGTACTGACCAGTCAGTTAAGCCACTTAAAAAATAACTCTTCCTAAAAACTGTTGGAAGTAAAGCAGGAATATTCTTTCTATGGAGAAAGGCTTCAGTGTTATTTGTTTTTCATTAATTAAGAAATGCTACTGAAAGTGTTAGCATCTATGCTAATCTCTGTATGAGCTCTGTATGTCATTTCACCTGTTACTCCCACCTCTTCCAGCTTTAAAGTACTCTGACCGGGCCGTGGGTCTGAAGACTGAGCTCAGTCGTTGTAGATTGGAGCTTGGCAGTATGGATCTGCATGATTACAGACAGTGAATCAGGCGGATCCAGCTGCACAGCAAGATTAACAACAGCTGGATATTTTGGCACATGAAGATTTGACAACTGTTAGCAAACTGCATTTACTCTGACAGCATAAGAATGTGTTGTAAGTGTTTGAATGTGGCAGTTATTGAATGGCATTAGACTGTTGCTATTTTTGTTCTATTTGGTGTCCATGAACAGAAAAAAAGGCCTCTGTTGTTTTGCAACAAAATTGATATATTTTGCTATTATTCTAAAATATAGCCATCAATAATAATCAGAGTTGCCTTAAAGCTGTCTTACCACCACTAAACTGCTGCTGCTGCTACTTGTAGCCAACTACTGCAGTGTGATGAGTCATCCCATTGGCCTGTTTGTTCAGGTTCCTGTGTCTATTGTGCTAACAAATATCTGCAGGGGTCAGTTGGAAAGAGAGACCAACTCCTCTGAGCGAATTTGGCTTAGTTGTTTGGGAACAGAGTTTAAATGCTGTTTTCACATGCCCAGATGAGCTGGGAAGAAGCGTATACCCTCTTGTCAGGGAACAACTTCTCATAAAGGTCCAAGTGTTATAGCACCCTATGACTGAACCTTGAATAGCTGCTAAAATTGACACTAGTCCTCTTTAAACCTTGATTCAGAGTTCCTTATACTTGTTTTAAACCCGGCAGGAATAATTAAAAAAAAAAAAAAAAGCAGGAGCACGTGTTGATATAATCTCACTTCTCATATGCCTTCACCTGGTGTTGAATGTTTAATGTTATATTTATGTGTTGGCTTTCAGTCATGTTTGATCAAGCTGTCAGGGCCAATTTTCTCAATTTATACCCCTCACTTTGCAATCATCGCCATTTCTTTGAGTCAGCATTCACTAACTCAAACAAGATTGGAGTTGTTTGAACGCACATTCACAGTCACTTTTTTGTGTCCATATTAAGCCTAAGGATGTCTATTGTTTACCCTCATTTTTTGTTTAATGGCTGTTTCATGGTCTGCTGAGAAATGTGCGCACCATATGCTCGAAGCACAAAAGTTTTGTTGCAGTGCGCTCTGGATGACACAGATTGGGCTGCACATTCCCCCCTCGAGCAATTCAATCCCTCTGAGCGTATAAAATCATGGACGGACTTCACACATCTTTAGTTGTGCATCACGACACTCATAAAGATTTCATTTACAGCTGTTGAATCCACCCTCTGTCTCCTTTGTTTTCTCCATCTTGTGCCCTCATTGTGGACGACAGGCCCTGCCCACTGAATGCCACTCTTGCTTTCTTCGCTCAAGGCTGCTCCCCTTCCTCTGAACCCGACCACATCCTCCCCTTGTTCCCCCTTCCCTGCTCCCTCTATCGCCCATCTCCTCCATGCTGGTGTCTGGTTTACCTCTCTCTTGCTCTAATCTTATAAAAGTGGATTTCTGATATAGAGAGTGAGAGGGCTTTTAAGTGGATGGTATTGAGGTTGGTATGGCGTGTGATGGGTAGAGAGGCAGGTGGTTCCTGTAATGGCTTCTGCCCCCTCCACCACCCTCCCTATCAGCCACTAATGAGCCTATATAGACACCCCAGCAGTGGGTTTATGATGTTGTGGTGAAAATGAGAGGAGAAGAAGAGAGTGGCGGGTCCATCCACCTCGCACAGCCGGTCACTTACTGGTATTGATCCGCTCCAGGCCCAATCCATCTCAGTTTCCCTCATATGTAGTCACGTCCAATTATGTTCTGATCCAGCGTGTGTGTCAGCAGAGGCATCCCAAAAAGACTGCGGCAGAGTGATGAGCTCAGATTAATGCAGAGAGAAAAGGGAAGGAAAAAAGTGAATTTTTATGGGTACAACTTAGAGCTGGGAAATATTGACTAAATATCGTGTCTCTGGGTTGTTTTGGCAAAATGGAGAGACACAATTTCCCTCTATTTTTTCTGTACTGTGTAAAAAATGGTTGTCATAGTACCAGAAGTACAAATTTGAATATGACTCTTAATTAAGAAGGTAAACAATATTGATGTCTATGTCATAGCACAGCAATGGATGAGTTTGTAGGATTAGGTCTTACTATCGCTCGGTTGCATACCAAGACTCTGTGGGATGGTCCTGTAACTGGTAGCACCTTCGTGTCGTCAGGCAGGCTCTCTCCTTCGTTGGTTTTCACTGATTAGACCCAAACCAACTCTAGAGGTTTCAGCAGAGTAACCCGGCATCCTGGGCTCATCCCCAGGTGCCACAACTCACCTGACACCTATCTGGAGTCTTTTCTTTTTATCCGCTTTTCTGCAGCCTTAGAGAGGTCTTTGAAGGCTTGCCATTAGTGCTTGTCCACTTTTTAATACAAGCATGATTCTGCTATAAATCATCAAGTCTTGATTAAGTGATGATCATGACCCTTGACCTTGGGCAAAGTTTGACAGGAATCCCTTATTAACATTTTTGAGAAAGATCTTTACAAGTAAGGCATTATTATGAGGCCCAATGACCCTTGACCTTATACCTTCACGACCTTATATCATACTTTTTAGGTTTATATGCATCTTTGTGTGTTTAACATGTCTTCTCTGCTTGATCTATGCCCAATAAAAATGTCTGGGGTTCCATCAGGACCTCTCCCTCTCCTCACATTGACAGCTCTTGTAACAGCCTAAAATGTCTTATTCCCACATCATCATACCATTGTTTACTCAGAAGCTTGAGCTCATTGGCTCTGAGTGGCAACTCCAGTGCAAAGACTATAGAATGAATGCAAGGTGTTGAGCAGTGCTAAATAGAATGATTACAACAGAGCAGATGGGTCAACCAATCAGAGCAGACTTGGCCCACATAGGAAAAGGGGCCTTCAATGTAAGTGGTACAATAAAATCAGAAGAATGAAATAATCCAGCCAAAAGTTTTACCAGTTGTCAGAATCCGCAGAGTTAATATCAAAACTCCAGCTGACCGGCACACACTGATTTAAAGGGAATGAGAGCTGAAACTCTGATTGGACTCTGATCTGTTTTACACCCAAAACACACCCATTTATAATCAAGGCATATATTCCATCATCTTTGTGCCCTTTGACTGGCTTTGCACCTTGAATTTGTGACAATAATACAGCAAAGTATAGTAATAGGGCCCGAAGAGTTGATGGTTGTGCAAACTGAAAAAAACAAAGACTCCCCAGAGTGTAACCTGCCTACAAAAATCTGAAGATTGATGGGTGTATGGATTCCTCCTTCATTAGATATAATAAACAAAATTATAACTCTTAAGTTAAACAAACATTACAAAATAATATCTTGGACTCAATCAGCATATCATTGGATGAAGCTGGTTCTTTAAACTATCTTTTTTTTAGAGCTTAAGCTTTGATAGTTTGTATTTATCAGCCAAAACTTTTTTATCTTACCCTAAGTGAAAAACATATTTAACAAACAAATCCAGTACAATGCCCAGCCCTAGTGCAATCCACTTTTTTTCTTCATTCAAAATGTTGAAATCCCTTAGGTGGCTCTGCTCCTATCTGTGTTATAACATCTCCATTTGAGGAGATGATGAATGCATTCTCTAACCCTCCTCCTCATTTTCCTTCCACTGTCTGGGTGGTAAAAGTCGACTGTAGTGGTGCACAAACCCAGGAGACACGACCCGTACTTTCCCTGACTGTGTGTGTTTTTTCTGTGTCTGTGTGTGCGATTCATGCATATATTGAGAACAGTAGTCGTGGAGATCTGTCCTGTTTCTTATTAAATTCAAGGATACACAGAGAAGGACCCTCTCTGTCTTAATGACAGCACTTATTTCAACAGACAGAGCACCGTGAAAAATAAGATGTCCAAAGATATAAGTGCTCCATACGGACTAACAATCAGCCTCTGTGAGTCATACTGGGGCTGTAGTACTCTGAAGGATGCTTCTGCTTTGAAGTGATGAGGGTGTTTTTTTTCCTTCTGTTGTCATACATATGGTTTCTGAATGAACAGTTGAGCTTTTTTATCTTAGTTTATTATCCAGAATTTCAGCATATGTTAAACCACAAGATGTTAATGCAATGAAAAAATACTTATAAGATGTTTTTGCTGTTGCTTCCTGTTACAGGCTTTTATCAAACGATGATTTTCATTGCAATAAAAGATAATAAAAGACCCTTACCTTTAGTATATAAAGTTTGCCATGGCTTTGTGCACACAGTGGCAAGTATTTTTGAAAAATAAGCTTTTTCTGTGTCTGTTGTAGCCTTCTGTACAAACATATGATGTTGTACATCTCTGAAAATGAATGTTTTGGAAAAAATTTCCAAGCAGAGAGATTTATAAAAAATGGATAACTGGTGCTTTGGGCTTGGGATGTCACACTGTGTATCAATTTCTCAACTGTGCAGTGTAATCACCTCTGTTACATGAGTGTTTGCTTTATGGCAGATGTTGCTAATCTATTGCTAGCTTAAACACTGTCAACAGGATTTTTACATGCTTCACAGTTGCTCTTGTGCCATAGTGTGGCAAATGACACTGATGACAGAAAACCCGCCGGCATTTTGGATGAGAAGTTACTGTTGAAGGAGAGACTGTGTAAACTGGTGATCCATGGCTGCCTGTGTCTGTGGTTACAACAGATGTCAAAACTGACAAGAGTACTGATGAAGGATTTTTCATTATAGTGACATTTAATGAAATCTAAAGAAATTCAAAAGAAGAAACTTTCACAAGGGACATCTGCCAAGACCAGTTTACATGGTCACAGGTTAAAGTGTAGCATCCATCAGACTGAATTAGAGTATGTGAAAATTAAACAGTCTATACACTGGAATTGCAATGGACTTTTTAAATGTCACAGACATTGTTGCATGCCATTGAGAGCATTTAAAGCACTAATCATCATCTGGCAGCCAGGAGGCCACATCAGGCATCCCAGAGCTTTCTATTTGGCCCTTGATTATTATTAGATTATTGAGTGGATCATTTTGTTGTTAAATACAGACAACTTTTAACACCTCCTCCTAAATATTTGGACTGAAACAGTTTTAATAGGCAAGACTTCATGTTTCATCTATTTTAAAGAAACCCACTAGCCAGAATTAGCCGATATTTTACCAGGAAAAAACATAATTAGAGGTTAATTTGTGGAGATGATTATTGAAATATTGCGACTTCTGTTTTCGTGGAATGAAGAATTTTGGTTGATTTTGACTTTACAAGCATTAAATGTTTAATCCTAAAAGAGAGAGAGAGGGGGAAGAGAGAGAGAGCTAGTTAGTTAGTTAATTATCACTGCACCATCTTTAGTGAGATTTATCAGGCAGATATCCCAGTTTACAGGCTGTGGAAATTTGTATGTTATTATCAGTTTCTTTCAGTATCAAGGAAAATTCCTACTTATGGCGGGCTGTTAACAGCACCCCAACAACAGGCAACCAATTCACAGCAAAGGTTCATACAGATCTGTCCCTGAGCTTTTTGTGTTCTATAATTAATAGATGACTCCTAATCCCTTTGCTGACCAACTGATCCATGTGCGTTGTGTGTCCAGCAGTTTTGTGCCTGTTCGGTCTATTCTCTGATAAACTAAGAAACATGAGAACACATGATAGAACAAAGTTTTTGTCTTCTTTCTCAAAGCTGTTCAAAGGCCTGTCAGTTTAGTTTTATTTCTCTGCTTCAGCCAGGATCAGAAGGATGTGAGCGGCCGACTCTTTAAACATCAAATTAATATTAACTAATAATGACTTATAAGGACCTACTTACTATATACTAAATACTTTTTTATTTTTATTTCTATTTTTACTTTAATGTATTTGATTTGTAATTACCTTATCTTTCATTTATAATGCTTCTTTCTTATATTAATCTTGTATCCTGCAGCTGCTGTATATTTGGAATTTCCCCTGTGGGACTAATAAAGGAATATCTTACCTTACCTGACCTTACCTTACCTTACCTTACCTTACCATACCATACCTTACCTGGTCGTCGTTGCATTATGGGCCAGGACAGAGGAGTAGATTCAGGGATGTGTTTGATTGCAATGATTAGCTGTAAATGCGTGAGTTAGGAGGAGACTTTGTCGTTAAATGTTTCATTTGAGTAAAGTACTGTTTGTTTGAAAACTGCTCCAACATTATGCAGCATATTTTTGGTTCATTTGTTCATACACACTGAGCTGTCTGTTGGTCATCATGATTTTAAAAAAGCAGCAAATCATCATACTAGAGACAAAATAATTCAAACTTTCATATGTCTTTTATCAATACCACTTATCCCTTTCAGAGTCACAGGGGGCTGGACCCTATCCCAGCTGACACTGAGCGAGAGGCGGGATACACCCTGAGCCACATAGAGAGACGGACAACCATTCACACTCACACTCATACCTAAGGGCAATTTGGAGTCACAAATCAACTTAATAAGCATGTTTTTGATCTGTGGGAGGATGCTGGAATACCCAGAGAGAACCAACATATGCACGGGGAGTACATGCAAACTCCACATAGAAGGGCCCTGACCAACACAGGCAGCGAACCAGCAACCTTCTTGCTGTGAGGCACGTGCACTACCTGCTGCGCCACCATGCCATTCTAACTTAAAACTTGACTTGGATCAATTAACAATAACTGAACTTAGAGAAAAAATAACTTTTTTTTTTTTTTGCCCCCTATCACGTCTACATTAAAACCCTCTCCTCAATTGAAGCACTTAGATTTATCAGATGAACTCAGACTTGGAACTTAAAAAATCATTCTTGATCTGCAAAAGTAAGAGCCGCTGTCTTGCATGGTGACACAACTCTGGTGTGGAAACTTGTTCTGTGCTGCAGGCAGGAGGAGATGCTAGCTGTCGCTGCTCTGTCTGAGACATTTACATTCAACTGTCATTAATTATCATGACTTTATTTTCAAGACAATTAATAAGTACAAAATTTAAGTCATTTTGTAGATCATTGTGCAAGCCAGAAATAATTACTGGTGGGCTAGGTCAGCAACACAGTAGTTAGTTAGATTTTATCAGGCACTGATGGGTAAAAATAGATATGTTCTGACTACTTAGGTACTGTTATAGTGGTTAGGAGGATATTTATCATGAATATGATCTGACTTGAGATTTTGGTCAGATTTTGGGTGTGCCTTGAACCACATAAGTTTGAAACCACTGCACTAGAAACTCCAGTTTGATATATGTTATTATTGTTAGAACATGAAAATGATGAAGGATTTACTGTTTCTATTCACAGCTGGTTGATTTTTAGGATGTAGAAAAATGTATCTGCATTTTTGCTTGTGATAAATGTGGTCTCAAATCTGACTTCTTTGTTCTTTTAGATATTTACTCATCCCTTACAGAGTTGAATTTCTGTAAATGAGATTTCTTCTGAGGGAGATGTTGCCTCCTATGTCGTATGATTGTAATTCAAAAATACAAATGAGCCTATTGTAGATAATAAAGTTATTTTGTTATGGAGGAACTGAAGATATGACTTTAATAATATTTCACAGTTTAATTTCATCAATTTTGCATTACGGTGGTGAATATGCTGAGAAGGATATGAAATCTGAACTAGTCTATAAATTGTGTTTATGGGATTGTTCGACTGGCTACACTGTTGAGAAACTTTTTTATTCATCATTTGAGGAGACTCTGAGGGAAGAATAATACATCATTCTTTTGACTCATTAGAGACTAACATAAGTGACAAAATTTAGAGGACCTGAATTAACATGACCCCAGTGAAAACAGACCCCCACTCTGTGACGGTCCATTAAAGTTCATCCATGTGCTGTGAACTGTGTTGATGTAATGGGGCTCATCAGGACTTAACACCTTCAGGTAGGTTTCCATTGTGATGGCAGGTCCAGGTAGTCTCTTAACTTTAAGATTTGGGACAGGAGATGGAAATGGTGACAGCGGAGGCCAGACCGTAGGTGTTAATGGACTGAACATGCACATGGAGACGTCCCAAGAACTTAATATTTAAACTTCCCCAAAGTCTGGTGAGCAAACCACACAACCATTCAAGCAGCCTTTACAGAGGAAGTAACACCTGCTTGGATCATTTTCAGGTATGTGTTTCAAATGAAGGAACAAAAGTCTGAAACCAAAGGCAGTCTAGCGATAACTGTTAAGTTTACAGAAATTACCCTTTAAAGGGTTTAGGTTCAGAGAGAGGGGCTATAACCCAAAAACAGCTTTCCAGAGTGAGACCCCCACCCTCAGCTTCACCCTTTTACCACACGACATCCCTCACTCATCTGAATTTAAAAGACTTTATAATGCCCCCTCCTTGTGATAGAAGGAGGAAAGTCACTTTTTTAAAAAAGAACAGCATTAGCATTAGCTTATGGTGCTAAGGTGGCTGAACTCTGAAAAAAGGCTAAATCAAGAAGAAACATGAATCTTAAATTAAAAAAAAAAAAACGATACAGAAAAATACTTTAAGTTTCTTACCAGAAAATGTAAAACTAAATCAAGGAATAAATGAACAGGCTAGGTTTCTTGACAGAGGCTTGTGACCATAGACATGTATAGAAAGGCTAGATGGCTTGAGGTGGAGCCACTGACGTCCTCACATGGCAGCCATCTTAGTACAGGTCACATTTGTGCTCTGCTCTGTAGTACTCAATTGAAGGTAAGATACCTGCTCAAACATATTCATGCTTTACTCGCTGAAATCTTGACGGATTTACATACGGTTTGGTTTATTACAAACATTCTAAGAAATATTACGTTTATATATTAATATTACGTTATATGCAATTTTATAATCTTAATTATGCAGGATTAAAACTACATCTCTGATGTTTCTGACAAAGTAAACCGTTTGAAAATCGGTTGTCAATTGAGCACACAATGCTTATTTCTCAGTACATGCTTGACAGACGTCAGTGTTATGAGTGAGCAAGCGCACTGTACCAAGATGGCCGCCATGTGAGGACGTCGGTCGCCATTGGCCAATAGCGTGCGCGGACCATCTAGCCTTTCTATACATGTCTATGCTTGTGACATCTGATGATACGCGATAATTAGGGGCAGTATGATTGACATTAGAAGTGTCAAATCTAGGTTTAGAGTTCATGGTGAAAAGTTAAGAGTTCAAGGTGCTGCAGTAGCACTAGTTTCATGTTGTTTTTTTCTTCATATATGTGTAGATTTTTATTATATTGTAGCCAATACTTATAAGAGTAATCCATTGCAGCTACTCAAATTGATACATTTTGGTTTGCCTATGCCACATTGATGAAAACACACTGTTTCCTTTTCTCTTCTGCTAAACAAGAAACTGTGAAGGGCACCAGAAAGGCTTATGCTACTAAATGGCCTTTAACCTTAATCGATGGTCCAAACCGATCTCCCCGTGAATATATAGTCCACTGTGACATCTCCATCCAATAATCAAAATTGACTGAAGCTTACTTAACCAGTTCCATAGCAACCTCATTGTAGCCCATGACCTTTGTCCCCTCTGCAAATGGAGCAGAAGCAGATCGATTATGTCCCCTTTAATCCAAGATAGAGTTTTACATTCAGGCCAATAGTATCTCAGAGCCACTAAACAAGGGCACTTCAAATACAGTTATGGACAAAAAAGCACTTTTGGTGGTTTTCTGGCTTGTCGAGTCTGTTTTTAGTCTACACCGTGTCTGTGTTTTGTTTAATTAAGCAGCATTCAGGTGGAAATCTCCCAAAATTACATTCCAGGACTGAATCTCCTGTTTATTATGAGTGTTTTCCAGGTCGTAAATCATGACATCGGTGAGCTTTGGGAGAGCTTTGTTCACATTTACAAACATTGATTTAATCGTCTCAAGTCAATTTTATTTCTATCAACTTTACTCTGTTGTTTAAGTTAGATGAGACAACTGCTACAGACATGGGATACTAATAAGAAACAGAACTAACAGTAAAGCACTTACTATAGACTGCTGTGTAATTTGCTCTGTCAGCGGCACCTCTGTAAACATGCATGCTTAGCTGAGGGATACCCACAGCGTTGATGAAATAAACATCCTCTGCACTAACAATCACCTCTGGTTTCAACTAAAAACGCACACAAATATGTTTGGCAGCGTTGATTTGATGCCTCACTGACATCAACACAAGGAGGTCGGCTGGAGCGTTTTGTTAAAGGTTTACACACACAGATGTCATGAAAAAAAATCATTGACTTACGCATACAGCTCACAGACGGTTATTCTTTACAGTCAGCCAGAGAGATGTCATTTTGGATGTTGTCCAGGTGTGGGGCCTGCCTCTCCCTTATCTGTCATTAAAGTCCAGGCCTGTGGGGAGGACGGTTTATGGGGCTTCGCTGTGAGTGCTGACCCAGGGATGAAGCTGTCTCTCAGATCACTGCTAACAGCTCGCATCCATAACTCACCAGCGGTTTGATGCACCAGAAGTCATGATGAACTTCTATATTGCTGATATTCTGCAGAGAGTCTCTCAGGTGTTAATGCTGTGTGCATCTGCTGGTGATGACATTTTTATTTCAGGATAGCAGCCCCCTCACTCATCTGATTCATGACATGTGGTTAACATCACAGTCACTGTGGACATTCACTGCCATCACTTTTAGCTTAGGGTTGCTGGAAATTGCTACAGAATTATTAGAAAAGAGAATGGAAAGTTATTGCAGTTGGGAACAGTTCATCTATAATGAATTGTTTTACAATGTTTCTCAGTGAGTCAAATTTGGGCCTAAAATTTTCTTTATTTTTCAAGTATCCTCAAAACCCTGGAATGGAAATTTGTAAATCAATCAGATGAATCATCTTCTAAAATGAATGTGGTATTGACTTTTTTTTATTTAATTTTACATTTATTTTCTAATCTATAAACTAATTTATTTAACTGTCACCTGATGCCCAAAATCAACAGCATTGTCAGTTCCCAGAATCATTTTTTTAAGTATCTGTAATGGTAAACCCAAATGATAGTTTTGATACTAATATATAATTATTATTGTTATCCATGAATTTTCAAATGTTCTGTTTCATGACAAAAAGCAGAAAAAAATAGTAAAGCACATTTTTAGTGTTTGAATGTTGAATGTTCAAATTTGGGTATAATACGGTGAATTCTGTTCGAAATTTGTCATATATATGTCAATATCTATCTATATATCTATATCTATATCTATATATATATATATATATATATATATATGTGTGTGTGTGTGTGTGTGTGTGTGTTTGTATAAAGCTTGTAATGCCCCAGAATATAATATTATATAAAAAAAAAAAAATACAGCATTGTCTGCCAAATCAAACTGAAATTGTGACCAAAAACAAACAAGGTACTTACTGAAGTGTATTGTTGCACCTCTAGTGAATACATTGTGCCATGACCTCCCCCCCCTTTTTTTTTTTTTTTTTACAAATAACGTACATGACTTGATTGGGTAATTTCTTCATTATCATTGATTATTTCTTTCTTCAGATAACACATCCAAGTACAGATGCAGATAGTGGATTTTAAGGATCTGTCAAGAGGGAGGCATAGGGCACTTTTCAACATTTTTGACAATAACTCCCATGACAGTGTTGGAAAGCCTTCAAGGCGGTTCGTGCTCTTTGAGCACTTCTGGTTTTAATCCGCTTTTTTACTTGAAACATGCATGATTTACCACACACTGTTTAAACTATCAAACATTTTATTTCTGTCCCCAACTGAGCTACTTTAACAACCATAACTGAAAAAGTACATTTTAAAGATGACACTTAGTCCAAGGGGAGAAAAACTTCTGGGAAGCCAGTCAAAATAACATGGGAAAAACCCTGATACGATAAGACTGTTGAGTTACAGTTAATCCTGTCAATACAAAACAGAAGTGAAAGGTTTACTTCAAGGTCCAGCTAAACTTTAAAGCAACCATAGATAATTATGTCCAAATACAGTATGTGGCTCTTGTGAAGTTTATTTTTAGCTTCCTTAAGAGAAGTTTGAATTAAAAAAAATTCCTGTCTACCGAACAAAATTTCTCAAGACTATCCTCTTTTCTTAAAATATTTCATCCTCATTTATTTCTCCCGCAGTCTCCTGTCTGACTGTCTTTTATGTCCTCCTCAGAGACAGCTGATCAGGATTTAAGTGAGTTGTTTTATTAATAGCATAATTTGTCTTGATGGGAGCCTCCTGTGGATCACCGTAGATGTTTTCTGGCTTGTTCGGGATGAGTCAGACACCAGATCTGATCGGGGGAATTATCAACCAGGCTTTAGGAGGAGGGCGGATTGGGGCCTGTCTGATGCCTATCAGATACACTGACTCTGTAATCCTCTGTGACAGCTTGGGGTCTAGACTGAGAGGGTTTTTCAATCAGGCAGCAAACAGGTGAGGTGTGACGGCTTCAAAGTCCCAGGAAACACCATGTGTGGGAGGTGGTAATGCAGCCCAGCGGTCATTAGCTCCACAGGTCTTCAAATATGCAGTGGACTCTAAATTTTTGACTGATATTCTAGTTTATGTCAGTCATACAACTTTTACACAGCCTCCCTTCTCTTGAAACTGATTTTTGAAGCCTGTGTGACATAAAAATACCAGAGTTAGAATCCTGGAAGCTTATTGACAGTAAAGAATGACTCCTCAGACCCACGCCATATGGTCGATGAGGCCACAGGGCATTATTTCCTGTAAAACTATTTACATCCATTTATATTAAGTCCCCTTGTCAGGGCTGCTGGATTATTAGATTTGTTATGAATTGTCTACATCAGCTCACTCATGTCTTCTAAGTGGTTCCCCATTACACGAGAATCTTCTTGTTCTGGCTCACTGGGTAGGGAAATAATGCTCTAAAAAGTCATTCACAACTAATGCCTCCTTTCCCTTTGACATGAGAAAATCAGCCGATAACAGCTAATGGGGATGTTGCATTCCTGCTTTGATAAAATCTGCATGCATGGTTAACCATCGTCACTCAGAGCGCTGCTGCTGGGTGTGTTTGACAAGATGGTTGCCTCTTTAATTTGATGTTTTACTCCAGTGACTTGTTTTTCATGCTCTGTTCTGACTAGGGAGCCCAAGCGCTAATTTTTACATAGAGATGTAAACTTTAGACATTAATACAATGGTTTTCTTAGCTTACTATGAGGTAGAGTTTTCTCTTTTTCCTCCTTTCCCACACATTTGGCCCACTTTTACAATAAACGTTAACACTAATGATTGTGTCATCAACAAAAGGACAAATCTATGCTGTCATCCAAGGAATGCCAGCTTATTTCAGCAAGACAGTGCCAAGCTATATTCTGGATGTTACAACAGCATTGCGTCTTAGTTAAAGAGTTCAGGTACTAGAGTGGCCTACCTGCAATGCAGACCTGGAGCACCTGAAAAGCACCTGAGTTGGGATTTTATTCTGCATGTCTGCAAAAGGTGCACCCTACAGGGCACCTATAGGTTTTCTTCAGGGAGGGCTACCTGAGATGGGATTTCCCATAGTTTTTTTTTTTTTTTTTTGACCAGAGTTTTTATTATCTTTCTGATTACAATAGCTATGTTTAGCTTCAAGAAGGCAAAATATGACTATCTTCTTACTGCTGTTGCTAATTGTATAGCTGGTTGGGAAACATCCAAAAATACGAAGTTTAGGACATAATGGAAGTTTTTTCTTAATAAAGATGGATATAATTGTAATAATTTCCCATAGTTTGTCACAGGAACGGCACCTAATAATGCACCTTATTAAATATTGTTCAAAGAAAGGGCACCCTTAAGGCTCTTAATAGCTTTTCGTCCACGGGAGGGGCACCCAACAGGGCAGTTTATGATTGTTCTGTTCACTGGGATTGCACCAACAGAGAATTCTCTCTCATGTTTTGTTCACTGGAGTGCATCGTAGAGAGCACTTTGTTGCAGCTGCTGGCTTACTTTCATGGATTGAATAGTAGAGAGGGTTCAAGAGAGGGCACTGTAGCAAAGTCTAGTAAAGTCCAGTACTCCCTAAATCAACATTGACTTTCAACATTCTACCACATTGAGTGTCATCTTTCAAAAAGTCTGATGATGCTAATTTATAATAGAAAAGTGCATTCCTTCTCCATAATTTTCTCTTCCTTGATGAAAACACATTTTCCACTTTGATGAGACCCTGTGGAGGAATCAGATTAAGTAAAGAAGGTCACCAAATTTTGAAAGCTGGAAAATTAGTGTTGTCTTAAAACCACAGTTCAACTTAAAAAGACATACGTATTTTTCCTGATACAGCAACTATGTTTTCTGCCCTTAGGCTGCTTTTGTTGCTTCCTCTTATAATTTTCATATCTTTTTCTTGTGTGTATCAATAGCTGTCATGGGAATAATACCATAATTTGTTTATTTAAAAGTTTGTCCAACCGTATACATCTCCAGGCAATGCTATGATTAGAAACCCAGTAACTCTGACATATGGGAAGCATCAACTCTCTCCAGCTTGTCACTTCCTTCCTTTTTATTTTCCCCAGTCATGATGGAGAATCAGTAACTGTGTCCATTCACCAGTGGCCTCTGCCCATTAGGAAGGTCACTTTAGGTCATTAGGACACCCAGAAGTACACTTTGACCAATGGGAAGCCAACAGGATGTGTGAACCCAAGCTTTACCTGTATTTGTCAGTGAGCTTTAATAAGGAAGGAAAGGCTCAGCAGTAATGGCTTGTTTACACAGTTCTGCAAAGCGCTGATCTTTTGATTCATGTAATTGGCCTCCCAACCTAATCAATCAAAGTATCAATCAGCGGTCTGTAGTTAAAGTAAACATATTAATCGTTCTAGATTTCTGCTCTCCAATGGCGTCCAAAAGAAAAGGTCAAAGAAGCGCTATGTGAGAAGACTGAAGATCCCAACTGAAGGTCGAGTTCCCATCAGAAGCAAACACACCAATTAGTTAAATAAGCAGTTCAACCGTTGTTGAGGAAAACTGGACTGGTTGCTATACACAGGGCATAAAAGCTGCTTAGTTTTTCTACCATTAAGACAGGAAACAGGCGGTTATACTGGAATGGCTCCTGGAAGACCCTCAGTATTTGTTCAATCAGTCAGAGGACACATTAGAGGGACTCTACATGTGTGGTTGTTAGTTACTGTTGAGAGTTATGGTGTCTCCACTCTCTGTGGTTGGAAAAAGTCCTCTGGTTCTTGCCTTTAAAATCTGAGAAGGGCAAATAGTTTGATTAGCTTCTGTTTTATGTTCCACTTATCAACAATATGTCAAAAAAAACTTGGAAATAACAGGCTAGTCTTGTCCTATTGCACATTATCTCTTAGTTTAAACAGCTTTAGAAGATTAGGGCTTTTGTATTTCAGCAGCTATTAACTGCAGTGTGATGGCATAAACATGCTGCATACATTATGTCAATGTCATTTACACCAACCCTTTATTATCAGTTTTACTCTTCAGAAATATTTGAACTGCTGCCTCCCTCATTTTCATTTTAGCTCTTGGAATGTGATGATATGATACATTTAAATTTAATAAATCATCATAAGATAAGGACAATTTCAATTATGATAATAATGCACTACTTTTTTAAACAAGCTTTTGTTTTCTCTTGTTTCAGGATAGTAGCTGAAGCGGCGAGGCATATAGACATGAGAAACGCATGTAAGTAAATTTAGGTTGAGTGTGCATGTTGTTTTTAAAGCAGGTATGTGGACTTAAAGTGCAAAAGAATAGACATAAGCAGTGTGCAATCACTTCAAAAGACTCGTGAACGACGATTAGGTTCCCAGCCTGGGGCCTGGCACCCCCTCAGAGAATTGAAGGATTTGAGGTCGAAAAAATGGAGTTTACCTATATAAATTAAACCAATGATTTGCACTTTTAGCACATGATTTCTTTAAGTATGTTGACAGTAGAACATGCCTGTGGGTCCATTTTGTCCTAATTTTATGGATGAAAACAATTAAGTCTAACGCTTACTTTGCAAACCAATGAATCAAGTTATTCCTGGATCTGCATCCATATTTAGATTACCAACAAGATCTAATAATTTCAAACAAACCAACAAACAGACAAACTCTGGCCAAAGCATAACCTCCTTGGCTTAGATACAACCTCTAAATGAAGAAGTACTTCAATGAGATTTATTTTCCAATTGAAATACACCTGAGAGAATTGGATAATCTCATTTTAGGGGGTCTAAACTTATATGTAAATCCACTTTAACACCAACAGAAAGTTACTCTGTATAATAAGTGCATCCACTGGAGCCAAGGCCATCCATGGGCCCAAAAGGGGGTTATTAAGGTTTGAATAAACTCAGCAAATAAATGTTGACCTGTGTGTCACCATGCCATAACCTACATTATAGTCTGATTGAGTCCATTGTGTACTAAACTTCATCAAATAGTCAAGTTTCCAAGCCAACATAAACACAACATCATGTTTCCAAAAGACCTCACACTCATTGCAACAAGCAACACGCAGATTTGTAGCTTGTTGAGAAGCTTTTACCTTGATGTTTAGATTTCAGAGCTGAGTTCACCAGTGGACTAACATTTTCCACCAACATGTCTGAAAACAAAGTATTGAAGACTTTTCATGACTACAATAATTTTAAGAAAGGGAAATGTAGTTTTTGCCAACTAACTTGATAAAATATCATTTGGAGGTGAATATTTATTGATTTCTTATCAATCAGAAATTACTACATAAGATACTAACATCTTATTTCTTTTTTTTAAGTATTTTCTTTTCTTTTTTTTGATAGAACAAAGTTGTCATTTTTAATCAGTACAATACAATAATTATTCATTCAGAGGTCAACAAAAGAGGACTTGTCAAGGTGAATAACATTTATTTCCTGCCAACTGTGAATCAAAGGCATAAATGTGAGAAGAAGTTAATGTAGAATGAAAGCAACACAAATGTACCTCAATTCTCTTTCCATGGTCTTGAGTTTCCTAAAAGTAGCAATTTTGGAAATGAGAGGATCGTGCCTGATAGTCATGATATTTAACTGAATGAAAGTTCTGAGACTTATCACCTTTTATTTATTGCCTAGTTTCAATGTTAAGACCACTTGATAGACTTAGTTGTTTTTAAGTGTTTTTACAATATCTCTTTTTTAAACATATAGATACAGCCAGGCACAAACCTTCCATCTTCATTTTTTATGGTTTTAATTTTTTTGTCGTCATACTGTGCTGTTGATCACCCTCCATGTTGGGGAGTGGGTTATATAAACGTTTAACCAAATCAAAGAACAAAAAAATAATTGGTAGGTAGGACAACATATTATTCACATATGCAGTAGTAAAACATTTAGAATTTAGGACACTTGTGCTGGACAGTAACGATATATAATTGAGGATCCATTACATCTTTATTCGGGTATCCTTACACTTACTTCATTGCTTCTTAACAGCTTTTTGTACTTCTCTGTTGAGCAATGACATAATCAGTTGTTTTCACACGTTTCAGAACATAAATGGTTTTGGGCCAATTTTACTAAGAGGTGATTGGTGATCATTATCAGTCAGTCCAGCTTATTTGGAGCATCTAAAATTAAAACCTGCACAGAGTAACTAGAGAATAGTTTTGAGTGGAGCATTCACTTCCAAACTACTCAGTGTTCTGCAAGTTATAACCACAGTTTGTTGTTGCTGCTACCAATTTAACGATTACGGTCCAAATCAGTCACTAAGAAGAGAAAAACCCTGCCACTGAAACGATGTTTGCACAACTCAAATTGCAATCTGCCCCTCTCACTCTCACTAACTGTCACTGCTGGCCATTTTTTATATTTTAATTTGTGAGGCTGTTGCTGCTTTGGTGGTCTTTCAATCCTCTAATTGCCCTCCTCTTTTCCTCCCATGCCCTTTGTGCTGCACCCTTCCTCCAATCATCAGTGGATTTACTGCCCAATCATTGTTGCCATGGCTTGTGACATATCATGCAACAATAAAACAAGCCATTCTCATAATGGACGCACAAAGCTCTCTGACCTTACAAGTGGAGTCGAGTGTTGCATGTCAGTGGTCTGTCAGCCTTTCACCGTGTGGTCTGTAGAAGGATTTGTCTCTGTGGTGTTACACTGATCTCCCCTCCACTGGGGCTGAAAGGACACCTTATAAAGTCAGACTGAAGATTAAGTAACTCCTGCTGTCACTACAGTGCATGTACAGGCCACTCCAGTTATTAGACGGAGCCCAGTTGCACTACTGTAACCGCACAAGCGCTGGCGCGGCTCACACACACCTCCTAATGGCTTTCCCAGAGCGGCCCCTGGCTGGCCCCTGATTCTTGTAATAAGAGTTTTGGAGGTTTAAAATGAAAACAGACGTGCCATACCTCCAGCTGGGCACGTCAGTGTACAGAAACCAGAGGTCCATGGTAGATTTAGTCAGCATGTAAGGGAGAACAGTAATCCTAAAAAAAGGAGGAGTGGGAGGCATGAGAACATAGCCTTGGTGTCAATCCAGACGTTCACTTGACCACTTTCACCCCCACATGCATGTACTTGACTCCTCTCTGCATCTTCAGGATCTTTGTGCTGTGACAGTAGGTTGAAAAGTGTAGCTTGAAGGTTGGTTGCGGAGGTAGACAGCAGGTTTTAGCCATGGTGAGAGATTAAACCCTGTCATCGCCCCTCTCCTCCCCAAGAGCTCCACACTCTTATCACAGAGACAGCAGGTTCCCGTCTGCCCAAAACTGAGGCCAAATAACACTAGACAGCACAGAGACAGGCAGGTCACTCCTCTCTATGCACTGCATATAGTGGTGATATTTCTATACCTCAGAGCAACAGCCATGGCCAGGAGCATCATGTTTTTGTTGTCCATCTGTCTTTTTGGTCATCCATATATCTGTGTTGTGAGCTTGATATCTTATGAGCACTCTGAGGAATTTTCTGTAAACTTTGCACAAATGTTCATTCTGATTAGACTGGATCAGTTTTCAGGAAATCTTATGCCTGTAAGCATGTTGTGTTCATTTAGGGCATACAGTGACTTTAGGTGTTTGAAGGGGTGCTGAATCCAAATCTGCTGTATGCCCGACTCAATAATGACAAATAATGCCTCAAATTTAAAAAAAATCCAAGATGTCTGCCAATGCAGAGAAAATACACTTTTGGACATATCTCTTTGTCAATACAAGATAGAGACAAGAATAAATTAGACTATGCTTGTATAGGTTTTTAGGTATGGAGAATCCTTTAAATGCTACTGACAGTGATGACACAGAGAAAGTCATTCCTTCATTAAAACATTAGGATCAGGATTCATGCCTGACCATCCATGCTGCACTGCAAATTCGTGGTGATATGTCACATCCTGAGGAATAAACATTAGTGTTGAAAAGCTAAAAGATGGCATACCCAAAAGCCTGTAAATGTTCCTCAGTTTACTGCCTTGTTTGCAGTGATTACTGGAAACTGATTAACTGAAGGGTAACAAAAATGAAAACAAGAATCATCAGAATAACGGATCATATGTAAACTGAAAGTGCAGTTCCCAACACCAAAACACATAGGAGTAGCTAGTACCCTTCACCAACTACTTGCTCCAAAGAAATAGTGAAGACACATCATGAGTTGTAAGTATGTACTCAAACTACACTGTATTGGCTAAGAAGACGTCAGAGACCATGAATGTTGACGGAGCCGTTGCTCCAGTAAATGTAGTAAAGAACCAAGTCGACACTTCTCAACTAGCATTGCCATAGCATAGCAAGCATCAATGAATTCACTCTGTCCCCCATGACCATCTCAGTTGAATTGAAATTGTTGATCACGTTTTTCGGGTGCTACGCATTCAGTTAGTGGTGTTGCTCACCCCATGAACACACTGTCCTCACAAGTTTTACCAGTTG
The DNA here is from genome assembly GCA_037902135.1 of Cetoscarus ocellatus. Lineage (NCBI taxonomy): Eukaryota > Metazoa > Chordata > Actinopteri > Labriformes > Labridae > Cetoscarus > Cetoscarus ocellatus. Next base: position 98,009 of record JBAMNC010000707.1, read on the forward strand.
TACAAGTTATGGGGCCTCATGTTTGTAAACGACATATCCGAAGACCACTGCAGAGCGTTCAACTAAAATTTGACAGAATATCCATCTTTACTCAGCCATTGACTCATAATATTGAAGAGCTGTTTTAGTGGTTTTGTATTATCTTCACAAATATGTCCTCCTTAATGTATGGACAACTTGATTAGATTTTGGAGTTCAGAAGTCAAAGGGTATGTTCTTTTGACTCTAGGTTTATCCATTGCTCATGAGATTTAGTAATATACCTAAAAGCTATCTTGGCCCTATTTCTAAGCCTTTCACTTAACTTTCACTGCCTACCAATTGAATACTTAGCTAAGGCATGTAACTGCCATCATGAAGAATAGTAAGATATTAAGTAAGATATAAGGAATGGACCCTAAGAATAATAGTTGTTACCATGGTGACAACTAATGGGAATCCAGTTTAAATAAATAAAAAAGGAACAAAAAGTGAGAGATGGATTAGGAACAAAGCTCGTTAGTTTTATATATTACCAGATTGTATTGATATTGTCTTAAATTTTAGATCTTATTTAGTCAGTGTGTTGTTTCCATGATAATTTATAATCCACTATGACACCAAGATATTTGTCTTAAAAGCTCTTTCCTTTTGATTTCCATACAACACCAATTTAAATGTAACAGAAAGAGACTAGTTATTAACATAAAATCAAGTTTTCAGAATTTCCAGCTCCTTCTCAACATAAAACTAAAAGTCTTTTAAATTTCAATGGTATAAAATAATTTTGTATTATCTGCAAATTTACATTACAGTTACACCAAAACCTAATATATCCATTTTTTATGACTTCCTTTTATATTTCTATTATACAGAGCTTTTGTTAACCCCCAACATTGCTGACTGGGTTTTATACATTTTTAACCTGTTAAAAGTATTAAAACAAATTTCCGGATTGTCAGGCAATACCGTTTTTATTCGCACAATAGTCCAGCATTTAATAAATAAACAAAAACACTGCCAACATCAGTGATATAAGGTATAAAAAGTTTTGGACCTCCTGGGAGACTTGATGTCATCCTTTCCCAATGTTCCCATGCTGTACACGACATGGTTATATTGGCTTTTTTTTATTGCACTCTTTACTATGTCTGTGCATGGAAGCCATTGACCTTTCCTCTTAGTCCCTCATAAATTGAAATTTTCCCTTTCTGGTCACAAGCAGACTTCTCTTTCAAAATGAACTTTATTAAAATCCAAGAGGATGAAAAAAAATGCACTGAATCAGACTCTAACGTAATAACGGCCCGAGCCTCCTCTTTGGTGTGGATATCCAAGCCAGCTCTGAAACTTGAGAGAATAAACGGCCATACCGCTCACATCTTTAGCGCTTCACACCTTCTTTTGTCTCATGTCAGCGTTTGTTTCTGCAACACATTTCCAGACAAAGCAGTGCAAGTGAGCAATAACTTCATAGCAGTGGCCTGACACTGACATTTTCCATGTGTGCATCATGCTGCCTGCAAATTCAAAGAGATTTATTGTTATCAAAGGAGTCATAGAATAAATTGCTTCCATTCACTTTCATTGAAATCAAAGGAAAGTTTCAAATGCTCAAGTTCTGGTTTAAATTCAAAATTTATGTTAAAGTAGAAAGTTTAATACTACTTATATATACCATTAAAATAACACAAATGTCACAGAAAAAACATTAAGACAAAAATGCTCATCATGGATGTTACTCCTTTAAACATGGCCAGAATTTATTGAATTTTTTTTTATCATGAGCGTTGATTGTATCGTTTGGGGAATGTCAAATGTTAAAAGGTAAATTGTATACACAAAAACAACTTTATTTAAAATACTTCAACATCCATTTCTTGACTCAGTGTAGATCTAGCCACTGTACATCAGCCTCTAGGTACTGACGAGGGCCTCCCACAAACAATATGCAAGTATTCCTGGTGCCAACATGACACATTTATTAAACCTTTAGCCAGGTTAGTCCCATTGTGATCAGAAATCTCTTTTTCAAGTGAGACCTGACCAAGAATGGCAGCAACACAGTTTCAACCAACACACAAAATCATACAAAAACAACACAACACACAAGAAAAACAAAAGAAAAGCTAAGAGACATGAAAGAAAGCAGGTATAGAACTAGGGGGACGTGCCCTGATTGGGGGCTACATTGGGCTGTGACTCTACCTCCCTCTACTAAGTTAAGAGAGGCAAAGAAGCCTCAAACTGGCAAAATCCATTCTCATTTAAATCCACTGACTGGATTTACCTGCTTAATCTGTTCTTCACACACACAGCCGTCTACACGGAGACAAGTTTAGAAGTGTCCGCAGAAGTGTTTTTTAACATGTAGGGCCATTTTGTCCACACGGATCCATCCCAAAAACACTCAAATCTCAAAATCTCAAATCTCAAATTGCTGCGTTTCTATGTGTATAACGAATACACACATTTTCAGAGACAGTGATCTTATAGCCCCACCTCTCTCTTAAACCGCATGTACTAACGCCAGCAACAACAGAAACAATGGTAGAATACAGCGTTGCATTCGTGCTGCAGAAGCTACTGAGCTTGTTATGGCTTTAACAGCAAAATGTTCAGCGTTTGGCAGCGTTACAGTGCCACTTGCAGGCCTGGCATATATACTACAGCATTTTTAGTGTTTTCATGTTGACGGACACATTTCTTAGATAGATGCTGTGTTTACAGAAAATGTTAAAAAAAAAAAGGTTTTCATCTCTGTTTGGAAAAGTGCCTGAGACAGCTTTAAGCCTTTGCGCTTAAATTTGCTTATAGAGGTTTTTTCTTTCACACAATGTATCTTTCAGCTTTAGTTTGACTACAACTGCAGCACTAACCTTTTTCCTGGCTGCTAAATGTAAAACCTATTTTTGTTGAGAAAGATTTTTGAAAAGACTTTTTTTTAAGTATGTGGCTTTAGTGTCTATAATAGACTTTTAAATTATGGTATACACCTGTCTCTGTGGCAATGGGGTATGTATTATCCTCCTCCTCTATGATCAAAATGTATCTGGAGAATGATTGAACTCATTTACACTTGAAAGGAAATGCAAACCCTCGTTCCAATGAGGTTGGGACATTTTGCAAATTGTAAAAAAAACAGAACACAATGATTTACAAATCCTTTTTTGACTTATATTCAACGAAGTAAGCTACAAAGACAAAATATTCAAAGTTCAAACTAATAAACTTGCCTACATTACATTACAAAAAAAGTTGGGACAAGGGCAACAAATGACTGGGAGAGTTGAGGAATGCTCCAAAAGACACATTTTTCGAACCTTCCACAGGTGAAGGGATTAATTTGAATAAGGTGGGTGTTATGATTGGGTAAAAAAGGAAAGTCCTGGAAGTCTAGTTATTCGCAACTATGGGGTGAGGTTCACCACTATGTAAACAACTGCATGAGCCAGTATTTCAATTGTTTAACATAGTATTGCACAGAAATTACATATTTCATCATCTACAGTCCGAAATACAGTCAAAAGATTTAGAGAATCCAGAAATCTCTCTATTTATATCTCACTATCTTTCTATTTATGTTCTACACAACTTAACAACGTCATTAGAATTTGGATAGCACAATTTTTTAAGTCTTTTTGTCCCGTCATCATTGCATCTCCATCATGGCAGTCACCATGATTACAGCTATAAATTTGAAAGATTCTGTCTTTGAAAAATGCTGATATTAATGTATGTAACGTAATGTGAGATCTTAACTTAAAGTGCATTATGCTGTATCATGCACTTTTTTTAATGTAGTCATTTCATAGAAAATAATCTACATAATGTCTCTTTTAGCTGCAGACAAAAAAGGTCTAGAGGCCAACATTTTTCTTGCAGTGTTTTGCCCTTTTCTAAAAAAAAAAAAAAAAAGTGTTTTGTTTCATTAAATTAACTCTGCTTTCTCTCAGGAAATTGCATGTAAAATTATGCAAAGAAACCTGCTGAGTCCAGCAAACACATTGGCTTGCTGGTGGCAGTGGCGAGAAAAGTGGTCATGAGTTTGGTGCCCACAACTTAAAATCACCCATAAAAATTCCAGAAGGATTATTTTAGTTAAAGTGGGGGTATTTTAAGCCAGGGATAGGGCAGGGCAGTAATCTGTGTGAGACCAGGAATCCTTTCTCTAACATCCGAGCTGGTGGTCTTTTGGAAATCATAAAATAAAATGTGTGACAGCTGTCGGAAATCTCAGCTCCAATCGCCCACAGTCCTGATATTATGCCTTCATAGCGAGGATCTGATCCCCGGCTCCAGTTTTCCCACACTGCATGCAGATAATATTCAGAGGTTGACACTGGCTAATGTTGAAGACATGGGAGTTCAAATCAATGGAAATCAAAGCTTGTGTCATAACTCAAAAGAGGCGGGAATCCAGTTTATCTTGGACCCAGATCCTCCATTGTGATGAGCGATTTATGCTATTGTGTCATCAAGTTCAATGTTCTGGTTCAAGGGAAAAAGAAAGTAGAAAGAAAAGTAATAATGTGGGAAAATTGTCAGGGAGATGATAAAAACCAGCACAGCTTGTTCACATCTGAAGCTTTTACCCCACTGTTTAAATATTACAATCTGATGTCTTCAAAAACATCCTACCCCTGCCTGAATATATGCAACATTAACCAAAGCAAAACATATCAAAATGCAATTTCACTGTGAATATTAAGTGGAACACCTTTGATAACTGTTGTTGAAAAGTAGAAAATACTCCACAGTGGAGCGAGGCACGCAGGCAGCCAGTGCAACTAGTTTTAATGGAGGTAAAGCTCCATAGAATTTACTCTTTAACCCCCCTCAAAGTCAGGAGAGAGTCTCATGGCAGCGTTTAAAGTCTGTTCAGGGTCAGGAGAAAATCAAATTCAGACAGGAAGGGTCTCTGCTGGGGGTGGAGGTGTGAATATGACAAGAAGCATGTACAGACTGCAGGGTTACCTGAAGGAGCACAGAGCAGGAAAGGTGGACTTCCATGCAAGAGATTAAGCACGTTGTTATTCCTAAGTCCAATATCCTAGTCTGTTTGAATGTTTACAGCATGTCTTCAGTGTGTTGAGATTTTGATTAAATGTGAATATAAAATGAAAAGTTTCATCTCTGTATCGGATAAGATGCAGCTCTTTTCCCTCCCCCTTGAAAACGCTTGGATCTGGGAGGCTACACAAGACTATGAAAATGAGCTCTGCGCTGATTGGCTGCCCAAATTAAGCCTCATGAGAGAGGGAGGAGGGGCTACAGGCTGTGGAGCGGACTTTCAAAAGAGTCATGGCATCTGCCTGTGACACACAGAAAACACTATGCAGTTTAAATATTACATAATAAACCCCTGGAGGTAAAACAACAGATCAGTTTAAAGGGCTTTTTTTCTAAGAGGCATAGAACATTTCTCTGTGAACTGAGGGTTTAATAAGACGTCATGTTCTTTTGCTCTCCAAGTCCCGTCTAACAGCATTTAGAGTAAAGAAAGTTGCATTTTGCAGGACACAGAACCTTTAAAGATGATAATCATTTCTCTTAAGTGATTAATCAACTTTGTCTTGTATGACATCTTTCTTCCAAGGAGTTAAAAATTATTTGGCAAGAGCAAATTTACTGTGTTAGCTTTACCAGTTTTGGGTGTATGTTTTAAGCCCACACTTCAAGGGAAAAAATATGCAATTCTCAGGAATCACTGCAATTTGTGCTAGAAAATCAGATTTCAATGCAAACTTGTTTGAACCCTTAGTTTGACAGCTTAGACTACATTGTCCAAAGCAGTCTTTCTCAAATAGTGGGGCAAGACACGTGTGGACAGAATTGGACAAATTCAGGCCTGGGCCCCCTGAAGTTTTGATTGGCCACCCCAGGTGGCCTTGCAATAGTTTGCATAGTGATTATTTATTTGTCTTGTTTGAGGTGGAATTTCTGTAAAAATCATTGTGGGCTGGCAACAGTTGGCATCTGTATTGTTTATTTGGTTACTGATTTTTTTCTTTATTATTTTGTCATATACATAAAGAGAGCTAGAGATTGTCTAATCTAAAAACAACTGCTGTTACTTTGACATGAAATTTGGTTTCTCTGCTGTTTGAAATGCCTTTTATTTGAGTCACTGGATAGTGGATAGAGTTGACAGCTTGGGAGACAGAGTGTAAGGACACTGGATAAAGGAACCACAGGCTACATTTGAACCAGGCCACCTAATTCAGAAACACAGCCTGTACACTGGGTGTGAAAATAAATCATGAGGTCACCAATATATTGGTATTATCAAATGACATCTGATCAAGGGTGGCACGATGGTGTAGCAGGTAGTGCACATGCCTCACAGCAAGAGGGTTCCTGGTTCAATCCCCCATGTCAGTCAGGGACTTTCTGTGTGGAGTTTGCATGTTCTCCCTGTGCATGTGTGGGTTCTCTCCAGGCACTCCAGCTTCCTCCCACGGACCAAAAACATGCTCATTCGGTTGATCCGTAAATCCAAAATTACCTTAGGTATAAGTGTGAGCATGAATGGTTGTCTGTCTCTTTGTGTGATCCTGGGATCAGCTGGTAACTGGTTCAGGGTGTAACGTGAATTTTGCCCAATGTCAGCTGGGATAGGCTCAAGCCCTGAAAGAGATAAGTGGTGTAGATAATGGATGGATCTGAGGAGGGCCCATTTATGAGTCCTTTCAGGTTCCAGACAAGGAGTGTGGCTTATTCTGCTACTGTAAAAGTGAGTTATCTAAACATATCGACCAAATAAACGGTTAAGCAATGAGAGCACCAGATGACAACAGAACATGTCTCAATAAACTTTCCAAAAAGAACTCAATAAATCAACCAACAGGGGAGCATGCACTTGTAAGAGAGAAACAGGCAGGATCCAGACGCATTAATGGACAGCGTTACTTCACGACTTGATGGTTTGACAAATGGAAAGAATGCAAACACTTTGAGCGCAGAAGCATTAGTTTCAGCACTTTGGATAAAACCACAAATATGCCTAAAGCGTGTTTGTGTGAGTTTGTTTAAGGGCACTGTTAACTGTTATTGACCTCTCTGACTGCAGGCCAGCTCTAACAGCACTGTAACTGATCCTGTTTGGATGATATTGACCCCACATTTGACCAGCGCTCTCCTCTTCATTCTCCTCCTAACTGCTGGAAGCTCTGCCGCTATTGATCTCATTCTTTAAGTGTTACCATAAATTCCCTCCCCATTAGGTTAAACTGGACAGTGTTTTGGACCACCCCATGATTCATCCAGACTGAGAGAAGAGTCCTCTCCCCGACCCTTTGCCATCCTCTCTCCAGACTGCTACTCGTGCCTCTTATATTACCTCCCATCAGACGCTCTCCCTCCTCTGTTTAAGTGTTGTGCTTCCTGGATTCCTGCAGTACAAAGTGCTTCAATTGGACGGATTGAATTCACCCCTAATTTGGTTTTGATCCTTTTTATCTGCGTCATTTGTTCGTTGGGATTGTGGCCACTGTCTGGGATGTTGATATCAGAAATGCACTCGCAGCACTTTTTAAAATTCCTGACTTCTTCTTTGAGTTTACAGCAAACAAGACCTGACAGAAATCCCCTGTATGAAACCAAAGCGCTCCTCCTAAACGCACCCTTTAATGGACTACAGATGAGTTCCAACAGCACACTCAAGTGCAGGGTGACACTGTTTCTGCAAAAACATTTTGCGGTTTGTGCGAGCTCACTTGGGTGCAGGAAGTTGCCAAAGAGAGCAAGGAAGGACATTTATTTCTTATGTACGTGGTGATCCCCCTTTTAAAAGTCTGGGAAAAGAAGGTTTAAATTTAACCCAAATGGGCCGATAAAAACTAATGCACCAGCCATCACACTGCATTCTTGCTCCTATCACATGCCACATTATTACCTGCACCTCAATCACTCGTCTAGCTTCTCAAGTGTTATGCGATCAAGGAGCACCGGGTTCAATCCTCCAGGTGAGCATTGTTGGGGAAAAAGCCCCCTTTAACCATTTCATTGGGAGCACTGAAGTGTGAAACGTCAGGCGTACAAATAAATCATTCCTGGATGAAGCCGTATGCATGGTTTAAAAGTATATTGGGCCTATAACAATGTTGGTCTGGAGCCAGCGTCTACAGTAGAGGAGCCAAGAGATGAATGACTGCATTAAGCACCTGAGTGCCAGTGTTGGTAAGCAGAGGGAAATGCTGCATTATTTCCAACAGACAGTTTAATGCACTACATTAACCTGGAGAAAGAATTTTACAAGGGTCTGTTCTGCAGAAAAACGTCAGGGTACCTGTTAAGGAAAATCAGGAAAATTGCCTCTAAACCCTCTTGAATATGTTGGTGTAACGACGAACATGTGAAAAGACTAAGATGTGCTGCTGCATTATGACTTCATACTGTTAAGCCCTTTTCACACATGCAACCCTAAAACTATCAGGATTATGTCCAGGTAGCGTGCCCGGGTAAATCACTGACATGATTGTTCACACTTCCTCCTCTTAGCAGGAAGTATGCTCTGATGGACGAGGAACAAGTGGTTGAGGGGGGCTGGGGGGAGGTCTAGTAGACAGGACATGATGTAAAAAATATGCAGTGGAAGTCAGTGTTCATAATGCATTCTTGATGGTGGTAGAGTTGTGCGCAATGATCACAATTTATGCCCTTAGTTCAGTGATACAATATAGGCCGTATCAACAGTACCAACAAACAAGTTGAGAGGAGCATTTTAGCTCGCAGACGTGAATATGAAGCAGCGCCACCATGTGCACAATGATTACACCAGAGAAGCAAAACTTCAGTGTTTTGGCTTCGTATGCAACAGCAGAAGGAGAAGGCTCTTTTGGTGCACAAGAGACCTGTTCTACAGAACTTCGATGTGCAGTGGAGATAACACTTTAAGATGTCTCAGTGCACATTTGAGTTTGTGTTACATTTGATGAAGCCTGTACCAGCCACATGTTGGAGACTGACCATTGTTCTTTGGTGGTATGCCACACGAAGTGAATAAAGGATAATTATCTGTCTGTTTGGTATAGGAATTTCAACAGTATGTGTCCTAGTATGCCAAGTTACAACTGCCATTTAACCTTCTAAAGCATTTCATCTGCCTGCCACAAGGGGACAAAAAGACCTTGGTTATCCTATGTGTGCCGGTGCTATTGATGGCAGCCATATATCTATTATTGCCCCAAAAGATGACCCAGCACTCAAGACAACTAAAAACGATGGCATTCAATTGCACTGCAAGGAGTTGTGGATCACAAATTCGGGAAAACATTTTGCTGTGTACTAAATAGGATCAAAACAAATGCTTTTGGACACCTCAAGGGTCGCTGGAGATGTGTTGTCAAGCACAATGATGTGGACATTTCCATTATGCCTGATATCATCGCGGCCTGCTGCAAACGGCACAATTAATGTGAGATTAGCAAAGACAACTTTTTAGATGAGTGGGACCCAAATGCTGATGCCACAGACATAGAGGTCTTGTATGCACATCAGATAGGTTCAACAGATTTGTGAAGCTGTGAGGGCACTTTTGTAATTACTGCTCCAGACTGTAATTTTTTTTTGTGCATTGGACTGCAAAAGACTTTATGGCATTAACTGTGAATAAAACAAAAAAAAAAACTTTGAAATCTTTCTTTAATTGTACCCTTGCTCCTCTGAAAATCAGACATATTTACCATCCTCGATGAGAACAGGCTCACTGTCAATGTTTAACTAACTAACTAATAAATTCATTGCAGCAGATACACATGAGCCTGACTGGACTTTACGTGGATCAAATACTGGGGGGCGCAAGGAAATTACCCAGGTATAGTCCAAGTGAAAAACTCAGCTGTTTGCGTTAACACACACAGATCACTTGGGTAATGTGTGGATAAATGCAGGGCTGTTTGACAAGTGTTAATGGTGCTTTTGAAAGATTTTCACCTCTCCCAGACAGGCCAGGACATATGGGGCCTCAATAATATACTCTGGTCCTTATACATAATACGACTACCCTAATACTACGACATGATAACACTAATTCCTTTTTCTATTAACCCAGTTCTAATAAAGCTGGGACATAAAACATGAATAAAAACAGAACACAATTATTTGCACATCCTTTTTGGACAATCTTCAATTGAAAGATGAAATATTTAATGGTCAAACTAATAAACTTCATTGTTTTATTGCAAATTTTAACTCATTTTGAATTGATGAGTGCATCATGTTTACCACTGTGTTGCTTCACCTTACTTTGGATCAACACTCAGTAAGCATTTGGGAACTGAGGACACTAATTGTTGAGGCTTTGTGGGTGAAATTCTTTTCCATTCTTGCTTGATGTATGCCTTCGGTTGCTCAACAGCCTAAAGGTGCGTTCACACCGAACGCGACTTTGCAGTTTGAGCGACTTCAGCAACCACTCTCCATGTAAAGTCAATGTACAGCTGCGATGAGTCGGGGTTAACCCTCCCGTTACGCGACGGACGCGCCCTGGGCGACCACGCTGCTCGTCGCTTAGTCGCCAAAGATGAAAGGTTTGAACTCTCCAGGCGATGTTGCGTGTGGCTGTGCGGCAACAGCCAATCAGTGTTGTGTGAGTTTTCATTCCAGTTCACAGAGTGACAATCCACCTAAACAGGACCGCAGAGAACTCACAGAAGATGCTGCAGGGCCAACAGCTGCAGTGTTTTGTGGTTGGTAGGTGAGTGGAAAGGATACAGTTGGAATAATGTCAGCTGATACATCCTATTATATGAAATGATATGATCGCGGTGAAACTTGAGCGGGCGTGACGTCACTGAGAGATGGTGACAGTAACCAAAATGAGGTATTTATGGACACGCGACGCGACTTAAATGGGCGACGCGATTTCAGTTGCAAAGTTGCATTCGGTTTGAACGCAGTCTAAGGTCTCTGTTTTTTATTCTGTTTCATATTGCCACACATGTTTTCAATTGGAGACAGGTCTGGACTGCAGACAGGCAAGTCAAGCACCTTATCTTTTACTGTGAAGCCTTGCTGCTGTAATATGTGCAGAACGTGGCTTGGCATTGTCTTAATGAAATAAGCAGGAACGTCCCTGAAAAAAACATTGCTTGGATAGCAGTATAATATGCACTAGTGTGCCTTCAAAGATGTGCAAGTTACACATGCCATGGGCTGAGACATATTCCCATTCCATCACATATGCTGCATTCTAAACTTTGCACTGATGACAATCTGGATGGTCCTTTTTTTCTCTGAAGCTCGAAAGACACAACATCCATGATTTCCAGAGTCGATATGAATTTTGGCATTTGAGTAGATAAAAATAGATGAAGAAAGATAGAGAGGCAGGTAGAAACAAAGGGATTAAAATTAAAATTTGATTATGAAAAAAATCTATGACCACCCAGACCATAAATTTGTCCTTAATATTTTTGTCTCTGTGGTTATAAAAGTTGCTGTTGTTTTTGTTGCTCAGATAGTGTTAGCAACAACAACCATGAACAAAGAGGTCATTCTGATATTAAAAGTAATAGACTGATATGGTTTTTGTTGCTGATGCTGGTTGATGTAGGATAAAGCAGTTGGAGTTACAGGGTCAATGTCAATGTCAGCTTTATTTATATAGCATGTTTAAAACAGCCAGTGGCCTACCAAAGTGCTTCACAGTAGAATAGGCAGAAACAATTAAAACCAATAAAAGCAATAAAACCAATAAAAAATAAAATAATACAGTATAAATAAATTTTAGAAACCAAAAAAAACACAGTAGGTCATCCATGCTGGCAGAAATGGTTAAACATGTGTGATAACTGCAGAAACCACTGTGTAAATTGATAAAACCCAACATATACTTTCTTGCGTGATGATATGATGACTTTACACTTTTCAGCACAAAAATATCTTCCTGTCACGGCATGAATCTGATTGTGGCCCTGGCTGCCAAAGCATGCAGAGCTGGACAGGTCCAGGGCACAGATAATAGCTCAATTTTCAGCTCATATGCAAGTGTGGAGAGAGAATTTGGATTTCTATGGTATCAGTGTGATTTCAGCACATTAAACTTACACCCCAACAGTATCCATGACAGCATATAACCTCTTAATTTCTCATGATTGAAACAAGATTTTATATAGATTTGCTTGGGCACTAAAATGTGTTCTGGTTGTAAAACAAACTTAAAAACATGTTTTTACTGCCTATATAGACTTAAGTGTTGTACAGAATGAATGCTCTCATGTCATAAACCTTAACTGCTGCATTGATTTGCAGCACTTGATTGTGCATGTCACATGAACTCTAGCTTTTTTATGTTTGTTTTCACAAACGTACATGAGAGATTGAGCAGGAAGCTCATTGTTGTCCCCATGAAATCAAAGTGGTAATTTAATCAGCCCTTCAAACACATGGCAATTTGTGCAGGAAGTTTTGATTAAAAACCTTCTGCATCAGTGTAAAGGAGCCTCACCCACCTCCATGGCAGCCAGTTAGCTGATTGAAACCCCAGAGGACACCTCAACCAGCGGCCGACCCATTAGCACCAATACACCGCTGTCTGAGAGGGTGAGGGGAGAGGGAGGGGTCGCATAGAGACCTGAACGCCCCAAAACAATAAATCAGCCCATCTAGAGTACACTTTCATGCTTTTATTTGTGTTCATATAAACAACAAAGCACTTAAACATAAAGCACAATGGTGCTGAAACACGTCTGCGCTGTGTTTTAACAAACAGAAGCACCTCTAACTGTCAGTGAGTGTAGAAACAGAGCAAAGCAGCCCCTCTGCAGGATCCTTCAATGGCTCCTCTACAGTCTGTAAATCTCTTAACAGCAGTTAAAGACCGAGCCAAATATAAGCACAAGCAGACTGCATGTTTACTGCGAGTCATCTGCCAAATAAAATAGAGTAAATATAGATGTCTAGACAAAACACTTAAAAAAACAGTAACTTGTGTGTCAAATTCAGTAGTGATGAAACTAAAAAAGAGAAAACCAAATAATTTGTGAGAACAAAACAACAGGTTTAACAGGCATAGTCATATTTCAACGATCAATTTTAAACAGAAAAAGAGTAAAATGCTGTGTGCTTGGCTAAATCATTATTGATAATACAAATCAATTACTATACCACAGTCACTTTACTCTTCATTATTTAAGAGCCCACATTATGCTTTACAAGTATAATATGCCTTTTAGTGTGTTTCTCACATCTCGGCCGTTTAATACAGTACTTCTTTGCACAGAACAAAAAGTCCACAGCGTCTGGATTTCTCCCTTTCCCTTCTGTTGAGAGTCTGTTGCTTTTTTGGGCAGTTTAGCTCATTTGCTGCAGATGGCAAGCCCAGTGATCACAGAAAGTAGGAGGAAAACAGAGTTGTTGACAACATGGCACCTGGCAGCACTGAACTGACCAATTACAGAGAGTACACCAGTCAACCATTAAGAGCTGACTGGGCCCACATGGGGAAGGAGGTCTTAAAGAGTGCCTCAGATAGTATATAATACAGACTCGGGGTACTCAGTGTGTGACAAACTTTATTGATATATGAGGGAATTTGAAAATACTGTTTACAGTCATTAAAATAAAATATATGAACCAGAGCTAGGGCACAATATTGGTTCTTTAAAGTTGCTTTGTACACAGAGAACAAGAGGAAGATCTCACATGAATAAACACTGCCTGTGACCAGAAATTTAACTATAATTTACAGTTTGGAGGGTCAATCCTGCTACCATCTTGCTGTGGAGTAACAGCACAAGTGCTGCCCCACAGTGCACCCTTTAGTTTCACATTAGTGTCATTTACATACCTGCAACAGGGATAGACTTTATCTCTGTACCAGTGAGAGAAATAATAACAAATGTAATGGAGGGATGGAGATGCACAGCTGAATGCCAACTAGTGGCCAGTGACTGAACTGCAACACAAAACAAAGCCAGAATTTGTATTAATAATTAATTAATAAAGTATTCATATTGCACAGTGATATATTAAAACGGGATTGTGAAGCAAAATGTGGCAGTAAACTGGTGTATCAATACTTTCTACACCTCTAATTACAACCAGGAAGATACGCCTCAGAAAAAATCTTCAGAGACCAGACATTTAACATCTCCCAAACTTGACACCTTTAATCTTCTCTTGTGTCGGATCCACAAACAAGTTGCAGCTTCTTCTTGTTTTAAGGGAGGTTATTTTGTCAATGGTCCTAATCCTTTGAATAGAAGTACACTTCAGTGGGAATCCCAAACTCAACATGAAATTCTCAAGTTATTTTGAAATGTGAGTTCCTGACTGACGCTCTTGCAATAATGTTTAGAACTAGTTCTTAGAGGAAGAACTCTCAAGTCATGCCGATGGAAACTTTAACACATCAGAGGATCAACTTTCAAACACTGGCATATTGTACAGTTTACTCTGAATTTAACAAAACATCATCCAGTGATCAAATATAGCTTGAAATTTTGCACCACCAGTTCCTATTTTCAACATCTGGCTGCTGGATAATAACTTATGTTTTCATAAACTGGAACACACTGAATGACCTTATGTACTTAATACCCCAAACATCCACCAGCCCAGAACTGCATTTCCACCTCATTGCATCCATTAATCCAGACTTGCGCTTCTGCCACTGATGGGACCTTTTTCGTTTTCTGCTTGAGTCACATCTCCGAATCATTGCCATGAAGAACCCCTAGAAGATGCACCAAGGTCAGCAAAGGAGTTTGATTTTACATATGTTGAGCTGCTTGACATCTACCAGAGAGAATATATGAGATCTCAGTGTGAGTCACATCACGCTGTTGTGATCCTGGAATTAAGTGTCAATGAGCACTGAGTCAATCAAATTGAGGCATTGCTGGATGAGGTCGCCCCAAATCATATGTGTAATGTTGGGGGTAATGTGTTTTTCATTGGCCTGTTCTTCATTGGACACCTTGGCAGAGATGTGTAGGCTAAATTTATCAAAACAACACGCAGTGGAAAATCATTTTTACCCACTTTAATAGCATGTGCAATAAAAGGTTTGATGTGATTTGTTAGCTGTGGGTCTTGGAAGCATACAGGAGGTTGAGATACAATCAGTTCACTTTGTCCATCAGCCAGACCGAACACTTTTATGGGACTTATTAAGAAAATGTTCAACGTGGACACGAAAACATTCTGTCAGATAAGTTCTTAATGTGAAAGGAAGACATATCTAAATGGAGCCTTTTTATAGGCGTTTTTACAGATATCGACCAAGAGATCCTTAACTGGAATCTTTAATTTGCAGTCTTAAAGAGAAAGATGAAACTGGTGGTCCATTTGAGGGTCGTAAAAAGTAAAAACAACCCTGACAGCTGCCTCCATCCTCTGCAAACACACACACACACTCGTTCCACTTACTGACCCTGTGCACCAGATTCTCCATTAACCAGAGCACAGTGTGATTTCATTATACCGGCTTAATTGCGTAAGCTGCATCTCAACGTGCTCTGGTAGAAACAGTGGCGTGAGGGCGGCTGGAGAAAACAAGAAGATGGGAGCGGCGGCAGGGACTCGGGGCAGAGGGGAAGTCAAAGCTTTTATTCACCGGCTTTTAAAAAGCTCTCTATTCCACAACAGCGCATCCACCCCCCTCTGCAGGGCTGAGAGCTTGTCCAGGATGAAAAATAACCTCCAGCCTCCACATCAGCATCATGAATACAAGTTTCTGAACTACAAGTCTATTAAGATAGAGTATATCAAACTAGCTCCTAATGCAGGAGAGGTTTTTTTTTAGGCCAGGGAGTGATCCAGAGTGATCTTGTTGTTTTTAATGTGTATCTGCTCTGTCTATGTTTTTACCACATGATGTGAAGTGCTTCGTTCTGCCTTAAAAAAACATACAACTAAAAGTATAATTATTATCATAGTGATTCAAAAACTAAGAGAGAACTGGGATAAAAGAGGAGCACAGGTCTCCCACACTTTAATTTAAATGAATATTAACGTAAACTTCACAGCCTGTGGGCTCTCAGTCTTTAGCCAGTGTTTTAGTTTTTTGAGTCAATTTCACATAATGAGGGAAAAAGCTGTTAAAACTGGCCATCCTGTTTCACACTGCTGGCTATTCACAAAGCCTTCCAGTAAACCAGAAAGACTTTTAACAGCATTTCTTCTTTATAATGTCAAATCCACCCATGAATAAGGGCCCTGTCCACAAAGAGATGAAAACAGTCTGGTATTGAAAACATTCTCTGTAAAGACAGCATGGTTTCAAAAAATGTGTCCGTCGACACAAAAACACTGTGGAATATATGTCAGGCCTGTAAGTGTCGCTGTCATGCTGCTGCAGACATACACCAAAACTGGAGAAGACATGGAGCATATGCATACATCATGAGAAATGTCGTCAAACACTGGTGTATACTGTTCTCCGTGTCTTGTTGTAGCTCACAGTGGTCATAGAGGAGCAGTAGATTTTGCTGTTAAAGCCATAACAAGCTCAGCAGCTTCTGCAGCACGAACGTGACACCGTACTCCACCATTGTTACTGTTGTCAGGGTTTGCGCATGCGGCCTGAGGTACAAGTGGGCTTATGATATCATTGCTTCCAACCCTATCTATATTCGTGGTACACACAGAAACGCATTGCTGGTGTTTTCAGGTTTATCCAGTTTTCAGGCTCCCAAACGCTGTATCTGTGTGGACGAAATGCCTGTACCATTTAATATGCTGTTCGCATGTGGACAGAAGGCCAACATGCACACAAAGATATATGTTTTTAAATGCGTGGTGTAAGGCATAATGATGTTTAGCATTAGCTTACCACATTTAAGCTTGCAGACCTTTCCTTACTAACACTAGACACAAGCTGATGCCGATAAAGATTCCTTTATTCACACAGTTACAGACTTGATTTATAGAAGCATTTTGTTCCAGAATGTTGAAAATACTGTTATTAGGTCAGCAGGCTACAGCAAGCTCCTGTTTTTGTAAGAAATAAAAGTCTGCAAACATTTGATGTAAACCAAAATAGTGCTGTTTTTTAGCATATTGCACTTAATATCCTCATAACAGCAAATGACTTACTACCTTAAAGAGATATAACTCAGGAGATCATATTTTGATTGGCAAACAATGAGTGTAATTTTTGCTTGTCCTGTTGAGTTTAAATCTGCAAATATTTCATTGTAGCCAAACCATACATGAGGACCAGCAGACCAAGAGAGAGCAATTTTACCCACAAAAGAAACGTTGGTAAGAGTTAGAGATTCTTTTGTTTACCTCACATAAAATGTTTTTTTATTTGTAAAGCTGAGTTAAAATTTCCCTTGTCCGAACCTAAACATCTCACATGCACAAAAGGCTCATCTAAAGCAAACATTCAGATGTAAAATAAAAAAACAAAGAACACACACATACCAGAGTTCAGCCTTGTGATCATTAAACTACCACACAGGACCCAGATCTCTGCAGTGTTGTGACAGCAGTGGGTGTCAGAAAGAACTGACATGTGAACCAAACTCCACAGAGTCTCAGCAGGTGCTTTAGCTCCAGACAGAGGAAGAAAGAAATCAAACCATGTGTGGTGTGGAGTGTGGACTTATCCTGAGTTACCTCTACTTTTATTCCCTGTTGGGACCATCTCCTCTTGTACCAACTGTGAGGTCTCTTCCAGGTCCCACTCCCTCCACTCTTATTTTGCAGCTGTCTAAACTAATTACATGACGGTCAATAGGCACCAGCTGCTTGCAGGAGTACGAGTGTAAGCATGTCTTTGTGAGGTGAATTTTTGCACTGAAATGTCAACAGTTATTTGAGGAAGACAGACCTCATTGTTATGCACTTTTTAAAATAAAATAATTCCATAAGTTATCTTTGGTAGTCACACTCTTATTTTATCCAGGTTTATGACATGAGCTTGTGATTCATTCCTGTATCAACCCAAGTGTCCAAAGTAAACAGAGGTCACATTTACTGCATAAATCACCTGTTTATCTAGTTTGGTAGCAGTTGTTTCCCTTTGTGAAACAAGCTGTTCACCGCTGGTGGTGGAAGGACATGCTGGCTGTGTACTGACGAAAAGTAATATCTAATGCCGTATTCAATCATCATTTTGTATCAACTGATGTTGACCAACGCATGGTTATTTCGCTCAACAAAGGGGAACTTTGGCCTAACAAAGCCTGGCACTGCTGAACATTTTGCAAAAGTATTGTGTTTAAAGGGAATGTATATGCAATTTCACCAAGTGCAGCTGTAGCTGGTCTCAGTATACCAACACCATGCCAAAGGACAAAAGATAGCTGTCCCCAAAAGGGTGCCTCAAGTCATACAACAGGAGTCCAGTCCTGACGAGAAAGCAGCTGGACCCAACAGAGCTAATGTTCATTTTGCAGGCCCCATCATTCACAAACAGAAATTACTTTTACTGTAACTGAGGGTAGTGAAAGTGAGCAGAGGTCTCTCTGGTCTTTACAAGTATTAAAAGTTGGAATTTTTAAGCATGCATTAAAGTTGTTGACGTACCTGCAGACATCGGCCCAACTGGCATTCACTCAGTAGCACACGGCCTGACTTAGCTTTCCTAAACGTCTGCAAAAGTTGTCCAAAACATCAGTGTGGGAATGCATCTTAAACAAAGCACCTTGCAAGTGGAAGAGTAAGTCATTGTAATTCATCTGAAAAATAGCATGTAATCACCCTACATTGTTTCTGTGGCTTCTTTTCTAAAATTTTTCCTGAAATTTAGAAAACTACACAGATTTGGTGACACAATCTGCAGTTATGTATAGCCCTATGACCTCCATAGTATTTATGTACAGATGGAAAGCTGATGTCTGCCATGTGCCCAATACAACCCCTGTTAAAAATCATGTAATATCCCTTTAACACCTCAGTTTATGATATATCAAAAAACAGGCGTTGTTATGATATTGGCTGCATTGTGGTTCAGCAGGTAGTGCTTGTGCCTCACAGTATGAAGGTTGCTGGTTGAACTATCCAGCTGGCAAGGATTTTTCTTTGACCTGGAATGTTATTAAAACAGTCGGACAGGTGCAAATAACTTAAAAGTGCTAAACTTTAACAAGCTAGTCCGCATGGAGAAAATAAGGAACTCATTTTCTTTAATAGCTAATTGTGTTTAAGGATGAGAAACAGGTGTTGCTTTGAAAAGATGACACAGAAAGATGGCATAAAAAATGGAAAAATCAATGGAAAATATTATTGACCCCCATAAACACAGTCATTTATCTTTTTTTCCTGTAAAGGTTAGATCTACATATCCTGCTAGCAGCTGCAAGCCTCTGTTTTATTGCAGTCTTTCAGTAAATATTTGTCCTCATGCAGTCATTTGTGGGATACACACTGTTCCCTGATCTGCCATAAAAGAAGAATCTACCTCCAGACCAGTTGAAAGGCTTGTGGTTAACCATTGGCTTTGATGACACCAAATGGTGATCCAATCCTGCAAATGTTTCTAACCAGGTTTTAAGTTTATGATTCGGAAACTATTTCAATGAAATTACATCCAGGCAAGCACTGTAGTGTTTTACCTTTGAAGAAAGGAGTCAGGACTTGTTTTTAGCTTAATATGGTGGTAAACAGAGCCCAACGATGAAACAATTACTGATAACAAACAACCTGTTTTCACTTTCTGCCTAAAAAACAGTAAATGTAGCCGCACAGGTCACTGCAGGTTATGGTGTGAATACAAACACTGATCTTTAATCTTTACATTCAGTATTTGAAAACTATCAATTATTCAATTTAAAGGCAGTTTTTTTCCTAAATCATCACCCTCCTTACTCTGTATTGCTTAGTTTCCCTTTGCCAAATTAGTAGCTAAAGTCATCATTAGCCTTTGAGTGCAGTCTTAAGAGGCAATGATTTATTTAATACATTAAAAGAGATGGTGCTTCAAAATTCAGAGACACATATTTTCCATGTCAAATTAAGTTTCATTGATGATATTTGGGCTTTTCTTGCAGCCTACCAAATTCTTCCAGGGACCTTTAGACCTTTTGGAGAATGAGGTTTTCTTCAAATGAAAATAGCTTTTGAAAGAACAGGCAACTTGTGAAATCAGTGATTTTAATGCAACATGTTGTTAACAACAGTGACATTTTGTTAGGGCCCTGCTGCAGAGTCCTTCACAGGTCTGAGTCTCAAACATTAAATCATCTCAGACCACATCCCTAAATTGATTGTTCATTGTCAGTGTCATATTAACAGATGTGACAGGTAAGTCTTGTTGGATGCCCAATGCCTTTGTAAAATTTCTAATTCAGAAAACAGCTAGATGATTGGTGTAAATTTAAAATACAGTATGGATTTCAGGCCAATCACAATGCATCAACAGCACTTCAAATCAACTGATAAAGTATCCATGATAATGGACAAGCAAATGACAGTGAAAATCTTGTAGGCAACAGACCAAGGTCATCAATTTTGGGCCAAATTTAGGCTCATTTGGAGATGGACAATTTTGACTCAAATTTGGCGACAGGACCTTGGTCATCATTTTTTGGGCCAAATTTGGACTGTTTTTGAAGATTGCAGATTTTAACTCAGATTTGGCCTCATTTCTGAGAGGTCATCAATTTTCTGAGATATTTGGATTCAATTTGATGATTTCCTATTGCTGAAATTTGGTGACAGGACCAGTGTAATCTTTTTTGGCCAAGTTTGCAATCTTTTTTTTTTTTTTGGAAAAAGGCTGTTTCTTGCTCAAAATTGGCAACAGGTCAGGGGTCATCATTTTTTGATGCAAATGTTGACATTTTTAATGATTGGACAATTTTCCTCTGATCTTTGGCAACAGTTCATCTTTTTTTAAAGTCAAGTTTTGACACTTTTTTGAGATGGCCTATTTTCATCCAAAAGGTGGTGAGAGAACCAGCATAATCGTTTTTTGGGGGCCAAAATTTGACTCATTTTGAAGTTGGCTGCCTTGTGGGCCTTATTCAGGCAGGAGAACATGTTGGTACTTGACATTTGGTAAGTTTATACTTTAGAAAATAACCTTTCCACTTGTCTTCATCATTTTTCATTTAGGTCAAATGGTTTAAAAAAACAAATCAAGCTAACATTTACCGTTTTGGTCAGATTTCATGGTTGCCAGAACATGCCCAAACATGACTTTTGGGACATTAATTAGAAGGGGAAAAACAAGTCTGAGGCCCTTGTTTTTTTTTTTCTTTGTCTTTTTTGTCTTTTTTTTCATCTAATTTAAAGATGTCAGATTTTAGCTGATATTTTGCAACAGGAGTTAGGTCATCATTCTTTGGGCCAAATTTGGACTCTTGTTGAAGATGGAGATTGTTGCTGAAATCTGGCAATAGCTCCATGGTGATGGTCTTTGTGGCCAAATATGAACTGTACTATTTAAAAGATGGACAACTTCATTCAATGCGTGGCTTTATGCTTGCATTTGCCATTTTGGTCAGATTTCATGATTGCCAAAAATATGCCCGAACATGACTTTTGGGGCATTAATTAGAAAGAAAACATGTTGATATGTGACTTTTGGTCACGTTTCACTTTAAAAAAATGACTTTTAACATGTTTTCAATGCATGACTTTTAGTCAGATTTCATGACAAAAATAATCCCAAACATGATTTTGGGGCATTATTCAGGCAGGAAAACATGTTGGTACATGCCTTCTCATCATTTTTCTACATGTTTTGATAAAAACATGCTAACCTGGTGGAAATGAGTCCCAGATTTGAAGTTTTGCAGTTTCCTTGTGAGCTGTATCATGCTTGTTTCCCATGTTGCCATAAGTTGATGGACAGTGTCACTGAGTGGAGTTTGAGGTGAAGATGAGCTTGCCCTGTGCCATCAGGCTTCATGCTGGGAGAGCATCTGCTGTCTGGGAGCTGTAGACTACATCAGCCGTGATGACAGCGGTGGAAGAGGAAACTTTTGAACCAGAGAATATGTTGTCCACGTGCTGCATATGCTGCCTGTTGGAGACTTGCTGTTATTGGGCATGAGTAATGATAGTCGTTCTGGAAAATACTGACATGCCCAACATACTTTACTCTGAAAAAAAGTGTTCATTTCTCAGTTCTGACTTTAGCTTTACACAGTTGTAGCTCTTCCTTAAGAGTCTTCCTTGATGTTTCTCTTCTTTCTAAATTAAACATCTGCACCATCTTAATTATAGACCTGCTAATACTAACAGACTTTCAAGGTGGTTTACATAACCAACATTCTTACTTTAGCCTTCTTTGAACTCATTATAGACATAAATAGAAAGCTCTGTGTTGTGCGTATGCTTTCATCATGACCCTTTAGAGATTAATTGTGATTTAAGTTTAAGAATAAATTCTTTAACTTTTGATAGTTAAATTGGGATAAATTCAATTTTAATTGTATGTTGAGGATTTTGTTATGAGTTAGCACCTAACTGCAACATAAATGAGGTTTAAAACCATGACTTAGCTGTAAAAGACAGCTGTAAAGTGCTTTTTTTTGGTCAAATGAGCTTTTCAACATCTTTATGATATAAGAAATGTGACAAAATTTCTACTTTTCAGGGTAACCAGCTCAAGGTTCAAAAGACACAAGATTTTCTTACCAAGCTGTCCTTTGATATTCTTTTACCTTGCCATGTGCTGTGGTTTAGACAAGGAATACTTAACTTAATACCCGGTTAAATTCTGTTTGTTTTAAAGGAGAAACTGACAAAATTCTGGTGGTTTAGCTGAAGCACAAAGAAAAGCAACATGTTCCTTTAAATAAGAGGTGCAGATTACTTTTGACTTGTTCACATAACTGTCTGCAAGTTTACTTTAACTCATAGGAGCGGCAGTGTTGTTACTTTACTAACATGTAAAAAATTGGAGGCTCACTTTCTTATCCTGTGCCAAATAGACAGGAAAATGTCAAATAATAAACTAGAGTTACTTCTTTTCAGCAGCAATGTGTATCCACATGGGTAGAATATAGCCCTTTTCATGCATTTTGCATTGATGTAAAAGTGCTCCAAAGAAGCACTGTCATCATTACACATTATGGTATCCACATTAATTCTGTGAGGATGTAATATCTGTGTCAAGTCAGAGGGCTGGTGAGACTGGGACTTAGCATGTGCGTCACATACAAACTAAGGCAGACACTCACAACCAGCCCGACTGTCCCCTGCTGAGTTCACATGCTTCTCCAATATCACACTACTGGAGATGCCGCTTATGAGGGTCAACTCTTTTCCCCCCATTCTCTCTCCTGACTTGGAATGGCAGCATGAATGGGGCTTATGTGAAAAAAAACCAAGATAAAACTGTTCAATTACTCTTCCTCTTTGTGATTTTGAAAATAAACATTTGCTACCTCTTTGGGAGAACCTTCCCCATTTTCAGTCAGGTCACTTGTTGGAAGTTTTATTGTGGTTTATCCTGAGCTTTCTAAAGAAACTCTGTGCTAGGGTCAAATTTAAAAGGGACCTGTCTTTTGCAAGTGAAGTGGGGATCTTTGCGTCAGCTTTGCACTCAGCCAGTGGGCATTATTACCTCTGCCAAGGAGGTTATGTTTTTGCCGGCGTCAGTTAGTTTGTTTGTCTGTTTGTTTGTCTGTTTGTGTTCAAGATAACTTGAAAAGTTATGGACGGATTTGGATTAAATTTTCAAGAAATGTGTGGAATGGGATAAGGAAGAAATGATTAGATTTTGGGACTGATCCGGATCCATGAATTTTTTTAAAGGATTCTTTAACATTGCCAGATAGGACCATTTTTGCCAAAGTGGAATGAAGCTGCTTGGCAGAGGTCTGCGCTCTCTCAGTGCTTTTTTAGTGTTAGACTTGTAATATGGGCATAATGATAGTCATCTGGAAGAGCTTTAGAGTTTTAATCTTGAAATAATTATACTTTGTACTTTGACAGATCTCATTTTTTTCAACAGCTTATACAAAACAAGTATGAAATCCATCCATCCATTCAACATCTAAACTGCATATCCCTTTCCGGGGTCCCAGGGCCTGGAGTCTATTTCTGCTGACACAGTGGCCCCCTGAACGACCCGCTCAAAGGTCTGACATGTAAAAACAGACAACTATTCACACACTTACACCTGAGGGCACTTTTGAGTCATCACTTAACTAACTTAGCATATTTTGGTCTTTGGAAGTAGACTTTAATACCTGTAAAATGAAACTCATGCATGGTCGGGGAGAACTTGCAAGCTCCAAACAGACAGGCCCAACCAACTCAGGGCAGTCGAATCAACAACCTTCTTGTTGTGAAGCACCAGCACTAACCTGCTGCACCACTATGCTGCCCCGAGTATAAAGTCATGGTATTTTAATGTGACATCCCCAGGACGGTGTCTCTGATGTCCACTCTTCTGGACAATCCCAGTCAGCCAGAACTCTAGTCTCTGCTTTTGATCCTCCCCGGCTGTTTGATGCATTAAGTCACATCTGTCAGCAGATGCACTCACAAATAAGCCTCTTCATTTTTCATTTTGAGGGCCAGCCTCTATGAGACTCATTGTTGAATCAGACCTCAGGCTGCTCAGTGTGACTCTTTAGTACATTAAGCCCCCCACTCTCTATGGAGACTCATTTAAAGCCAGACAAGAACATTGTAATATTTTCTTTGAGGTGTACATAAGTCCTGCGTTATGCTGCTCACATAATGTTGCTTCACTCATGTTGTTGCACTATCCAATGAACACAAATGCAGACTAAGTGAAACCAAACACTTTCATAGCATTTACACTAAACAGGACATCAAACTGAGTATGTGAAATCATAGTGTGCAATTTTGTGTTTGATAGAAATCCCTGAATGAGTATATATCATAATATACTTCAGATACAGTAAGTAAATTTTGGTTGCTTCCATGACATCTACCTTTATGTATCACATTCTGTTTTAAGTAATAACGTGTGAATTTGTCTAGGTCTTTAGAAAGCAACAATTAAACAACAATTAAAATAAAAATTAGATGAAAAAAAAATGCTGTCATAAAATGTTAGTCATGGCAAAAGGAAGAAGTGATTTTGGTGGTGATCCAAATCCAGATGCAGATCCCGGAATTTTTTAAAGGATTTCCTAACAGTGTTAGACAATGTTGGAAATGCCTTGGCAGAAGTTTGTGTTCTTGGAGTGCTTCTAGTTTTTTCTGTCTCTTAATGCAATCATAGGTTTTTACCCTCATCTAAAAGATCCAAACTGCAACATTTTTACTTGGACACACTTAAATGGTTGAAACATTTTGGAACATGGCCTCACAATTTTGCATTTATGAGGGTCTTGGATCCTGAGTTAGACCAATTAAGAACCACTTATTTTAATGGTTTGAATAATTAGGTCAGAGTCTTGAAAAATTTACACATTCATACCTAAAATCCCAGACACATGTTGAAGAGACAGGCTGTTATGAATAAAAAGATTCATATTTGACGATCTGACTGTCTGACAACTGATCATGCAGTCTTTCACATAGTAAGAACCAAACACCATTGCTGATTGTAAAACGGCTTGGCCTTTCAGAACCTCTCATTTTTTTATCCAATCCTGGTTATTGTTACCAATTAGCCTATCTGGAGTCAATCCCCGCTGACTATGGCTAGAGACAGCCTGAATTGGTCACCAGCCAATCACAGGGCAAACACAGAGACACAGAAAACCATTCACACACACTCAGATAACCTAACAAGCATGTTTTTGGGCTGTGGGATAAACCAGAGTTCCGACGCATGCATGGAGAGAACCAGGAAACACAGAAAGCTACCCTCTATCTGTGAGGCAACAGCGATGCCCTGTGTGATTTAATTTCATAGTTGACAGATTTAGTGCTCTGCCTGTTTTCTTTCTGTCATAAGTCGTACTAAGCTTTATGTTTGTCTTTTTAATTTATTCTGTAAATGGACTTGAGCTTATGTAGTGCCTTTCTAGTCTTTCTGACCATTCAGAACACCTTTACACCACAGGTCACATCTACCTATTTACACCCATTCACTCTCATATTAACTCAGTGATGGCTTTGAAATTCTACACAAATTTTCCCTCTGTGTCAGATAACACGTCTGTGTGCTTTCAAAACCATTTACATACCACAAAACATCAGTGGGAGAAACTTGGTGTTAAGTGTCTTGCCCAAGGACACAGCAACATGTGACAGCCAGAGCTGGGCTCAGACCCATGACCTTTCACTTGATGGTAGTGTACTCTACCAATTTGTGGTAGAGCGTACTTTCAGATTAAGCCACCAATGCACCACACTGGGTGACATTGGGCCTTATTTTAGGGATGTGAAGCACATTGTGTAAAAGCATGCTGTGCGTAGTGCATGCTGATTTCATACTTTGCCATAAAAAGGACATATAATGCATTACGCGTGATGCATAATGCATTGCAAAGCCAAGCCCAGGGCACAAAGAAGATGGATCATATGCGTTGATTATGCGTTGGTGTGTTTTGGACGTCACATGAGGCAGGCCAATCACAGTGTCAGTTTTTCTTTTCTTTTTTTCCAGAGAATTGAACAGAAAAAAGAGGGCCACAACTGTTTTCATGGTTGCAAAAATATGAATGCTTTTTGAAAAGTATGATTGATGCGTTTGGCTACATTTGGGACAATGTACTTCTACTCTAATATATATATTTTTTTGTTAATAAACAAGGCGTGATAATTCTAGTTACATTTTAGATGTTGGGTCGTTGTAATTCATTGTCCAGGTTTTCAGAAAGCAGGCAGTCTTTGAAATCTACAGAAAAGCACCACAAGCTCTTTTGATTCAGTGTCAGCCCAGAAATATCTTAAGGGCTCCCTTAAAAAGATGGAAGCTTAGCCGCATGTCCTGAGAGGTTACCTGGAGTGGCATGTGCCCCTCTTGAAATCTGATTGGTCACCCTGGGTGAAACCAAAAAAAAATCCAAATTGATAACTGGCTATTTATTCTTGTGTTTGTGGTTTTCCTTGCATTTTAATGTGGTAAAATAATATTTGTTAAAATCATGGCATGCTGACACAAACCTCATTTCTCCATTTTTTTATTGTTTAAAACATTTTTTTCCGTAAAACAGTGCTATTGGTCACCTTCCATGTTGGCGAGTGGGTTTTAAACTTTCAATCAAATTAAAGTAAAATAAATTATAGTCAGCACTTTTCTCATTTCTTGGAAAGTAGCAATTTCTGAGATAGGAAATTTGTGCCTGACAGACAATATCTTGAATGTCTGAAAATCATCACTGTTGCTTTTTTATGAGCAAGGCTGGTGGGATGGGGATAAAGAAACTCTTGAAGGATGAGAAATCTGCAAAAATACTTTTTTTGTGATGTAATTTATTTGTAATTGTGAAGGAGTTTTTTTTTTATTTATTTTGAGAAATTCTGAATTAAGACTAACATCCCCCATTAAAGTCCTTAAAAATTCAGAAAAGATGTTTTATAGGTTGCCAGCCTGTTGGGTTACTTTCTAAGTCAGAATAAACACATGAAATTAAACATCCATTTGATACTTCAGTGTCAGTTTTCAAGGTACACATAGGTACACATAGCCTAAACTACATTACCATCTTAATTCAGTGACCTTGTTGGGCCATCCCAGTCAAAACAGGAGCTTGAACACCTCCTTAAGCTCTCAAAACAGTAAAGCTGTTTTTCATACTTCAGTGGCTGCTTAATTTTGTGCCTTATATGTCTTGTTTCTGTCTCCTTGAACCACACAAGAAGGTGAAGGTTGGAGTGAGGTTTTAAAGCTTTTCAAGACAAGTTTATGAGGATTAGTGTGCAAATTGTGTCCACATCTATTGATGCCTTTGCCTGACTTTGCCGAGGACACTTTAACTGCTATTATTTAATTCTTTAACCACCTCTGGTGCTCTTAAGATGCACTGCTCATTAATCTTAATTTGAATGTACTTCAGTTTCTCTGTTCTTGCATAGTATGCATGGTTTCACAGAGTCCAGGGTGACCCCTGTGACCTTGTTAAAAAGAAATTTCTGTGGCCCGTGAAGCCTGAGAATTGTTGTAGGTTTGCATACTGTTTGCTAACAACTGCCAGCGCCATAAAGCTAACAAGTGCTCATTTAGTTACTTTCCTCACAGTACTTAGCGCTATAATGCAGTTTTAATGAGCCTCTGTAAGCACAACTTAACTGTATATGTGTCAGGCTGTGAACAGGGCCTCTGGGTATTTTAAGCATATTTACTGTTACAGAGTAGAACTGCCATGACATTCATACACCCTCATACAGACATTAATGAGAGACAACTACAAGGTTTGTCCACTTGTACTTCTCCCTTAGTAGTGGCCCTAAGGTCCCACTGGTCCATTATCATGATTAACACGTTATTGTTTTTAGAGATACTTTTCTATTTACCAACTCCAATTCCAATGAAGTTTGGAGGTTGGAAAAAAAGGTAAATAAAAACGAGATTCAATGATCTGCAAATACTTTTCAACCTAGTTTAAATGGAGTACACTACAAAGTCAAGATATTTAATGTTCAAACTGATCAACTTTTTTTTTTTTTTTTTTTTTTTACAAATAATCACTAATTTCTTGCATTTGTGGGCCTTGTTGATATATGGTTTTTGCTATGCATTGTACAGTTACTTGCACTTGATGTAGTGATGAACTGCATGAACTGACCATACAGCTACATCCTTTGCAGAATTATATTGGATTTTAATGCAGTATTGCCTGATTGATCAAAGGTCACAGGCATTCAATGTTGGATTATGGCCTTGCTGCTTACACGCAGAGATTTCTCTGAATCTTTTCATGAAATCATGTGCTGTAGATGATAAAATCCCTACCTTTTTGGAATGTGTTTTAGACATCAAATTCAATGAGGGAATATTTGCAAAAAACAACAAAGTTGGTCAGTTTGTACATATGTCGTCTTTGTAGTGCATTCAATTGAATATAGGTCGAAAATGATTTGCAAATTGTTGTATTCTGTTTTTATTTGTTTTGCACAATGTCCCAACTACATTGGAATTGGGGTTTGTATAATCCATTTGAACTCCTTCTCCTTTTACAGCCCTTTAGTGCTCTTTGTGTAATCTTAATGATCACTATTATGATCACATGGGTTTTAGCATCATTTATTTATTTTCTGCACACATAAGAATGGAGCATTGGTACATCTCTCTCTCTCTCTCTCTCTCTTTCTCTCTTTCTCTCTCTCTCTCTAGAGCCATTATACAAGAAGAAGATTATCATTTATGCCGTCTGCTGACTTTTGAGCTTTTGATGTCTTGGTCTGAACTACAAAGGGGTCATATGTTGCTCTGAGTTTGTTCATACTTTTGAGTTTCAAAGACAGTTGTGTATGTTTTTAATTGCATGTTTTTATACGACCCATTGTCATAGCCAACCAAGGCAAAGATATGCTACCAAAAATTGAAATATTGCACAGTACTATAATGCGCTGTTTCTTAGCATTTGCCCTAGCGTGCAAGTGTTAGCATGCTCTTTAACCTCCGAGGGAAATACTGCTTATTTCAATAGCTGCTAGATGATAATAATAATAATGTATTAAAAACCTTTTAGCTATGACATGATGAGTACCCCTGATCCATTCTATTCCAGGCCCCTTTACCACATCCATTCTATTCTGATTGGTTGATCTGTGCTACTCTGTGGTAATTTGTCAGTTTAGTGCTGCTCAGTGCCATGTTTTAAACAGCTCTGCATTATGTCTATACTCTCTACTCTTCACTGGGTTTGCCACCCCAAGCCAAAGGACAAAATCTGAGGACTCACTACAACTTTTTTTGCATGATTTTATTTATAATTCCCAGTTGGGCAAAGTCTGCACCAGTCTCCACTAGTTTGACAGTCGTCATGGCTAGTTAGCACAAAAATCTGTTGGTGTGTGAGGGAAACAGACCCAACTTGACCTCAGTCGTAGTCAATCAAACATGTTTCAATTGTTTAGACAAATCTGGATGCAATCAGGTGGTGTTAAATGATAAGCAGCCCAACTGCAAACATATGTTGCCAACAGCCAATGAAAAAGAGAGAATGGGACTCAGGACATAGCATCAGAAGATGACATAGGTAAAAGGAATATCAATACAATGATGGCAAACAGTGAGGTAGGGAGAGTGGCAATTTCTTCCTCTTCCTCCTCCTTCTCTTCTTCTTCTTAATGTTTTATGGGCAGTTGGCCAACAACAAACTGAAGCATTACCGCCACCAACTGGTATGTTTGTTACCCCTTTAAACTGTCGCCCTCACAAGAGTTTGATGCGTTTAGTTGGCTTTAGTTTGTTTCTCTAATCATGCAGTCTGTGGTCCCTCATCAGGTGCAGTTAAGTGCATGATCCCCAGGTTTTCAGTTGTCATACAATATTCTTTTGAAACCAGTCCGTTCGTGTGTACTCTTTTCAAACTCTATAAAGACTGGCAAAGCT
Source organism: Cetoscarus ocellatus (assembly GCA_037902135.1). Lineage (NCBI taxonomy): Eukaryota > Metazoa > Chordata > Actinopteri > Labriformes > Labridae > Cetoscarus > Cetoscarus ocellatus. The sequence goes on from JBAMNC010000707.1 coordinate 128,325, forward strand.
GTGTTGTGTTCCCAGCTTTAAACTGTTGATGCAACAATGGTAAGCACACAGTGGTAGGTCTTCTTGTGGGGGCAAGTGGAATGAGCTGTTTCAGCAGCTACTGGGGCTGTTAGAAAGGAGAAAAGGAGAAGTCTCAATGCCATAGTCTTTTGACATGTGCAGGGAAGTAACCCATCATGAGGAGAAGACAAAGAGCAAATAAATTTGAAAAAGCAAAAGTTGTCTGCCTTAAACCAGAGTGTTAAGTTTGTGAGGTTTTAAAACCAGAATTTATGGATCATTTTATTGGAGTAAGTATGTATTTTACAGCTGGATGCTGCTGACTTGTGGGCTTTTTAAATTTTTGTCAGTCATACATTTTTGTCATATCAGTGAAAGTTTTATGCAGCTGTTTTGTCCAGGACTTCCTTGTTAAAGAGTTATTCTTTGTATCTCAATAGAAATACTCCTGGTTGAATAAAGGCAAAAAAATGCCTGTGCTCTGTATCTTCAAAATGGCACATAGAAGGATTAAAGTTCTGAAAATTAATATATATACATTTTATTCATGAACAGGACTGTGGTTTGTGAAATATTACATACAGTAAAAGTAGAAAATAATATTAATATATGACAATTTTATTGCACTTTTCTGATGCTTCCTCTTTGCATCACTATGTAATAAGTGTGACTTTTTGGCTGGGTCATGAGGGTTAACTAATACACAAAGATGCTGGAAACACTCACTGAAGAAGCTGTTTCTGTACTCCAGCTGTTCAGCATCAGCATGCTCCTGGAGAAAGGAGAGCCCAGAGAGAGAAAGGGAGGGGAGGAGCGCTGGAGCTTAATATAATATAATTTGGTAGGAGCCCTTCCATAAAGATGGTGAGTGGATCCACGTGGGCTGACTAACGACAAGCACAGCTGCATCCGTAAATTTGCCCAGTCCCTTGGCTCAGAAGAAAATTATTGTCTGGCTGTCAGTTCATGGTCTTTGGGTTTGGATTTGCTGAATTTGCCTTCTTAGCTTGCAAATTCTTTATTTTTCTTAGGGTTAGAAAAACACTGTGTCTATTCATAGTTGTTGTCAGATGACATTTGACATCAACCTGTCGATATCTCAGAAATATATTCATGCACTGCATGTGGAGCAGTTTCTAGATGGAAAACAGCTTTTCCAAGACAGCACAGACACCAGGGACTGTGTGAAGGAAGTAGATGAAGACACTGGGTCTGACAGAGTGAAGTCTGTGTGGGAGTGCTGGGAGTGCTGTACAAAAACAAACTGGGAAAAATGACCCAACGTGTTGCTCTTTTAATATAATCCAATTTCTTTTGTATTTACCCAACAAACATTTAACCCCTTTGAAAAACTTTAAGAGGACATCTATGGCCACTGAAAGAACATTCCTAACCCTGTCTGAAGTGAACACTTCAAATTTTTATGAAAACATTGATGATGTTCATAATTTTACAAGAACTTCTGTTTCTGGCAAAACACTCCCTTTGTGGTAGCACCATATTTATTCTCAGAGCGTTGAAATCATATCTTTACAAAGACAGGTGAAAGGAGTTCTTGAGATTCTAGCCTGATTTCAACCATTTTCACAATACTTTAACATCTTAAAATCCAAGCTATTGCTTACTGGGCATGATCCCAGAGTGAGTTGTTTGTGTGGGAACTTATTCATCCAGGTCACCGTCATCCAAAGTTAGATCCAAGTGGCAACTGGACTGGTCAAGTTCTTGATGATGTTATGCCTTTTTCACAAAAGGCCTCTTTGGTTCTGAGAGTTGACAAGGAGAGAGCTTGAAATATAATGGTGCGTTACATTTATCTCAGAACTTGGATGTCGGAGCGGGGAGTCAATGTCACATCCAAGTGACATGCCTCTAGTAAGAGTTGGTGAAATCTAGGGTACCTGAGAATCATTGGACATACCGGGTGGAAATTCTGACTTAAAGCTTAATGTTAGAGTTCAGGTTTTTTGAAGTGGGATTGTGCGAGTTGCTGAGTTGAACATTTGGATGTTGTGGAATTGGGGTTATGTGTCCCTCTGCCATCAGCTTGTCAGGTCGTCAGAAGAAACAACAATAACTAACTTCACTAAAAGTGCACTTAAACTGAGCCATTTTGACTGACAACAACATGCAATTATTCATGAAAACTAGCAGATATCATTATGAACAAGAGTACACAGAGGTCTTCTGCAGATGGCGGAGGCCTATTGCTGTCACGTGTGGGACTATGTAATATGGCTTCTTCTGGACCTTTCATCCGTGCTCTTTAATTTTGGTAAGCCTTTAAAATTGCTGTCGTGTAACGTAGTCCTGATTGGTAAAATAGGCACTGCAAACACAAAGTTCTGTTTCTACAGAGGGGTGAATCCTGTTGCTACATTAAAAACAGCAAGCTAAAGTTGGCAAAGGCCCACATCACGCAACGGAATGCAGTGAAATTGGAATACTGACCAATTGTTTTGCCTGTTATTACATACAGGAGTGACCAAACGCTGTAATATCCATTGAAATAGAATATATGCTGCTCCAGTTACCACCACCTAACTCTGCTGCAACTATGTTGCATCACAAAATAATTTTCAAAACATGGGCTTTGTTGAGGAAAAGTGAAATGCTAGTAGTTTTAACCTAAGAAGTGTGTTTAATTACGAGACTGTCTTAGCACTGTGTACTGCTATAGGTATATTGACTAGTATCCACCTCAAATATCCTACCTTAGGGACAAAGCTCACGTCATATTCGCTGTGCCAGGGGTCTCCAGCAACCCCACTTCAAAAAACACAAACTATCCCCTTAAAGTTCACTTGGGGAGGTGCAGTTTTTTGGACTTCCCCATCTGCTTCATTTATCAAAACTTAATTTTTCTGCCCATGTTGACCCTTCAGGTTGCACACACTGTGATGAGAGATTTTTTTATTCAATACTTCCATGTATGTGATTAACTATAAACCAATTTACCATTTACAAATGCCCCTGTGCACCCTACATATAATATGATGACATCACACTATTTGAAACCACAGTTTTCCCACCTTCACGGCATTTTATGGTAAGGAGGGTCCTCACAGTGTGGCAGACTTTAACAGGGAATTGTAGCCTGACAGATGCTCATCAACTCCATTTATAGATCAACCTGTTCATGCAAAGCCACCATGCAACAATGAAATCCATTGCACCATGTCCTTTTCTCATTAATTCCCTAGTTGAAGCAAATCAAGGGAGGTCTAGAGGGTCTTTGCAGATTAATTTGACACAGTGGTCAGTTGGGGTATATAGTTACCCAACCGTTTCTCTCTTTTTTTCCAGGGAGGCCTGAAGAGAAACAGAGAGCTAGCAAAACTGTTCAGGGATCTGGTGACTCTTTAGAAAAACATGGTGTTAAAAAATGGATGGGAACACTAACTGCAACAGACAGATGTGTCGATAAGCCCTGTAAAGGAAAAACTTCAGTGTGATGCTTTGAGAGGCGAAAGGGAGCAGGGGAGGAAAGAGAAAATGGGACAGAGTGGAAAGGGGAAAAAAAAGAGTTAGGAAAGACTCATATCTTTCTTTCTGCCTTTGACTTTAACTTTCGGCTCAGCCATATTCCCTTTCTTCATCCTTCGTGTTAAATTAGCAGCTGTCAGAGTCCCTCGGTCTGCGGCACTGATTGATGACCTCATCTGGGAGTTAACATGACACACTCTGTGTCAACTTCTCAGACCACTGCACTCGCTTTCTATATTGTCCTTTTTATTTAATACCTTGAGCTTTCATTATTCCACTGCTGATTGTTACCCAATCTGTCAAACCCTCTGCCATGCAGCATGTGGTGCACAGACTACAGCGCTTAACTCTTTTGGCTGAGAAACAGGGTTGTAAATAATGGAAGACGTCCTCGGTAGGTCTTGACGAGGGAGAGGCCGGGGTGGTGCAGTCCCATTGCTTCCCACTCCCACATCTTTAAGGTGTTGATGAAGCTGTGGAGCTCTGATTAATGACCGTATGGTATTGCCAGTGCTCTGGGGTTCATCTACAGTACGTGGGTGTCCTTTGGGTGAAGCCTCTCATTTCCTGCCACACAGAAGAGGTGTTTTCTCTTACTGAAGAATTTCCAGAAAGTTTTTGAAGTGTTTTAAGTTGCCTTCTGTAATGGGAGCTCTTTGTTTTAATCACCACTTTATCTCTCATTTAGACGAGTCAGCATTTAGAGCTTGGTCAGCAGAGGGTTCTGGTGGGAAAATAAAACCCTTTTTTATGGCAATATGTGATCATGCCAGGAGTGTTGTGCAATCCAGCATTGTTCCAGTATGGCTTTTCAGAACAATAAAAGGCAGGTCTGTGGTCAGCGTGTGGTTTCTACATGAGGAGTAATTATCCATTAGATGTGTCAGATCTATTAGATGGTCTTTGGATGGTCAGCTAAAATGCATGCCTGGGATTTTTGTTTTTCCTGAAAGTCAGCTCATAATGACAGGTAATGAGCTCTCAAATATAACCTAAGTGGTGGTAAGTGATGGTAAGAAGAAACCTGCTTCCCTCTCAAGTGTTCCTTCGATTAATCGATACATGTGCAACAGTACGTATGATATAGTGCTTCTCAATTTAGGTCAAAGCTCAAAAACACATTTTCAAAGCAGTGTTTAAGTTTTGCCAAATGCCAGCAACAGACAGCACTGGAGGCATCATGTTTTTTAAGATTTCTGTTAATTTGTACGTCTTTCCATCTGGGCTCTTCTTTTGATAAAGATGTAACCTGACACACCAGATGAACCATTCTATGTATTTCACTAATCAATTTGGGAAAGAGCCCATTGAAAGTGTGGAGGGCAGAACCTCTCAGAAGCATATCTGGGAGGTGATTGGACAATAGTTCTTTCAGTCACATTCATTACCAGCCAATCAGATAATGTAGTAGGCGAGCCACAGAGTTAAGGACAGAACATACGCCATTGCCTAAAACAAACTTTTGTCAAAACATGTCAGAAGTGAAATGAAAATAACCTTACTATTGAGAAGTTTGATGTGTTGGCATTTGTTTTTCATTCAATAAAGAAATCCTGTTAAGATCTGAAAAAAACTGCTACTTAAGCTGCTTGCATCTATGCCAATTGCTTCCTGCTGCTGTCACACTCATAGTTCCCACCTCTTCCTGCTCTAAAGGATGGTGATTGGGCCGTGCCAATTTGGGCTGCTCACAATTGTTGTAGATTGGAGCTTGTCAAGATGGATCTCCCTGATTACAGACATTGAATAAGGCTGATCCAGCTGCACTGCAAGACTAGCATGAATGTCCACCCTGGCTCAAAGATAAGTTGTTTTGGACACTCACAGCTCAGTCAGTAAAAACTCAGGTTAGAAAGGTCTAGTCAAAGGATGTCTGGAGGGTGGTCTGAAGAGATGCTGATTTACTTCCTGAGCACTGCCAGAGTGCCCTGGAGCAAGGCACTGAACTCTAAAAAATGGCTTGGTTAGCACTCCTTTGAGGGCAGCACCCATTACTCTGACATTTCTCTGTCAGTGCATGGTTATAGGACTTGTTTATTCAGCCTATGGATGAAGCGAATGTTTCAACAACAGAGTGGAAACACTTGAATTTCCTCATGAGGGACTGATATAATGAGCTTTCTTTCCTACTTAGATTTTTAAAGTCAAGGGCATTTGGTCATATCTCAATATCTTGCTTGTCAGTGCAATATCTTATGAACCACTTTGTGAGAGTTTCTTAAAACATTGCTCAATAATTAAATTTGACTTAGTGTTACAACCCGGCTTGGTGGGGGAAAGGGTAGCAACATAAATAAACCATACTTTAAATAGGTTCAAATTAAAGTTATTTATTATTAAAGAAAAGGGTAGTAAGTTTAACAAAATGAGGTCGAAAAGGACAGCTAAGAAAACACTAGTAAAAATAAAATACTCAGAAACTGAAATCCAATAGCCTACCTACATTAAACCTAAAAATCCATAAACAAAGATAAATTAGCCTATCCAACAGGGTAAACATGATTGCAAACAACAGAAATAAACAATTGAACTAATGCCCTTTCCTCACAAGACCTCTGAAATACAAACACAGGTAGCACAACGATCTCTTTCTAACTTAACAAAGATTGTCTGATCTAGCAAACACAGGCTTTGTTGAGAAGCTCCACTTCTCTGGCTTGTTATGACGATGAACGGCCGTTGGCTTGCAGGGCAATTGGCTGCTGGACCTCCACAGCTGCTCCCAATCCGCCTAATGATCTCTGCTTCTGCACGCTCACACACACAGCACTCAACAAACAGGTTAGCAAGAGGAGGGGGCGTGGCGGTGGCTGTAACACTTAGCATAAACATATATGGTTTTAATACTCAGGTCAAAAGTCAAGGTTATTTGGTCCGATGTAAGTATTTGTGAACTTGACATCTTGATGTCTACACCAGCTCAAAGATGAACAGATCTGATTTGGAGGTCAAGGTAAAGGTTATTGCACCCCATTAAACATTTTTTTAACCCTCTAAGCTCCACAGGATTATTGGCTCCCCCAAGCACTTAAGCTTACGTATTATCCATCCATCCATCTTCTTCCGCTTATCCGTGGTCGGGTCGCGGGGGCAGCAGCCTGAGCAGGGAAGCCCAGACTTCCCTCTCCCCAGCTACTTCGTCCAGCTCCTCCCGGGGGATCCCGAGACGTTCCCGAGACGTTCCCAGGCCAGCTGAGAGACATAGTCCCTCCAAGTGTCCTGGGTCTTCCCCGGGGCCGCCTACCAGTGGGACGTTCCTGGTACACCTCGCCAGGGAGGCGTCCAGGAGGCATCCTAACCAGATGCCCGAGCCACTTCATCTGGCTCCTCTCAACGCGGAGGAGCAGCGGCTCTACTCCAAGCCCCTCCCAGATGACCGAGCTTCTGACCCTGTCTCTAAGGGAGAGTCCGGACACCCTGCGAAGGAAACTCATTTCGGCCGCTTGTACTCGCGATCGTGTTTTTTCGGTCACTACCCAAATCTCGTGACCATATGTGAGGATAGGAGTGAAGATTGAGTGGTAAATCGAGAGCTTCGCCTTGCGGATCAGTTCCCTTTTTACCACGACGGACCGGTGTAGAGTCCGCATCACTGCCGACACCGCACCGATCCGCCTGTCGATCTCCCAGTCCATCCTTCCTCCGCTCGTGAACAAGACCCCGAGGTACTTGAACTCCTCCACTTGGGGTAGAATCTCATCCCCGACCGTAGAGGCACCCCCGGGCGAGGACCATGGACTCGGATTTGGAGGTGCTGATTCTCATCCCAGCCGCTTCACACTCAGCTGCGAACTGATCCAGTGAGAGCTGTAGGTCTCGGTCTGACGAAGCCAACAGGACCACATCATCTGCAAAAAGCAGCGATCCGATCCTGAGGTCACAAAACTGGAACCCCTCAACGCCCTGGCTGCGCCTAGAAATTCTGTCCATAAAAGTAACGAACAGAACCGGTGACAAAGGGCAGCCCTGGCGGAGTCCAACCCTCACTGGAAACAGTTCTGATGTACTGCTGGAAATACGGACCAGGCTCTGGCACCGGTCGTACAGAGAATGAACAGCCCGTATCAGGGTGTCCGCTATCCCGTACTCCCGGAGCACCCCCCACAGAACCCCATGAGGAACACTGTCGAATGCCTGCTCCAGGTCCACAAAACACATGTAGACTGGTTGGGCAAACTCCCATGCACCCTCGAGGACCCTGTGGAGGGTATATAGAGCTGTTCAATAGTTCCACGGCCAGGACGAAAACCACATTGCTCCTCCTGAATCCGAGGTTCGACAATCCGGTGGACCCTCCTCTCCAGTACCCCTGAATAGACCTTCCCAGGGAGGCTGAGGAGTGTGATCCCCCTGTAGTTGGAGCACACCCTCTGGTCCCCCTTCTTGAAAAGGGGCACCACCACCCCAGTCTGCCAATCCAGTGGTACTGCCCCCGATGTCCACGCGATGTTGCAGAGTCGTGTCAGCCATGACAGCCCCACAACATCCAGAGCCTTGAGGAACTCCAGGCGGATCTCGTCCACCCCCGGAGCCCTGCCACTGAGGAGCTTTTTGACCACCTCAGCGACCTCAGCTCCAGAGATAGCAGAGTCCACCACAGAGTCCCCCAGATCTGCTTCCGCACTGGAAGACATGCTGGTAGGATTGAGGAGGTCTTCGAAGTATTCTTTCCACCGATCCAGGACGTCCCGAGTCGAGGTCAACAGCGCGCCATCCCCACCATAGACGGTGTTGACAGCACACTGCTTCCCCCTCCTTAGACGCCGGATGGTGGTCCAGAATCTCTTCGAAGCTGTCCGGAAGTCGTTCTCCATGGCCTCACCGAACTCCTCCCATGCCCGGGTTTTTGCCTTGGCAACCACCGAAGCTGCATTCCACTTGGCCTGCCGTACCTGTCAGCTGCCTCCGGAGTCCCACTGGCCAAAAAGGCCCGATAGGACTCCTTCTTCAGCTTGAGGGCATCCCTCACCGCCGGTGTCCACCAGCGGGTTCAGGTGTTGCCGCCAAGACAGGCACCGACGACCTTACGGCCACAGCTTCGATCAGCCACCTCAACAATAGAGGCCCGGAACAAGGCCCACTTGGACTCAATGTCCCCTGCCTCCCCCGCCACATGGTCGAACTTCACCCGGAGGTGGGAGTTGAAACTCTTTCTGATGGGAGACTCTGCCAGCCGTTCCCAGCAGACCCGCACAACACGCTTGGGCCTGCCAGGTCTGACGGGCATCCTCCCCCACCATCGGAGCCAACTCACCACCAGGTGGTGATCAGTTGACAGCTCCGCCCCTCTCTTCACCCGAGTGTCCAAAACATGCGGCCGCAAGTCCGATGATACAACTACAAAGTCGATCATCGAACTGTGGCCTAGGGTGTCCTGGTGCCAAGTGCACATATGGACACCCTTATGTTTGAACATGGTGTTCATTATGGACAGTCTGTGACGAGCACAGAAGTCCAGTAACAAAGCTGGGAGCAATAAGTACTGCTACCCCTGCCCGGCAACTCCAGAGTGGAAGAGAGTCCAGCCCCTCTCGAGAGGACTGATTCCAGAGCCCAACTATGTGTCGAGATGAGTCCGACTATATCTAGTCCAGCTCAGGCCCCTTCCCCACCAGAGAAGTGACGTTCCACGTCCCTAGAGCTAGCTTCTGCAGCCGGGATTTGGATCGCCAGGGTCCCCGCCTTCGGCTGCCACCCAGCTCACACTGCACCCAACCACCTTGGCCCCTTCCACGGGTGGTGAGCCTATGGGAGGGGGGTCCCACGTTGCCTTTTTGGGCTGTGCCCGGCCGGGGCCCATGGGTGCAGGCCCGGCCACCAGACGCTCGCCATCGAGCCCCATCCCCAGGTCTGGCTCCAGGGTGGGGCCCCGGTAACCCGCGTCCAGGCAAGGGAAACTGGGATCCATTGTTGTGTCTCTCCATAATGGTCTTCAGGCCACGCTTTGTCTGGCCCCTCCCCCAGGACCTGTTTGCCTTGAGTGACCCTACCAGGGGCATAAAGCCCCCGACAACATAGCTCCTGGGGTCATTGGGGCACGCAAACCCCTCCACCGCGATAAGGTGGTGGCTCCAGGAGGGGACGTTGCTATTAACTCATATTAAATCGTATGATGTTTGTGTTTGGATGCTTTATCTTTGGCCAATCAGTGTGTGGCTTCTTGTTTTACAAGTTATAACAATTGTTGCCCTTTTGACCATTTTTAAGGCAGAAGACATTTCCCAATGTTTTGAAATTTGGTAGTGCAATGGTTTAACTCTTGTTTTCCTACCTTACATGTTTGTTACAGTCATGGTTTGGGTTTCAACTTGAGTGCCAGCCTGAACCAGCTGATGAACAAGGTCACAACTACTGGAAACATTTACAGTTAAGATCTCTGCCATAAATTTACTGACAAATGGTTCACAAATGTCCGTGCCATAGTAAATAAGAGCATCACAGAAATCTTGATTTAAAGAGGGGAAGCATGCTGCCAGAATAATATTCTTTGAACTGAATGTTAATCAAACCTTTTTTGGCAGGAAAAACAAACAGCAGTATTAATCAGTCTAAAGGGCACTCTTGTTGTGACAGCTGAAATTTTTGAAAGCACTTGTATTTAATCCTTCTTCTGTCTGTTCAGTTTGATTTACCTCTGAGTCAGGGAATTTGGACCTCAAATTGATGTTCAGATTCAGGTTTTCTGAGAGATAATCATTTTGGACTGAAAAATATCAACAATCAAACTCCTCTGACTGTACATGCTCAGTTTTATCATCCTTTTCAGACAAGTGCACAAACCAGATGTTTTGAGTGAGGTCATTTATTTTTACCAGCAAAAGGTCAAATTTTCCACTGTCGCAGGACAGGACTCACTACAAGGATTTGTAGGGCCAATAAAGATTTATTAAAAACAATAAAAGATAAATACCACACTATAAAATGACCAACTTTCCCTCGCACAAAATTCCCTGATGAAACAATAGCACAAAAATAAAAGAAGTTTAAATGTCAAGGATAGAATAATGTAGCTTGAGAAAAGAGGAAGCAAAAGAGTTTCCTGAGTTTTTCTTTAATGTTTTAGTCTATTTTTTTTAATGAGCACTGTGTAAAAAAACATATTTTCGTTTATTCTACAGGCAGGTATGTACTGTTTTGTCCCATAGTCTACTTTCCCCTCTTTCCTCCAGTGAGTCCTGTGCAGTTTCTGTCTGACCACAAAGAAGATAGATTTCAGTCAGACAGACATGTTAATAGGTGAAGTATCAGGTAGGAAATTGGTTTCTGTAAAGGTCACTGACCTGCCTGCTGTTTTGTCATTTCCCCTTATATGTCTTTTTTTTCACCATTCTTTCTGCAAGCCACAGCTTGCAGGCTGGAAAAGAAAACTCTACCTCCCCTGTAGTTCAGTGCACGCTGAGAAGGCTCTGTGTTCTGTGAACAGCACTTAACTTCTAAATGCAAGAAAAACAAGCATTTAAGACTACAGCCTCCCCTTAGCTCAATGAGACTGCACCACCTATTAGTTGTACTTTGAGCTTGATGCTAACAAAAGCATTCTTACTGTCTGAGTGCATCATCTTAGCATAGTTATCATAGCTGAAAACAATGCCATAGTTGCTGGTTAAGTGCAGTGGTGCTGAATTTAACAGAACATCAGACATTAATGATGCTTTATTTGTGCAATAAGGTGAACAAAAGGGTGACTTTGAAATAATGAGAAAAATAAACTTTCAAATAATCATTAATTCAATTGACAGGACAATCAGGTGATGTTTTGCAAGGAAAAGACTATTATAAAGCTTAAAGGGATAGTTTGGAATTTTATAAGTGGGTTTGTGTGAGGTACATGGCACTAGCCTGAACTTAAAGCTCCCATGTCCTGGTCTGTTTGACCGAATTGGAAAGGATCTGATTTAAGTTTAATTAAAATGAAAACTTTCACCTGTTGGGGATCAAATGCACCTTGGGTCTGAGGAGGTGGGGAGGCTACAGGATGCTACGACAATGAGCTCTGCATTGATTGACTGCCCAAACAATATCTGGTGGGAGGGGGAAAGATGGTTACAGGCCACACAGCAGACTTTTAAAACAGTCAAGGGGTCTGCCAGTCAGCAGAAAACACACATGTAGGTGGAGGCTGTATAGTTATGACGTAATAAACCCCCAGGAAGTAAAAAACGGCAATTTAAGGGGCACTTTGTTTAAAGAGGTGTAGCACATTTCTCTGTAAACTGAGGGTTTAATAAAAGGTGTCACGTTCCTTTGCTCCACGAGCCCCTTCTAACAACATTAAACACAAAAATGGTTTTGTAGGACATGGGACCTTTTAGTCACAGTGACAGAGACCTAAAGCTATACATGCACATGGGCCACTATCTCCACGTAATTTAAAGAGTTTTAGGTGAAAACAAGCCGCAAAAACAGTGATGGGTGATTGCATGCTATATCTAATATGATATATTCCTTTATTAGTCCCACAGGGGGAAATTCAAAATTTACAGCAGCGATAAAATAGAAAAAGAAGTACAAACCACTTTTATATATATATATATATATATATATATATATATATATATATATATATATTTATATTTATATATATATATATATATATATATATATATATATATATATATATATATATATATATATATATATATATATATATATATACATATATGTATATATATATATTTGGTATTTACAACTGTTGTGTACATGTTCGAGATATCACAGTTGGACAATTTTGAGATATTGATATGTATGACTATATACACAGAATATGCTAACATGTGTACAGAATATATATATATATATATATATATACTTAAACCAGCTATGGATAGCCAGCAGACTACGCTACAAATAACATATGTTGTGGTTAAAGTGAGAAGCCCAGATGCCTCATGTGCTATTATACAGAGGGCCGTATTTATGTGTTTTTGACACAGCCTTTGATACTTTGATAAAAAAAAAAAAAAAAAAATCTGAAGACGAAGAAAATGCCCATGACAACACTCTGTTTTTTACTTCCTAGGGTTTATTTTGTAACAGCTATACAGCCTCCACCTACATGTGTGTTTTCTGCTTGTCACAAGTAGACACCATGACTATTTTGAAAATCCGCTCCTCGGCCTGTAACCCCTTTTCTCCCTCCCAACTGACATTTTAAGGGCAGCCAGTCAGCCCAGAGCTCATTATCATAGCCTCCCAGTCTCCCTCAGATTCTAGCATTTTCAAAGGGGAGGGAAACAGAGCTGCATCTGATCCTTTACAGAGATTAAACCTTTATTTTTTTTTTTATTTAAATTAAATCAAATCCTTCGTTAATACACCCACAGGGTCTTTCACTAGCCCAACTTTATTTTGAATCAAACCCAGTTTTGAATCTATCAGGGTTAAGAAGTCCGCTGATGCTCTGTAACAAAATGATGAGTGAAGTTAACCTGTTTCAATTTTAATATGTTCTGCCTGAGCTCAGAAGAAATCCTATAAGGTCAAATTGTTAATGTAATTTGTAGTATTTTGCTGTCACTTGTGTTCAACATTGCTAGGCAGCTACAGCAGTGTGATGAGTTAACTCTTTACTCTGCTTGAGCTGGTTACTAGGACAGTTGCGTTCTCATTGCAAACAAACTGCTACAGGAGTGATTGCAATAGAGCTGAGACCACCAATCTTAATCTCCCAATCAATCTTAGTACGGTTGATTTGTTCAAAATTTGTTCATATATACTAAAACAAACCAAGCCAAAGGAGTACTATCCACTTGTCAAAGTGACAAAACTACCTAATAATGTAGGTGTGAAAGAACCCTTGGACTCATAAATTCCTACATTTATAAGAATTCCTATCCATTGAAAGTTGGCCTTTACAAACCATTGATCTTTTCATTTACTTGTTTTTGTCAGTGCATTTTCTCTTTTTCTTGGCTTTTCAGGTATTAACAATGATTGAAGGAGACGTTTCACTATAGGCCATCTTCTGTTTTCTGCTTTTATAAATGACGGCTTCAGCTGAATAGATTTTATTTACACAAGAGATGAAACAGTTCTTTCTGCCATGAGGCCATTGTACTTCATTCTGTCATATTCACAGTTTCAGACAATCGAGATAATGTCTAATAATAAAACAGATTTCAGGTCTGTTCATTGGGCTGAGGTGTGCTGTTGAGCAGAGTAAGAAGTATAATTACTGTCACCAATGTTTCCTGCTTGATGCAGATGCTATAGGATGTTCTGTAGGTGCCCAGCATTTTCTTCCAAAGGGAGAGAACTCTGTCACAACCTGTCATTTATCTTGTTCTGTTTCTAAAAACAAATCTATTCCTATCTTCTTTACATTCACCACAGCAGACTTACAGTTCCTTTTTTTTATCAGGAACACTCCAGATGCCGACTTGCCCACACATCCTCAGAGAAAACACACAGAAAAACTCATTCCTTCCCCTTTTTTTAAGCATACATTAGGTGTTCAGTATTCATGTAGCATAGAGCTGGAAGCATCTGTGTGCCGCAGCTGCACTTCTAAAAACAACAGTGGGTCAGTGCAGAGAAGCACAACCTCTCTGTTTGTTCTATTACAAGGTGAGAATGGCAAAGGAATTAGGGAAACCTGTTTGTTAAACCTGGCTCACTTGTAAATCAGATTCTGTTTGCTTCCCAATCACTGCTTGAAATGCCTCTGTTCTAACCACAGCTGAGATCAGATGCTTTTCATGCTGCCCATTCACCGCTCTGCCAATCAGTCTGTCCAGTTGTTCTTTGGTTTCTCCTTATGTCCGAGCTTTGTTCTGTGAAGCCTCTACGTCAAGACAACTTTTGGAAATTTTTTTCAAATCTTTCTCAAATGTCCACTCTGACTTAAAGATAAACTACTTAAGTTTTGAAAGTCATAGGTTAAAGGTCAGGACAATGGTGTCTCATGTTCCCTTGCTTTTCCTCAAAACTTCCCACAAACATTCACTTTGACTCAGGGGTTAATTAAGTAGATTTTGGAAGTCAGAGGTCAAAGGTCACAGTGATGGAGCCTTATGATCATTCTTTGGCTTTGAAAAATAGACTGTATCTCCAATTTTAATGTACACTTCCACCTTGACTAAAGAAAAAAAAGATCAGATTTTGGAAGTCAAAAGTTTATGGTCATTGAGTCTCATGTTCCTTCCTAGACCACTTGCCAGATTTTCTTTAAAAACTTTCTCAGATGTTCCCCTCCTACTCACAGACAAGCTGATTAGATTTAGAAATCATAGGCCAAAGGTCATGGAGCCCTGTGTTCAACGCTTACTTGTAAACATCATATTTTAAGAATTCTTCGAGGGCTTTCGTCAAACTTTGCATGAATGTTTAGTCTGACTTAAAGAAAAACATGTCTGATTTTGGAGGTCAAAGGTTAAGGCAATGTTTTTTGTTTGCTCGTAGACATTACATTTTATGAGTTCTATAAGGAAAATCATGTGTGATGACCTGATAAGACTTTAAGGGCATTCAAGTCAAGATCACTGTGCGTCAGGTTCATCCCTAGCTTGTGAATGTGATGTATCAAGAAGGCAAATTGAGGGATTTCTGTCAAACTTTGTACAAATGTTCACTCTGACTCAAAGGTGAACTAATTATATCTTGAAAGTTATAGGTCTCAGTTACAGAGATTTATTTTCGTCCCTTGTTTTTGAATATCAACAGACTTTAAGTACCAGGGCTGACACCTAATAATTCTGCCACGCTGCGCACTATTATTAATATATATTTTATTATTTATATTTTTTATATTTTCATATTTTCATATTTTTATATTTATTTTATTTATATTTATGTATATTTATGAATAGTTTTGTTTAGATCTATCTTATCTTTTTATGTATCTTTTTATCTGTAATAATCAACCGCTACTGATTCTTAATTTCCCTGAGGGAGTTTTTCCCAAAGGGATTAATAAAGTACTATCCCATCTCATCTCATCTCTCATCTCTCACTGGCACACCAGCCTTCAGCTGCAGGGGATTTTGGCACACTATTTGTGGGCTCTACTGAAATGTTTAGCTGTGTTGCTTATTCACCAAGGCACAATCATTACAAGTTGTACCTTGTTGTAAAGGAGATTAATCAGGCTTCCCCACAATGTAAAAAAGGAGACTAATTAGTACTTTTGAGAGGGAAAAAATAATCATCCTATAATACATTTCAAAGTTTAGTTTTTTTTTTGGTTGTTTGAGCATGAATACCAGAAGTCATAGGTCAGAGATCAAGGTGATGAGGCCTCGTTTTTGTCCCTTTTTTCTAACTGTAAATCTCAAGAACCCATCAGGGTATTTTCTTTAAATCTAATGAGAAATGTACACCCTTACTTAAGGATAACATGATTGGATACTGGATGGCATAGGTCAAAAGTCATGGTCATTGAGTCTCATGATCAACCATCGCTCATAACAGTGATATTCCTGGACGACGTTTAGAGCTTTCTCTGAGGGATTTCTATCAGATTTTACAAAAATGTTCACTCTGAGTCTAGAATGACCTGAAGAGATTTCCAGGGATCATGGGTCAAAAATTACAGTCAGGGGACCCCATGTTCGTCATATGTGGACATGATATCTCAGTGAGGCTTTTAAAAGATTTACGTTGAAATGCCACTCTGACAACGCTTTGAACTGACTCCATTTTTTAGGCCGTAAATCAATATTTACAGATATTGGGCCCCATGGATGTCCCTGCTTTGTAACAACTCTAGCTTTATCTCATGAACACTCAGATAGATCAACTTTAGATTTAAGACTAATATTGGCCTCATATTTGTATGTTTCTTTTTAAGAGTTCTTCAAATCGTGCCCCACAATTACTACCCCTGCCCTGCTTCTTTACCCATCAGTGTTCTTTTGCTGTCTGTCATTTGTAAGCCAGGTGGAGGCATGTGACTGCCAAGCAGACGTTCCAGTTTTGTTTGAGGGAGTTTATACAGCATGAGAGAGGCTGCTTACACTTTTACGCTCCATGTAAGTGATATCAACAGTTGCTGTGAAGTTCAGTTGGATGTAATGATGTAAGATCACTTAACCTTCCCTGTGTTTCTTTCATCAAAAAGGCCGGGGTAAAATGGCTCTGATCAGCCTTAATGCCTCGGGTTATTTACTCATCATTCCTCATCAAGCATGCTGCAAAGTGTGGCTGATGTATCCTCTGTAGATGACTTCATTTGAGCATGAGTGTAACAATATGTTTGTGCATGTGTGAGAGATGTTTATCCCTTTGTCATATACAAAGAAAAACAAGGATGAAAACCCAAGATAATTAGAGAGGAAAAAATCAGGCTTTACTTCTTGTAAATAAACAGAGAGAAAGGTGTGTTTTACCAGAACAAACACAGACTTGATGCTGTGTGTGATCATTGCTGCCTGCTTTCTATTGAGAGAATACATTCTGAGCACATGAAAACATGACTACAGGTACCACAAACATGAAGGAAACATGTCAGAGAGTAACAATGGGAAATGCTGTTTCTGTATTTATGTTTATATACAGTAAATATTTCTGATGTTTATTTGTCTTGGGACCTAAAACAAACTCACATCAGTGACTAAGAATAAATACGGACAACTGTTCTTACATTATACAAAAATGAATCCTGAAGTAAAGGGCACTGGCATTGTGCTTTGGTGATGTTATTTGGAACTAAATCATGAGCAGAGGAGAACCAGGGCCCTATCCAAATGGAGTCAAAAACTTTTTTCATTTTCAAAACATTCTTTGTAAAGATGGGATTGTTTGAAGAAATGTTACCGTCCACATGAAAACACAATGCGCTGTAGTATATATATGCCAGGCCTGTAAGTGGCTCTGTAACGCTGCTGCAGACATGCAGCATAACCAGAGAAGAAGACATGGAGCCTGCACATACATCAGAAATGTCAGCACACACCAGCATATGTTGTTCTCCATGTCCCCTTGTTGCTCATGGTGGTCATAGAGGAGCAGTAGATTTTGCTGTTTAAGCCATAACAACTTCATTAACCTCTGAATAAATGAATGCGACCATGAGAGAGGAAACCCTTATACGATTAAAAACTTGGGTGGATATGCCTGAAGTGACCATGGTTGAGCCATGAAATAGCTGCCCCCCCCACCAAGATTCCAGATAAAGATCAATACTTAAATAAATTAAATGTACTTTAGCTCTAATGTACTTTAGCTCTGAATTTGGCCCATGTCCCACCTGATTTCAGGAAAGTAAAGTTGTTGACCGATGCTGTTCATTAGGAAAACATGTACCATGGTTTGTACACAATTTCCAAGGTCCAATTCAAGCTCTTAAGGCACTTTCAGTTACACCCCTCAAGTGTTTTCTGGCTCACAACCCACTCCATTGGAAGACACGTCTGCACATGGCTGAGCAGCTGTAGTAAACATTAGAGTGCAGCACTGGAAAGCTGAAGCCTCCTTAATTTTTTAAGGGGGCTGTGGTCAGACACAGCTCAAGAAGATTTATACTAAAATAGTCTGTTCAGTGCAGGGGGGAAACATACGGTTTCATAGCCATGCCAAAAAATAAGATTGCTTGGGTGTTTTTTTTCCCAAGAAACTTAAAAATATTCTCTGGGGACATATGGGATTAGTGAAAAACTTGTTGAAAAGTAATATGATATATGACATTAAAATTACATTTGATGTAGAAACAGATGATAGTTTATAAACACTTAAAAAAATGTGGAAATAAAATTTAAGGAAGGCTAATTTAAGTAAAAAAAGAAATATAAAAATATAGCACAGAACCGTAAAGGGATAACACTGGAACATTTTCAAGTGATCAAGAAAACAATCCAGCCAATTTTTAATATAAATTTTGAGCACTTTAATTGACCTTATCTGAAATGAAAGCACTTTTCAAACCTTGAAAAAAAGATTTCAAGGACTTTAAGCACCCTCATGGAACCTGAACCTCAATAATAACAAATTATAGCATATTCCAGTACAAAAATCAAGTTATAGGAGTTTTTTAGATGTAAAAAAGTTTAAGCTGCTGGTGTAGAGCCCCACCTGACTGGTAATTTCTTTCCATAAAGCTTTAGGTGCATGTTGTGTATGAAGATCCTTTTGTCAATGTTCATTGTGATTTAAAAACTGTTAAAAGAATTTTTAAGTGTGTAACGCCTGGTAGGAAGAGAAAGACGAGCAAAAATGTAAACAACGTTTAATGGGTCTTGTTCAGGCTAAAGGTTTTATGCCATTAAAGTGCTTGTTTTATATCCATCTGCATGAATATTGAATGAAGTGCACTTACCTGAGGAAAGAAAGAGCTTCATAATTTGCATCTCATTCACAAACTCTCACATTGATAACATGCATTATATTCATGCTCTTAAAGGGGAATATAGGCTTTGTAGTCTTGAGAACACTTCAGCATGTTAATGAGATAAGCCACATGTTTTTCTTCTTTATTTAGCTCAAGAGATTATAACAACAGAGTGACATTATGGACCCAAAACAAAACTTGCTTCAATGCATTTTATTTTACTCAAGTCAAGCCAACTTTATATATACTCATCAAAACATGTTTGGAAATATCATTTCTGTCAATTGCTTCTCCCTTTATTGTGTAAGTACCAAATTTGAAAAAAATATTTGCGTTGCGCCTTTGCTCGACTAAATTTTGTACATGTATTTGCATCTACAAATGGCTCATATTAATTGAGGCACATTTTCACCCTTCAGACCCGAAAGGGGCAAGAGAAGGGGCGCGCCTGACTCCCAGCCACAACAATGTGTGTTTCCACCTCCTCGATGATCCACGATGGTGGGTGTTTCTACAATAGCTTTCTTCTTCTTGTTCTTGTAAACCAGAAGCTTAATGTCCCAGAAAAGTCAGAAATAGAGACAAAGCCCTGTGTTGATCCATAACATCCTTCAGAGCTGCACATGGACATTCAACACAATATCTGGGCGATGGCCCCCCATTGCCGAACCTGCCCCGCTTTACTCATCTTTTTTTCGGGTACAGCCCGAGACCCACTTCTCCTCTGTCCCCTATCATTCTTTCTCTTGTGAGTGCTTGGTAGTTCTTCCATGAGTTTCAGTGTATTTCTTTGGTAAAAACACATTAAATCACCACTATTAAGCCAGAAAAACACAACAGCAGCGAGCTCGCCATTGTGCTGGAAGACTTTGTTCACACTACAGCCCTTGAAAAGTGTTAAATAAATATGAGCTGAACTTACCAGATACTCAAAACTATCTGGTGACTTCTCCCCATTTCTCCTCTGTGTGGTTCAGACTCTGAGAACCAAAATAGCCGTGTAGAGGAGCTCCAATGCTGACAGGGAGCAATGTTTACTTCCTCCTCTGTTTTTGATGCCATTCTCGTCACCCACTCACTCTCGATGCTGACTGGCTGTCACAGCTTAAGGGGAATTTGTTACAAAAATTGGATATTTTCAACTTGGGCAAAAAAGACAGAGGGGTAAAATTCGTGCTGCTCACGTGTTGTTTAGATGACAAATTTGGCTGCAAATTGTCAAGTGACCATGTCAACTCATTCACTTTCAATGTATTTTCAATACAAAAGCCGCATTTGGTGTTGCCACAGCTTTAGGTACAGCACTGAGAGCCTTTTAAATACTTCACTGACTGTTGTCAATTACCACATACAACCCAACTATGAAAAAACTGAAACATCCATTTGCCATTTCCCCCTTGCTACCCTCAGAAAAACAATGGCATGCTTGTTTTTGCTGTGAAATTGAGTTAGTTCTCATTTTCTCAAGACCTTGGGGCCATTACACATCACAGGAAAACCAGTTTCGTTACTGTTATGGTGTCAATGATTCAGGATTTAAAACAGAAAAATAAGGAAAAATGACTCATCATCATGGGAAAATAGAGTAAATTAAATGTATGCATGTGTTTCCACTTGGGCCCTTATAAAACTGAGTGTGTCATTGCATTTTTCTCCTGTGGCTATTGTGATTGGCAGCCATTGTGGGAACTGGCAGAAGCATGATTCAATTATACAAGCTGTATTTAAGAAAGCAGTATGCAATCAATAAAAAATTAGAAAATAAACAAACAACAAAGTTTTAACCTTTGTTGGCAATTATATCCATTACTGCTCACATAATACACCAAAATATATTTAAATTTTCTTTAAAAGTTAGTCACTGAGTCGGAGCAGTATGAATGACTTTTTTTTCCTGTTTACTTTCCCACTAAATGAGACATTCTCTGTTTCTTCATGTCTTGTGCAACGCTGTGCTCTGCTGCATTTCAAAACTTGTTGTTCAAGGCATAAAGTTGGGGCTGCATACATTACAGTGACGAGTAAACTGAGTGCTCAGATGAAAAATGTCCCTCTGCCCCAAAATAATTCACCTCTGTCTTGATGCAAACAGACAGTCAGGTTATAAATGGGGGAAAACCAAATCCCACTGAGTCTCACTCTGGTGTTTCATTAGTCAAATATGTTGTCCACACTACTTTACTACAAAGAGGGAGTCAAGCAAACTGGGTCCTTGCATGGATAACCAACAAGATGATTGAGGAAGAGGTTTGAGGTTTTGTGGAAAATCTAAAATTAGAAAAGTTTAAAAACAAAGATAGTTTAATTCTGACCAAAAACACACTTTTTTAAGAGGTAATTATGCTGGTTGATTAAAAGAGCATATGTTTACACAGTGGTTCCAGCTCATGTTTACATTTTCCTCAGTAAAGGTGTAAATAGTACTAAAGGTCAGTATACACATGGGTTTGATTTATGGATTTGTACCAAGTGTGAGATTTATCTGGTTATACCAAGAGGTTCATATTTCTACACAATGAAAAAACACTCTTTCTTCTTTAAATCCTATTTTTTCCAGCTGAGACTCCTCAAAAGTCTCACAGAAACAAGTGCAATGTGATGAATTAGACAAACTCTGGCTGATGAGGGTTTGTGGTCGGGTGTGTTTGACTTGTGGGGGTGAGTTAGCCACTAGAGTGAGGTGTTACAGGATGTAAGCTCCAGCAGCTGGTGTGCATCACACTCAGAATGATTTCTTGTACTTTAATGGCCCCAGTTTTTTTTTTCCTTTTGACTATTTTTACTGAATTCATAAAACTTGAACTACTGCTTAGTGGTTAGGTGTGTCTGTGAGGTATGTCCCAAATCGCATACTTCCATACTCAATACTTAAAATTTTGAGGATACTGCTTCAAAATGAAAAAAAGTATGGAAAGTATGGGAAAAAATGAGTATGAAGAAGTATCCGGATGGCGTACTCAAATCGGTCAAGATTTTGAGTATGTAACTCTGGACACTGGGCTGTACAAATGTAAGTTATAAATGTTGTGTTTTACACATGTTTCCACCAAGCACCACCAGCTGTTGTCGTTTTGAGTGTATTTGTGATGTAACTTGTTTTTTGGGCTTGTTTTTTACTGTGAACAGTATCGCGAATGCTAATGCTTGTTGGCTCACAGCTGCCAGGGTCCAAATAGTGGCAGTAATTAGTAGTAATGCGCTGCAAGCCAGTCACAATTCGGCGTAGAAGAAGAAGAAGAAGTCGACATTGCGTCGTAGTTTCCGGTGAATACAGCATGCGATTTGGGACAGTACTACACTCTCGAAATTCGCGCACTGAGCCAGTGAGTACATAGTATGCTTAGTATACTCAATTTAAAAATTTCAAGTATTGAGTATGGAAGTATGCGATTTGGGACACACTCAAAGTTTGCACTGTTGAAGTACTGTTGAACTCTCAATGAGACATCTGCACCTGTTGACAGGTATTTCGGCCCACTCCTCATGAGCAAACTGCTCCAGCTGTCTCAGGTTTGAAGGGTGTCTTCTGCAGACTGCATATTTCAGCTCCTTCCACAAATGTTCAATAGGATTTAGGTCAGGGCTCATAGAAGGCCCCTTCAGAATAGTCAAATGTTTTGTTCTTAGCCATTCTTGGGTGTTTTTAGCTGTGTGTTTTGGGTCATTATCCTGTTGGAGGACCCATGACCTGCGACTGAGACCAAGCTTTCTGACACTGGGCAGCACATTTTGCCCCAGAATGCCTTGATAGTCTTGAGATTTTATTGAACCCTGCACAGATTCAAGACATCCTGTGCCAGATACAGCAAAGCAGCCCCAGAACATAACCGAGCCTCCTCCATGTTTCACAGTAGGTACAGTGTTCTTTTCTTTGTATGCTTCATTTATGTGTCTGTGAACATAGAGCTGATGTGACTTGCCAAAAAGCTCCAGTTTTGTCTCATCTGTCCAAAGGACATTCTCCCAGAAGCTTTGTGGCTTGTCAATAAGCATTTTGGCAAAATCCAGTCTTGCTTTTTTATTTGCTTTCAATAGTGATGTCCTTCTTGGTTGTCTTCTATTAAGTCAACTTTGGCTCAAACAGTGATGGATGGTGTGATCTGATCACCTCTAATCTCTTTGGAAGTTGTTCTGGGCATTTTGGTTACCATTCATATTATCTGTCTCTTTAATTTGTCATCAATTTTCCTCTTGCGGCCACGTCCAGGTAGGTTGGCTACAGTCCCATGGACCTTAAACTTCTGAATAATACGTACAACTGTAGTCACAGGAACATCCAGCTGTTTGGAGATGGTCTTATAGCCTTTACCTTTAACATGCTTGCCTATAATTTTCTTTCTAAACTCCTGAGACAACTCTCTCCTTAACTTTCTGCTTTCTGCTTAGCTTTTTGTTTCTTTAAGGAAGGTTACCAACAATTTTGTCCACGTGTGTACATACAGAAGAGTGATGAACATGAAACCAAAGTCCTCTAAATATGACATTTGACCAAAAATGTTATCACTTTGTTTTTGAGTCATAGCAGACATTTGTGCAAAGTTTGAAGATGATACCACAAAATGTACACAAAGAAGGATTTAAGGACAAAGGAATTGAAGGATGGTTAAATCGATACATGGACAGATGGATTGACGAACAGATAGGCTTCCAGACAACCCAAAAGTACAATGCCTCTGACCCTTGCATCCTGGAGGCATAAAAAGGTAGGGCATGGTGGTCCCTTTCTCCAAATGTGGGGTTCATGTCAAGGAGGCCAGTGGTGTAATGGTTTAATTTGTTTTCATGTAAAATGCTGCTGGACTGTATGATTTCCACCATGAGCCCCACACATGATCCCAGATGAAGTTTCTCACTCTGCAGAGGCCATTTCTTTAAAGACCAGTGAAACATAAAACAGGATAAAGATCTAAAGATGTAAATACCTCCTTGATTCTGGTTTGCTCTGCAGCTGTTTGGATGTGCATGTATTCATGAGTGTGAGTGTCCGATATATTTATTTGTCTGCTGTTTTGCAATTAGAAGGTCAAGCATTTGGAGCAAATGAGAGATCCACTTCCCCCTCCGTTTGGTGGAGATAAGCCACTTTTTCCAAAAATATCCTCCTCCTTCAGGATGTCAGCCCTCATTGTGTGCAGATGAGACAGCTGCAGTCCAGGATGTGTCAGTGCAGATGTGCGTCAGTGTTTTAGCATTTTGATTTCTCTCTAACCTGCACTTTGTACCGGCAAAACAGTGATTTAGATGAGCGACAAATAGGTTTTCTGTTCAAGATAACAAGAGCCACATTTCCTATAAATCATGCTGCTTCCTGTCCCCGGAGAAGAGACTGTTTTATCTTCTTCCACTGTCACTCAAGATCAGACGCTATAACAACTACTGTCCTTTCAGGTTTGTGAAATAGTTCATATGATTTTGAATGTTAAGAAGGAGCAAAGTGAAATGCCAGCTCAACTGCTTTTGAAGTTTTCAATACTGCATATGAGAGCTTAGAGCATGTTCCAGAAGTGGAGAGAAGGTAAACAATGTCAGAAAAGAGTGAAAATACACAAGAATGTGTTAACATGTAAGAAAATAACCACACCAAAGCTTTTGCTAGAGTTATTTCCCACCAGAGGAAGTGTGTTTGGCCCTGCTTTCATTTTTGTCAAAACATTTGTAATAGATTTAGAAAAACTTGTGGCTTTTCTGTTATGAAGTACAATTCAGAAAACATCTGCGTGACTGCATATCACTGCTCTGAAAGTTTGGTTTATACATGGAAAAGACTTGAGCAAAGGTTTAAGTTTTCTTTTTTAAAGTCCAAAAAATTGGATCCCTTTTTTATTGTGATTTTTGTATATCAACAAGAGCTGAAAAGATCCATCCAAAGGACTATTTATTACTAATGAAAAACAGTCACATTCATACCTTCATAAGGGTCTGTGAGATTAGTTAATTTCTTTTGAAGATTATTTTGTGGACTTTTTTTTGCTTTTTTTATAGTAAATTACAGATTAGGGAAGCAAGAATTGCTAAGTCAGTAAAGATGTGCAAGAAAGTGGGCAGTACACTTGTTCATGCACATTTACATCTTATTTTTTTTTCAGGACATGAATCTGTTCAGTCAAATATATGTCATTTCATTTATACCAGGGGTGTTTTCACTGAGGACAACATACAGAACTAGAAGAGCTCCGAGAAGACAAACCTCCGCCAAGACATTCCCAACATTCTTAGCCAAGTTATGAGCAAAGATGTGGAGCATTGCCCTAACAATTAACAAATCCTCCAAAAAATTCCAGGAAGAGATGAAGACACAAGTTAGAGACTCGGACTTGAATTACATTTAGGTCGCACTCAAAGGTGACTTCAGGCTAGACTTGGACTCGAGGTTTGAGACTAGCACTGGATAATTTTATACCTTATACCTTAATTTCACACCTTGTTACTTGTCAGCATCCAAAGGCAAATTTAGGTGACAGGTACATTACTGACCGTTTTATATGATTTTCCAGCTTAATATGTTATAATTGCTCTCTTTGAAAGGTTAGAGGTCTATAGTTCATTACTATAGCCCAGCGTAATGATACAATATTCAAACTAGTACAGTTTGTATAATATGTCTCAGAATAATAGCTGCATTTTACTGTTACTCCAGGCAACATAATTTTATACATATTTCAACCATTTTAGTATTATTATTTTTATTAAGCCATGAGGTACTTGACTGACTTGCAGCTGCCACCCAGAGACTCAAGACGTGATTCGACTTCAAAGACTTGACTTGAATTGGCTGCTTGTTTTAAAGAGATTTCAAGCTTTTGAACATTGACATATTAGATCAGGAGATGTGTCTCTTTTATGTTGACTGAACACATCTGCTGTCCTCTTAGAAGAAGCAGGTTTAAACTATCCAGGAGCCAATCTTTTTTTTTTTTAACTTTGGCACTTGAGACAAAGAGATAGACAGGACCTCATCTCATCATTTTTGGTGTTGTGTCTGTAAAAGAGACACATTTGAGAGTGAAAACTTTATTGCAGCAGATTTTGATAGAGGCTTATCCCTCTTGGCAACATTTTGATGAGTTAATTCTACGTTGATGGAGTCTTACAACAAACTTACTTGGGATATCACATTTAAAGGCGATGATGATGCGGAAAAATGTTCTTTGACATGATAAAACCATAATCTTTTCTGTGATTCCTTGAGTCAGATTAACAATTATGCAAAATCTGAGGAAAACCACAAGAAGCATTATAAGTTATAATATAGATGTGCAAGGTATGAGCAGGCTTTGTGATCTATGACCTCCAAAACCTGAAATTATTCTTGAGGCAATGTGGACAGTTGTACAACATTTAAATAAAAACCTTTAAAATTTTAGCAAATATCGAACATGACTATGACCTTTGACATGTGATCAAAAATCGAGACGGTCCATCTTTTAGAACACATTTGTGGAAAGTTTGACAGAAATCCCTTAAAGTCTCGCAAGTATTACATTTACAAGCGAGGGATGGTCTTGGGCAAAATAACTTTGACCTGTTACCTGCCAAAATGCAATGACCTCATGGATAGAGTAGTCTTTTGGGCAAAGTTCAACAGGATTCCCTCAGAGAAATCTTGAGATAAAGTGTTTACAGTCAAAGAATCCCCATGAGCTTCCATGACCTTGACCCTAGACCTATGACCTCCTATGACAGACCATACTTGAGTCAGAGTTAACATTTTAACAAAGTTTAAAGAAAATTCCCCAGAGATATCTTTTCCTTTTGAGATATTGAGTTAAAAAAAAAATCACATTTATAATCATAGACTGGATGTAAGGCTCCATAGCCTGGACCCTTGCCTAATGATCTTCAAATCTAATCAGTTTGAAATTGAGTTACAGTGGCTTTTGTGTTGCTAAAATAGCAAATGATTGTATTCACCTGTTAGTGTCCAGTGGTGTGTTTTTCTAAAAATGAGGAGTAGTCCGGCACAAAGCTGGTGCGTTTCTAACTTGAAGACACAGAAATTGACTTTGCTTTAAACTTCATTAAACCTAGTCTAAAGTTATAAAGTCTGTGGCACAGTGTGTTTCTGCTAGTTTGAGGATGCATTTGAGACTGGCACACATCTGTGAGATCAAAACACATTCTTTACTGAGCTTGTTTTACTCACATGGGATACACAGCAGCACACCACACTGTTGGATATCAAGGTATTGGTTGAAAAGTTCAGTTTTAAGCTCATAACAGGATAGAGAGCGAAGAGACAGTGTCGCTTTCTTGCAGGGCTTCTTGGTATGCCATTCCCTTGCACTCCAGCTCGCATAATTCTCCCAGAAACAAGCAGGAATAGAGATTTTCTTGGCGAAACACAGATGTACATTTCTCGTATTTGTATTTATATTAATGAAACTCACCAATAGTTATGCTCATAGATAATGAAACAGGTTGTGTGGTGTGTTTTATGCATGCAATAGGGAACAGAGCCAAGAATTCCTGCTAAAAAATGAAAAAAAAAGTAAATTCCTCAAGGCCAACACTTATTTAAAGAAACATCAAAAAGGTCTATCATATACATAAACCTACCTGATTCTGATGGCCTTTACATGAAATCTGAATAACTGATAACAAGGTTTTGCTTTTACATGTATGCAGAAACATTGGCTTATCTCTTGGAATGTTCTTATGCTCTGGATCCTTCAGTTAAAAAAACACTTGAATCTAAGCATTAACATATATCATTCAATGTTCTGTGAGTGCTAATTAAGTGTAGTAGCACAATAAAAGGAAAATAATTAAATAATCCGTCTGAAATACTGACCAACCAACTACACCTACTGTGTAAATATTAAAAAGGCAGACACAGAATACATACTGATGTAAAGGGAATGACGGCAGACACTCTGATTGGGTTGATCTATCTATGTTGTCAAAAGTATTGGCTTGTCTGCCTTCACACACTTATGAACTTGAGTGACATCATATTCTTAATCCATAGTGTTAAATATGATGATAGCCCACCCTTTGCAGCTATAATAGCTTGTAGTCTTCTTGGAAGGCTTTCCACAAGATTTAGAAGTGTGTGTCCAGAAGTGCATTTGTGAGGTCAGACACTGACGATGGACAAGAAGGCCTGGTTCGTAGTCTCTGCTCTAACTCATCCCAAGGGTGTTCAATCGGGTTTAGGTCAGGACTGCTCAAGTTCTTTCACACCAAACTGGCTCATTCATGTCTTTATGGACCTTGCTTTGTGCACTGTTGTGCAGTCATCTTGGAACAGGAGGGGGCCATCCTCAAACTGTTCCCACAAAGTTGAGAGCATGAAATTGTCCAATATGTCTTGGTATGCTAAAACATCAAGTGTTCCTTTCACTGGAACTAAGGGGCCAAGCCCAACTCCTGAAAAACAATCCCACATCATAATCCCCCCTCCACCAAACTTTACACTTGGCACAACGCGGTCAGACAAGTACAATTCTCCTGGCAACCAACAAACCCAGACTCGTCCATCACATTGCCACACAGAGAAGTGTGGTTGGTCCCTCCAGAGAACATGTCTCCACTGCCCTAGAGTCCAGTGATGGCATGCTTTACACGACTGCATCAGACACTTTGCATTGCACTCGGTGATGTATGGCTTGGATGCAGCAGCTTGGCCATGGAAACCCATACGATGAAGCTCTTTACGCACTGTTCTTGAGCTAATCTGACAGCCACATGAAGTTTGGATGTCTGTAGCTATTGAGTCTGCAGAACGTTGGCATCCTATCACTTTACCACGCCGAAATTCTCTGAGCTCCTGAGAGCGACCCACTTTCACAACTGTTTGTAGAAGTAGTCTGCATGACTAGGTACTTGATTTTATACACCTGTGACCATGGAAGTGATTGGAATGCCTGAATTCAATGATTTGGATGGGCAAGTGAATACATTTGGCAACATGTTATGCCCAAAACACACGACTGTATAATGCAGGCACATAATACACCCCCTTTGCACCCTGCACTTGGCTTTGCACCGAGAACATGGTCCTCAAGACAGCAAAATATAAAAACTTTTAGCTAACTTTTATGTTATTTTTTTAAGCCAAACATGTCTAGAAGATTGTTTGAGTACAAACTGAAGCCCTGTTGTTAAATCTGTCTTGTTTCTCATGAGAACAGCAGACATCTGTATGTAGTGACTTCTCTCTTCTGTCTCGGTGTTGGACTTATCACTGAGCATTTGACTCTAAGCAGGAACAAAACCCCCAAATGTCTAAGTGATGATAAGACTGCAGGGACTGACTCTCTGGCTCCATGGGACACACACATATGGTCCTGCTTTCAGCTGTGGTTTGGCTTCTTGTCTACCACTCTATATTTTATGGTTTCACCATTTTATTTACATTTGTTTGAGGTCATTTCAACAAATGCTTTTGGGTGTTTGAAGGGAAAAAATACTAGAATTAAGTATTTGCAACTTTTGTAGACTTTTCCACAAGGGGTTGAAGGGGTATTTACACAGTCAACTTTGGTAATAATGTAACTGATTTAATATTACTTTTCTTATTAAATACTAGAGAAGTTCACTAGCTGTCAAGTCTTGTTTTATTGATCTTAAGAGGGAAAATTAAAGTCAAGTGGCTATTTAGTTAAAATATGTGAAGTAAAATATATATTTTTGGCATAAAGTAAGAGGTAAAAATCAATTAAAAAAATATCGTCTAGAAATAAAAGGCTGCACCTTGAATTCATTTTGCATAGCTTGATATAGAGACTGGAACCAAGGGGACGTGGCAAGCTCTATTTCAAAGTGAAAATCTGCATCACAATTGACTTGTTTGATTTATCTGTGAAGTGGCAATATTTTATGTGTAATCTTAAGAAGCTATGAGCAGGATTCTTGTCTGAATGAAGAGCACATACTTCTAGAGGGCATTGCATCTTTTCAAGAGATAGCCTAGTGAAATGAAAAAAATTAACACAGCTCATTTACCCCACCTTTTCGAAATTGCTGAAATAAGTTTCATTGTGTCCAGTATAGCACTTGTTCCTGGTTTCTTTAGCTGTAGTCTTTTCTGTTTTGCTCACCAATGCCAAGGTAAATGGCTGCTAATCTAACTTTTTTTGTGTACAAACATCAAGTAGCAAAGCTAACTAGTTTCTAGTGATATTTCTGCTATGGCAAGCCAAGGTAGGATTTGTAGTTTTTAGGTATGTTTCATGTTTCCTCCACAGACATATGGTTTGAAGCCTCCTATCTACATTGAGATGCTATTAGAAAAAATGAATTCAAGTGGTATCTCAATAGTAGTACAGATATTTCAGTATTCCTGTTTCTTGATAAAATGTGCTAAGCCAAGTTGTACCTGGCTGGAAGGGGGATTCAGGATGCGGATGCTGGAGCATCCAAGGAATCTTTCTTTTACCAAAACCTGACCCACAGACAGGCCACACACTTGTGAAGTTACAAAAATGTAGGGTCTAAAAGTCACAAAAAATGTCAGTGAACTCTTTTTCATATTGAAACTTTTGTAACTGAAATATTAAATTAATGTAAAATGAACTTTGACTTGCAACGAAGAGTAAGATATTCACTGTTTGCAATAAATTAATCTCATTTTTAGGTTAACAACATTCTTTTTTTTAATTTGCTACCTACCATTCTTTGGACAAGATATATGAAAACACTTGACTGTAATAACTTAGCTAATTGCAGGAGAACTAACTTATTAAAAAAAATAAAACTTAGTAAAATAATATAAACACATTTCTAAACTTGCATTAAACTGCCCTTACAGACAAAACCACATCTAACTTTCGAAATATAACACATTTTTTTACACCACAAATGCTATCTTGTTAGCTTAGTTTAACTTTGTTAGCTTTTTTTAATAATACAGCTTCTGCACACTTCCATTAACAGCTACAATTTATTGTTTTCTCACTGATAAACGTTTATTATCTATACCCACAGTCCAAGTAGAAGAATGGAATCTACAACTCAGCACAGCCTGGTCAAACAATGATAACTGAAGTGTGGCAGATAAAATGGCGGACTGTTGAACATCAGCTTTCAGGTCAGTCAGCAAGGCATACTGGGAGGCTCACCTGACCAGCTAAAAGTGAATACTGAACTTCACTGTTATAGTCACAGAAGTAACTTCAATAAATATATTAGTTGTATTATTTACAGCTTCTCTTTCCATTAATTCTTATATCTTCTTCATTTTTATTATTTCTCATTTTGCCCCTTCCCATAATTCCCATAAAATCACTAGCATCTCTCATTTTTTAAAATTCTTATCATGTATCCCTTTCCCCATTTTCAAGTCTGGGCTACATAAGAGTTTTAATCATTTTACCTATTTTGAGGAGATGTAGCAAGCAGTGTAGTTCAAGGCTAGATTTTTCAGTCTAGTTTTGTGTCTATACTAAGGTACTTGACTACGAGCTAAAGCTAAAGTTTCTTGCACTTAGAGTTATTAGCCTTGCGTCTGACCCAGTGAAGAAAAAAAAAACAATTAAACAGCTCTTCATATAAGAGAGACTCCTCTGAAACTCCATTATCGTATTGCTCTATGCATGTAACAAAGATACCCTTTGAAATCAGGAAGAAGAAATTGGAGACATAATGCAACGTCATCTTTGTTTATTGTATTATAGATGCTCAGTTCATTTGCACACATTTTTGTTTTTTTTTATACATTTTATAATGTATTTTTGAATCTTGTATCAACTCTAAGAAATTCACATTTACACAATGCATTTACATTAGTAGGTAAGTACAGGTGACATTCAGCTTCTTCTGGAGCAGGTCCTTTTCTGAATCAAGTATGTAGTAATATGACAGAAAATCACAGTGAACCTCCCCACAGATTTTATGTTACGGCATATTACACATCCTGTTGCCTCTAAAATGGAGGCACTCAATGAGACCTACTGTACATGCAAAAACTCAGCACAGTGCTGATTTCTATCAACTAATGCGTATGCGAGTTTTAGAGTAGCTGACATGTATGTTATTTGTTATGCTACATGACCCTACCAGTCACCAGTATTAATAGCATGTTAGCATACAGTATACTCATTGGCAACCTCTTAATACCGTAAGTCTTTAATATGGTGCCAAGTTTTTACAGTTTTCTTGAGTCTCCAATGTTAATGTATAACTCTGTTACTGTACTAAGAAACCTTCATTGGCTCTTCAAAAATCAAAGAATACAAATAAAATCATAAAAGAAGTGGAACAAAGGACAAAAATATAGTTAAACTTTCAAACTTAAAGACACCTGACACTGTACACAGGCACTTGAACTGTGGTACACTCTTTGAGTGCATTCATATTACATCTAATAAGTGCTACAAAATAACATATCTGTTAGAAAAAATACTGATTTCAAAAGTGTGATACTATCCAAAATATAAACCAACAAGCAAATGTAAAGACAAAAAAAATTCACAACAACAAAAAGAGGGCAAATTTAAATCCTAATCTTGAATGTTTCTTGCATATTTCTGTTTAGTTCCCAGGTTGTACATTCTTTCATGGTGTGTTTCACCTCATAAGCTGCTAAAGAGAGAAAGTAAGTTGGATGAGGGTGGATGAGTGTGCTGCTGCAGGACTGATTGGACCTCAGGGGAAGATGGATTTGTGGAAGTTTTTTCTCACTCTAAATCGACACTCTGGTCACTTGTACTGTAGCAGCGTCCGCTTTAATGTCAGAGCCACAGTTAGGATCGGGATGAATCATACCGGCTCTCTCAATAGAGGAGTGAATCATACACTTCCACTGTGAATGTGTGTGCATCCGCAAGTGTGTGTGTGTGTGGTCACATGTCCATGCCACATGCCCACATCAACTGAGGAATTGTGAGAAAAATACAGACGATTTTTTATTTGATTCCTTTCATGCTGCTGCAGTAGATGAATCACAACACAAGGCAACCAGAAAGTTGAATCGTCTTGAGATGGTGGTGGTGGTCTGAGCCATCGCTGCAGAATCACACAAAATACAGTGACTCAATGAGCTCTCTGTGCTCTGCTGCCCAGTAAACACATCTTTTTCATCCTCACTGTATTTCCTTTGCAAGTTAAGAGTTCACTAACTTTGCTTAAGTTCCCTCTTCAATATTGATACCATTTGTTCAATTGGTTAAACAACAATCTGTGTTTCAAAGTTTTGTGTCAACAATGAAAAAGATGTTTGTTGTTTGCCTTGTCCATATTCTAAGACAGGCTACCCAGCTTGACACTGCATTAAAAAAAAAACAGTAAGAAAAAAAAAACTGTCTTTCACCCTGCTGTAAGGCTTTATTGTTAGCTTTAGTCAGATTCAGACTTGGAAATTCCCCTGATCCAGGCCTGCATGCTAACATTGACTAACCTGCATTTAGCTACATTTATTAAATCAGAGGACAAAAAAAGATGCCATCTTTCACACTACTGATTTTCAACTAATTAAGTCAGCTTCTTTCTTCCCCTATTTTGGGGATATATTTCTTAGGCCAATCAGCAATCTTTTACACTACCAGTAGGCTGATTTTGTTACCTTAGTTCACATCCAGGCTTATATTTTTCTTTGTTCTGGTCTTATTGCTAGCTAGGCTAACAAGCTTCTGGCTACAATCCGTAAGTCAGTGAAAATGTATCATTTGTAACTGGCCATTGTCACTCCATTGATAGGCTGATTTTGTTACCTTCTTTGGATTTGGGCTTGTTTCTCCTCCGTGTTTGTAGTCTTTAGACTAAGTCAGGCTACCCAGCTTCTGGCTAAAGCCAATAAATCAGATTGGAAAAATGTTGTTTATATGAGCCATCTTTCACACTTCTGATGGGCCAAATTTGTTACTGTTGGTTGGATTCAGGCTACTATTTTCCTTTGTTTCTTGTCCTAATGCTAACGCTAACCAGCTACTACCTACGTATATTAAGTAAATCGTATGATGAATTTGTCATTTGTTATTATCTGCCATCTTTCACATTTCTAGGCTGATTTTATTCGCTCTAGTCAGAGTCAGTACAATATTTCTCTTGTTCTCAGTCCTAATGCTAAGCTAGCCTGAACTGATATGTTTTTGTTTAAGATTGTTAACGTGCCTGGACATTTTTATTTTAAACCTTACAGTGATGAGCCCACTTTTGGGAGCTTGACATTTATGGTCATTGAAGAAACTGCAGTTTTTCTTTTTTTTTTAACTTCTCAGTCTACATCTTTCAGGATTGCTTGAATTACCTAAAGAAACAATTAAGTATTAATACAAATCTGTTTAATCTTCTCATCTAAGTGCTTAAAAGAAAATAAAAAAATTAGCACAGTTTTTACATTTTTTACATAACCTCGAATCTATCAGTGCCCAAATCTTGCCAAAATAAGCAAATAAACATTTTAACCCGTACCTGTTTTACATTTTGTTTTAGCTCTCTCCTTGTCAACATCCTTCGCTAAAATCTACAGTATGTTTACAGAATCCATCGACTATAGTCACACCACAACAAAAGGGACCCTGAGAGAGAGTTTGCCCCTGTAGGAATGGATACTAAAGCAGCATGACCAAGTCCTACTCCAGCTCACTTCACATCAAGTTATCTAAGTCTACTGCTTTTGCAAGCAGTAGGGGGTCGAAACGAAAGTGGTCCTGTGACATACAAAGTGCCACCCTGACATTCTTCTAAGTGCTTTTATATCACCATGGCGGTATATTAAATGTCACCGGCCTGGGGCTTGAAGAAGGGATCAGTAATGTCATGTCGCTGCTTCTAAGAGGACCATGTCAGCCCTCTGTTGACCACAGCATTATTCTCGGTAAGCGGCATCTAAGCCAGTAAGAGCAAATGGTAGAGAAGCTAGAACACTGAAGTAATTACTACCTGCCCATCTGGACGACTTTTTTATGGGTCCTGTAATAGCAGGTGCAGTGTAGCTGATGCATTGAGGCCTCTCTTCATGACTGTTTATGAGGTTTATAATAGTTCAGGGCTATGTTCAAGACAGAAAGGGTGCTTTCACACCTATAGCTTGTTTGTACTGTTCTGATTCAGATGATAAAACCATGCACTGTTGCATTTTGACTTTGGTTGGGTTTGTGGTCACACTGAAGCATAGTAAAGCAGGCCAAAGTACAAGTCAACAAAAGGCTGTCCTTATGTCTTAATATCACAGCTTGCTTTTCCCACTGCTCAGGTGGATTAGCAATGTCTGTTGTTCATCAACATTTGGGCAGATTAGCACATTTGAAATAAACTGATGTGAGAAGTACCTCTGTGCAAATGGGCTACTGTGTCTACTAGGCACAAGCTTCAGTCATGCTGTCAAATGAGCTTGGTCACTATGAAGGTTCAGAAACAGAAATGAGGAAAGACAGGACTAAAAGAGACAATAATCAAAGAGCATACAAATGGCCCATCGCTGTCCTTGCTAATACTTCTTCAGTGAGAAAGTCAAACTCACCAAAGGGGATCACACCATCAATTGCCATCATTAACTTAAGTCCATCCAATGCTTCTTTTGCAAATTAGACTTTGCTGTGGAATATGTTTCATTAGCAGGCATACAAAACTAAAACTTAGAGCTGTCACTGCATGGCAGGAGCTGACCCTGGCTGAAAATGAAAATTAAAGTTTATCATGAGAACAATGCTGTTTATCTAGTATAGACGTCCAGTGAGTAAATGTCTCTTCATTTTTCCCATGTCTTCATGGAAAAATGAAAAAAGGCATTTTTGAGCACTCTTGCCAGTGTCAACATCTGCTATATCTATGTACACAAGGGGTTAAAGATAACCAGTTAATGTAGTTACTCTTTAAAGCAGTGGTCACCAACCTTTTTTTAGCTATGACACCATATAAGAAGCTTGTTTTACGGGCCAAAAATCACTATAAAAATGTGTAACTTATTCTGTTTCAGCAAGCTTGAAGAAATTATCTGAATTAAACAAGTTACTGAACCAGTAGATGTGAATGAGTCCTTTGATGCTTCACTGACAAGAGGGTGAGTCATGTTAGCTGATTTTTTGCCAATAAGTCTAAGTGCACTGAAAGTTGTATGAAAACCTCAATGGATTTCAAATAATTATTAATATTCCTTATACTGACTATCAGTTGTAATCTAAATCGACAATAAAGGATATTCTATTCCATTCTAAATTCCCTAGAGGATATATTACTGTTATCACTGCTGCTGCAGCAAATACTGGGCAACTTAGTTTTTCTGGTTGTTTGATCAGTTGCAGTCTTTATTCAACCAAACATCCTAGGGTAGGGATCTAAGACCACCTTGTCAAATAAGTTTCAGTTTGGTTATTTAGCAAGAAACAATGACCCAGAAATTTCCCATTGTCCGTCTGCGTAGCATCCTATCAGCACTGCAGCCTTGCTCTGACTGACGGTGCTCATCCTTGCCCACTGGAAGTGTATTCATAGCACTGTGCAACAGAGCACAGCCCTGATTAACTTGAAAAGAAGACTATTAGATCACAAGAGGATCAAAACTTCCCAAGGTAATTGTTAGGTCAGGAAATAAGACCAAGTGCAAGGTGTAAACAACAGGATATATTGCCTGCCCGATGTTAGCTTGCGGACTGCATTGATATCACTTCCCTTATTTTTGCTGTGTTTCAAAATTCCAGAGGCTCTGAGCGCTTGATTTCCCGTTTGTAGTTGATCTGGGTGTAATTGATGCAGGGTTGAAGCGTCTCCTGCTGAAAACAGACCGGTTACGTATTCCCA
The DNA here is from genome assembly GCA_037902135.1 of Cetoscarus ocellatus. Lineage (NCBI taxonomy): Eukaryota > Metazoa > Chordata > Actinopteri > Labriformes > Labridae > Cetoscarus > Cetoscarus ocellatus. The sequence goes on from JBAMNC010000707.1 coordinate 164,752, forward strand.
GTGAACCAGTGCGGAGGTGCACTACAGGCAAGCACCACAGAAGGATCAAGGCACAGGCTTTGGAAACCGACTGATTGATCAGACTGGGGGCAATTTGCTGTGTGGTGCAAGGCATAATGCTACACAGTCGGAATATGTGGAAACTGGGGGTTATACTGTTTTGTTCATATATTTTAAATATGAACCAAGAAATAGGAGTAACACCTACTGTACTTGTTTCAGAACTTCTTCAATGATCCAGCTGTGTAAGCACCCTTGGAGCGAATATGTCTAGTGTAGTGCTGTCGGTAAGATAAGGACAATGAAGAGTTTGCCTCTGAGGGGTGTCCCAATTTTTCACTCCGCATGTGCAGCCAATGACAGATGGAACTCCTCTTCAAGCACTTTTTTTCTGCACCAAAATCATTAAAGCCTCTGTTTATTTACCAGCTCTGCATACTGGGTCACTGATGACATCACAACATGCAGCTCAACCCATCCCAGTGACTCAGCAGAGCTCCACAGCCCTGGAGATGTTTCTCTCATGTTGCACATCCCATGGAGAGCCAAGAAAGCACCCTGCTGAATCAGCCTTGTAACTGAAGCCACAAAATGAAAGCAGTGCACCACCATCAGGAGCCGTCTAACATTATAAGCATGAAATTACTGAAATACAATCCCTGGAGCTGCTGTGGAGAGGTCTATGTCAGCCAAAGGATGGAGAGTTGGAGGGAAAAAGAGAGAAAAATAGTTGATTACTAAGAACAGAGATTGACCTTTCTTTCCAGATATGAGTCACTTGCATCAGTCGGAGCTGCCAATCTCAAACAATGACGCAAACACTCTTACAAGACAACATGCCATGAAATGCGTCTGTGGTTAAATGATAAAAAAGAACAAGGAACTTCAGATCAAGTTAGGAGTGACTCATGGCTCCCCCGCTGCTTTTTGCATTGCATACGACAGCAGGGGTCTAATGGAGAGGATCTTATGGAAGGAGAGACGGAGGATTATCTAAGTGTGGGACCGCACAGAGCAAGAGAGGAAAGTCTTTTTGATGCACCGCGAAAAGAAAAAAGGAGATCACAGAGAACCTGTCTGCCTATTTTTAATTCAGGCACATACGTTTCATGGCTAGTGATCATGGATTTAAAGATAAATGGGAGGATTAAGACAGGTTGGGAGCGCTAAATTGGCAGTTAGTGAGAAAACTAGACACTGGAAAAGTCGTTTGATATGAGATGCAGTGGCGTTTTGTATGATTATGTATGTGCAGTGACACTGGTTCTGATTGATATTGCCATACAGTTTGTGTCCAGGCACACTGATGGGTAGTTTTGGACTTCGTATGCAGGGATGAAGAGTCAGACTGTGGCCCAAAGGTGCTGGGGAGGCTCTTAGAGTCAAGGTTTTAGCTCAGTGGCCACTTCATGTGAACCGGAGTCATTTTTACATTCCCATGTGGCCTCCTCCTGCTGCTTTTGGTCCACTGTCAAGTCCCCAACTCTCGTCTCCCTGTTTTCAGCTCTGACGTCTTTTCTTCTTCCTCCTCAGACTTCAGGGGGTGGCGTGTCAGGTGGGGGGCCGCCATCTACCCTTACCACTGTGGAGAGCAAGTAGAGAGAAATATGTCAGGTTGTCTGGAAGGAGACAAGTGATATTTAAATCAGCAGAGGGGGATTTATTGTTACTAAAACCTTTTGCATATTCCCATTATTTCCCATGTCATAGCATCTAATTTAGTTGCTGATTCATTGTTCATTTACCTCTATGTTATTCTGCGATACTTACAGAGAGAACTCCCTCAGTTTCATTGATGTTTAGAGATCAAAACACCGTAAATAGCATAAACAACTAAAAGTGCTCTGAGAGCTCAAACCTCTGCCAAGGCATTACCAACGAAGGCTGTCATCTTATACTCGATATTTGAATAGCCGTTGGGGCGTGGGGTTGAAAATCCATACACAAACTGTAAATAAACATTTTAATGTTATATAAACAGCACATTGGGGTGCCTGGAGCAGTGAACCACTTGATCCAGCAGTGGGCGCTCCCAGCGCAACCGTATTGGCCAGTACTCTCTTGACCTTAACAAAAGCTGCATTGAGTCTGCTGGAAACAAACAGACAAAGTAGTAACTTCGAGGAAGTGGAGGAGTGGCAAAACCCCTCTGAGCAGATAACAACACCAAAACATTCGATAAATCCCGGGCCCATTTGTCCCCCACTGACTAGTGGTGCCTTTTCAAGTGCTCAGCCCAGTGCTTCTGCATCCTCTTTGGCAGCCCCGCAGCCCCCTGCCAGAGGCCTGGAAAATGGCCATCACAGACAAGATTGCAAGATTCATAGGGAGGACATGTAGCCTTGGGAGAGGTAAAATATCCACTGGAAATGCCTGTGTGTGTTGTGGCTGGGGGGGGGGGGGGGGGGGGGGCTCGTTAATGATAATGACCATAGTGAAGAACTGTCTTATCTCACTCTATTGACAGTCCTTCAAAAAGTTTCTGTATCAGTACACAGGTTCAGATCACCACCAAAATCTTATCACTTCTTCCTACTGCCCTGACCAACATGCTCTGAAATGTCCTAAAAATGTCATGAAAATCCAAAACATTTGCTTATTTTCTTTGCTGAATACATTAACTCTATCCCCAAAACACTCTAGACAGCCCAAGTATACAAAATATCAGAAATACAACTCCCTGTCACATGAGAGCATTTGATAGTGTGTGTTTCTGAGTGTTTTTAGGTGCAGTAACTCATGCTGGACAAAAACATCCATTTATGTCCCTCATACTTCAAACTTTTAACCAGATTTTAGGTAATCTTTTTCTATTTCCTTAAGAAAGGAACAAGCCGGCTTTGTGAAATTCCCAATCCACATTTATTAAGTGGTCGGGCTCAATTATTTCATTTTCAAGAAAGCTACAGTATGTTCGGACTTGCCAACGTTCAAAAGACAGCTTTATGGCCTCCTTCCCCATTCAGTTCTAAATTGGCTGACCGGTCAGTTAAGTGCTGTCAGTGTTTCAGCACTATTTTCGGTCAGTCTTCATCTATGCACCAAACAGGTTTGCAACCAGGGCTAACTGTTGTTAATGACTGACGTAGCAGTAGTAGCGATCACAGTGGTAGGTCTTTACCTGGCAAGGCAATTTAAGCAGCTACTATCACTCTTCATAGGAGGAAAGGGAGAAGTCTATCCTCGCAGTGCAGCTGGATCTGCCTGATTCATTGTCTGTAATCAGTCAGATCCATCTTGCCAAGCTCCAATCTATAACGACTGTGCTCTACCTGTAGTGGCACAACCCATTTAGCATCCTTTAGAGCAGAAAGAGGTGGAAGTGACTGCATGAACAGAGATTAGCATAGATGTTAACAACTTTAGTAGCAGTTTTATCAGATCTAGACTGCATTTCTTTATTAAATGAAAAACTAGTAACAGAAAGACAGAAAGCATTTCTCGATAGAAAGGCTGTTTCAACAGTTGCTTCTAAATAATCTGATTGGCCTGTGATAAATGTGAGTGAAGGAAGAAATAATCAAATCTTAAGTGATAAACAGGAACACCAGGGACATTCCTTTAAACTTTGCTTCGGTATAAAACAGTCTCAGGGTTTGTTTTCAACTGAACATTGAAAGGTTAGTTTTATTTTTTTAAGAGGAAACCAACTTCTTGGTGAGTGTATCAGTTTGGAATCTGAATGTTAGTTGTTGATCCATTCACAAACCAAGGTATATGTAATCAGACACTCTTTAATCCTGTGTACTGTAAAAGTGGCATTAAGTAGACAATAGTCTGTGTTGTATTTGGCTTGAGGAAATGAAAACAACTTTGTCTTTTTAGTTTCAGTTGAAACCAAAATCATTGTAATTGGGTAAAGGCTTGCTGGAGGAGTTAGATGGCTGAATGTTCAGTGTTTGCAAAGTGAAATAAAGCTGTATCATCTCTAAAACGATAAATGCTGCAGTTTGTAATGGCTTTTGTACCTTGTGGAACTCCCTACTTACAACAATGACAGGAGCTCAGACTTTTTATGTCCTGAACACTCTGCTGTGTTTGTGACAGGTAGTCATAGCTGCATTTAGAATCCAAAGCAACCTAACTATGCATTTGTGGGACCAAGTCAAGGTCAAACATTTTTGCCAAATCCACAAAAATCACAGCACAGTACTTTACCATGTCAGCTACAGTTATTGGTAACATGGGCTGATGCTGGCTCAGTTGGTTGAGTCAGTCTTCTGGTCTCATGACAAGATGTCCATGGGCAAGACACTCGAAAGGCTCCCACTGCAAAGCTCGAGGACACTTAACGTGCTATTTCCTCAGCACTGTGATTAGCTCTAAGCTCAGACTACTGTGGGCCCTAATTACAGGAGAGTGATTTGATTATTACTCATAAAACTTTTTTACCATGTCTTAACAAAAATTAAACTTTCTTCTTATCAATAACTTTAGGTCCAAATGTGTGAATAGAAATGATGAACAAAATTTTCCCTGCAGGGGGCCCTGTAGTGTCACTCACTCATCTGAACCTGTTAAACTGGAGTCATTAGCTGGATAAGGATGGGAGACAAATGCTCTCTTTTCCCACAAACCTCTTAACCTGCTGTCAATTCAGGGAATCCATGGTAACACCAGGGGAATGCAGAGGCGTTTCGGAGAGGACCCCCGACTCTGGTGGGTGTATTCTCGCCTTTATAAATGCATCCTTGTGCCAGGAGAGTGTGGCACAAGAGAGGTTATTTTAAAGCTTTTGAGAGGGAGACTCTTTTGTTCACTTACGTCATACACTCCTTCTGTTTTCATTCCTTCCGCTCTCAAAACCCTATAATAACTGCATTTTTCTGCTGTACAAACATTTGGATTTTTATACCCTGACCCCTGTATGGCTTTTTCAATCCATATTCATTCTGTCCAGTGAAGGCCACAGTCCCTAGAGCTCCTCTCTCTTCCTGTTGATGCAGACACTCTAAAGACATCACCAGTGATGAAAAGCAGAGAGACAGTGATACTGGCCAGCGCAAAGCCATCTGTAACGCACAAATCTGCAGACATATGTGAGATGGTTTGCACCTTACCTTCAACCCCAGGACAGCTGTTTCTTGCACCGCACCTCATTTTGAAGGCAAGATGGATAATAATGGCCACATGGCTATCTGATGTTTTATGGAGTCCAACCTCATTTGACAAAATCAACACAAGCTGTCTTTCACCTAACCAGTTCAATTCTCCGATGTGAACTTCCAATCGCTGCAGAGCTTTGTTACAGGCTATCTCTTTATTCTTCTTTCTTTCTAATTCAGCACATTAAGGCAGTCCTCACTATTTGCTGGTTTGAGAGTAAAATAGCTTCATGGTAATAGCAAGAACTGAAGGAAAACTCAAGAGACAATTGGATTCATTTAGTAACATGAAATGTGTGTAACTTGCTTTTTATTCTGATACATGTCTAACTCCTTTTAATTTTTGTCACCTGTAAAGTTAAATCAAATTTCAATTAACTAGAGCACCAACTGTGCAAGCCGTCTTGCAACTATGTCATAATTTAGCACATTATTATTCACTTATAAAAGTCTGAAAGTATATTTTGATTTAGCAATACGTTTAAGCTTAAGGTTTTTATTATTATTTCCACTCTACAAATAAATTGGTTTTCTAAATGTACACCCTTTCCCAACTTTTGTCACTATACTATCATGGCATTGACTGGAAGCAAAACTTGAAAAGGGGTAAATAGTAATGGATCAAAGCCAAAGTTTTGCCACTCTACTTTTGTCGGTCTAGGAGTTTTTTTTTTTTTTTTATTGCTTAGGTCTCTTCCTTGGCCCAGGTGAGTGTGTGACCTCCTGTGGGACCTCTGTTGTCTAATACAAATGTCAAGGGCAAGACAAAAGCAGCTTGTTAGCCAGCACTGACCCACTTGTTTGGAGGCTATATTTGCTTCAAGAATGTATACCATTGGAAACACGCTTGCAGTTCATTTAAATTTCAGTTCATCTAAATCCCACAACCTTTTTGTCCTTTCAGGACTCTGATTGGTCCTGCTGTTCAGTGACCAAAAGCAAGTGTATCATTGTGAAGCTTTGCAAGATAAATCCAACTGGTGTATTTAAAAGCAGAGAGAACACCTTTCAGTATGCAGATGACACCAGACATTTGCCTTACTTCTGAGAGCCAAATTACTTGACATTCAAGGCAGTCAACCTACCGCTTTGTGGGCATTAGAATTGTACACTGCCAGGCCAAAAAAAAAGTCGCCACCACAAAAAAAGGTCCCACTCTAATATTTTGTTGGACCAACTTTAGCTTTGATTACAGCATGCATTCGTTGTGGCATTGTTTCAGTAAGCATCTGCAATGTCACAAGATTTATTTCCATCCAGTGTTGCATAAATTTTTTCATCAAGAGCTTGTATTGATGATGGGAGAGTCTGACCACTATGCAAAGCCTTCTCCAGCACATCCCAAAGATTCTCTATGAGGTTAAGGACTGGACTCTGTGGTGGCCAGTCCAAGTATGAAAATGATGTCTCATGCTCCCTGAACCACTCTTTCACAGTTTGAGCCTGATGAAACCTGGCATTGTCATCTTGGAATATGCCCGTGCAATTAGGGAAGAAAAAATCCATTGATGGAATAACCTGGTCATTCAGTATATTCAGGTAGTCAGCTGACCTCCTTCTTTGGGCACATAATGTTGCTGAACCTAGACCTGACCAACTGCAGCAACCCCAGATCATAGCACTGCTCCACAGGCTTGTACAGTAGGCACAAGGCATGATGGGTGCATAACTTCACCTGCCACTCTTCTTACCCTGATGCTCCCATCACTCTGGAACAGGGTAAATCTGGACTCATTAAACCACATGACCTTCCTCCAGGACAGTTCTTAATCCAATTTTAGTAGTTTCTGCAACCCCCTTATTTGTTTTCTCTTCTTGATGCATGCCAATGATTTGACCCAGACTAACATCTTTTCCATGAACACAGGATGTGTCTTTCGACATGGTTGTTTAAGAAATGAGAAGCTACTCATTGCATCAGCTGGGGTTTAATAACTTGTTGCCAGCTGAAAGATAATCGCCCATGCAGTAATTATCCAATAGGAGGCTTGTACCTATTTGCTTAGTTAAATCCAGGTGGCGACATTTTTTTTGGCCAGGCAGTGTAGTTTGTAATGGACTTGGGGAGTACTCAACAAACTACAAATTCAATTATCCTTTCCACTAAAGAGGGTGAAAACAGTCACAACTATCTCAAAACTTTGGCTCTGGAGCCTTTAACCCAAACATTTATGGATGCAGTTGTTGCTGGAGAGTCGATCCATCAAAACAACAAAACTCAAAGACATTTTATCACTATTGCAGTAGAATACTAACTGCAGTCTGTGCTGCCATCCAACAATGGTGGGAAGCTTTATCTAAGCTCTCTTACGGAGAGGAGAGACAACAATTATGAGTCATCCATCCAATATGACTGAAATTTCATTATTGTTTTGTTATGACTCAGCTACATTATTACTGTAACTTGCTGCTGGATAATGTTACACACTGGGAAATGTACTGCTGAGCTTGTAGATCCCTCAGGCTTGAAAAGAGAATAGCTAGAGCTCAGCAAAACTTAACAGGAACCCCCTTGATAGTTGATTGTAGTTCTATTATAAGGACACCCTCCCTCTAGGTTTACAATAAGACTTATTTTTAACATCATTCCTCCTCTTTTAAAAGAAAACTTCCAATATTAAGTAGTAGGCCAATTAAAGTCAACCTTGTGTTGCATATTTTAGGACTCTACATCCACTGCTGCTACATTTTCAGTAGATTTTTGGCTAAAACTGGCCTTGATTCGGCTTTCTATTGACTGAGGTCATACACAGGGCAGGGATGGGTGCCGGAGAGAGAGGGCTTAGAGTTTTGTTTAAATTTTAAACACATTCAATATGCACGACTCAGAGGGGACGAAGCAGGCAGTGAAAGTGGTTTTAGGGGGCAAGGAGGATTGCAGCACAGATAGGCTGTTCTTTTTAATGGAGATGAGCAGACAGAAATGAGGTCGAGCACCCTTCATGTCGGAGCTCTTTACCCTGCAGGAGTGACTCATACAGGGAATACCCGCTCTGAGTGTCATCAGTGAAAACACAAGATTCTGTATCTCTTCCTAAAAGCTTATTTGACTTGCTTTCACTGGAGGTGTTCCAATTATTTTAGTCTCCAGTAAAATACGGTTGATTGAAAACAGGAAACCCCCTGCTATTATCATGGGTTTATGGCACGTATTCTCACCCTCTCTCATATTTTAACACACCAACTTGAAACCGGCAGCCCCCAGCATGAGAGTATTTGCTGCCTAATTTTAATGGCTTCTGCACCCACAGATGGTGCTAATCCCAATTAGCACATCCTAAATACTTATGCTGGATCCGATTTTTGAAAGGCAGCAGAGGAGGGCCTGGATCCCGTCTCGTAACACCTGCTAATGAGCCAATCGCCAACAGAGGCGACAGGGTTAACAGGGCAGTCATATTCTCAATGAACCAATCCAGAGCCAAAAGAAATTCCTTCCTTTTCTTCCTCAGGATTGCATTTGTTGAGGGGGAAGAATGGACACAGACAAAAACTCAAAAACAAAATAAGCTTTTCCCAAGCCTCATTAGAATGTAATGGGGATCCCAGAGAAGACACAGTGTTGGGGATTGTTGGAGAGGAGTATTTATCAGCTGTTTGGCTTGTAAGCACATCATTATTTTTTGTAAAGCCATTTTTAGACTTTGTTATGATTCACTACAAAACTAGACGCAAACTGTGTCCCACAAAGAGTCTTGAGTAGAAGCATGAATAACAAGATCATGCTCAAGACTTCTTCCTCAGGTAAAAGCCTCTCAGGTTTAGGGTATAGATCGAGAGAGAATCAAGGTCTCATCACTTTAAGTTAAGTGCTATTTGAGTATTAGAGGAAGATAGGATGCTTTAAAGGGTTCACATTTCATCTCAACAGCACATGCTGTTATGCTGTAAGCTGTGTAAGGTTATCCTGCTTGTTAGTTACCCCTGCAAATCCCACATGGAGCATAACGCATCATTTTCTGTTTTATACTCCATGTGACCAAAATTATAAATGAAGTAATATTGGATATATTTAGCAAGTAGGTCTTTTTTGCGCATTGATGGCAAATTGAGAGATCTCTGTTACAAATAAAGACAGCTCAGTTCATTTCGGAGGTGAAGTTGCAACCTTGTTTTCAGACAGACCAGTGTTCAGTTGTTTGGTCCTTCCAAAACGCGATCCAGTGTTTGCTTGGTCTGGACCAAACAAGTGAAAGCAGCCTAAGACTGTAGTGGAATGATTACAGAGTGACTTTATTTCACAACAGTTAAAATAGATGAAATTCCTGATCTAATGAGAGGAGATGCTGTTGGAAGGATATGTAGCCCTTTATCCCATCACAAAATAGTCATGTTAAATGTTGTAAAGCATCTTACAGAAACATTTTGTCAAGCCAATGTAGTATTAGTGCGTTAATTATGAGGCTTTCTGTCACACTGTGTACTGCTATGTACCAGCTAGCATCTGACTCTGTAGATCTCCCCCCAGGACCGAAACTAGCAGATTCTTTTATTGGCACTCGTGTTTATTAGTGCCACTGGCCTCAAGCAATCCCCCTCTACAAAACCTGAACTAAACCCTTAAAGGATTGTGCACATTTCTTTTAAAAATCCATATTTAGTAACACAATGTTTGAAAATGTGCTGATTTTACATTTTTGTGGCACTTGCTGTTAAAAAATACAGGGAAACTAAACACCATCTCTCTTGTTAATACACTGAACTGATGGGAGTAAATTAAGCCTTTTGCAAATTGCTTTATCACAGATCAGTGCTGCATAAGAGCATACTGTTGGTTTTATCCCTACAAGACAGACATGATCTTCTGAGTTAATCCAACAGAACCTTTTTGGTTTTGTCTGCCATGTAAGACTGAGCTGTGAAGTCAGCATTACAGTCATACACCAGGAATACTTCATGTGTCAAAGTGTGACTAATATAGATATAGAGGAGTAGTAAAGTTAAATATAGATCAAACATATGCAGTTACATGCATTCCTTGTCCATTGCAATTCTTACATGCTTGGATAGAAAGTGTGTCAGATGACTGTCAACACTGAATGCTTTGGCCTAATGGTTAAGCTTGAAAATTGTAGCTGGAGTGACTGAATGTTTACATTAAAATCAGAAGGGTGCAGCACCTACCTCAGATTTATATCACTGCAGAGCCTTACTGCATTAATCTTAACATTCCTGAAGTATAACACATCTTGTATGCATCTTAGTTTCTACCTCACAGTATCAGCTCTTGGCAGCAAGGTGCTAATCTTCCTTCAAGGTGATGAATTGTTTTTGATCTCTGTCCACAGCAAGGTGTGCTTGCTCTAAGAGAAATACTATCACACATGTTCTCAGAATGCTAAAATCAGGTTATTAATAATTATTTTCTGTGGCAGCTACAAAACCACAGTGAGAGAGAGGAATGTGCATGCGAGTTTTGGTCTCACCTATCTGATCCTGTGTGTGAGAGTGTGCAGGTTGGGCCTGGACTTCAGCCTGAGCCTGCTGCTGCTGCTGCTGCTGTTGCTGCTGTTGCTGCTCCTGCAGACTCTGACTGTCGACCGAGATGCCACTGTCGCTGTGTAGCTTCTCTCCCTCCGGTGTTACCATCTGGTTGTTGGTAGCCGCGCGGTTATTAGCTGCCTGCTTGTTCTGCTTGCAGCTGTTCCAACTGTGGAGATGTGATACATTAGGGGCAGATAATGATCCAATCAATATCTGTGATCCTGTCTTGAGATATCTGGATTTCACAGCAGTTGTGAACTATAAAGCCTCATGACTGCATTTAAAATGATTTTTGTCACATCATCAGGAGGAGCATAGCTGTAATGAAAGCTGTGTGAAGAAGAGAAGGCCTTTAACAAACCATCAAGGGTCTAGCTGAGACATTTTTCACTCACTTGGGTTGAAATACATGTTTGCATAAACAGGACTCTATTGAGATGCATTACTGGAGAGAATTTGTTGTAAGGGGCCGCTATAAAATGCTGCTATTTTTAAGTGTCTAAATGGGAACCCTGCTCAGGCACTTAACCTGGTGTGGCTACCAGATTTGCTGGGGTTTCGGTACCTGCTGTAAAATTATACAGTATGACTGGCAGGATATGTTGACTGATGAGGTAGCAGATTGTATTTGGTTGTTAGAAACTTAACAGAGGTAGTTTTGCAGTTTTATAAGTCCTACCAGACTGGCTAATGTAGCTCTGGTGAACTGTTGCAATGCACATTTTAACATCTGATTCAGTAAAGCTTAAATTAGTTTGAGTGGTTGCGTTTTTCAGTGTGTTTCTTTGCAATAATTGGAGCAAAACAGTTATGCACAGTTAAAATTAATATTAAAAAGTCTATCCATATATTCTGCTCCAAAAGGGCTACTTTTGTAAGTGAAACAAGGATTTCAGATCAGCAAAGAACATTTTGTTTAAAACTATATACATAATTAAGAATGATCTGGTAAGACCTGCAAACACCTCAAATCTCTCCAACATACTACCAATTACATTGTGTTACATCATCATATACAACATCCAGAGGGGACGCCGGTAGACAGGACACGACGTCAGAAATATGAGGGGGAGTCAATGTTCATAATAGAGCAGATGAAGCAGCAGAGCTTTACACTATGATCACAATTTGTATCCTTACTTCATGAATACATGTTTAATGGTATATCAACAGCATGGACCAAAGAGCTGAGAGGAGCACTGTGGCATGCATAAGTGAATATCATTACGTGCATCACAGTTAGACAATTAGCTCCGTATCCAACAGCAGCATGAGAAGGATCTATGGATGGCAGTGGTGGTTTTTCAGCAGGTGTATTACAGAAGTTTGATGATGTTCAGAGGAAACACTTTTCAATTGTTCACATGCACATGCACAGTATGTGTTGCTCCATCCTGTCTCCCTTTTCCAGTTTCATGCCAGTCGCATAGGATGAAAGTCATCATCCCTCCCCCCTCATCCCAGAGAATTTCCCTGATTAATACAAGTGGGGAAACTTACCCGGAAAAGTCTGGGTGAAAAATTTGGCTGTTGGCACACAAACAGTGCGCTGGGCTAAAGTATGCGTGGTATTCAGGGGATTTTTTTTTTACAAACGTAAATGGTGTTTTACAGTGATATCAATTCTAGCTTGTCTGCAGCAGCCACTGACATTTTACAGCTCACACCCAAGAAACTTGTTAGCTGACAAAAAGCATGTTATTTCAATGGTTAGTATTGATGTAAGCCTGATCATTTGCTAACTCAGATGCTAGTGCTGTGGTTTTTGGGGAAAAGGTATAAAAGGTGATTTGTATCAGATTATATGGCACACATCTGCATATCCTCAATAACTTTTGGTAGATGTTTTAAACACTTTAAAGGCACCTGTGATAATGCCAGAGGGCATTTCAGGGTGCCATGGCACCCCTGTTACTAAAAGTAGACCTTTTTTTTCCCACACAGAGCAGTCACAAATTTCATCAGTCTTTTGTATTTCCTGTAGTTCCTTCTTGGATCTATGCATGGAGGAAAGTATTCTACAGTACTTTAGTCTTTAAAGCTAATGTCACTTTTACAGGATTGTTTCGATGGCAGATTAAGATTTTTGTGTTCATTTGTGGAACTACCTTCAGCTTAACTAGCTAAAAGACTGATGACACAGATTGCTACAAACCAACTACAAATGCCATTTGTCTCTTGAGCCAGCAAATCAACAGCTGTCTGATAAAATTAAACACTGGCCTTTGTGAACTTCTAAACTAAAATGAAAAACATGTTATTAAAGAACTGTCCATAAAATTTAATTTTAAATCACTATGATTCTAACTGCAGTCTGAGACAGAATAGATCTGTCATAAAACATGCTCATAAAATGCTGCTGCTCTAGTAGATAAATGACTCATGAATAGATGCTTAAAATATTCATGAGATTTGAGTGGTGCAGCAGAGTTAACATTCTCAAGTGTAACTTATGAGGTATTGGGTGTTGAAGCGATAAATCACAAGTACATGAAGAATATCCAGATGTGTGCATGACTCTGCAGATAAATCTGGCGCTTGAATTTGCCCTACTTGGCACTTTTTAAACAATCAGTACTGCCACTAATGAGCTTGTTTACTTGCCTCCAGTGTGTTTTAGCCCAGGATTGTATCTGTCTGGACGAGTGCTTTCATGTGCGGTTGTGTTGTATTTGTGAGTGTCTTTGTGTTGATGTGAGCTCTGTAATGCATTAAGGGTGTTTTTCTTCAGAAAAGCCCATTGTGGCATATTTCGATGAGTACATTTTCTAGAATTGGGTCAAAACCTCTGAAAGCAAAAGACCTGAATACATCACGAGCCACTTAACAGCATTTTTTAAAGCCTTTGGCGACATCTTTCTAACACCAACTGCCACACCATCTCCATCACTGATCACCCCCTTTCGCCTAAGGTTATATTGTAGCTGAGGTGCAAACCCAATTGTGCTGATGTTTTTTTTACCACAAAGCAGCTTTTCTTCTTGTGCTTTTCTATAAACTGACCTCTTAAAAACGATATAGGCCACAAAGCCCACCACCACAGCAGCCAGGATTGAGCAGTAGATGGGGATGAGGTTTTCGTTGAGCCCGTGGCCGAGGAAGCGTGGTGAGCCGGAGCTGGAGGTGGTTGTTTCAGGACCTGGAACCGGACTGTCCGAGCCAGGGAAGTAGTTCGTGAAGGATGGGATAGATGGGTCCATGTCTGTCGGGGCGAAATATGTTGGGAGTAGAGGATCTAAAAGGGAAGAAATGAGAAGACAGGAACATATGTCAGAAAGGAAACAAAACCTTACCTGACATGGCAGATAGAAATAATCCAACATAATGCACCTTTAAACATGCATGACCTAACTGTCTAACAAGAGGAAAGGTTGGGCCTTCATTGGAAGCCATATTTATTCTTAATGCATCTTCAGTTAATTAACCAAACTTTGTTCCACCAAAAATATTGCTAAGATATTTTACTCCTCAATAAGGTGAAAAACCAAAGTGGTCTTGTCGCCAGAATAGCTAAAGGGGAAACCTAGACATGATATATAATCTCTGAGAGCTTGTTTGGCTGAAAGCAAAGTCGCCAAGTCCCCAACCAGATGTCAGATACACTGCACACATGCAGCAGCTGTTTCTGATTGGCAGATGGTTTCTGCCTGAGTTGCTGTGTGCAGAATGAAAAAAATGTCCCTCGACAAGGGGGTTGAATATCTGTAACCCACCAGCCCACCCCACCCAAACCCCACACCAGGCGTGAGCCCTGCACGCCAGGTCTCTTCTCATCACGTCCACGTCTATCTGATCTCTGCGCATTGCATGACATTAAGGCCATATGGATCCATGTGAAACAAAGTCCTGGGCTTTAGGGAGGTCAGGTCTTTGAGTGTAGCCTTTTGCTGAGGGCAGGAAGGCTCTGTGCTACTGGAGGGGTCTGGTTTCTATCATAGCAATGCCTGGAAAGACAACTCATTTTCATAAACTGTCCTATTTCCTCTTTTTTTTCTCTATAAATGATTCAGTGTAATTTCCTATGAAGCAGCAGCACCATGCCCTCTAATGGGCGTGACTTGCCCTGAGAACACACTTTATCCATCAGATCTCTCCTTCAGTCCTGACATGTTGTGCTTTTGTTCAAAAAAGCCCCGTAAGAAACACAACAGTGATTCTGTCAGATGGCAGACAAGCTCAGAGTTGTCCGCAGATTATTCTCCCCCTCAGGGAACTGTGTGGCCCGTTTGTAGAGCCAAGAAGTAAAACTCCTCCGAGCTCACAGCCTGGTGGGGATGGAGAATACAAACTCTGGTTCAGACATCAGTCTGTTATTCCCTGGAGGACCTCAGGCTGCTCCTCATTAGCTCCATACTGGTGCTCGCAGGATTAACCCCATGGAGACCCCTGGGGCTTCCTTCAAGGCCGAAGACCGGGACGTTCCATTCAAAATACTTCAAGGGCTGTTCTACTTGAAAAATAATTGTGTTTTGATGGCTATAGCTATATAAACCAATGGATAAAACAAATGTAAAAATTCCGGTAAGGGTTTTTCTATGTCCAGCTTGTACTCTCTCTCTTGATGATGCAGCATATTACCTAATTAACTACCTTCATTTTTGACTTAAAAACCTTATGCACTACATTTTGTATTACTGTAGATTGTTTTCATATTTCTCCCTTGACTTCAATGACATCTTGGCTAGCAGTGCAGATAATTTCTTATTGTATTACTTGAGGCGAGAACATTTCATTTGTGCTGCTCACAGCATTGAAAAATTACGTTTTAATAATTCAAGAACAGTTTGTCTTTCCAGAGACAACGTCTTGAACAATCGACAGACTGCACTGTTTGCTGAGCTTTTGTTGTACTCTGAACTGGACAGAAAATTTAAAACCCTGTGTACTTTGGAAACTAAACTTAGCAGATGTTTCCATTAGCAAGACTATTTTTGAGACAGCATAAAAATGTCTGTCATATTTCAAAATCTGCAACAAACCATGGGAGCCCTGGTAGGACACACATTCCGTTTCTCTCCTGTGCACTGTGATAACAAGATTTGACCAAATCTTGACATAATTGCCCTGTTATCTTGGAAAAAACAATGGTGGTTTTCCAATATAAACCCAGACTGCTGAAAGTACTGGACAAAGCCTTGGCTCTGTCAGGCAAATAACATTTGTGCTTGTTCAAACATTAATTGCAGCAATGGATTACAGTCTAAATTTGGCATCTAGGCTCCAACGTATCATAAACACCCTGTTGGTTCCTACAGGTGGATGCTCTGTTAGTGGAGGGTTGAAAGCAAGAGTGAGGTACCGATGCAGGGCAGAGCTGGCAGATGGAAAGCAGAGAAATCTTGCAGCTTGAATGCCTGACTAGTTGGAAGGATGTTTATCAGGCAGTTGTATAATGATGTAGGTCAGGTGTAAAATCAGCGACAGCAGCTCAAACTGTCTGCCTGGACTGGCTTGTAAGCATCACCTTACAGAGATCGGCATTATCATTAGTTACTGATTCAAGCTCATCCATAGATGGTGTTATATCTAAAACTGTCTCAAACTAAGTTTCAGTCATTTTCTTAACATATAGGGGAGCTGAAGCAGGCCATAAGTCATTGACAAATACCAGCCCTATTCACAGTGCTGTTTCAAGCAGTAATATTTACGCCCCTGTGCCATTCACCCTTAACTGCATGCATTGCAGAGCAGAAATGGAGGGTATCTCCAAAAGTAGTATGGGAGATACAAAAGAGGCCAGAAGGGAAGATGTGAAGCTGGCAGGGGGGCACCGCGCTGGATGTATGTCTGCATGTGAGACTTGTGCAGTGTCATGCTCTCTCAAGCTGTAGTGCACCATAAACTGACATGAATACCACATTTTTCTGGAATTAATGGGAATGTCTCAAGACACACTTTATTGGGGTGTTTTTGCATAAATGTACTATAAAAAAGACTAATTTATGAATGGGCTTGCAGTATTATAATCCTTGACTAAAATACTGCATAAAAGTATATTTCTTAAAACAACCCCAAAGAAGTTACCAAAACTCAGGTTCCATACCCTGTGTTTCCATAAATCCCTGACCACCCCTAGTATTTGTTTAAATCAGGGTGTTAAAATGTTTATCACTCCTGTGAACATTTGCATTTCGGGATGGAGAGTGTATATGACTTCCAGCGCAGCCAGCCTAAAGTGGACACTTGAGGAGCTGCAGTTATTTGCACTTCTGTATTGGCTTCTCTTGCATACATTGCCAAGAAAACAACTGAAATGAGACAAAACCTGCAGCAACACAAGCTGCATAATTTTCACACCTGACATTTAATATCATTCAATTACCTGACAAACAATCAACCAATAAGTGGACTGTTCTTTCTCTCCTTCTGCTCTGGCTTTGCCAGTACTGCCCTGCAACAGTGCTGCACTCGTGCTGTCAACCCTACACTATACCCTGTCATCTACCTGTACAGTCAGAAGGTTTAAGACACTAACTCATCAATCCAAATAATCTGCATGCAAAAACAATATCAAGCGAGTGCTCAAGTCAGAGTCTTGACACTAAACTCTAACTTCTGCTGCTGCTGTGATTTTATCTGAAGAGCAATTTGCTGGCTAAATCTATTTTGACAATATGACATGACTATGTCTGCCAATGTCTATTATATATGGTAATTCCTGATTTCTTTCTTAAAAGTGACAGGTTGAAATCTTAAAGAAGAAGTGCCTATTTTCAATAAGGCTGCTAAAAACTCTCTTTTTCATTGTTGCGTCACATTACAGTCAGGTTACTTGACTGTGATTATAATCAGTGTATAGTTGTTAGGCTTTTGAGTTGCTCGACTATCCAACTAACATTCTTACACTCCAGTTTACTTGCTGATATTATGGGTCAATACTCTGTTTCATAAATTCAAGTTTTAGAGGACATGTAGTCTTTTTTCTAACCTGACATGCCAGATGGACAGTTCCATATATCCATCACGGAAATATTTCACTAAACCATCGGGGAAAAAGCCATTCGAAAATGTTTTCAGAGGCAGAACCTCCAAAAACAACAGCAGCTTGTGATTGGACGATCGTTCGGCTCATCACACTCATCACAGACCAATCCACATCTAGCAACACTGCTACGTGTGACGTAGCATACATAGCGGCTATACGTAGCGGCTATCAGCTAACAACAGCTCACGCTGTTGTTAGCCATTAGCTTAAACTACCTTAGACTATCGTCTTACATTAAATTATACCACACAGATGTATCATTTAATACTTATGTATGACATGAACCTCGTCAAAGACAATCTCTACCAAGTTTTCCCGGTAAACTTCTGAGCATATTTCACCAATTACCACTGAGTAACCATGACAACCATAGACTAACCCGGCATGTCGGTGGAGGATTACCGCGTTCTCTCCCAGTTTTGTAGCAGTGATCCCCGGTCAGGAGAAGAGCAAAAACATGACTTCTCGTAAGACAAGCTTCAAGTGACGTACTTTCCTTCTCTTTTCAAGAATAAATTGAGTCCATTTCTGATTTAAAAAAAAAAAAAAAACGCAGATATTTAGACCGCTTTAGAAGCCGCCATTGTTTTCAAACATGCAGTCACTTCCTGTTGTTGTCACGTCCGCAGCCCCCGCCTCTCTTCCCTGATTGGGCTGTTGAGCATTTAGCCGAGTGAAGTCGTCGGACAATGGAGGTTGGCAAGACAGATAAGCAGGGTTTCAGAATCAGACAGGTCTGTCTGCTCTGCAAGACTACCCTTTTTCCCAACCATGAAAGAAAAAAAATACTCTGGTTTGTCTACTGCACCTCCCCATCATGCTGTTTAACGCTGGTTGTCTGATGGCTAAAAGCCACGTCAAGTTAGAAGATGTGTAGAATGTGTCAATAAACCCAGGCAGGCTACCCAGGGATTATCCTGATAATATCAGGGCTGCATGTGTGAAAAGAGCTGTCCTGATTCACTGGGATATCATTCCTGCACAGTTCTCTTTAAGTAAAGCAAATGTGAGTTGTCTCACTGAATTTAATTTTTGGCTTATTGGTAACATACAAATTTAAAAACTCAAGAAAAAAATAAAATGTGCTCACTGTCAGTGTGGAAACATCAAGGGTTTGGGTGCATCTGCATATTTACATATGACAATATAACCATGTTAACTTTTACTGCATTCTTCTGGATGATGGCATTTTTTTCTCTCTTATGTAACACTGTTTTACTGTAAAGTGAATACTTATATGAAACAGATGAATCCACTGTTATAAAGCATATTTCTTGAAGATTGAAGATTTTGAGGTACAAATGACTGATTGGTGAGAAGGGTGGTGTAAGTAAAAAAAAATGTCAGAAATCCAATGGACCATCACAATCAGAGGCTTTTGACACATTCTCTTTCCACTGACATGGCAGATTGTCACGATTCTCAGGACTGATTTGTTGCATAGTTTGGACACACTGTAACAGTCTGATGGGACCTTGATGAATAACTTATGTGGACATATGAGAAAAATTGTACTGGCCACTAAGAGTCCACATTGGCTGCATATTAAGAACCAATGACGGGGCAATCCTTCCTCTCACTGGGGAATTGGGGGGGTATTGGTTTACTGAAATGGTCGAAAATATCTTTCATGAGTAGAAAAACACAGCACATGTGCATGCCATTCTTAGAAACACCAAAATAATGCAGAGGTCTATTTCAGGCGGTGCTATTGATTGGGATCAGTCTAAAAGGGCGGGAGTGTTCAGAGGAGTGGAACACGGGTGTCTGTATTACATGCTTTTCTTGACCTTTCCGTGGATGTAGTCAGGTTTCTTCAGCTCCGCCATACATCATCTAGCTAATGCATGGGCTGGATAATGGAGTTAGCAATGCAACTTGAGCTAGCAAATAGAATAAATTGTGGATGAAAGGTGTAAAAGGGAGTCAAAGTGTTCAGACAGTCTGGTAGTATATACAAGATGGGAAAGAAGATATATCCTTTTAAACTTTAGTGAAGTATTGGGAGGGCCGTGCTCTCAATGCAGATGTACATTCTCCAAAATAGATTATTTAAAGGAGGCATATCCTACTCTTTTTCATCCATGATCTACATGACACTTCTCTGCTGTGTTTTAATTGAAGTGTAATTCGCATCAATCACCAGAGGAAGTTTTAACTACATATGACAGCTCTAAAACTTTTACAGAATGCCCTGTTTTGTATCTCTATTGCAATGAGTTCCTTCTAAAGGCTGCTCCTGGCACAAGTGTGCTTATGCCTTCTAGCCGAGGGTGTAGATCTCTTTGTGGAGACACCAGGTGAGGGTTGGCTATCATACCCTCGGATTTCATCTTTCAGGCATAGCTGGACCACAAATGAAATACTGAGCTGGCTTATTTAATATGTTATGGGTCAGTGGATGCTCAGAATGTGTAGTTATATGTTCAATATGTGCATAAAAAATTTCATTAAGAGCAACAGCTACCTAGGAGTGATGCCAAATATTGAAAATTTCCCCTGCTGATTGGCTGGCCTCCATGTTAGCAAATGGGACGACTGTCAAGGTCAAAAGTTTAAAAATCCATGCAATACCTTTTTTTTTTTAACCCAGATGTGGTTACAGCATGCTTGTTTAGGTCCAAGTGTGAATTTTCTTTGATTTTATTGGTTATTTGATGCAATAAAAAGATGTTCATTTGACACCTGAAGCTCCTTGCAACATTCTCAACAGAGTGGAAGTATTGGTCTTTTCCCAAACCCAGTCAAACCCACAACTGTATCATTGAGACTATTGAAAGTCAATTCTTGTTTGTTCTGTTGGATATAGATTATTGTGATGTTGTTGCAGTGTTTTTATTAGTGTTGTCTGGAATCCTAGTATATTGCTTGTTACATGCTAAAGGCCCATTCACACATCAGTGTATAGAAGTAAAGGTTACTTGACTGCTAATTTTCTAAAGTTAAATTGACAGCAGCTTTAGCATAATAAGGCTTTGACATTCCTGTTTTGTCACATAGGCCGTATAAATATTAACACAAAAAGTAAGAGATTGTGCTGCTCCAGAAAGGCTTTCTGGCCTCAGAAAGTAATATAATCAGTACTGACATAAGTTCTTGGAGATTTTTGGTTGACCTTATATACCCAAAAGTAT
The DNA here is from genome assembly GCA_037902135.1 of Cetoscarus ocellatus. Lineage (NCBI taxonomy): Eukaryota > Metazoa > Chordata > Actinopteri > Labriformes > Labridae > Cetoscarus > Cetoscarus ocellatus. Next base: position 185,460 of record JBAMNC010000707.1, read on the forward strand.
TTTTGTCTTTATTCTTTAACTGTGACTAAATATATAACACATCAAATCAATTTAATATAAAGAAAATTCTGCCAATAATTGCCAGGTTTAATTTATTTGATTTAAATGGGAAGGAGTGCAGTGATAAGAGACTTGGGGCCCTATCGTATGCCTGGCACAAAGTGTTCTGATGTGAACCACAGGTGTCTTCCCTATTTTCCACCTGATACATGTGTCATTTATGTAACATGCACTCAGCTTTTTAAAATTGCAAATTATCAAGTGCTCCCGTCATCGGATGTGTTTGTTTCAAAAGGAGGAAAGATCAGGCGCAAAGCTGGCCCTGGATGCTTTGATACAAAAGCACTTGAACATGAGCATTGACATATATCACACAGTGTGCTTAATGTGTTCTTTGTGTACAGTGGCAAAATAAAAGCAGAGGAATTAAAATAATCCATCCAAAATTCTGACCAAACAACTAAACTCGGGGTGAAAATATTGAAATGCTAGCTGCCCAGACACTGAACACTAATTTAAAGGGAATCAGAGCTGATAGTCTGATTGGTTTGACCTACGGTACGCCTAAAACTTTCCTATGTACAATCAAGACATATAATCCATCCCCATTTTGCCCTGTGCCTAGTTTTGCACCCATAATATATGTCTTCAAATTAGCAAATATAGACCCACACGCCCCAACTTCCACTCCCCGAACTGTCATGCACTTTAGACAATGCACTTCATGCTGTCAAAATAGGGCCCTTTGTCTTATGCAGTGACAATATCCAAGCAAAGGCAGGGCATGGGAAAAGTTAACTCCAGAAATACCTTTTACATATCATTCACCAAATTTCATCCTAAATGCAATACTTCAGTGCTTTTTGTAAGGGCACTTTGACTTCACTTCTGTACCATTGAGGGAAATAAAGACGCCCTGTTCATAATAATATAGAACCAATGTTCTGAGCCAATCCAGCAGCTCTCCTCTTTATTTCCCCTTGAGAATTACTTAAGTATTTCTGATTCTGATGCTGAAAACTTCACTTTGACTCAAGACAGAGGGTACCTCCAGCTTTAGTGCTCTTAACTTGTATGTATCTTTACTTAAACTCCCTCCTCTCTCCCTCCTTTTTTTTTTGTACTTATGCAGAAAATAAGACTGACTGCAGACCAAAGGATAAACCTCTGGGCTCCATCGGCTGCATACCTCATCTGCAAATAGAATGGGAGCTTAGTGGCGGCAGTGGAGCTTTAACAATTTCATTTTGGCTTTGGTTGGTTTAAAACACTCATGAAACAAAATAAAACTAGCCCAGGATTTTACAAGCACTGGGCTGTGTGTGGAGGGAAGATGTGTTTATTGGCCGGGGTGTGGACTTGAGAAGGGGGAGCAGAGGGGGGAAAAAAAGCTTAATTTTTATGAGCCATTGAGGTCTTTATGGTGGAGTTAACCCCAGGGTCTTGTGCGGAGGTTGATGTGTTGGAGGCTGCCAGTTAAGGGTGGAGATGAGCAGCTATCAGGGTGCAGCACATGCACAATGACCTCTTTATCAGCCGCCAAACACTCTCCCTCTGTCCCCGCTCAGCCTCTATCTCAATCTTCCTCTATGTTTGTGGCCTGACGTGCACACATCCATCAAACGCACACATACTACAAATTAGTCAAGTGAGTGCTCTGTCTTCAGCTCCTAAGGGTTAATAGGAAGAGCGAGGAGGGAGGAGGGGACGGACAGAGAGGCAGAGTGTTAGGAGAGAGTGAGGAGGGGTGCAGTTGAACAGAGAAGCTGCTGTAAAGTGCTCTGATTAGCCAAAGTAATTATACAGCAGCGGTGAAGGCGCTGAATGCACACTGGCCACCTTCCATTGCTCTGTCGCTGCACCACTCGAGGGTCACTGTGGGAAGAGATAGACGCAGCAAACGAGGAGAGGAGAGAGGCTGATAAAGAGAGACGAAGTCAGGCAGTATCTGCTTTTTCAATCTTACCCTCTCTTGTTCTTGAGGATAGACTCTCCATCACTTAGGCTGGCCACACGGTAGACAATTTAAAGCTACATTCTGGACCCAGTTTACCTCTCTTAAGGGGGCGTGACCCTTTTAAAAATGTATCACAACTGACCATGTGTCCAAATAATCCTCAGGTGTGTCAATACCATTATTTTTAGGGTATCTCTGGCAGAATTAACCTGACTTGCAGGGTGGATTATTTCACATGTCCATGGAACATATTTCACATTAATCTTGGAAACATCCAATAGAGAGTGAATGGGAATGACAGGGCTTTTTTTTTTTTTTACCTGTCACATTTGTATTGAACTGTTTAGGTACTTGAGGTTACCTCTCATTCTTGGTTCAACTAAACCAGGTTCCCACTTCTGCCTCTTTGTCCTTCAATGGATGCTGAAAAGCCTGGTTATTTTTTGACCATGCCCAATCATGTTGGCCTGAAACTTTGCAAGATGGATCCACCTGATGACAGACATGGAATCTGGCAAATCCAGCTGCTTTGCAAGGTTAAGACACAATACCTGCTAGGGTTCATGGGAGTGAGTAGACAGGAAAACTTCATCAATCAGATGTTGCATTTACAGTTTTCAAATAATGAAAACACTTATAACTTTTTGTCAGCCAGGAACTTCCTTAAACTCTTTTCTTTTGTTACTTGTTTGTTTCTGATGCAAAAGAGAACTCAAACCAGGAAAGCCAGCTGAGGACATTGATGGTCAGGGTTTCATGTATTTTTCTGTTTTGTTTAAAAAGAAGAATAAAACAAGTGTAGGGATGGTTCCCGCAGTTTTTTGTTTTATTTTGGTATGAACCAAATTAGGAGTTACATGGTTTTAGAATGTTAAAATCAACTTTTTTTTGTCATAAAAGTCTAATTGACTTTCCAATGACTTTATGAATAAAGGTGAGGCACAAGTAATGCTGTGCATATGACATTTTATGTACACTTTTCACAGGAATAACAACAACAGGATAAAACTTCGTATATTGTTTCCACCAATAAGGTGTGTGCAACAGTTTATTGATACACTCACTACATCATCCTGCTCAGGCACAAGTTTTGGATCCTTGTCTGCATTTAAAAGAACAATTCATTAACAAGGCATTAACATGAGCAGGGTGAAGGCTTGCTATCTCTCACATGTGGATACTGGGCCAACTAAGACTTTTCCTGCTGTCTATATCAAAATGTCAATCTTTTTATTTTATTTTTTTTTGCCTAATTATTACCTTCGCCAAGGAGGTTATGTTTTTGCTGGCGTATATTTGTTTGTTTGTTCGTTTGTTTGCAAGATTATGCAAAAAACTACTTTCAGGAGATGTTGATGATGGCCTAGCTTAAAAATGATTCGATTTTGGGGGTGATCCAGAAAACCGCCATTAGCGAACGATCATTTTTGCTCAATCACTGTCTAACTAAAAATGATATCAACATGATTCCAAGAGCTAGGTGTAGATTTTCAGGGTCAAGGAATCATATTATGATAATAACTTTATCAGGGAACTATTGCGTATAGGTGTAACAGCAATATGTGAGCTACCTTGGCAGAGGTTTGCATTCTCAGAGTGCTTTGTGATATGGGGCTAGTCGACTTTGAGGAAAACAGTCATCACACAACCGCAAAGCCAACTGGTCCACTACTGGACATGCCAATGGAATCCCAATTCAAATCCCAAAGGAATAAAGGAAAGAAAACAAGGACAAAATCCATTTCTGTGTTTATCCAAGCAACAATCTATGGTGTTGAAAAATACAGTCAAAGCAGAGGTGCAAGAATCTGCAGTTCAGAGAGTCCACTATACACTGGCTGCAGAATCACTGTCAGTAAAAGACATGCCATGTTAAACAGCAATTTTAGACAGTTAGTTTAGACCGTTTCGAAGTGCTTAATGAGTGTTGTTAAAAGGAAAGGTGACGTAACACAGTTGTAAACATGCACCTATCCCAAATTTTATGGAACATGTTGCAGACATTAAATTTAAAAATCAGAAAATATCCGCTAAAACAATTGTAAAGTTGATCAGTTTGAACATTAAATATCTTAACTTTGCAGTGTATATAATTGAATAAAAGTTAAAAAAGACTTGCGAATCATTGTATTCTGTTTTAGTTGCATTTGACACAACACCCCAACTTAATTGGTATTGGGTTTTGTAATTTGTTTGAATTTAATAAATCTAAGCCCTCAATCAAAAATACAAATATTGAGGTAAAACTTTAATATACATCCTTTATGAGGGTTCTGGTGGTCTCAACAAGATTTCCAGACTTCAAATTGGGCCACAGAATTCTAGAGTTTAAAAAGATCAGTCTAGTTTTACCAGCCTTAATTGCAAAATCATCTTTACTTGGGCACAAATGCCAAATCTTATGAGGTCAAGCTTACCAAGACCTCAGATAAAACATGCATGGGTGTTTTTAGTTTCACATCAAAGCACTTCACGCATGTGTGGTGTCCAGGCTTTAATGAAAAATGCTGAAGCCAGAGCACACTTGGCAGCGTGGAGGAGCGTGCACATGCTATCGGCTGTATTGATTTTGGATGCCCATGAAGGGTGTTTGTGTGCCGAAGAGGAAGACTTGGCTTCTCAGAGAGCGTGTATCAGTGAGTGTGTGTGTGTCCTGCAGTGGAGTGTGGGTGCTCATAGAGGTCATTCAGCGAAACCTGAGCATGAGCTGAAGAAATCCCAGGACTCATATCGACCCATCAGCATAGAATACCAGCACAGCACATATGCTGCAGCTCTCTCTCTCCATTTTCATCTCATTTTCTCTCCCTCTTTCTCTCTGTCCTTGTCATTGTTTCTTGTAATTGACACTTTGTGACAGCTGGATATGAGAAGGGGATTTTGGGATTTGAAAATAACTTAATCATGTATATACTTTAGCATGCGCAGAAGGGAGAAAAGAACAGTAAGACAGGATTAAAAACTACATTCCAGGATGAGAATTCCAGTGAGGGAGCTTCCTGTTTGCTGCTAAACATCTATCTGTATGTGAATCCAGCACAGACCACCATGGAGGGGCCTGGAAATATCATCACCGCCACATGTGACGATTACCCACAGCCCCACTGGTGCAAACGACAGGGCTATCCATTCAAACGCATGTCTTCAGTGCACACTTGTCGTGCCATATCCAGTCAGTGCTGCCGCTGCTGCTTCAAAAACTATTGGTCAGGACAAGGAAGGTCAGAGGTGACGTAAGCTGCATGGGTGGGCGCTGAATGGGCAGCAAAAGAGAGTATTGTGGCACTCTGCACATCAGATAAGGCTGGGGGACAGTAGATATTCTGGGTGTTTGAGGGGTCAAAGGGGGCAGTTTGTTTTGATGGCTGCCATGATACATCCTCATGGGTGCAGCAGAGTGTACATGACTTCTTCTATCAGTGCAGGGGAATAGTGTAGGGCTTGTCAAGGTATATAATGCACTACCCCACGAAAAGATATCACATTGGACCCAATTGCAAACCAGCTCTGTACAGTCTATTAAACCAAGAATCTATGTAATAATTGTTACAGTCAAATTGTTTTGCTTGAAGACATAGATAATCTTCAGAAAGTGCAGAAAACAGTCCTCAGCTCAGAATCATAGAATAAATGGTCAATTAAACTATGTAATAAAGGGAACTTTAACCATGTCAATGACCTAATCATTTTGCAGTTCATACATTTTTCTTATTTCATAATCTGTTATTGTAAAGACCTAAATATCTTAACATGTCACTCAGGCATTTAACATTCAGCAAAATGCATAAGAGCAACTAATGTCCTTAAATGTTTCTAAAGGCCCCCTTTTTTAGAAACATTTTGTTTTTTATGAGTAATGCAATTCTAAAATGCCCGAGTATTATATTTTTGCAAATAAAAACATTAAAAACCTGGTTGTTTTATAAGTAAGAAATCTTAAAAATGTAGCTGACACTATAATATCTTTAGGAGCCCCTAGCAGTCGCGTTCCCCCAGAGTTTTCCTAACTTTTCTCCCATTATGGCCCCCCTGTCTGCAGGTCTCGATGAATTCTATGTTGAAATTGGTGGGGGTTTTTTTAACATAAAAACAAGAGGTTGATATGTTTAAGAATCAAAGTGGGAGTCAATCATTGTATTTCACAAACTGAGGTCTGGCATGCACACTTGTTTCCAGGGCTTAATCTTCTGGAGAGTTTCAACTTCCAATATGTTGCATAATTGCCCTGGAAGAACTTTTAGAGAGGAATTTTCAGATAAGAAAGAACTTTGACATTACAAATGGGAATTCAAAAGATATCACTGCTTTTTATCATCAAGCTTTTTATGATGAAACAAAGCAGAGTTTTTAATAAGGTAAAGCTGGGACCATGTACTGTATGCTTATGTTCTACAGCAGGGGTCATGAAGTGCATTTATACAAGGGTCAGTTTTTTACTTGACAGACATTACGAGGCAAAATTTTAAAAACAATATAGTAATATAAATATTTAGGTCAAGTGCCTACGGAGTTCCAGCCAAGTACCAGCCAGCTTCCAGCCACTGGCAGTCCCCCCTCAAGCTTTTGGGGGTGTGCCCAAATTTCACTAAAAATTAAAACAATACTTTTTTTCCTATTTCATTTTTTATTAATTAATTAATTTATTTATTTATTTATTATTTTTGTTTGTTTGTTTTTACAAAAAAAATGGCATTGTTTCTTTGATATAAAGTGGTGCAGGAATGAGACCAAAAAATGCAAAAGTGAGTTAGCATTTAGCACTTTCAGGTTCCAGACCAATGCCCGGACATTACGTTTGAGGAGAACACACGCACATGAGATTTCAATGTTTAATGGGAAATAATAAAATGTATCTGAGGTTGCCTGTTCTGAATCTTTAACTATTGTTGTGTGTTTAAAATGACAGTTGTTAACTAACTGCTAACAAAACCTTCAAAAATGGCCAGGGACCCAATGTCAAGCATTATTGATTGTTATTTAAAAGTCAGTTATTCATACCCTATTGCAACAGCCATGAGGACCAATTTGATCCAGTCATTAAATTAAGAGGAAATTCTCAAAGAAAAAGGTACAGCAAAATGTTATACATTCAAATAATGTAGTTGCTTCTAAGTTGAACCGCCATGTTGTAGTTTGATTGTAGCTTAATAATGGCTTTTCATTCCCGCCAGTTATGTCCAAGCTTAAAAAAAAGGGTACAAAGCAGATTAATTTGTTAAGATTATCATAAAGAACATGTTAGTTTAGCCATTTTTATCTTCTCCATGAACCTTAATTTCAGCAATGATCCAAAATACAGTGATTAGCTGATTGGCCTACAAAAAAATATATAATCCCTGCACCACTCTATTTCTTTTTTCCACTTTTATATATTACTTTACCTTTAAAGACTGGTCCATATCACCCATACTACTGCCAGCCAGTAAGTAATAAAAATATTTTTCTTCCCTCCCATTAGTTTTAGATATATCTGCTATTGTTGCTGTTGCTACCTGTTGTTACTTTGACCCGATAGCACACACTTCAAAATGATTCAAAGGCTGCGTTAAAGTTTACATTTATTTGGAAACTAAAGTTCTGCTGCTCTCGGCATCTATAGGACTGTTTCAAATAGCTCCTGGGCTTAAAATGACACTTGATAATCACCCGGAAAATATGAAAACAATGTAAATGAATCACTTCCAACTACTAAAAGCAGCTGAAGTCCAGGAAATTGTTCACTGTAAAAGACAAGACAGATGACTCTCTTCTCCACCAGTAGTTGGAGATCAGACGTACCACCCCTTCTTGATTTTCATGAATTAATGAGAGAGAAGGGGCATTGGAAATTGCTACGCTCTTCCAAAAGTTCAACTTTAATTTTAAATGAGTATGCTAGGAAAGTGCTAGGTATTTTTTTTAGCACAAAATGCTGAATGATGAAGGTGCTGGATCACATTGAATCTGCCATAAAATTAGCACACAAGCACTGGCAGCATGTGGACACAGACCCTTGGTGTGGTTCTCATGATGAAAAAGGTCTTTGTTATGAGTCCTCTGTTTTCCATGCTGTTACAGTCTTTCAAGAGAGGCATTAACACCCTTGGTGTGGTGCTACCACCTCTGCTGTACTACAATAAAGTGTTAACAGATTTTTAAGGTGAATTAGCTCTGAAAATTCAAATACACGCACAAGGTTGTGAGAATCCCAGCAGGATCAATACAGCAGAGGAGAAGTAAAGCAGCTGAAGTCTATATCCAACATTTATATCAAAAGCAGCCATTAAAGTGTTCATTTAAAAGTAGTAATGCACACTGGAGATCAATAAAAGGCCCTGCATTAAAGTGCTACTGCTGTTAAATGCCTTCCTAGAAGCATTTAATCAGCTGTTCAATGTAAAAGCCTCTTTGGTCAAAGTTTGCACTGAAAAAATATGGAGCAAAAACTTAATCTAAACAACGATCATTTGTCAGTGGGAAAAAACACAGATTTTATTTTACCACCCCACTTTGAGCCTTGTTGCACACTCATGAGCCAAATTTCATACCTTGTTCCGCTCTAGAAAATTTACAGCTTCCTCCAGTACACGCTCCCTCTGTCATATGTTTCCTTGAGTTGCTGGAGAGCACATATTCACTGTCTAAGTGTTGACAATGCAGCAGTCTTTGACCTTTTAATTCTAAAGCTTTTAACTTCCTGTCGTTTGAAAGCCTGACCTTCTGTGATCAAGGAGATTTACTTGACAGCTTCAATGCAGCTTTGAAATTCCTGGAAACTGCATGCACTTAGTGGTCTGTAATGGATTTGCTCATTTTAATTGCACTTCCATACATACAGTTGATGCTTGTCAAATTTTGAATGAGATCAGGCATTGCAATGAACAGATATTAACAAGTAAACTTACATCCAAACTGGAAAAAAGGGGCTTCACTTAGAAAAGCTTACTGCAATTGTATTTCATTTCTCTCTGTTTCTCATTTAAGTTTAAGATGTTTCTTCTGATCTCTAGAGCAACAAAAGGAAGACAAACCAACTTTCAATTATCCAACCTAAACAGACTTTGAAGGCAGTCAGTGTTAGCCCTGGAGGTCTGCTTGTGCTACAAACACAATCCAGAAGCATATAAAGATTGTAGAGTGGTATATTTCAAAATCTGTCATGGACTCAAAAGCTGCACTCATCAAACATTTAATTTATTTATTTCCTGTTAGGAACCACAAAATAATGTAAAGCCATAAAGTCTACTTTGTAACCCCTGCCATTAGAGGGAAGTAAAGAAATGTGTTGCTTTCATGCTCATATGTAAGTTTAGAACAGAGAAAATAAATGTTAATGAAAGTTGGATGTTTGTATCTAACTTAATGAGCTACTCTCCTATCAGAAAAAATAAAACAGGCTTTGGTTTGGTCCTATTTCCTGTATTAAGTCATTGGATATGGCATTTGAGGCCCATTTGCAGCCTCAGATAACTATAGCAATAAACCACCCATTCTTATGAGCTCTTTCTGACCACCAGAAACAATAAGTCCACTCGAAACTTGTTGTAAAGAGTAGCTTGACCTGACAAAGATGTTTAGCCTGAAGTCAAATATCACAGGAGAAAGAAGAAGAAAAGATCTTTTTGATTTTAAAGCTGTGTTAGTGGACATCCTCTGCTTTTAAAAAAAAATACAGAAGGGCCAATTTATTCTTAGTGTACAGTCACCTCCATGAAGTTTACATTTTTCTCAACAGTTAAAGTGAAGCCCAGAGGTATTAAACACCTCTCAATTTTAAAGTTGGGTTGTTTGAGGTTCTTGACAACAGTCAGTGAAGCGTCTCAAAGGGCTCCCAGCAGGGCTGCACCTTGAGGGAGAAAAACTCAGACTACGCTGCTGTTGTTCTGTTCTACATAAAAACAAGCCATGAAGCTATGTTTGGTCAAATTTACGATTGGATGAAAATTTCAGTGCATTTTATCTTTCTCTAGAAAGTCTCTGTGCTTAGCACTATTTTACAATGCAGCAAATGGCTGTGTTCTTTCGCCTGTGCGCATTGATTTCATCTGCCAAATCTTGTTCTGAAGAACTTCTACATCTGTTTACTCTGGACCAGAAACCCTGTGCATCCACAGTATAAGGAATATCATCATCTTTTGAGTCATAATCAATCATATTTAGGTCTGTATTAGTTTCCTCTGCTGTTGTTGTGACTTCCTGAGTCCATAGAGCGAAACAGTATATCGAGAGAAAAAAACAGTGCAGGCAGAAGGACACACAGCCATTTGCTGCATCGTAATACAGTGTCCAACAAAGAGACTTCCTGGAAGAAGCAGTGTAACCAGATGTTTCTGCTACTTCACTGACTATAGGCAAGTACCTCAAACAGCCCAACTTGAAACATACTGAGCTATCCATCTAAGCTTCAATATATGGAATTTATCACAGTGAAATGTCAAAATTAATTGAAAATGAGATAGTTATAAGGATACTATTTAGTTTGGTATTCATATTATTTAGCTGAGTACTTAGATCAACTAAAATGTTTATTTAAGAGTTTTAAAATCAACAGAAATCCTTAATTATGTACGCATGCAAAAAAAAAATACCCAAATGTTGTGCTCTCAAAAAGAAAAATCTGTATGTATCAGATTGGTTGGCATCCTTTTTACTGATTATCATAAAGCCCAAGTAGGTCAGAGGTCAATGACACGCATGCACGTCTTGGTCTCAGACCTTTTGCAAATCAATGAATTTCTTGCAAGTTAGACAGTGTGCAGGGGTTTATCTTTACATTTGAATGGACCCTTTTTCTCCTACGTACCTGTTCCTTGAATTAGATGTGCAAAGTATTTTTAGATATAATCAAAAATCTGATATCCTGCATCTCTAGTTAAAAGTTGGCTTTCAGGATCGAACTACTTTACAGCCGGGTTGCAGCACAAAGTCTACTTACTGAGAGCTTTCTGCCCCATTATGTGAAATCCATCAATGAAACAAAAAACTGTTGTGTATGGTTTTGTATACATGTATTATGGAGTCCAGTTTTACTTAAACAGTCAGGTAAGCAGCAGAGGTTGGCGGAGCTGACAGCACACCTCACTATGTCATTTTTAGTTATTGATATAATGCTAACTCCGGTTTCTTTGTTTGTAGTAAGTATGCATTGATGTATAGTGTATTCATGCAAAAAAGCATGGTTTGTCTCTCTTTCTGCTCCTTAGTCTGGGCCAAGTTCTCTGCTCTAAAGATGTAAAAACCACCCATTTGTGTAGCAGACTTACTGTGACAAATGGAGTCGCTGATCGGCGTGCATTCAGCCAGCTGCGTCTCTGTCTCCTCATCACAGATGGTGCAGGGCAGGCAGGGGTCGAGGTAGCTTTCTCGGTCCGAGTAGGTATCGTCCACACACTCCTCGCACACTGTGTCATGGTTGTGCTCGCAGTGGGCAAACACACCCTGACCTGCCGGGCACACCGTACACGATTCACACTGGCCTGTAATGGAGCTGAAGAAGTAGTTGTAGTTGCAGATGCAGATGGCATCGTTGGAGTCGGTGCAGGGCGTCTCCATCCTCATCAGGCCGACACACTGAGTACAGGGTCTGCACTGCTCTGTGTGGCTGTAATTCTCCGAGAAAGTTTCACCTGCAGACGAGAGGAGAGGTTGAAGAAGAAGAGACACAAAAGTGAGATGGGGGAATGAGAGAAGGGGCATAAAGCAGGAGAGGTTAGAGGATGGAGAGATCAGGAAATACGAGGAGATAAAAAGAGGGATAAACAGTGCGTTTAATGACATTAATCATGTTTACTGCGCATTCATTAGAAGGGAGGACACATTGATCCACCAGGCTCTGAGTGATTTGTGCTCCGGGACAAGAAAGGTGCTCTTGTGTTGGAGTGAGTCAAAAGCCCGCTGCGCTCATTATGATATCGATCCCTATGTGTTTGTGCTGCGCTGAGTAAACTGCTTTAATCCCAGTCATACGAGAGAGGAGTACAGGTGCATCAACATGCTTACATGGATAGAGGAATCGTAAAAACCCTGTATTTAAAAGTGAACAAGCAATCACTAGAGTATACGTACAGGTTTTAGGGTGATTCACTCCAACTGAAAAGATGGAGCTTTTCTTGGGTGCATGGATAGTTGAGTCTGATTTATGTTTGCAAATAATATAGAAACTTTAATGTTTTCAATGATCATAAATACCATATTTATTATATTCATTTATATAATATTCTGAAGTATGTATTTTCGATATATTGAGTTTAAATAGCTGCACCCGCATTTCTTTTATCTATATTGCATGTCCTGTTCAGGAGCTGCTTGTTACCTTGTTGCTTTGTCAGTTGGAAAGTGAGACAGCTAGCTTGTCAGTTAGCTGGTTGACTTCCCTTTGCAAGTGGCTCTATGATGCTGTTTTTACGCTAGCACATTGTAATTACTGGCATACTTAAATGAAGCAGGTAAAATGTTGACAACTTTTACATGTTAAAAGATATTTCACTTTTAGTTTACAGTTTTATGCTCACCTTTGCATGACAGCAATAAAAAAGAAGCAACCAAATTTATGACATTCTATTTTCCACAGAAGTTTTGCTTTGTATTAAAAATGCTTTATTTTATTGTTGAGGTATTTAAGTTTGGGCCAAAGAGGCAGTTTTATTTTTGCTTATTGTTAAACTTTTGCTTGAATTTTGTGTATGCATAAAGCATGTGGAAAGCACCAAGAAAAAATGCTGTTCTGCAAGTGAACTATAATGAATTCAAATGCCCTAAAACCAAATCAATGCATGTGTCTATTTTCACACCACAACAATGATTTTTTTAATGATCATGACGTGGCAGGCCACCATCCAGCTGTTCAGAACCATGCTGTGCAGAATGTGCCAAAAGCCATGCTGAGTAATCTCCTGGCGATTTTCAATTACTTCAAACATGTCAGATTTGCTCTCCAGGAATGTTTGCATTTAGTAGATTCAGCAGAGCTCATCACAGTGGAGGTACTGACCTCAAATTTGCTTGTTCTTACACTAAGAGTTCCTTGGGGCACAGAGTAATCTATTAATATTGCATGGTTAGATAGAATTATTTTCAGAAATAATTGGATGCCTGCTGCATTATGCATACAGCAAGAGGGGGAGGGGTCTGAGTGTGTGGTTTGTGTGTGCTCCAGTGGTTGAATGAGAAGGGAGGTGGAGGAGGCTAACAGGGATGAAAAAGTACTGCAAGGCTCAGATTCACTATAGAGCTGGCTTCACTTTTCACCAAATCACGTTCTGCTATTTCTGCTGTGTGCATAACATGAGAACAGTCACCTTGACATGGCTGCAGTTCAGACATGAGAAACCTGATTTGAGGTTATGAAGCAATGCTACGAGAAAACAGCAGCATTACACTATTGCCTGTTGGTTGTGTTGCCTAAAGGAATCCAAATAACCTTGCAGAGCAGCAGGATCAGACTGATTCAAAGTCTGTAATCAGGCAGACTCACGTTGCAAAGCTGGAGGCTGAAACGGTCATGCTCAGTCTGGAGAGGCCCTGCCCAATCAGAGTTCTTTGACCTTAAACTTTGCCAATCAAATCAAATTTTCCTTGACACAGAGTAGAGAAATGTGTAAAGCTTTCAGAAAATCATTTACACACTGCATATGTGTGTGGCACACCAGTTGCACGGCAGCTCAAAGGAAAATACTCCAGAGGGTCTTAAAAACAGCTAAGTAGATCGTTGGCTGCCTCTCTCCAAACACTGGAAGAACTACACAAATCCTGCTGCCTCAAAAAAGCTCAGAACATCATCAAGTTCACACCCCGGACAAACTCTGTTTGAACTGCTGCCGTCAGGTAAACGATACAGAGCAAATAAAAAAACAAGGACCAACAGATTTAGGAACAGTTATTATCCAGCAGCAGTCAACACAATCAGTACTAAAGTCATCATCTGATGTGCAATACATACATTCAACGGGTCAGTGCAATATTGACAGAATGTGTGTGTGTGGTCATGGCTCCTGCTTTTTTATTTACTTATTTATTTTAATTGTTTTCAGAATTTATTTTAGCTGTTTTATTCTATATGCACTTTATACATTTAAATGAATGATGAACTGATTTGATAGCACTTTGATTTGGTGTACTTGTTACAATGACGATAAAGATATTCTTATTCTAAAGCTTTTGTTGTGATATAGCAATCCTGAGCAGTGGTTGGACATGACAGTAAATGCCCTTGACCTTTGCTCTATGATCCCTAAAATCTAATCAGTTCACTCCTTACTCAGAGTAGACATTTCTGCCAAATTTGAAAGAAATCCTTCAAGCGTTCTTCAAGTAAAGGGATCTGAAGCAAGGGGTGAACATGAGACCCAGTGACCTTTGACTTTAAACCTTGTAAATCCAATCATTTTATCTTTGACACTGATTGGACAAATGTGTTTAGCTATTAGAGAATTGTTTAAAGCTTGTTTGAGATATAGCATTCCTAAGTAGTGGATGAAAATATGGCTTAATGACCATGACCTTTGACCTATGACATGCAAAATCTAATCCTATCAGTCTCTACTTAAGGAGGGCATTTGTGCATAGCTTGGAGAAATTTCTTCAATGCTTTCTTGAGATATGGCAGAAATAAGCAGGAGGTAAACAAGAGGCCAAATTACCTTGACCTTCAACCTTCAAAACCGGACACAATTACATAAGAATCATAGAGGGCGTTTGGAGATGTGTCAGTTACAGCCAAGGGTGGCGCTTTAGATCAAACAACCCTGATCTTTGACCTATGGCCTTTAAAATCTTTAAAAAGTTTATAAATTAGTCAAAATTAACAGCAATCTAAAGTTTAAAAAAAATGTGCATAGAAGTCTTGAGAAATTTTGTTCACAAGCAAGGGGTGAGAATACAAGACCCACTGACCCTGACCTTTGACCTATAACATTCACATTCTGCATAATTTACCCTTGAGACACAGTGGATATTTGTGCAAAGTGTGGAGAGAATCCCTCAAAATGTCCTTAAGATATCATCAGAAGAGCTGTCAGGAATGGGCAACCATAAAACATAAATACCTCTGGCCCTGTCTATTTCCTGGGTAGATCCATTGAAAGTCTTGTTTTTGAGACAAATTTAGGTCTTAGAACTGTGAAACTACACCAGTAAATGCTTGTATCACAAATTAAAGCAGGCAGCAAGTCGATACTTGTTAAAAATCTCCTCAGTGATAAATCTTTGGTGCTGGGTGGAGCTGTAAAGAAAAAAACACATGGCTGTCTTGAACTTATTTTTACGCAACTCCTATCTGCATTTGCATATGTCTGAGAAGGGGTGTTTTTCCTGAGAGCTGCTTAGTGGGTGATGTGTTGAGAAACAACATATTGTCAGTGTGAAAAGCCCTGCAGCAATGTCCCAGAACAAGCGTTACGCCTGGTGAGTAAACACTGGCACACACTGAAGCTCTAAACACCTTGTAAACAGCAGCATGGCTATGAAGCTATGGATGAAGGTTGTCACATTATACAGGCAGCCTGAGGAGAGCAGAGGGAGGAAATGATACGGGAGCTGGGTAGAGAGGGAGGAGAAAGACAACATTGGCTTGGTTTGATTAAATGAGTCTCTGAGTAAATTTGGAACATTCTTTGAGGGTGGTCTCCTTAAAACATGACCGTGAGATCAAAGTGATGAGGCAGTGCTGACATAGAACGAAAGGGGGGAGGGGCAGGGATGTAAGTGGGTCCAGTTTTCTTCCTAAAAATGCAAACACACCATGACGAGGGGGGAATGATGCACCAGAATTATATCTTGATATGTTTTGGCTTAGTGTAATGAATGTTTCATTTACACTTTTCAAAATATTTTGGAAAACTTAATATTGCTTTATTATTTCGACCCTTTGGTAATACCCAATTGGTATTGTATTTTATATTGTAGTCACCTTAACAATGGGGTACAACTTGTAAGGATCATGCATGCATGTAATGAGCACCACAACTAAACGTGTGGGTAGTGCTCCCCAAAACTGTACAGAAATCTCCTTTTGCCCTGAAAGAAAGCCTGTGGTACATATAACCGTACATATTCATGACAGTACTTCAAAACTGGTTTGAATGGCAAAACAAAAAAATATATTACGATGGACTAAAGATATCAATAAGTTTGCTCAAAGGAAAGAGCAGCTTTTCTGCTTTTCTTTTCCTTTGTCATGACCCTCTGCTCGCTGAGGGAAAGCATACCTAATGATCTGGCCAATGCTGAGCTGGTCTGTGACTTGTCAATGTAATCTTGTGGATGCATTAGCACAATAATGCTTTAAAGGTTTTTTCTTATCTCTTTCTTTTAACTTCTAATAACAAATGTCCACCATGACACATATATGGTCTGATTTAGTTTTAGAGTTCAAACAGTCAAAGGTCAAGGGGCCAGTTGGTCTCTCTTTGCTTTTGAATATAACCTTGTGAATACAATATCTCAAAAGAAACTTCAAGTTTTTGTCTTAAACTTTGCACAGTTGCCAACACTGAATTATAAATGAACTGATCACTTTCCTCTTAGAACTGAAACAGAGGCGAGTGACGATGTGACACTGACTAAACGGACAAATAACAGACCTCAGAGCTAAATGGTTATTTAAATTTGTGAGCTGAAAGCCTTTGTTTTCTTTGCAGTCAGGCTCAACCAGTAAATCCCTGCTCATTCATTTCAATTATCCCACAGCGCGCAGGCTTCCTCGCTAATTTTGACTTGCATGCATGAGCCCCTTTCCACTCCTTGTGTGTAAACAAATCTAAATGCGACCATATGCACAAGGAAGGTGAGGAAGAGTGTGTGTGTTCAGGAGTTTGTGTGTGTGATTTATGTGTCAGCGCTTTCATCTTGGGGCTAAAAAAAGAAAGTAAAAGGTCATCAGGAATCAGGTGGAGAGAGTCTTCTTTAATAAATGATGACTTTTTCTCTAATTGTCCCCAACTGAGCAATGACCGGTGCATCCTAGCAATCTGTTTCCATGTTCAGCAGTGAAAAAAAAAGGCAGTTGGTCAAAGATGTAGCTGTGCACTGGGGAGATGATGCACTCAAAATGTGCCACCTCAGCCCCTTAAGACCCTCCTCAAAACACTGATGTGTTTCGGTCCCATTAGTGTCATCAATAATGTAGCTGTGGATGGCCTTGAGGCTGCCCCTTGATCTCTACAATCAGCACTTTAGGTGTAAGCTTTTAGTGAGGGGTGGTCACTTCTCCCACTCAGTGTAGTGTCACCATCTACATTTCACCGGAAACACAGTTTTGGTCCTTGTGCTGTGCTGACTTTGGATAAAGTATCACTGTTTGGAAACGCTGCGTGACAGCTCCACTTGCCTTTCTAAACATGAAGCATTTTGCCTGGCTTCATTGGTCCATTTAGCTTCCTTGCTGATTTGAAACAGGTGTTTTCGGATGTTACCGAAGCTATTATTAGCAGAGCAAGGAAGGAAAGCTGCTGTTGTATCCTGTCCAAAATGTCTTGTTTTCTACCTTTGCCCTGAAGACCTGCCAAGGCTAAACCTCTATTTCCCCTTTTCCTCATCCCACATGATCCAAAGTTGGAGGGGATCTTCTTAAAGGGCTATTTAGGTGTTTATAAAGTGTTGTTGCATGAGGTTTGTGTCAATGGTAACATCACTCGCTACAGTGATTCTGATCAGCTCTGCCCCTGGCGTGGAGGCTAGGTTATACATTGCTGGATAGGGCTAGAGCTCCGTGTGATTTACTTAAGGTAACAGCAGTGTTTGGGTGTTTGTACACTGCACTAGTCAGATTAAAGTGATTTAATTTTCCATTAGCAAGTTTTTTTGTTTGGCACACAGTATAGCCTACATGTCTCTCAGCCTGGAGGGAGGTAGAACCAAAACAAAGGGGACTGCCAGAAAAAAGTAAAGCACAGAGTGCACAATAACCCAAATGCTGTTTCATCATTTCGCCCTCACTTAAAATTCAGTAAATTACATGAAGCTCTTGGCCCCATCTGCAGAGATGTAAAGACTAACTTCTGTGTTATTTCTTTTGTTACAGGGCAGAGCTGATCAACGTCATTCCATTAAAAACCACACTGACCTACAGGCTTTTTTTGTCTTAGATCTTGAGTAGTTTCTAAAAGTCGTGTCTTCCCTTAATGGTTCACATTTAGGGCTCTAATTTCCTGGCGCAACTCAGGGTGGCGCAGGGTGGCGCACCACCGTGCGCAGCCAATTTGGCAATTTGGTAGACCGGCTGTGCCGAGATGGGTGTGACGGCGCACCAGGGGGAGGTGTCGACAGATTCAGCTTGGCGCAGTGACAATTTCGTGCCAAAAAAACTCGCGGAAGGCGCGCTGAAAGCTCGCCAGCTCCAACCTGGTCTATTCTCTGCGCACCCCGGGCAGTGGTAACTTGGCTGACAGGCCCACAGTGCACACACGTCACCAAAACCTCACAGGCAGGTATCCAGAGTGTCAGGCACATTTCAGTGCAATAAACAATCACAGCAACCACTATTTAATGTAACCGTCTGAACCAGCACATACATTTGAATAAATATTAATTGTCCCGTCACATCTGATGTCAGATCAGAGACGTTTGTCATAACTAACGAGTTCACATCTCTCAAACCAACCACAAACAGCCACATCATCCGATACGGAGTATCCGGCTTCTCTCATCTCATGAAATTCAAAAGAAAAGAAAAAAGAGAGAGACGCTCGCTGGATAAATGTCAGTCACTCTGTGTCTTAAGGATTACTTGTGATTGCCCATTTTTCTCTCTTTTAATCTTTATTCGTAACGTGATCTAAAAAGATGGAGTACATTATTGCAAGGAGGATGAGGAGGAGATATATTTTCACCTAAGGTTCTGCTATTTGGCGATGACAGACCAGGAATGCAGGTGGATCACAAGCATGGTGAATGGATTAGCCTGCTACTGGGTTTAAATATAATTATCACTTAATTTTGTACTCATATTTATGACACAGGAACAGATTATATCTGTCCCACGAGGTGGTCCACACGGTGGCGTGCATAGTGTCCTCCGTTGCGCAGCCCGGTGACCCCTGCGCTCTCCCAGTTGCTGCAAAAGTGACAGCGGCTCTGACCTTCTTCACCACCGAGGAGAAATTGTCACTGTGCCTCACCCACGGCGCATTTAAAGGAGAGGAGAGGCATTCATTTGATTGGTGAAGATTACACTTGGCTGTGTTAAACCCAGACACGCCTCCTCTCCTCCCTCTCCGCCATTTGCGCCGGTGGGAGAGACGGAGGCGTGGGTGCGCCTCCCTGCGCCAGACTGCGCCGTGAACGAAACTTGCAAAATGCCCTGGACACACCCCGTTGGCAGGCGCAGGGGCGGCGCAGGGCAGGTGTGCCCCGCCTGCGCCTGGTCTACGAAATTAGAGCCCTTAGTGCTAAGAATACAGGGTTGCATGCTGACATGAAAGCAAGTCACCCCAAATTTACAGAGCTATTTTTCTCCCAGCTAATGAGATAAATTTCAAGTCAAAGTAAAATTAATTGGTTCATTTTAAACAAAAGGCAAAAAACAAAATAAAGCTAGGGGGTTGTATCATAGCATTGGTGCAGTGTACACTATGTCCATATGGTTAAACTTCTTCCCCCAGTGTGTTAACATGCAAAGTCAGGTAAAACCGCGTCATTTTCAGGAGTGCAAACGTGAAAACTGCCTAAGTGAAGCAGGTCCAGTTGTCTTGTCTCCCATGACAGCCTAGAAAAGTGGAATGGGCTGATAAATATTTCATCGCTGCTGATGCTGGCACTTGCACCAAGCCAGGATCATCGGGGAGGGGGTTGGGGGTTCCACTGAAAGGAAGTAGGGAATTAGGGGGGTCATAAATAAAGATTCACCCATATTTACCGTGAAACAGGAAATGGATGTGTTGGATTCAGCTCTTCAATAATTCATTTCTGCACTTTAGAAAGAACTTATTTATAGGTTTAGTTTTTCAGATAGGGCCAGAGTTTCAGCCTCTCATTTCTACTTCGAGGTAAATCCCATTCAACGGTTTTTTAGTATTTGCTTATGTGGACCTCAGGTACATTAGGATTTTATCTCCTAAAACAAAAACAATATTGAAACCAATAAAAATGCAATCACGCCGGAAATTAATGCAACCTCGTGGGTATTTGAGTTTAATTGTAGGGTGTTATCAGTGGTGAATACGTTCCTGTACAGCGGAGCAGGGTAATTGTTTGCTGTTGGAGGCACAATAGGCTTTTCAATATGGTTTAATTAGCTGGATCAAATGAGTAAAGATGCACTGATGTAACAGTATGCATGATGAATGAGTAGATCGTGTCCTTTGGTGCCTGGCTCTCTAATACCATTTTATCTGCTAATACAGACGATGAGTCATAGCAATAGGGAGGGGGTGAAGGGAAAGAGAGAGGGGACAGGGGGGTTCTGGCTGGCAGAAGCAAGTGCAGGATTGGGAAAAAAGAGGAGACACGACAAGAGCTGGGGATTCGCTCGAGAGAAGGGATTGTGTGAAAAAAAATATATATACATCTGTGAGTCAGGAGTTTCAGTCTAGAGGAAATGAAGCTGACTTGCCATTTGTGCATCACTGAACAATATTTACAGCAAGAAAATGAACAAAATAAAATCCATCTGATGTGATAACAAAGACTTTGAGTCCTATTGCATGCCTAGGGAAGCATTTTGGTAATGAAGGTGTCTTTCCTGTTTTCCACCTAATGCATTACTAATTTTTCACATTGTTTACAACGCAAATGTAGATAAACACCCTGAGTTGCTGAGGAGTGGTCATGTCACAAAACTGGTGCAGTCATAATTTGGGGATGCATAAAACAACTGAGCCTTAGACCACTTAAAACCTGAGTTTGTCATGCAGTATGTCTCTGATGTTGAGGGGATGTATTACCCTGAATTTCTGCATTGTCTGTCTGTGTAGTTTCCCATCTGAGCCACTACTTTGCTCCAACAGATGGCGCATATCCTCGCCTATTTTAATCCACAGGACTGGACTATATGTAGAGCACAACACAGCTGAGTGCAGTCCTTATTAGCTTGAAAAACAAAGTCGTAAGATCACAAGAAAATGACAACTTCACAATGCAATTGAATTGTAAAATTACAAGATAACAGGAAGAGAAATGTGTAAACAACAGGTTATGCTGCCTGCCCAATATCACTTAATTGTCTGCATCAATATTATTTCCACTATTTCTGCTGTATTTCAAAATTCTGGGAGCTCTGAGTTTTCCTGTTTTGGCTCAGTCAGCTTGGCGGGAAAATTGGCACTGCGTTAAAGCAGCTCCTGCTGAACATAAACTTTGCACGTATTTCCAGCGAACCAGCCCAGAGGTGTGCTGCTGGCACACGTGGTTGACTGACTGCGGCGCAGTCTGTGGAAACGGAGTGATTGACGAGACTGGGGGGCGATTTGCAGTGTAGGTGTTCACAGTGTGTGCACTCATTGTCTGCCTGCCCCATTCATGCTGCCATTTCAGTTTGTGTCAATGACGTTACCTGTATATGATGATGTAACTGCGCACCACTGCTGAACTTTTGATATGCCGGAACACACCTATGCATATTCCAACTATACAATCCATCTTCTTTGCGCTCCCTCCTGCTTTTGCATCCAGATAAATGTGCTATCGTAAAATCAAATGTGAACAAAAACATCTCAAATCAGTGTGTATCCCTGGCTTCCAAATCAGCTTTAAGCAATAAAGATAGAACCTGTGATTCAGTTGTTTGTAAAGATTCAATCAGTTTCCTAAAGCAACTTGATTTAACTGATTTCCTGCAGCAAACTGTCCAAAGCAACATTTGATTATGAATATTAATTAGCCTGGCTTACTCACTGCCGGTTTGACTGGATTTTGAACAACTCTGAGGAAAGCCAACCACAGGTCTTCTTTTATTCCTTACATCATTTTTAACCTTTTCCCCTGAACCTATTTTGGTAAATTTTATGCCTTCAAATTTCCATTCCAGCATTGACTTTGTAGTGGAATTGACTTGCTATTTTTTATCTATTACCCTGTGGCACCGTCTTGCTCTAAATGGAGAGAATTGGCTCTGTGCCCTTGTGTCCAATGTTGCAACACCTGAGTTCCCCTGAGGCAGAGAATAGAAAAACTTCAAAGGGGTGAAATCAGACGGACTTCAGATTCTTAATAACATTACACAACACAGAGATTAGCATCTGTTTTGCAAAGAAATTCAAGAACAATTAGAGTATCCGTTTTTTTTTGAGCGCCAACAACAATCCAACCAGCCTGCAGGCATTCCTGCACAACTTAATACATTCCTGAAAATGAGATCCACTTGATTGTTGTTGGGCTTTGTTGTACAGGAGATGGTTTACGTGTGTGTCTGCATGTTTAAAAGTGATCAAATCTATTCAAGTAGAAAGTGCTCGATAAAAGCTCTGCCATATGTCAGTCAAGAAATCTTCAGTTGCAGATGTTTAAGCTCTGAAATGGTTTTAAAAAGGTACCCCTTCAGTGTGCTTTACTGTTGTCTTGTCCCTCCTGACCTATTTGGCAATGCTCTTGACCTATACTTTGACGTTTGCTTAGCTCTCTGACATACAACGACATCTTAAAGGGCAAGAAAGAGCTGCAGGAACAGGTCACCAAAATACCACAAGATTAAGAAGAGCTCAACTGTTTGCAGCATTTGCTCTTCTTCTCTTTCTTCGTGATGTTGCACTGTTGGCACCTCTCCCAGCTCAAGGCTATAGAGCAAGTGTTAATGGTTTGCAGCCTGATCAGAACACATTTTGACCCAGTTATGAGCATCAGACATATGAATTTCTGCTTTATTTCTCTCGACACTTCATAAAGGCAAAGTAGACACTTTATACAAATTGGACGATGGGAGTTTACTTTGGCCTTAATATGCTATTTGTGGAGTTCAGGGGCAAGAAAATAATTAAAGGATGGAGTGGATGTGACACTAGAGAAGATGCAAGTTGTACGAGTAAGAAAGTATGTATGTATGATTTAGCTGATGTGGAGTTTTGCAGCTTCACATGCACGTATAACTGTACTTGATTATCTCCATATTGATCGTAATCCAGTTATGTTTGACACTTTTCAGGAAACAGAGTCCCGGAAAGATCTTGCACCAAAAGTTACTTCATGATTTGTTTCAGGGTTGCTTCATCCAAATCAACAAATCGAAAACAGACTTTATACAGACTGTAAGCAGATTTCATTTGAACCACATTTTTACAAAAGAAAAATTCGCTTGCACTGAGGTTTGTGGACGTCATTAGTGGCAAGACATGTCTCTGTCATGTTTTAGATCTTTGGACTCCACAGAGAGAGATGTATCAAAGGCTTTGAATATGATAATTGTTGGTACAAAAGAAGGACAATTAAGTTTAAAAGGGGAAATGAGGTCAGAGAACTTTGCTTTTAATTTAAAGAAATGTTCACAGTTGTTTAACCCTTGTAAATCCAAGCCATCCTCTCTTTTTTGTAATACTGCATGTGAAACCTCAAAAATGTCAAGCACAATCAAACTATTGACACGTGTTTTTTAGAACAACCCTATCGAACTATTTAAGCTATAATGATATTAATGTATTAAAAGTAGGGTCGTCAATAGTTTATAAATTTATGTTGCAATTAATCTTCAACTTTTGATAATTAACTCAAAATCAATCAAATTTAATTGCACATTTATTTGTACTTAGTTTTTTAAGTTTTTATAGTTAAGTGCAGATTGATAAAGTGCATCAGTTGTTGACAGTGTATTGATACACAAATTGGATGAATGAAGATAAATGTGGTTTATGCTGTATATTTTAGATTTATTTTCACTTAAACTGATGCTCCAGTGAAACATTAACGTGATTTGAAACGCTGACTTAGAGGTAGGAGGCAACTGCAGAGGCCGTATTCTGTCAAATACACTATTTGATCCTGCTGTTCATTCAAAAGTGTGCTAAAGTTATCCAAAATTCAGAGAACTGAATTTCACTGAGAACTGTGGTCACTGTGGACATTTTTATGAAACAGTTGAAGACCCATCTGTTCAGATGAGCCTTTGTCTAATTCATCTTTGTTATTTTGTGTATTGTATAGTTTTTATTTCTCATTTACCCTGCATGTTAAATGTAAAGCACTTTGTGGCCTCTGCTCTAGAAAGAAGATATATAAACAACCTTCACTTACTTACTAAAGTTCATGTCCAAGTTACTCAGTGATGTCCAATGATCCTGTGTTGATGTGACAGAATTTACACTATTCAGGAGCTCACCTTTAGATGATTTCTCTATGTGAGTAAAAACCAGTAAAGTTATCTATTAAGATAACAAAATTTATTGTGAAACCTGTCTTTGATGTTGTTTTATTCTGTAAATTGGACTGGCTTTAGCCAAGGCAACTTCACTTCCTGTTTAAATTACACTGCCATTATTTTGAAGGGCAAAATAAAGAAGTTGTAAGAGGCAACATTACATAATAATATTTATGAACTCAGCAATATGCATTTGAACTTGACGAGTCACTTTTTTTTTTTAAATTAGGCGAACTTATAAATTAATGGAAGCAAAAAGCAATAATTACCACCTTCTACAAATTCTGTCAGCTGCAAGGGATGGTGATCCCTCAAAGGTTTTACAATGGCTGAAAATTTCAGAACTTGTTGCTCTGTACAACAATGGATGCAATATCAGGCTATTCCTAAATTGATTCTATATATATATATATATATATATATATATATATATATATATATATATATATATATATATATATATATATATATTTAAAGTTTTAGAACAGGGCTGTCAACTTATAACTGATATTCCAATATCTGTTGAGGGTAAAAATCTGTACTTGATGTGTGAGAAAATGTTCAAAACATAAAATAAACAGCAGAACATTACATTAAGGCACTTAGAGCAGTGAACCACTTGATCCAGCAGAGGGCGCTCCCAGCACAACCCATTCATCTAGTGCCCTCTTGACCTCAACAACAGCTGCATCTTGTCTGCTGGAAACCAAGCCGCTCTGAGCAGACAATAACAACAACAAAACATATGAGGAACATAGTGGAAGCACCTTGGGCTCCTCTGTGTGTCAATAATGTGCAAAGCAGCTGGCCCACTACAACAAATCTGCAGACTTTTACCCATCGCTCTCCAGTGGTGCCTTGTGCTCAGCCCAGCACTTCCACGTTCTTCTCGGCAGCTGCTCCCACCAGAGGTGCAGAAAATGACCATAACGAACGAGATTGCAAGATCATATTAGAGGACATGGCCTCAGGAAAGGTTAATACTACAAGAAAGTGTTCTGTTAATACTACAGAAATTCCTCGTGTATGTTGAAGGGTTAAAAGCATACACAAAATATGCTAAAAAAAATGATCAGTTTTGATTTTTGGAAACAGTTGCAGTCCTAGTAAAGTACATAGTAATATAGAATTACAACTAACTGTCAAGTATGACAGCATAGCGTTTTTATTTTCTAAAAAGTACTTTTACTTTCCCCTGATTTTTGCACTTTAAACTTTTAAGATAAAAGATTTTGCACAACAGTGACAATATATCAATCAGTTGTTGAAGCCAATTTTACCAACTAATTAATACTATATTAAAGATGACCAAGGAGAAAGTGATTCCTTTATTTATTTGTTTGTTTGTTTTTTATGTTTAGAATCACATTACAAATTTAACATTTAACTCTGTAAAGCATAATAACCTTGGTATGAGCATTTCAATGTAAATTAGATGCAAACAATGATAAATATGTACTTACTGTCCAAACACTGGGCGCAGACAGTCTGTGAAGCGCCACATTCCTTCACCACTCCCTCTCCCGGTGGACACTGCTGGCAGCATTCCCCGCTGTCTGTGTACTGGCCGCTATCACAGGGGAGCAGCAGCACCGCCCGCTCCGACTTAGATGCCAAGACTAACGCCACCTGGCACAGCGAGACAGAGGTACAATGCATCAGAGGAGTAAATATACAGGTATTGAGAGAGAAAGGGAGCAAACTTTCACTCAAACTCACACAGCACAGGGCCACGATGACTTACACAGCCAAACAAATTGATGAAAATTACTGCCAGGTGTACAACCTGTTCCTTAAATCCAGCTGCAAGCAGTATTCATCATAAATCATGTTGTCTCCACCTTTATTAGACACACTTTGAACAAGGCAGACGTCTAAACTGCCCTAATAGCTGAGTTGAAGACACATCAGCTCTAATGGTAAACTTATGAAACGCAATCCAAGGCAGTTACTATAAAACCATGTGCTTGTGACATTTTACACATGCCCGTCCTAATTACCGTCTAAAGGTGAGAGTAGGAACCTCTGCTTCCAATCACTGGCACACAGCATACATATTCTCATCTTTCTCTCACTGCGAAGACTGAACTCCTGAATGCTGTAAAAATCATCACCCACTTAGAGCAGTATTTTTAAAGAGGCGAAAGGAAAAGATGCCCTCAAGATCTAAAATTGGGCTTCAGAATTTCTTAGAGACATTCTTTGCAATTTCTAAGTATTTAGCCCTACGAAAAAAACAACAAAAAAGTATTTCTCACAAACTTAAATTATGTACTTTTCAAGGATATCAATATTTGTATTTTTTATATGGTTACAATACTGTTTATTTCGATATCTCTTAAAAACACAATGTGTCTTGTTTGTTTTGATTCAAGAAACAAAACTGTTTTTTAAATTTACAACTGCATTTTTTTTTCTTTCAGTGAGAATTTGCTTTGACTGTAACTACAAAAATATACTTGACTGATATTGTTTAACTCTTGGGACTTCACTCTTTTTTCACAGCACCATGGGGACCAAGCTGGGATACGAGTGTCCACACTGTTTCTTTTTTACAAACTCATTCAGATTTCTACAAAGAAAACAACCCCTTCTTTAAACAATAACACACCACTTATGCTTACTTGCATACTTAAATCATTGACTTAGTGGGGACTTTGTGGATTTTTTTATTTGTTGTAACAATGCTTCTTGGCATTGAATCTCGTACTGTTGGAAAGCCTGTTTATTTCCCTTTTGTAATGGTGCCTTATTTGTAAGGAATATGCATTTGTGGTCTGCACAACAGAGCTGAGTATGGAGACTGCCCCATGAAAAGTTTGCCAAATCTTCTGCACCACTGCTTAACAGCTTATTCTACTCTTGTTTGGTGGATTGGATGATTGAAGTCTGGAGCAAAAACCTCATGCTGGTCACCATAGACACTGCTAGGGGATGGCATCACATTTGTCAGCCTGCATTTGTTGCAAATCAGCCAACATGGTTGTGTTAGTCACTCTGGCACAAACAGCACACCCAAGCTGATCCCACAAGTGTTCAATGGGGTTGAGGTCAGGACTGCGGGCAGGTCATTCCACCCTCTCCACTCCTAAATTCTTGAGGTAGTCTCTAATAGACCCCTCTCTGTAGGGATGAGCGTTGTCATCTTGGAGGATATCAGTCCCAGACTATGGAGATATAGGAATGACTCTGGATGCAGAATCTCATCTTGATGTCGCCCCACATCATCACACTGCCTCCACCAAAAGATGTTGCTCCGTTGGTGCAGCAATCAGCAAAGCATTCACCGTCTTTCTCCAAACTCTGACCCTATGAGGCAAACTCCAAGTTCCAGTGCACATATCTCCGACACCTGTGCAAACATTCCTGGTGGTGATGGCAAGTCTCCTGGCAGCCCTATGAGACCCAAGATTCATATCGTCCAGCAAACCTTGACTGCACATTGGTAGAAAACTGCTTGTGCCCTAAGTGCTGACATGGTTCGTTTGTGGTTTCTAACATCCCCTGTTACATGGAACTTAGCCTTCAGTTTGGAGACGGTACCAGGGCTCACTTTTCATGTAATCGCACGAACCCTATTGAGATCAGTCAAACATGCAAATAATTAAACATGCCAGTTCTTGGAGAAGACACCAAGTGAGCACTGTAGCAGGGGAGACAGCTGACTGGGGACACAGGAGCTCAAAACAAGAGTCAAGAGTAGAATAAACTGTTAAGCGATGGCTGAGAAGATCTGGCAAAATTTTCATGGGGGCAGCATGCATACTCAGCTCTGCTGCTTGTCCCACAAATGCATGTTCCTCACAAATTTGGCACCATTATAAAGGGAAATTGACAGGTTTTCCAACAGGATAAGATTTATTGCTAAGATCCATTGTTAAAACAACGAAATCATCTACCAAACACAAATTTCCTTATTTTGTGCTCAGTTCACTTAAAAAAATGTACCTTAAAACTTTATTTACTTGAGTTTGACCTAACTCCTGCTGTATATAAAGAAGTTGACAGTTTATTCATTGTCATAATTTTGAACCTCAAATCAATATCTGCAATTTCAATTACTATGATATTTTTTATCTTGTAATAAATAGGGAATAAAAGCAATTTTGTATCATTATTGGTCATTTTTTTTATTTTATTTTATTTTTTCAAAGTGGCCTTCTGTACATGTGTGCTTGTGCTGCTTTTACTTACAAACACCCATTTTTCAGCCAAGTAGGCCTTCCCTCTCCCTGAATCCTCAGCTGAAGTCATAAAGTAATTTCCCCATTAGATAAAAAGACACTTTAAGCTCCTGCAGCTCCATTCTTATTTGCATTTCAATGCACTTTTTATCACCTTGAATACCTACAGACTGTAAACAACTTCTCTTGCTGTCTGTCTTGCCCCCCCCCCGACATCAGAGCAATTTTTAGACTGATTAACTGCCTTTTATTTACAACTTACATCCCCTTCATCCTTCCAAATTGTCAAATCTACCCCAGTTATAACCATTTCCCTCTGCCTCCTTCCCTTTTTGCACTTTCTCGTCTCCCTCTGATATAAATGCCACGCAAAAGGACTGATGCTTGTTCCGCTCGTGTTTTGCAATGTTAAATAAAAGGAATTCAAAAAGCCAGACATTTTTTGAACAAAGAAAATCATCATACTGAAACACTTTGAAGTTCTGTGCCTCCATTATGTAACCAAGCAAAAGCTCATTTCCACTTACATTTGCTGAAACATCAATCCAATCTTTTCTGTCTTTCTCATTCGGCCCTCCTCTCCTCAGCTCTCCCCCTCCTTCCCTCTCTCTACCCCTCTCTCTGTGCTGTCCCTGCTTTCATTCAGAAACAGATGTAGAGTGCAGCCAGCAGCTCTCCTTCTTCGTCTCTCTCAATTCTTGCTCAATATTGCCCTTACTTCTCTCACTCTACATTTTGATTTGGAGCCATAGTCTTATCATTTCTGCACAGATTTAAGATTTATTTGAGCATTCCATCAATGCCAAAGTCACGATTTCACCTTCAAAAATGAACTTTGGCTGAAGCTCAAATCCTCAAAGGATTCCCTCTTACATCTGCGTAGAAAGATTCATGTCCCTGACTCCCTTTCCTGTGACATCTACCTGGAATTTCACTCAGCTCAAACATAGATTGATGGCAAATTCAGCAGGAAAATTACCTCAGCAGCAGCACGATGCAAAACAATTATGCACACACACTAAAAAAACATACGGTGACCCAGCTGTGATATGCTTGGTTTGTCCTCGTCCAAAATTTCATGGTCAATTTGAGAGTTTATTTCTAAATTTAATTCCACCAAAGAGCACCCGCCCGTTGCCATCCTTCCAACCAGCTGTCATAACAGTGTCCCCTCTCACTCTCTCACTCTCTGGCTCTCCGGGGCTGTTCATATGATGACTGAGTGCCTCAGCCCAATTAGACCAGCTGCTGTGGACATACCAGAGCGATGGAAGGATGTGCCCTCTAGTCTGTGCCTTATCATACTTCGTCTTCTGTTATCAACTTTTTCACATTATTAGAGAAACCTCATGTTTTCTGCCAAAATTAAACCAAGCTCATGTTAGATGAGAAATTAATTAATCAAGCTACATTCTATAAGCACCATCATCTTAATCTCTTCTTTAAAAAAAAAGTTGAAATCAATTTTTTTAACTCATTAAAGTTTGACTTAGTTGCCTCAAGCTTCTCATAGATATCAGTATGCAATACCATGTAAGATGGAAATTTCACATTTGCAGATGTAAGGGACTGCTGAGCAACTTTTCCTCCTACCTGCAGAAATGGCCTGTTTATAAATTCTGCATGTACATGTTTGATTAAAGTCAGGTGTCAGGTTCAGGTTACCTTCTTTGAACTCGTGTGTAAACTTGTTTTGCAACCAGAGAGATAGAGACATCCATTGTAACAAACAAATTACAAAACAGATGTAACACAGAGCAGCATAACAGAGGAAAATGTACATATACTGACCCCAAAAAACACATTTTTCAAATAACAATAAAATGATAAAAGGCTTAAGCTTCCAAAAATCAGGGCAGAAGATAAAGACATACATTTTAAAAAATCAAGTTGACGACTTTGTCAATAAAGCCAGGATAAAAGCAAATTAAGACTGGGATAAATAAATATGTATGTGCAAATATGGCTACAGCTTGTTTAGCTCAGTTAAAGCAGCAGTATTGTTTTGTTCAACACCCTGGGACTAAAAACCTCCATCAAGAGGAAGTTGTTAAGTTATCATAGATTTTCATACTTGTCCCTAATCTTTAACTGATCTTAAAGTTGCCACCTGTAAAAGCTGCTTAAGAAATGTTACATTAGTCCTTTAACAGAAGGTAAAGACAGTAACACAGCACTGAAACAGTGGACATTCTTATGGAAATATCACAGCCATTACAGAACAGGAGTGCTCCAAGAGCACAAACCTCTGCCAAGACATTTCAAAATGTGGAAAACAGCCCTGTCTGGCAATGTTAACAAATCCTTGGAAAAATTCATGGGTCCACCTCCAGATCCAGATCACAACCAAAAATACACAATCTACTCCTTATGCCATGACCAGCATTCCCTAAAAATGTCATCAAAATCTGTTGAGAACTTATTGAGTTGTTGCAAAAATGTGGAAAACGGCCCTATCTTGCAATGTTAACAAGACTTTAAAAAATCCTAGATCCATATTTGGATTCAGATCATAAACAAATAAGATCAGTTACTTCTTCTGCCATGACCAACATTCCCTGAAAATTTCATCAAAATCTGTTCATGTCTTTTTGAGTTATCCTGTTTTACAAACAAACTCAAACACTGGTAAAAATGAAAATCACAACACTGACGTCAAGATTAACTTCAGCTATTTTGAGATATGAAGCTAAATAATCAGTCTCCCATAAATATTTGACATTGCTTTTCATCTCTTTTATTAGTAAGATTTAAGAAACTGAAATTAAATTAAATTAAATTAAATTAAGTTTGGACCAGATAGGTGTAGCTGACCCCTCTTGGTTGTAATAGGCGCTCAAAGTGAGGGATCGTAGTGTTGCCAATACAAGGCTATTCAGCATCTTTTGGTTTATGACATTATGTTCAGTGCGATGACAGTCTCACAAAATATTAAATAAATCAAAAATAACGCATTCATCAAAGCTTTCATCAGTGATACATGCATTGTCAATTCAGGGCTGTTATGGATAATCCGAATACCAGCTCAGCTGATAATGTTGCAGATACAGTACACCCTCATTGCTGTTATTTCTCTTATGTTTGATCATGAAAATGCATCAGTTATCAGACAGTGTTTTTCTCCAGATCAAAACAAAAATCTTCTCTGAATCAGTGAGTTTGATGCCAGCAATCACCTGATTTGACACAACAGATAATGATCTGCACATTTGTATGTTAAACCAGTGCATCTGTACATCCATAGATTTCACTCATTCTACAAAAATTAGCAAAGAGGCAGCAGATAGATCTTAAAAAACATCTAAAATGTCTCATATATTCGCATAATCAGAAAAAAATGAAGACAGCCACAGCCAAAGATGAGCAAAAAGCAATCACATGACCTCTAAAGACCTCACATACATCATTGATCCTTGTTAACAATTTTTAATATGATACTATGACTGTAATTATTTTGTTGATTAATGTCTAAATATCTGGTACCACTGTGCATCTCTACAAGCAGAGGATCACTGCCGCAGCTGTGACAGCCCCAACCAGTGTTACCATAACATCAAGTTTTGATGAGCTGGTGAATTCCATCAGGATCTAAAACAGGGATTCTTGAACCTTTTACACCGTACTACAGAAATGAATGAATTAAAAGAAATGATGAAAAAATGAAAAAGAAGACTATAAAGTGTCTTGAGATAACATGCCTCCTGGCTTGGTGCCATGCAAATAAAATCAATTGATTAAGATTAAGTGGTAGGATTTTTCTCACACTTTTCCAAATTTGGTTAGACATGTCTTCACTTTGAAATCCTATCAAAAATTGTTCCAATATCTGCCTGACATATTCAGCATAGATTAGTCATCATTCAATCCATTCAGCAATAACATATTCAAATCTAAATCTAAATGTTAAACTTTAGCTCTGCACCTGCATATTAGTAGGGAGAAAATGTGCATTAGTCCTTTAATAGGACATATAAAGGGGGAGACACCACAGCATTGATACGGCATATATTTTAACAACATTGTCATGTAATGTAGGTATCACAAGCATTCTAGACGGGTAAATAACACATCCAAAAACAATGAAGCCAGGATAAACTCAAGCTTATCTCTAAACTTGAGCTAATTGATCACTTTTCTTTAAGTAAGCTGCAGCAGCCAATCCCCTCTAAGACTCCCATAATTGAAATGCAATACTTGGACTGTTGAAGTTTGGGCCAAGTTGCCTTGAGCTCCTCTGAGTCTCTCCACATAACCCATTATGAGGTAGAGTTTTAATTTGAGCTCTAGGAGCAAAGCTGGACAACTTTGTCCTTCTATAAAGAGATGAGAGTCTATCAGCATAATTAGAAAAAATGACAAACTGGCCCTTTAATATTGTATTTATGAGGGAAATACCACAGCACTGATACAGCACACAACTTAACTATGTTCATGATACAGTATAATGGATACATCACGGGTATCAGATGAGATAAAAATGTAAGTGAGAGCTTTAGTGTGAGAAAAAAAATCACTCAGAAAGTCCCACATGAATTTTAAAATGATCATCATCCCATTCAAAACTAAGGTCTAACATGCATTTTCAGGATTTGGATAAAATACGCACCACAAAGTGCATGAAATCATGAAAATCGCATTTTCTTGAGTGATAAAAAAGCAGTCATTTTCCAAGCATGCACGCATGAGTTACTGTCCAAATCACTCACCAGAGCGCACAAAATCACCAGCGATAAGGTAGTAGTCATCCTGCGTCGCCTGCTGGAGTCTCATAAAAACAGACCTTGTGCAGAGAAAGCAGCGCTATGTGGAGGAGGAAGAGCAGCAGCAGGAGGAGGAGGAGGGGGAGGAGAGCCGCGCAGCAGGAGTGCTCATTTTAATCCCAGCCGCGCGTATTTTTATCAATGAGTCCGCACTGTTACGCGTCCCTGCGTCCGGGACCCTCTGCAAGTCGGAGTCTGATGCGACTGAAGGTGCACCACTCAGCAGCACCACGAAAGAAGAAGAGAGGAAGAGGAGGAGGAGGAGGGGGGGGGGGGAGGAAGAGACCGTCCTGTCCAGAGTGCTGCTCAGCTGCAAGTGCACTGCGGAGGAGGCGAGAGGAGAGGAGAGAGAGGGGGGCACGTCCACCCACTACTTTATTAGCCCAGAATGATCCTGCAGTGAGACTACAACCCCACTGTAGCTAAATCTCACGTGAGGTCTGATGCAATGCAAAACAGTGACATTAAGATGATTTACCCTGCAGACAGTAATGTGGGACACATGTCGCAGCATTACACCCTCCTCCTAATCACGCTTTATTATCACAGCGTGGTCTAAAGTATGCAGACACCCCAACACAACGCCTAATTTCAGCAGTTTCAGTGTGCAGCTGTGCAGCAAGTTGTATAAAATGTCACTGCTGTGTCATACTGTGCTGTAATATTTCATTCAGATAGTTTGGGGAAGACCCTTTTCTCTTTTAATGGCTTCTGACACATATGTATTTTGGTGATTAAAGATTATAATTCATTTAATGTCATTCAGACTCTAAAATAAATGTATGTACATGTTCATATATTATTTAAATATATTTGTAAAAATGAATCGTGGGTTTAAGACAACATAATAATACTTTAAAGGCCCCATACAAGATACCCTTTAAAATGACCCTTACAAAACCCTAGCCTACCTGTATTAGCCCCACCAAACTATAAAAAAACAGCTATGGCAGTGGTTCCTGATCTTCTTTTCTTGGAGCCCCCCTCATTGTACATAAGAAGATTCACACCCCACAGGACCTTTTATGAAAAAAAAAACATGGTAATACATGGCTGTGCCAAATAAGTTATAAATGCTTTTATGTTTAAAATCAAGGGTTTCAACACAGATTCTTCTGCATCAGACCTTTAAAGAAAGTATGTCCTCAGTATGTTAACATTGTTTTAGATCATATGTTAGCCATACTTTGCTAAAATGATATTATCCTGGCAGGAAAATACCACTGACATTTTCATTACAGAAGTCACTGGTAAAGAACTTTTCCAGCATTCAGTCAGGTCGTTGGTTATTATTGGTCGTTTGTTGGGGCACTTTTGTCAGTCCTTAAACAGATGAATCTGTAGTTTAACAGTATATTCTTTGAATCATTTAAACACTGTCCTGTTGATTAAATGGTCAAAGGCCTTACCATATACAGTGTTTAATAACAGAAAAAATGTAAATTCTATGTAGTAATTACAACAGGTTTCTTATAACTGTTCAATAGAATAGAAAAGAACGGATCTTTATTTATAGAAATCTGCCTTAAGACCTTTAAACACCAAGGGCAATGTGAAAAAATGGCATTTTATTGTGAATATTTTGGAGCCAATTTTGACATGCTTTTCCATTCACATTAAGAGTGATGCAGTTTTAACAATGAAAATACAACTACTGGTATCTAGTATCAGAGACATACAACCAGCACAAGCAATATATCAGTCCCTCAGCTGAGATAATATTCAATGTACCTCATATTTAATACACTTCTATGCCTATGTCTCCAGAAGGCCCCAGAGAAAGTTACACTGTTGTCTAATGGTAAAACTGCCCTTGATTGCAGCAAATAATAAAAAAGCATATCAGCATAAAACAAGTGTCCACGCACTGGCCACCTTATGCAACACACTTCCCTCCAGTCTTATATTTAATTGTTGCTTACAACATGCTGAAAGCTGTGCTCCGTTAAGTTTGTGGTGTTGTTAAGCTGGTTTGCATAATTTCGACACGTGTTTGTTATATTCTTCTTGTTCCCTATTATTTAAATGAGGCAGGAAGCAAATTATTATTAGAAACACCTTCCCATGAAATGTGCTCAAAGACACTAGCGACCACAAAGCACAGCCTCAAGGCTTGTCCTAAAAATTGGGTCACCATGGAAACAACTAAAGAAACCTC
Source organism: Cetoscarus ocellatus (assembly GCA_037902135.1). Taxonomy (NCBI): domain Eukaryota; kingdom Metazoa; phylum Chordata; class Actinopteri; order Labriformes; family Labridae; genus Cetoscarus; species Cetoscarus ocellatus. The sequence continues at coordinate 220,774 of JBAMNC010000707.1, forward strand.
AAGGACTGTAGGCGTAGCAGGTGTTTCCTGTTAACTACTTTTGTATTTTACCAATAAATCAGCCATGCAAAGTTTTATTTCACACTCAAACTCTATGCCTTAAGGTTTTGAACAAAAATAATTTGTGTCTCAATAAATTATGAAGCCACATTCACTTTCAAACACCTCCCCAGAAAGTTTTCTTTCAGGGCTACAGCACCATCTTTAGCCACAGGAGGGCGCTTCAGATGAGCTCAGCAGCTCACACGTTCATCTTGAGTGATGATCCAGAGCTTAACTATGAAGGATGAGGTTGTTCCACTCCGAAGACCAGTCACTTAACTGAGGGAAGGTTTCATTTTTCACTCATCTTTGGTTTCACCTGTTAGTTTATCATGCTACAACACAATAGAACACTAACTGTGTTTTACAGAGGCTTTAAAGCATTTGTGTTTTAGGTTTCAGGGTGAAAAAAGGCTGTTTGAGCCTGAAGATGACAAGTGTCCTTCAACATTATGTTCACTTTAATGTGGTGATTTAACACACACACACACACACACACATACATATACATATATAAATATAAAGATCGATATATATATATATATATTAGAGCACCTGTCATGAAAAAGAGAACATAAAATCTCTCAACAACTTGTTAGAAACTGAAAATGAATCCAACATGATATTCAACCAATAAAACTAATTTTTCTGCTCAGGAATGCAAGTAAATAACTACAATTTGACATCTTAATCAAGAAATAATAATGTGTTTTACTTTTATCTGTATTTTTGTGGAAGACTACATTTGAAAATTAATGGATAACAATAATAATTATATTTCAGCATTAAAAAATTTTTAAACAAAGATATGTATCTTAGTTTAGACTAGTACTCAGCTATGGCAACACCACCCTAAATGAAAGATTTTTAAGGTCATGGACTAAATGAAAAATTGCTTCTTGAACTTACACTTCAAGTATGCAATTAGCATGATTGAAAGATGACTCAAAATAAAAAATAAATTAAATTATCTTGACTGTTTTTGACCTGTTTGGTTCACAATTAATTTAATCTTTCTTCCTGCCACTGATAAAATATAATTTGTCTTTTCCAATTAGCCCAAAAGATGATCAGCCAGCTGGTGTCATGTGACAGGAAACAGACATTTACCATCTGTTACATGTCTAATTAAGAAGAACCTCTTATGATACCATGCTAGTGGGCTATGTTAATTTGGTTAGCTATGCTCCAAGGCAGTTTGCTACTGCTGGGTTTTAAGTATTTGATCATCAAATTTCAGGCAATTTTGTGTAATTTTTTTTCACTTCATTGTGGATCAGGTTCTGAAAGGATAAAAGTCATAATGTGACAGGGAAATATAACGGCATATCAAGTAAAAACAACATATTTGATAAGGTAGTAGCTAAAAGCCATAGTCAGAGAACAGCTTCCTTTTATCTTTGTGTCCATTTAAAGGTTGTAACCTGCAGTTTCAGAGTGTTTCTCACCAGGGCTTAATGTTGTTTGGTTATAAGGGGTGATTGCTGCTTGTCTCCCAGAACACACTAAAAAAGCCACGTCCTACCACAAAGAAGACTTGAAGACTACATCCTTCAAGAATTTGACTGAGATTGTGTTCATCTCCACCACAAAGCAGACTTTAGAGGGTCCACCCCTTCTTGATTTTGATTAGTCAGTGAGGGAGAAGAGAAAATGATGAGTGCAGATGTGTACCAAAAGCTGAACTTCTTTTAGTTTAGAGCTTTGGGAGCATGCCGACAAAAAGAAGCCAATGCAAGTCCACAGCTGGACTAGATACACTAGGTTTAAAATGTAAAGAAAGCACTGTAAGCACAAAAATGGTACCTATGGACACAGGCTTTCAATGTAACACAATAAGATGAGAAAAGGCCAATTTTTGCTTACCTGGTGTTGTAATGTACTTCCTAGCTAATTAAAAGCATAATAGTGGTTGAACACTAACTTTGTGTGACTTTAACATGATTGGATTAAATAGATTATGTTGTTTTAAAGTTCCATTATATCATCAGTCCATTTTTATTGCTCATTAAAAAGCAGTGGAGGTAGTAATGTGAGAGCCTGAGGGTGCTTTTAATGCTAGCGCTATGTAACACTTGCATGGCATTATTAGGTTAGGTATGCTAGCTTTTTAGCTTCCCACACTAAGCATGGTTTTAGAGAACAATGGCTGCCATGTGAAGACGATGAATACACCACTTCTGAGCGTGTTTAGTCCATACAGCTTCACCTTTTGTATATGACAGATTTTACAGTTTTGTCAAGATGACCCCAAATTTCCTGCATCCACTCCAAAACCACTGATGCACATCTCAGCGTTGTAATTGTGTTTCATGCTCATTGAGGTACTTAGCATCTACACTTAAGGGAAAACCAATGATGATGGATATTGATCTGAGAAATGTGACCATGAAGCAGCTGCAGTCACCCCAAAAAAGAAATGGTCAGCTTTATCATTGTCCATCCTTCTGACCGCTCTGCTTCCTCCACCATCACCTCCACCTACCATCAGCACACGGGACAGAGACAGATGTCCCTGAAGGAGCGGCAGCAGCAGCCACAAGGTGATTTAGTTTCACTGTTGAGATTCGAATGCTCTCCTGTATTGATCCCGGGACACATCAATTCTCCCACTTCCTACATCCTCCTTTGAGATCACCCCTGCAGCACCTCTGAATAACCCTCTTTCTGGTGGCTCTGACAGCACTTTTCTCCATCAATACCTTTCATAGTGTTCGCGTCAGGTCCTTTGAATCCAATAATCAGAAAAGTCACTGTATCACTATATCTGTGCAGATAATCAATGATGAAGGTGAAGACAGATGCTCATAGTCTGTATAAACATTCTCCAGCAGCATTGTTGATGTTTTCTGATTACATCAACAATGTAACAGAAATGTTGTACAACTCCAGCCTGAAATGTATCCAACCAACAGCCAGAAATAGAAAGATGTCCTCTAAATGTGAGCTCTAATAAGTCCTGTTATGGATATATGGGTATGTGCTGACAGGGACTTTGTGAGGATTCATGTATTTTTCTCTGACTGTATCACATTTCCGGCCATATGATTGGTCAGCAAAAGGGAAATGTCATGTCAGCCTGCAAGGTCGCTGATAAAATACAATCTTGATGAAGACGACGCTGCTGCTCAGCGGAAGTCATTATGGAGAGGAACCCAGGACGAGGCTTGAAAATCCTTGCAACACAGTCTGGTTCATGTGTGGGAACATTTTATTTCAGCTTTAAGTAAAAATCACAAGTTTATATACATGTGCCAAAAGTCTGCATCCCTTGAACTTGTGTTTTTTTTGTTGTAATTGTGCTCTCAGTCGGTTTCTTTTTTGGTCTAATAAACATCAAAATGTTTTACTACACTCCTCAAAAAAAGCTTGGAAATGTTAGTTCAGTTCATTATGTCTCGCCTTCACTAAAATCAATTGGTATTGTACTTTATATGACTAGAAAACCTGATTTGTCACCTTTATGACAACGCAACTTATAAGAATCATGTATTAATGGAAGGAGCCACACAGCTAAGCCTGTGAGTACTGCTCAAAAAAAGGCCAAAATCCCATGCAACAACAACAAGATAACACCCCAGGAAGACCAGGTTCCTCACCCTTCCTTTACCAGGAAAGCAGGCTTTCTTACAGTTGAAGGGGGGATTTTGGCACATTTTTTTGGGACGCTTCCCACACATTTAGCTGTGTTGCTCATACCACGAATGCACAATTCTTACAAGTTGTACCTCGTTGTAAAGGTAACTAATCAGGCTTTTAAATCATATAAAATGCAATATCAATTGGTATTATTAAAGGAGATAAATTATCAACTAAAATAAAGTTTCTGAGCTTTTTTGAGGACTATATGTTCCCAACCTTATGTAAGTGTTAATGGTAAGTTTCTTTACAAGTAAGGCTTAATAAATGCACAATGTGAAAAAGAAAAATAAAGCAGAAGAAACAAACAAGACTCAGCCAGAACACTTGTCAGCTCTTTACATCAAATTTTAGCTTAAATAAAAAAAATGTCGGGGTATTGGGTGTAGCATGTCGGAAAGTTATCAGTGAGAGCAGAAAGACTACGTTTGTAGTGTAATGGATATCATAATGCGATGTTTGCAAGTCAAGTAATCTGTTTTTAAAGGTGCATGTTTCTAAACAAAAATGGCCTTATATCACTTTCCCTTTTGTTGCTGCTACAACTGAGGATACAGGAGAGTTTCCTTCACGGATGTGTTTTGATTGATAGACCTTTACTGGATACCAATCTCTGATTGGAAGCAACAGCAGAGTGGATTTTACTGAACATCAAAACATCAGCAGAGATGAATATATAGAGAAAAAACAGATGCTTTACGGACCACTGACACGATTATACACCATCAGTTTAAAGAGCTGGTCTTTCATTCAGATTGAATGAAACAGATTGTAATATTTGTGTTTGACAAGAATTTTCATCAAATAACTGTCACAACTTCAGTTTAATATCAGGGCCACGGTCCAGAGTGTTGTGTGTTATAAGTTTTCTGAATCACAGATGACCTGATCCTGATTTCAGGTCCTTATCTCAAAAGAAGAACAATTTAAAGTAAGATTTTATTAGGAACATTTCCCTTTTGTTTTCTGTTTACATTCTTAAAAATTAAATTAATATATTAGTATTGAATGTTATAAATCAAATAATTATTAATAAATATCAGGGTTTCATGAAATTTTAAACCAAATAATTAATATCCTGGGTTACAAATACACCCTTACAGAATCTGAGTTTATAAATTACAGAGTTTACAATCAATGTATATGATTAATATCTTTAATGAATCAAAACAGAACCATTTATTAATTTGATAATATGTTTTTCCCCTTAAATTGTCAACATGTTTTATACCAAACAGAGAAATTGACAGAAAAAAAATGAGTAGACCTAGAGAGACAAACGCTTTAAAAATTGAATTTTATTAGACTTAATACATTGTTTATTTTTATAGAAACAATCAGCTGTTTGAACATGACTGTCAGATCAGATTTCATCATCATCTCAAACAGACGTTGCCTCGCATGACGCCTCAAATGCAACGACATGTCATGGCTCTTCAACACGTCTCCTCTGTTCTCTCTCCTCTGCCTCATTTCCTTGCATCTCTCTGTACATCTCTGGCAGGAGGTACAAGGAAGAGATGCATGTAGAGGAGGCAAGGATGGAGGAGAGAGGGGGCTCCCGAAGGAGCTCAGAGTGAGGATACACCAGTGTTTCCTTTCAAGGTGTCTTTCAACCTTAGATGCACTGTGACTGGTCTGGAGGCGCAGCATTGGACAAAATGCCAAATGTCCAATCTGATAAATACATTTACACTGATTTTTCTGACACTGTTGATCTATTATACTTTAAATTTCATACAGGAGGATTAGTTCCTGTGTAGTGGGGTGTTTGACAGCCAATCAACTGAGCAGCTCATCATCAACACCTGACTCTGCTCAGACTGACGAAGGTTGGGTTTCTCATTTGGTATTTTGTGGCTACTCTGTCCTCGTGTCTCTTCCTCACTTCTCTTTTCAATTCCTTGCTGGGAGGAGCTACAATGTGAGGAAACAACGCGAGTAAAGGAAGTACGATGGACAAAGGGATGTTAATGAGAAACACTTGCTGAAGAGTTGTAAGAAATCATCTTAGTGCAGTATCAGCTGTGTGTGTGTGTGTGTGGTTGTGTATGTGTGTGTGTGTGTGTGTGTGCGTGGGTGTGTGTGTAGGTGACTGACTGATTGGCAGTGCCAGGTGAGTGTGTGAGTGATTGGCCTGATTTGTCTCAGGTGTGGTGAGGTTATATATACTCTTGTTTTGCCACAGTCTGTGCTGACTCATTACCTTGAGTAATACTCAGGAGTCGTTGGCTTTCCCCACACACGACGATTTTTGGTTGTAAATATTGAACAAGTTTAATATTTATGATTGTTGGCCCCGACTCATATATGAGCCGATTATCGGGACAAATTCACTCTTAACCCACCTCAGACCACAGGATAATCTTATAGGATAATCTTATAAGACATAAGATAATTGGGCATTTGCTGTCGGTGGTCAGGAAGAGGGAGAGTCGGGACAAAAATAGCCCGATAATCTTTATGTGTGTACCCTGCTTTAGCGTCACTTTCCAGCACTTGTTCATAGCCTAGCCTTCATTTTAGACCCATTTTTGCCTGAACCTTGCCCCTTGCCTTCTGTCTGCCTGATACCTCTGCCTGATCTGTTTGCCTGCTTGTGTACCAAACTTTGGACCAACAATAAACTCTGCTTTTTGACTCACGGACCTGATTGTCTGCATTTGAGTTCTTTGAGCCACAAGGGTTTATCATGACATTGATATTATTAAATGACAACACAGGTGGGCCTTTAACTAGAGCTGCTAGTGCTTATTCCTCTGGAATACATTTAAGAAACCCGGGTCTTGAATTGCTTCCCATTGCACGACCTTCTGACACTCTCATATGAAAAGTGCTGATGCATTACTTGTCTCTGTCTGTAACACAGTAACCTAACAGATTACTTTTAAAATTAACACAACCTAAGGCTTCCCTTATATGCATGTTTATGGACTTCTTTTTTATCATAACCTATTCAGAATTACCTCTATTAAATACATTTTGTTCATATTAAATTGGCTTAAATCTTTCTGTAAATTTATGAAAAAGACAAAAACTCAGGGTGCAGGGTCACCTTTCAGATGTTACTGATCTGTGGGCTATTATGACCACTAAGTATTACTGGAATACCAAATATCCTCAGTATTAGAATGTGTTCTCCTACCTTTGAGTGTATTTAAGTTTTCCTTGTTATTTTCATGTTGAACCAACAAATTTAAGACAATTTCACTACAATTCATTAAAAAGACTGCTAAGACAAAAGTCTGTCTGATGGGAGTCGTCCAGTAGCCCAGCAACTGTTTCTACAAGAGGGGGCTGTGATTCTTTGGTGTTGGACCAATCACAGGCCCAATTCATATTGCCTTTTCAAGACGTAATACTGTATATACCGCTCTGTGAGGTTTTGCTTCCACTGTGAACATTGTGGAGACGGGATGGGGGAATGAGTTGACCCCCTCTTTGTTCCCTTTCAGAGAGGAGTGTTGCATGCATCCAAGCCATGTTGCAGCATGAATTGAGACAAATATTGCGGCCGTGAAGAATGAATGTGAATGTCTCTGGGTGTAGATATAGCTGAGCCTCGTTGCGGCTCTTTTGCTTATGGAGACTGTGAATTGGGCCAGAGTGCCAACAAAGTGTTCATCGAGGTAGCATGGAAGAAAACATGGGCAACCCTGAGATGATGAGATAAACAAGTTGAGATACTGAGTAATCATCCAATTTTTTTCATTAAGGTGGAAAAACTGAGTGAAGTAAAATGCATGGATCCATGTCTTCTTGAAGTTTACATACTGATTTGTTGTTAAAATATTTGATGATACATTTCTGGGGTTGCTGGTTGTCACTTTAAGTTTATGTTACTCTAATTATGTCATTAGTTGTCAAATTTGAGAACAGAAATATAAATCATTGTTGGTTGTCTTCTCAGCTTTCATACAGGAAACACATTTTAACTCTGTTGTGCTTTTTCAGCAATAAAGAAATGTATTTTGTTTGTTTTGTTGTGTATGAAAATAGCATCACTCTGTTTTAATTTTGAGCTTTTTGTTGTAGCTTCCAAAGTTCTCACACAGGAATGAAAAACTGTCCAAAGATTGTTTGCACATCTGCTCTTACATTCCTATATTGCAATACATACTGTATTTTCTATGTTAAAGGAGTATCTTTTAAATGCCTCCATGTTACTGTAATACTTCATGTTGCACAGCCCATTTTGATCTCTCGTGTGCATTTGTTAATCAAAGACAGTGTTTGGTCAGACGCTGCAATGCCTCCAGATAAGTCTGCAGCACGAGTGTTTGAAGAGAGATTCATTGTTTGGGTTGTGTACTGCTGCCAGTGGGTTTAAAATGAAACAAAGACTGAGGTTAAAGTAATGACTTTCAGCTTTAACGGTCTTTGAAGTTTCTTCGTCCATGTTGAATCAGCAGCGTTGGAATTTAAGATCCATATAAAAACATTACCACTTACTCCTATCAACAAGTCAGACTGATTTAGGTGATGACAGAAATATATTCAAGTCGAAATCCAGTTTTTTATTGATGATCTTGTTTCATTTTGGTTCTAGTGTTGGGTTAAACCTTGATCTATTTTATATTTACAATGGCTAACTTAAAAGATGCATTACATGTAATAATTCTGGTATTTCTCAACTGGCACACGCTGATGCAGTTACAGAGGAACAACTGCTCTGACGTCCTGCAGTCAGGGTTTTAACCACACTCCAGCTCTAAAATTGATCTTTTTAAGGTGTTCGCCAGGGACATCTGCTTCAACAAAGACTCCAGCAGAACTTTAACTTCAATACTATGAGATCTTAATGCTGCATTTGCCACAGCTGATCACAGTATATTACCAAACCCACAGAAAAACTTGGTTGGACTTGCTGGCAAAGCTCTATACCCGTCTGCACATCTGAGCAGACAAAAAAAACACAAGTGGAGTTTCCCAAGGCTCAGTACTGGGGCCTCTTTAGTTTAACATTTACAGCTGTTTGGAGTATGTGGTACAATTAATATAATAGGACTGATTTTACACTTCAAAAGGCAACAAACTAAATTACAATTAAGATATGAAATAAAAATATTTGATCATCTCTTGGTTTGTAGGATGTAAAATAAATTTGTCATGTCTTCACAGAGATGGTTTAAGTTATTTTGACGGTTTTCATGATTTCTGCATTAAAAAAAACTATCTCGATGACATTAAAAACATGAGCCTAACTGACACACAGGGTCAAAAAACCTAAGTGCAAAGACAGGCTGACATGGGGGCTCGAAAGGGAGACATCAAATTAAGCATCCAACCCCCTTTCCAACCCACTTTATTTATACAGCAAATTACCATCACAAATCACCACTAAGATTATTCAATCATATCATTTTTAGAGCATGCACATCACCTTTGTGATTAAAAATGTATGATTTGTTGTGAAGGCATTTTAGAAGAGAAGACAATAAAGTGCTGAGCCACATCATTAAGTGAATAACTGTCCTGGAAACCCATTCAGTATAAAGGAGTAAAACGTGGTTAGTCTCATCACTGAATAAAACAGACCAGGCTTTTACTTTGAGGCTGATTGTGAAAGTTTTACCGTCTAATGTTAAAGCCCTGGACATATTGATAGACAGAAATCAGGCCTACACTGGCACACACATATAGCTTGAAACTCTCTGTGTCTCTCAAGGAACACACACAGCTGTTTAGTGTCTTAACAGCAAGCCACAGTTTAATCTCATCAATGACTGAAACAATGAACTGTTTTATCCACCATCCATCAAAAGTATGAGCGTGTTGAGCACTTCGATAGAAAGAGTACTGCACCCAGCTCTGTGATTATCTAATGATGTTTACTCTGTTTCTGTGATCTAATGGAAACTCAAAGCATACTGGAGATGTCAAATGCACAAGCAAGGGATGAACGTTGATCTATGGCCTTTAAAATGTTGTCATTTGAGCCATAGGGTACATTTTTGCCAAGTTCAAAGTTTATCTCTTAAATAATTTTTAAGATATTATGTTCACATGCAAAGGAGGACAGGCCCTGCGACCTTAGGCCTTTAACTTATTACCTCCAAAATCTAATCAGCACGAGTCAGAGTGATTTGTGCGAAATTAAAAAAAAAAAAAAATCCTGAAAACATTCTTATGCAGATATATCATACATTACATAAAGAGATATAATATTGATAATCAAGGGATGAACATGTTCCCCAATGACTCTGCACTTTGTACCTTTCAAATCTAATCACAGCAGCTGTGCGTCAGAGGGGATGTTTGTTAAAAATATGAAAAAATCTCTCAAAGCATTCCTGAGTTATCACATTCACAAGCAAGGGATGAACATGTGACATCGTGACCTTGACCTGTGACCTCCCAAAGCTAATCATGCCTTCCTTGGGCAAGAGTAGACATTCTGCAAAGTTAAAAGAACATCCTTGAAAGCGTCGGTGATTTATTGTGTTGGCATGAATGGATAGTATGGACAGACAGATGGATAAAAAACAGAAAACATGATTAAAAGTTAGCATGCAGCTACAGTTAACAGCCAACCAAAAATTTGAGAACAATCATGGACTCAAACTTGGACCATACAAAGATAATTATAAGAGAACTTTCTAACACCTGGAGAATATTTCTAGAACAAAAGGAACTTCTTGGACAGACTGCATGTAATGGAACTGATATTTATTTGGTGTGGGTTTCTCTGGCCTCATCCAGTTGAGAAGGGACAGATTACAGCTAATCCATTTAATCAATTACCTCCTGGCCGATGCTCACATCCTGACACCAAGAATAAAACAACATCCAGGCGAACACCACTCTCTCTAAACATGGCTTGTGATCCAAAAAGAGCAGAAGGAGCACATTTGTTCTCTTTGATGCATATAAAACACAGATGCTGTGATGTTTAGACACTGATAAGTTTTGTCAGGACAAGAGGAATCTCCTGGTGCAGTTCAAGGACGGTGTGAAGCAGGTATGATGTTACAACAGGGTGGTGATTTCTTGTCTTTGTGCCGCCTTGGTGACATATTGGGTCTGATATAAGGGATAACACACAGCCACTGTATAAATTTATGACCCAGTGTGAGTTCTTCCAGGATCTTTAGGGGAGTCGGGAGGGTGGACACCACATGTTTCCAACAGTCTGCCAAGTCGAGGATAGGACATCACCTGCGCCTGGTTACACATCTAAAAACATGAATTATAGATCCAGCTAAAAACAGAGAAGGAGATGCACTCACCCAGCACAAATCGCTCGCAAATATAAACCGCAAAAACGCTGAAGGCTGGAGCCGAGCCAGAGCTGCATGGGAACGTACACTTTCCTCCTGGCAGGCTGTCTTTACGCTGTCATATTATGGACGGGGGATTTTCTCTTCTTGGTCAGCTTTAACTCTGAAGGATTGCCCACGTCCAGAACGCTGAGCTCAGATATCAGAGGTTCAAAGAGAAGAACAGAAATTGATATTTAAACATATGATCCCTTAAATTGTCCTTTTAGAGCACTATTGTGGAAACTAGAGAAGTTTTCTTCGCAAAATGACTCAATTTATCACTTATATAAAACAGATACAGTAAAAGCCATGAGAGCATTTTTAACCCAAATTCCAGTCTAAACTATGAGCAAAGATCAGTTTGAGCTGTAATCAATAACTTGGGTTTCTCCTTCCAACATTTTAGCCTCCAGCATGGAGGTTATGGGCTTGCTGCTGTTTTTGCATTTCTTTGTCTGTCTGTAAGCAAGAAAACTCAAAAATTTCTCAATGGATTTTGGTGAAATTTTCAGAGAATGTTGGTAATGGTACGAGGAAGAAGTGAGTTGATTTTGGTAGTGATCCGAAATTCAGGTGCGATTTTTTAACAATGTGAGATAAGAGCAGTTTGCCACATCTTTGAACATAACTCCACCAGCAATGTCAAATATGTTTCAGCTGAGATTTGAGCTCTCTTTTTGAACTTCCAGTTTTCCTCTGATGTTTCCATCTGGGTGGGGCAGTGGCAAAGCAGGTAATGCATGTGCCTTTCAGCAGAAAGGTTGCTGGTTCAAACCCTGTGTCAGTCTGTGTGTTGTTTGCTTGTATCTCAAGAGGGATTAAAAAAAGTTTCTGAAATAGATTAACTGAAAAAAATAAAGTTTAAAGGTTTCCCCTAATATAGTTCTTAATAATTACAGTAATACAAATTATTTGATGGCATCTTTCAGGACACTCAAGGTCAACCTACAAAATACAAACACATTAAAACAAACAACAAACAGAACAAACAGTACAGCAAACAGTGCATTAGTTAAAAAATACACTAAAAATGTACAAACCGTGCAAAAAATCAAGCTGAACACATTAGATATTATGACACAATCAAGGTCTGAACATGGGGCCCAATGACTTTGACCACCCCCTTAAAGTCTCACTTGTTCATCGTTGGACCAGAGTGGACAATTGTGCAATGATTTAGGGATTGCCGAAGTGCAAACTTGTACGATATAACTATTACTGATAAGTAAGTTATTAATATGAGAAAAGTTTAAGGAAAGCCTTGAAAGTGTCAATAAGATATTCTATCAACAAAAAAGGGATAAGCATCAAGTGACTTTGACCTTTGACCTTCACAATTTAATTACCTTATCATAAATTCAGGATGGATGGACCTGGCAAAGTTAAGCTAAGTCTCCCAAGAAATTCTTATGGCATTGTATTGAAAAGTTAGGGATGATCACAAGTACCAGTGACCTTAACCTTAAAAATAACCTTAAAATCTTGACCTTTGGACGTCAATCTTTGAACTTCAGTTCAGATAATTTCATTGGAATAGACAAATAAAGAAAATAAAAAAATCTTTTGACCCTAACTGTTGCAAGCTTAGTGGCATGAAAAATATGTTGTATCAGGATTTATCCACATGTCTGAAGCCATTCATCATATTGTAAAACAATGAACAGGCTTTTTTCTACCAGCACATTTAACTCTGAAAAGTGTGAAGTGAACAAGCTGAGCATAAATTAACTCCCCTGCTCATTACAGTAGGTGAGTGATTAAAGACTTCCTCTTGTTTGAACAGGCTGAACTCAGATTTCTCCTGATGCTATTTTCATAAGCAGGCTGCCTCTCTGTGTTTGTGAAAGAGAGCGTCCCCCTGGGTAATGTGCGTCAGTGACTCATGTTTACTCTGCGTCTTTTACGAAGCCTGATCTCCTCTCTCTCTGAGCTCAAGAGGAATTTATTGGAAACACTGCTCTGCACAAAATCAAAGCAGAGTCAGCGTATGAAACTTTTCATCAGCATTTTTTTGCTCACATCTGTTGTTCTTGGATGTTCAAAGCATTGTTTTTTTCCCCTCAAACTTCCAGTGTATATTCCAGAGTGAAAGAGCTTGAGAGCTGACCTGCTGCCAAAGGCTTGTCTGGGATGCCAAGCTGGAGGCAGACAGTGGAGAGCTGAAATAAAAATACCTGCATAATAGTTTTCTTGTAGAGTGCAGACTCCTTACAGTACAAGTAAAAATAACCCCTGAGCACAAGCTCAAGCAGGAAGACTGTTATTCATTCATTCAGTTGGTCACCGCTCACTCATGTCTTCTACTCTCTCGTTCAGGTGATCAGCTGATCAGGAGGTTTCACACATGAGCTCCAAACCAACCACATTCTGCAAACACCTCTGTTGACCAAACATCCGCCTGATACCATGTTTAAGGGCCTGTTTACACAACTACGAAAACGTCCTAAAACGTAAAGTTTTGATTGCATTTTAGCCTCCTGTTTACATGAGACCGGTGCCTGGAGCGCCTGAACCTGCAAACTTTTGAAAACCAGGGTCCAAAGCGGAGAGTTTTCAAAACACATCGCCACCCGGGTTCATGTAAACAGGATTGATCATTTCAGGGGGAAACACTGACGTCACCGCATCTGCAGTACTCTTTCACATTAAGGAACAACAACAGCTTCGGCTGTCTACCGAGTAACATGTGTGCTGCTTACCGTGTTCGGTTTGTTATCCAGACAAAACCATACAGACAGATTTTTTGTCCAGACAAGAAACTCCTGCGTCTTCGTGTGTCCACTCACCATTGTTGTTTGTGGAAAATTTTTCTTCTTCATAAGTTTGTTGTAACAGCGCTGTTTCCCTGCAAGCCTCTACATCGCCATCTACTGGACTGGAATGCAGGCTACAGCGTTTCAAGTCCTTCCTTCATCTTCATGTGAACGCAGATCATTTTTGAGGACGCAAAGGAAAAACCTTTGCATTTCAGGGGAGAGCGCCTCCGTGTAAACAGGGCCCAAGATTTGTTTTCCTTTCTTCTGCGGTTAATTTGGCATTTCAATGTGATCTTTGTGATTGTGATTTGTGATGTGATTTTTTCCCTGTTTTTGCTCCTAAAACAATTTTCAGAAGCTCAAAAAAATACACATTGAAATATACTTTCAAGGGTTAGTTTGGGTTTTTTGAAGTGGGCTTACTTGGAGGCCAAACCATCAAACTCCAACCATCGGTGAGTGCATGTGAGAGCAAATGGGTGTGAATGGGTAGATGTGACCTGCAGTGTAAATCAGAATCAGAATCAGAATCTGATTCTGATTAAAGCTGGTTTGAGTAGTCAAAGAGACTTGAAACTCACTATATAAGCTCAAGTCCATTTACCTTTTACTTTGTCTTTTAATTTTAAATGTAATACAAATATTTGCTTTTTCCACAGGATGAACCTCATAAACAATAGTAATGTTCTTTAATGGATGTGGAATTTGGCTCAACGGTCTTTTCACCTTTTCTTTAACTCATTTACATTATCTCTTCACATTCCTTCAAGTTCTGTTATTTCTCCTGAACTTTGGTGCATGTTCTGAGGACCTAACTTCATTTGAACATTCCTTCCAGCCTGTCTATTGATAATTAGCACATATGTTAAGTTGGTGTGTTTGCATGTTAACATAAGTATTCATCTCAAAGTGCTGATGTGTCTCACGGAGCAACCAGACTCTGAGTATTGGTGTCTTATGTCATGCATTCCTGAAGACAAACTTAACATCTCACTTGGCCTGTGACATCTGCAGACAGTATGAGGACAGTGACTTACAATCTAAACATGCTAACATTAATTCAATGAGGCTGGGTAAGCCCAATAAAATGTGTTTCTGATGTGATGCAGCAGAATATCTCTGTATGTTTCGATTAAAACTTTTATGAGAAGTAACTTTTCTCTCACTTAGAATTAGATGATTAGATTGGGAATAATAACTATAGCACAACTGCACACCAGATTTCTGCAGCTCATGATAAATTACACAATCAAGACACATTTGCATCCAGTTTGTGATTATGAGTTGTGTTGTTGGTTCATGACCTCTAATATTTCCCACAGAACTATGGAAAATATCTTCCTTAGTGACAATACTGCAATCGAAGTTACAAAACAGACACACATGTGAGTGTATCTTTGTGTAGGTGCATCACATTACTGTACAGCTGTATAGAAGCTCCGGTGCTTCTTTGTTTCTGTTTCCACATGGTTGACCATCAGACCGTGCTCACCTCCACATTCACCCTCAGATCCCCCGCTGTCACGATGTGGGGAGGCAGCAGGTTGTAAAACATGTGACCCCTCAGAAGTCATGACCCTGCTGTACCTGGGAACCAGACAGTGATAGATGCAGAGGAGCCACAGAGCAGACAGGTTGTATTTAAACAGGTTGAGCTCTGCAAACTTATGGGTTATTTTACAGATGTTCTTGCAGCAAAAATGTACATCATGGTGACCCATCACACATTTCCAGGAAAAATATTAAAGGGATAGTGCATTTTTTTTTTGAAATAGGGTATATAAATGTAATTTTAATAGTGGATAAATTAGCCAAAGTGATTTTGACCAGTTCCACCCCTGCAATGAGAGAACTTGCATGGAAATTGGGCTGCACATTACTGCAGATGAGGCCAAAAGCTCCACATCATAATAAGAAAAGTATTGAAGTGATTGGTCACTGTACTGAACACATTTAAAATGATTCACTTTTACGCTAACAATCCCCTTTTCTTTTGGGTTCTACTTTGCTGCAGGCAGAAGGACATATTGGACATGTAGTAAGTCAAGTATCGAAATGTGTTTTCAGTTTGCCCCCTAAGTTTGATAAATTACTCCTAGCTCTTGGCCCTACCTGCAGCAATGTATGGCCTAACTTCAGTGCTTATTTCTCCTTATAATGGCAGAGCTGATTAAAACTGCTCTGTCTAGAGTATTTGATACAGAAATGAACCACATTCAACCCCACTTGAAAAATACTAAACTATCCCTTTAATCTTTCTCTTCCTGGAAATGTGTGATGTCATATCAGTGTGTCCCATTACTCTTTTTTCATGATTTCCAGCCGTCGTTAATTCACTCAGACCTGATGCCAAGTAAGTCCATGAAGGCTGAGTGCTTAGGCCTTTGGGTGGAGTTTCAGATTGAACCTTTGAGTTCAAATCCTCTCGGCAAACGGCTGAAGGCGGCAACTGATGCTTTCTAAGCCCACTGGAAGTGCAAGGGTTCAAAAGGAAGGTGAAACCAGGGCCAAATTGGATTTAATTCAAATTTACATTTCTTAAAAGACGAATGTATTATTTGCTTTTTTGTCATTTTCTCTAAGGATCTTGCAAAAATCATGTATTAGTTTCATAATCTTATTCCAGGGTATTTATGTTTGCTGTAGTTTAAAAATATGTAATGCTGTCTTGTATAAATTTCCCCATCTATTTCCATAAGAATAATTTCTCTCAGTATAACCCTATTTTTGTTTCAATGAAATATGTTTTTACCTCTTATATTTCACATAGAATGAGCCCAGAGATTAACACTTGCTTATTTGGACCATGTCCTGTGGGCATGTCCTGGCCAAAATAGGAGAATAGAGACCTGTTTACCCTGTTTCAGCAGATATGTTTGTCACGAACAAGATAGACACAGTTTAGTTATACTTCCTGCCTGTGTCTTTCACAATTAAAGCTCAGTTTGCTACTTCTGTAGAGAAAGTCCCTTTGTTCAGACAGAATGCTTTTATTCTAAAGTTTTGTTACATCAGTTACAGGCACTTTTTAGATTTATTATATTTTATTCGAAGTTATCTGTTGAGATTTTATTGAAGTTAAATTTATTTAAGGATTGAGCAAACATAGCACAATTGTTTTCAGTATTATATTTCCAAGTAAAAGAAAAGAGATTGAAATGCAGTGTATGTGACTATTACCAATTTAAAAGAGTAATGGTGCATCACTTTTGCAGCATATACATCACATGTAATACAGTACATTTATTTTTATGATTATATAAGCTTGCTTATTTTATATCTGATACAGTAAAGCGTCCATGTAGCTTACGTAGGGCTGTCAGATGTTCAAAAAGGTGTTGTAGTCATTTCTGAGGGTACAGGTGATCTTTTCGAGATACAGTAGATGCAATTGTAACCTCAGAGAGGCATCTAACTATAAAGACATGGGAGTCAGAGTTTTCCAAATTTTTGACAATGCCTCACCCAACAATGTTGGAAATGCCTTTGTTGAAGTTTGTTCTCCTCCTTCTAATTTATTTCAAAGATGCAGTTTAAACATTTTCCCTCTTTTCCTTATCCCTGTAATATTCCTATCAGTCACACATAAACTCTGTAATCAATTACTTTCCTTTATCATATTGGTGTCTGTGGCTCAGTCTGCAACAATTACAAGGGTGCAGATTCGAGCCCAGCCCCTTCTGTCACATGCCCATGTGTCCTTGAGTAAGTCACTTAACCCCTGCCTCCTGCTGCATCAGTAGCTTGCAAATGGATATAAAGAGCAAGAATGTGTTTGGAAATGCTGATGGACTACTTAGAAACTCCAACCATCAGTGAGTGAATGAGAGTGAATGTATGTGTGAAAGTTCTTTGAGTAGTCAGGAAGACTAAAAAGGGCATTCGGAGCTCAAGTCCATTTACTGTTTAGCCACAAGTTTTATTGCACATCAGTCCAACCTCCACTGCATCCGCGATAAGATACCAAAGAATCATTGTAAGTCCAAAAGTGTTAATGAAAAGTCTGTCCCTCCACCCTCAACCTGCCCAGCCTTATTAACACTTCCTCCTCTCTAGCACCACACACAGCATGGGACCTCTGCCACCCACCATGCATCGCCTTCAATCTCTCTGACCACAGATACAAACAATTAGATCTGCTAAAAGGCACAATTTTGGAGTAGATTTTATCCCCATGCTTTAATTGTACTTAACAGCTCAGTTAATTGACTGTAAATGACTTGTGTTTACTTTAAAGTTTGTGTCTTTTAGGAATTGGTCTTGGTTGTTTCCCTATCTCAGATTGCTTTAACCATTTTTCTTAGAGGACAATAAGAAACTGATTTGCATCTCAGTCTTGTCTGTTCTTTAAAGTCAGACTGTTGCAACAGACAGACCATTTCACTCTTTAAATTTTATGAGGTGATAATTTGAGTGCCCCACAGAATTCACACAATGATATATAAGCAACATACAAGTGAGGTGTCCACCAAACTTCTACGTGCTTGTTATACCTTCAGTAGAGTTTTTTGGTAAAACTTTGTTATGCTTTCCTGTAATGTTTCATCATCTCTTCCTTCTTGTTTCAATGGAGCAGACTTCAGCCCATGTCCAGATGTTGAGCCACATGTAGACAATATTAATGGTTTGTTTCTTGGTGAACAGGGTGCCTCCTGATCACAGTCATATACTGTACATGTCAGAAGCTTCACCTGCCAGTGTCTTTTCTTTTCTTTTCATACTTATTTAAGATTTGTAAATAACTTGCATGCAATACTCTCCACGCTGCAGAGTGTTCATCATCTCCTTTTGCTGCATCTAATGAACATTATCTTCTGTTATTCCACAGGGTGCTTGAATTTATTGGGCATATAGTTGTATGAGTTATTGCCTTAATCCTTTTGTTCCTGTTGGAAAGGGAAATAAAATGTTTTAAGAGCATCTTTTTTCAGCTAAAGCAATAAACAGTTCTTTAAACCTCACCTTCTCCACTCCCTGAGGAGATGCACCTCAGTTAAGACCATTACGATGCACTGTCATTGAGAAAATTAGAGCTCATTTGCTTTCTTAGATGCTTTCCCCATGCTTTTCAGTCGCATTGCTTCAGCTAACCACTATAATCAGCCAAATGGATGAGCTGCTTCACTCCACATGACAGTGATGGAGTATTGATGGTGCCCTGTGATTTTAAAACTTTGACGACTATTGAGAAATAAATCCCGGCTCTGTGAGAGCAGCCCAGCACCTCTGCAGACAGATGCAATGCTCCCTCTGCACAATCAGAAAAAATATATATTGTTACATGGTGCACACACAGTCATTCAAAGGTATTCAAATTACAGAACTTCAATTATGTCTTCACCATTGACTAAGATAGATAAATTAAAAGACAAAATTAAAACCGTTATCTATGCCACTAAGATGTAGTTGAAGGGAAAAAAATGTGGGAACATATATCTTTACAACAACAAACTTGTCCTGCACAAATTTTACACAGATCAGTATCAGTAAATGAATGAATGGATTGACTGATGGATTTATTGAAACATGGGCAGATGTATACCTTGTTGGATCAATGGATGGATCAGTGGGTGAATCAATGCATTGATGGATGGATACATACATAAAGGGTTGGATGGATGGGTTGTAACCGAATGAATGGACAGATGGGTGTATGGACAATCTGATGGATGCAGTGCTGCATTGGTAGATAAATACATTTGTGAGAGACTGCTGAATGGGTGGATGGTAGATTGCTTAAAATGGGGGCTGATTATACATGGATGGGTGATCGATCGATCAATAAATCAGTGGGTGAATGAATATCTATTTATATCGATGGATGTATGCATTGTTTGTTGTTTGAATGGACTAACAAAAGGATAAATTGAAGCATGTAGATGGATACAATGATGAGTACGGATTGATGGATGATTGAAGGTTTGGTGGATAAAATGATCAACTGATAAATGCATAGATGGTTGGATAAACGCATTTATGGATGGACAGGTGGATGAATGGGTGAATGCACAGGTGATTGGAGATGTTGGTTGTTTTGTTAAAGGATGAACAGAGAGACATGAGTGAACAGATGAACAGATGGATGGATAGACAGAAGAATGGGAAGATGATTGTTGCCAAGCATCTATATTTTGAATAAAATGGGGGGCAGTTGGTTTCCTGCTTCTATTAAATTCCTGGTCCTGATTCTGAATGATCCAAACCATCTCACTCTCCTGTCTCATGTAAGGATCAAAGGATTTTTATGTCTCTGTGTAAGGCAGGTTATTTTAAAGCTGTCCTTGGTCTCTACATGCACCCTGGGCTCATAAAAACACTGCTGTTTGACTTCTGAAGAACCGAGAATACAGCAAATGCATGTGGAAGAAAAACAGAGATCGAAACAATTGGAAAGAAGGGACTGAAGCCTTACAGAGAAGCAGAGATTGTAGAGAAGAGCTGACTGCTTCAGGATGACTATTGACAGCAGGACACGGAGAGTGGAGTAATATGATTAGCTGGTTGGATAGTATCGAATAGCAATCATATATAACCTGATCCTCTGTCTTTACCTTCCTCCAAGCATCCCTTCCTTCCAGGGCAGAATCTTCCTGATTCCTGCACTTCCACAAACAGCTCAATACTATTAAATTAATTAACTAATACAGAGTAAGAACGGCTTTAATGCAGACCATTGATCACATCTTGCACATGTGAATCCATGTGTTCAATCCCTCATCTTGATTGGATTTTATCACTGCATGCACCATGTACAGCTAATAGGTGAATTTGTGCATCGGCCTGTTTGTGTGTTAGGTGTGTAGCTATGTTGTCTTTCCGGTGTAGCATGCTTTTCGTCTCATTAGCAGCGATCAAAGGCCATAACCTTCTGCGGTAGGTCATGTTCACTCAGGCTGCGTGCATGGCTGGCTGCTAATGTCCTGGAAATCCTCCGCGCAGACACCAATAAACCTTTGCAAAGTGTGTGTGTGCAGGAGTTCAACTATTGTATCAGTCATTTTAATACAGTCTGCTCTAAAGATACAATCTATTTATTCCTTTTGTTTTCTTATTTCTTCTCATCCAATGAATGTAGTTTACAGCAAACGCCTCTACACAACTCTCAACATGACATGCATCTAAATAGCACCTTTACATCCCTCTACACTGTGGGCATTCAAGCTGCAGAGCTCAATCTCCTCAGCTCTATATTTTTTCTTTCTTGGATGAAAAGGCCATGGGTGGCAGTGCCATACAGCTACAGAAGATTGAAGTAAGTCATCCAAATATAATGTCAGAGATTGTATCAATTCCAGACTAAATTCATGAATCCTGTCGTGTGAAATAACCTCTATAAGCCCTGAGACATGGCTCTGCAGATAAACATTTCCACATGCTAAAAACCTGTTATTCCCAAATCTCTTTGGTTCACAGACCAACTGTGTTCGACACTAAAAACTACTGTCCTTTGCATTTTGCTCCCTGCATACTGTATTATAACGTTGTTTGGAGTTTGAAAGCCGATGGATTTCAGATTCTAAATGCTGGTAAAGTAGGTGGTTTTGGCCAACTATTGTCTCCTCAAAGGCAGGTATACACAGTGTGATTTAAAACCAATGCCATATAAGTCATGGTGAAAGGTCACAGTTTGCCACTGAAGCTTTCACAACATACAACAAATGAGTATAATTTATGTGCTCACACAGTAGATTTGGTAAAACTCTTGAATCACTGCTAAAATTGTCCATTTATCTAGTTTGGTAGCTTGTGGAAAATTAAGTTGTTGGAAAGGTGTTGAATACAGAGTGCAATGATGCTATGCTGTTTTTATGTTTTCACCGAAAACTCTTTGAGTTTTAGGTATTCTTGCCTTCAGTGACAGTTCTCTCTGTATAAGAACTTTGCAGATCTCCGTCACTCTGAGGCTAATGCTCAAGCTACTGCCATATGACTTGATCAAAACAACTTAAAAAATCCAGAACTATCCTTTTAAGCTTGTCGTCTTTGCAATGAGAGAATTCGACATGCTAAAATACTAACTTACTGTTGCGTTTCAGAACTATCCCTTTTGGAAATATTGTAATCTATTTTACCCACAACACAGAGTGCATCTGGAAAAATCACTTGTGAATTTTAAAGCATTATTGGAGCTTAAAGAGCCCAAACTTTGCCTCACTTCTAGTTCATACATTCATTTTTTAATGACTGCTTGAGTATGTTAACAACTGCTAATGTTCAAAAAACCCTCAAGTTTTCATATGCAGAGTACCCCAAAACATCTATATGTTTTGTCTGTCCATGTCGCTTTAGTCAAGGTCCTGCCTCTTTAAAGCTGTGTTCACACTCAACTAAATTTTATGGGGGGTTTTTTCACATGTTCAAATGGTTCATATTTACTGAGGCAAATTTTTGTCATTGAGACCCGAAAGCTACTAGAGAAGAGGGCAGACCTGTCTTCTAGCCACGATTTGTGTTTCTTCCTTCTCAATTCTTGATCAACAATGGTGGATGTTTCTACAATCGCTGTCTTCTTCCTGTTCTCAAAACCAGAAGCTAAATGTACCAGAATGGTCTGAAATAAAAACACATCCATTTGATGATCCATAATATATATTATACATATATTTGAGTAACTGCCCCTGTGCTACTTGCAGAATCTGCCCTGCTTTTCACTCAAAATAGATTTTATTTTTTTTAAAGGACAGTGAAAAGGTAAAAGCGTAAGGTAAAGTCAAAACTTAGTGGTGTTTTTTTACTGCAGACCTATAGGCAATAATCCAGAAATCATGGCTCTATTGATCAGTAATAATCTAAACACAGAATCCTTAAAAGTCAATAAAAGAATTCTTTGAACCCTCAGTCATATTTTAATGCATCTTTACCTGGTGTCCCTGACATATAGCCATGATAAAAGCCATGACAGCATTCAGCCTAGTTGGCCCTGATTTGGAGCAAAACATCTGAAATGGTCTTCAGGGTTGAACCACAAACCCTGTCAGCCTCCATTGATTTACCGAGTTCTTTCCCCTTTCTCCATAATAGCTCTTGTAATAGCCACTTCTGAAGCAGATGGCGTCTAAATTTTTAACTTTAGATTGTGTTGCTTTTTCCTCTTTTGTGGTCTCCTGTCGGAGGGTTAATGATTTAACGAGTGAGACCATCTGAGAAACAGACACATATCCAACATGGAGCAGGAATTCGGTCCATCGGGGCGCACGTATTCCTCTAAATTGTTTCCTGAACTTTGCCCTTGAGGTTTTCCCTGACCCGGCATATCCTGACGGGACTCAGTGACAGACGGAGATTTGGGAAGATGGAAGAGGGTGAGACCCGAGTGCGTATATGTGCATGTGTAAGTGTGTATGGTCCAGTCCAGGTGGCAGTAAAGCCAAATGTATCTAATTTACTCCTGACACACACTCCTCCATCACCTTCACGCTCAAAGTCTGGACTTATTCAGACTATTTTTGAACCATTCATGTGAAATTGTTCCCACAGGTTACCTGTCATGTTGTAATGGGGTCTCAACAAGGCCAGGAGTTTTCATATTGATGTCCTGTTGTTCCTTGACAGGTTGTAGTACAGAATCAAAACTGCAGACCTCAGACAAATGCTGGTTGTTATGGACTCTTTTTCCTGTTAGAGTGACTTTCAAAGAAAAAAATGACTATTTGGGTCAAAAATTCTATCATACAACGTTTGACTAAACAAATTTTGGTCTGTAAAGCAAAGAGAGAAGACCAGACAGCACTGATTATCTGTGTACATGGCAAATGCTTCTGTGGTATCCTCCCACAGCTCAAAGACATGAATACTGTGGTGTGATTGATGATTCCAAATGGTAATCAGATGTCATATTGACTTAAACTAATAGATTGATAAATGGATTTTTGGATGGAGAGATAGATAGACTGATAAACAGATGTAGTGGATGGATGGACAAATAGATAAAGGGATGGATGGATGATGGATGATGGACTAATGGACAAAGGTATAGTTAAGGTATGCACCGAGATGGATGGGCAGATGGATGGATGGGTTATTAGATGGATAAAGGGATGAATACATAGATTGATTGATGAATGGATGATAAATAGATATAAGGATGGATGCACATGTGTATAGAGGTTTAGTAATTGGAAGGATTGATGAATGAAGGTAGGGATTGTAGGATTGTACGACTGATGAATGGGTGGATGGATGAAGGGACAGACAAATGGATAAATAGATGTAGTGAATGAATGAACAGATGAATTGCATTTAAGATGGCTGGATGGAGTGAGAGGAGGATGGATGAATGGGTGGGTGGATAAATGTATAGATATATAGATGTATGCAGATACGAGGTGTGTCAGAAAAGTTCCAGGACTGGTGTCACAAAATTTTTATTTAGAATCCAAACTACAAGTTTTCCACTTCGAAGTAATCCCCCTAGAGTCTAATGCACTTTCCCATCTTTCTCTGCCATGCTTGCATGCACTCCTGGAAGGATTCTTACGGGATCCTCCACAGCTCCGTCGTCACAACCTTTTTGATGTCGTCCACATCTTCAAAACGGGTCCCCTTGATGACCAGCTTGAGCTTGGGGAAGAGGAAAAAATCACACAGTAGGGAGGTTGCTCCAGCACGGCGATGTTCTTCTCGGCCAGGAACTGTTGGATGCTCAGGGCATTGTGAGCAGGCACGTTGTCATGGTGAAGCAGCCACTGCTTGTCCTGCCACAACTCTCGCCTCTTCTCGCTCACTGAACGAAGCAACCGCTGCAGTATCTCTTTGTAGACATGCTGGGATTACTTTGAAGGGGAAAACACTTAGTTTGAAGTTTGGGTTTGAAATAAATCTTTCGTGACACCAGTCCTGAAACTTTTCTGACACACAACGTACTGTATGTATGAAGGTTTAGTGGATAGGTGGCTGGATTGATGGATGGATAGATTGTGTGTACAACAGATAAAGAGATGAATGGTTTCTTATGTAGATGGATTGATCAATGGATGGATGGATGGATCAATGTATAGGGGGAGGGAGGGATTGTAGGATTGTATATGCAATGGATAAATGGGTGAACCAATGGATAAATGGGTGGGCCGATAGATGGATAGATGAACAGATGAATGACTGTATTGTATCTGCAATGGATGGATGGATGGATGGATGGATTGGTAAATAGAGGTTTTGTGGATGAATGGATGGATGGATTGTATATACATTCAGATGTGCGGATGGATCAATGGTTTATTCAGTGGATGGATGGATTGATGAATGGATGGATGGATGGATGAATAGATGGATGGTTTATTCAATGGATGGATGGATAGATGGATGGATGTTTTATTCAATGAATGGATAGATGGATTGCATATACAAGTTAGATGCATGGATGGATCAATGGTTTATTCACTGTAACTGGGGCCACATTGAAAAGTGACTAGATAGTTTAGATTGGATGGGCAAATAGATGGACAGATGATGTGACTGCTAGAAGTATTGAAGATTAGTGGTTTGCACGTTCTTGATGGATGCATGGATGGTTGGATGGCTAGATAGTATTTGCCAGCTGTAGGTGACTTAAGGGCAGATCTTCAGACAATTCACTTGAGTCAAACTCCAGCTTGGTCTTGCATTTGGAGTCATATAAATGGCAACGAATGACTTGAGCATCTCAGTTAAAGTGTCTCCTTAACATTATTTAGTGTGTGCTCACACTGACAGTTTCAGGCTGATTAGGTAAACAACTGCTCTGATATGCAATAAATTTTGCAGACAAGAGAAGTAGAGCAAACTTATCTTTTTTTAATCACATAGCTCCATCTTTTGAATGATAAGCAAAGATGTCTGAAAACAAGATTACTTCTAAACCATTTCCTGTGAAAATGTTGTTTATGCACATTTAAAACTTTTAAAAGTTAAAAGAAGTATCTGACGTCATCCCCAAAGCTGCTGCTTAAAAGGTCTGGAGAAAGATGTGATAAGCATTTTGTTCAAATTAAATCCAAATTATTGGTGACTTCACAAGATTTCAGACTTGAAATTAAACAAAAAAGGTGCTTCTGATGATTAATCCCTGAAAAAGTGGTAAATAAAATAAAAATAGAAAAGGATAGAAAAAAGCAGACCTTCTTTAGCTCACCTGATTTTATGAAAATCATTGTTTAATAGCAGACCTTTGCTTTAAATGTCCATTTTTTCACTCTTTTTCAAAAAACTTACATTGGTTATAGATGTTTCCAAACACACTTTTGAAATTTCTTGCCTACAAATCCACACAGATATTAAATTCTGGCCAAGCTATAAACTCCTCTGTTTTAGCATTTTTAAGAACAGGCTGTTTAGGAATGACTCCTCTTAAACTTTTCCACATCTCTCTAAGTGGATGTCACTGTATTTTTTAGCAGGAGGAGTACCTCATGGTTACTGTGCCTGCATGGTTATGTCTACAGGGTGGGCCATAAGTTTCCATACATAGGAAATTGTATAATGTATATTTTTTTTATGTTTCAGATACCCTAGATGATGTGTTTGACAAATCTTCTCGGATATCTTTGGGGGCACTTGAAGGCCATGGTGTATCAGGTGAAGATACGAGACATAAATCATCTCAGGGAACGTATCACCAACGCCATTACAGGCATAACTTTAACTGTGCTAATGCAAGTTCATCAACAGTGGAAAACATGTATTAATATGTGTTTTCAAAACAATGGTAATCATATAGAGCACATAAATAAATAAAAACGGTTGTCCAACATGAATGATTATTGATCCTATGTATGGAAACTTAAGGCCCACCCTGTAGACTTGTTCCCTTCACTGAAGACAGCTTTGAGCTCATTGAACACCTTGCCTATGTCTCCAATATGGGAGGTGGCATATCTCATAATGACATCATATGAGGGAATTTTTCAGACTGTTAAAGGTGGCATAAAGTTTTCCAGAAGCAGCTCACAAAAGGAAATTCAAAGCATTATCTTATTTATGCATGTGTGAAAGGGGTTTCTGTCTAATCATGTTGGATATCCAGTGAAATGATCCCTCAAAAGACCTTACACCGTGACTGTCCTCTCTTCTCTTACCTCATGTTGCAGCCTAGAAAAGTGGGACTAAATCACCTAACAATTTAAAACGCACACTCATGATCACCTGATACAGCTGTTTCTGCACTGTACTCCTACTTTTAGCCTAAAACCTCAATGTGAAATCTGCACCGCTGTGAGTCAGTCACGCTGCAGATTGTATTTATGGGCTGGAAAGGGTAGAAAAGTTCAGTCCTCCTGCTGAGGTGCACTGGTCAACGTTGTACTGTATCCAAGACATCACCCCTGAGGGACTCCATGGTATCATAAAATGGAGGGAAGTAGACGATGGCAGACTCCTTAAACAAGGTCTAAATCATCCTCTCTTCCTCCATCCCCATCCCAGCCTATCCTTGGCTTTCTTTTTTTCTACCTGGAAAATAGCGGGCAGTGAAACGTGATACAAGGTAGCTGGTGGAGGAGGGGGGTCGTGCCGGTCGCTGCGTTGTCCCACTAATGGAGATGGATGTGGGTTCAGAATTGTCTCCTGAACAGCCTTCGTGGCGGAGAAAGGGAGAGGAGATCCATTTCTCCTCGGCTTCCTTTCGGGCTGCAGGACTAATGAGGAGGGAGAGGGAGGAGGGGGCTGAGCGCTCACGACTTGATTTGAGAGAAACAAGGGAGTCCAGGGGATGAAGGAGTGCAGGAAGAATGAGATGTGGGGAGACAGAGAAGCAAGGATGGTTGGAGAGAAATTGAGTGGCAGGAAAATGGAGGGGAAGAATGACATGTTGACAACAGGGGCAGATGGATGATAGGACAGCAGGCAGAACGGGATTGGAGGAGTAATGACGTCGAGGCAGGTGTAATGCAAAAAGAGAATGCCATAGAATGACGACTGAGAGTGGAAAATAGACTATGATTGCCTACAAATCACCCCTTTGCTTTTACGCTTCCTGTAAGTCCATTTTCAAGACAATTTTGTTCTTCTCTCTCTCTCCAAAGTAGAGCTTTCTCTCATCTTTTGTCACGGTTATTCTAACTTTTCTGAGCAGCTGGGTCATCTATCACCAACACTGAGGGTGATAAGATGCAGGGAAAGAAAATGTAATGGTTCAGTAAGAGAAGGAGAATGTTTATAGCTGAACTAGAAGCTGTTATCTGAACATGCAGCTCTTGTAGTGTCACAGTGAGTCAGACCCAGTTGGTTTTAGAGAGTGTTAGCCCGGGCTGTCAAAGAAAATTTAAATGTTTCATAAGCTTGAACTGCTTGAATATTAGTTTCATTTTTTTGTAGTTTTGACTGTCACCAAAAAAGGTATCGAAGGCAGATTTTCTCCATGTATCCAAGATTATTATTTGGGGGCATAAGGATAAAATTCAGTGGTCAATGAGGGCAAATGGCCTACAATGGCTCGATGCAGTTCAGTAACAGGAAAACAGCTTCGAGAACAGAATAGATGTTAGAAATGGTCTCCATTGCGAGATGGGTCACCCCATTGGAATACCGGTGGTGAAGAAGAGTAACAGATAAGATGAGTAGAAGATGTCTGAGCAGCTTGCTGGGACCCTGATGCGATGGACTGTAAAGCACTTTGGGAGGCCACTGGCTGTTTTAAATTTGCTATAAATAAGGCTAACATTGACATTGACTGAGCTGCTGATGAGGTGAGGGGCCACAGTTCTGAGGAGTTGGACCTAGACACTGATGAGACAAGTGGAGATGCCTGGGTGGAGGGGTCCAACTGACCAGACGTGGTCCTGCATGACTGACCCTTTAGCTATGTGACCCATCATGTCCAGGGTCTTGATGACCTGACATTTGGTCTTACATGGTTTGCTGACCCTTGAGCCATGAAGGTCTGGGGTCCATTATAATTGACCTGATAAAGGCTGGCATGATTACTGACCCTTTATCCATGGCCTGAATGTCCAGGGTCTGATTGACCTAACGTCTTCTCTGTTAATAACAAACTACAATAGCATTAGATTTATTCTCTCTGAAAATATCTCAAAATCATTTAACTTCACCAGTATGTATTAAAAGGCTGAAGAACAGTTGTTTAGCCTTATATGAGGTTCAATGTGACTAGCTGACCCTTTAAGGTACGACTACCAGGTCTGATCGACCTGACAAATAGCTCTGCGTGATGCTGTCCCTCTGGCCCCAAAAACGAGAGTTCTGAAGACCTGTTACATTGTCCAGAATGACTGACACTACAGTTGTGTGGCCGAACGAGCCCGTTATTAATGAATACCTCATGAATAAAAGAAATGCTATTGGCAATGTTTAAGAAGCATTATTTTACATTATTTTTAACTGTGCATGGAGAATGCTCAGAAAGAGATGCGATGTTAAAGCTAGAATTTTTGCCTAGTGCTTAAAGTGCCCGCTTAGCAATTTGACATTTTATTCTTGGTTTATTTTAAGTATTTTTGAAGAAAAGTTTACTGGTAATGCATAACACCACCACCAGTTATATGCCATAACTAGAAAAAAAGGTTTTTGGTTGCATTGACATGACCAGCAGCTTGTCAAACCTCATCAAAATTGCACATAACCAGATTTGATGCTGCTGGATTTTTAATCCATTGGATAGAAAGTTAAATTGCTTTTCTAAAAGTTATGACTGTATAACAGTTGTTTGAAGTAAAATGTAAAAAGTTTATTTCCTCCCCCAAAAACAGTGCTTGGGATGTACTGTACATGCCTCAGTAAGAATATGAAGTCCTCTCAATTGAACACATGTTGTAAATAAGCTGAATGTCAGCCATGATCGGTTTCAGCTGAAGACTTAAGGATGATATGTTTCTGATTTAACCAGTAAAATTTAGCTTTACTTGGAATTTTGTTTCGACCTGAAACTACTACGAAAGGGAGTGTAAATATGGAAGCACAGAAGCACAGCTGTGACAGCAGATACTGAGGTAGACTGAATGTATTATGAGTACAAGCCCTGTGTTTGTGTTAAGGAAACAAATTTCATGGTAAATTTAGACAGTTGCAAGTGATTTGGGAAACGCTTGTGGCAGCAAGACTGAAAGTTGCAAATAAATTGAAGTCAGTTACTTTAAAACTATTTCAGATCTGATAAGTTTGAAAGAAGCATGAACGCATGAAGTGGCTTAAAGGTGAGGCTCTAACAAATCCAGAGATAGCTGAGATGCTCAAGTCTGTCTCTGGGTTTACAGAAGATGGAGTGGTGAACCTTGAGGGTCCTCAGAAAAAGAAGTCAAGGTTGTTGCCTCTTCACGTGCCCTCAGTCCCTCATAGTAATGAAAACATTACTTTCTACTTGGGGTTCACATTCAGAGGTCCAGTTGCCTGCAACGTCATTGTGAACAAATAGTTTGCCTTTGGACCATGACACTGTCATTGAGACTTTTTCCAACTTCAAGGAACAAGCATAGACTTTACTAGCTTGTGCTAAAATCACAGAAGATCATAGCAGACAGACATAGAACCCTTGTTAGGAAAGCTTGAAGCAGACAGTATGAAAAACATGAAACTTAACATTTCTAAGCATACGAGACATTATAAGTATATACATATGTGTTTCTGGACTGAAATCAGACCAATTTGATGTTCCAAGATTATAGGAAATTGAAATTGGGGTGGTTGTTTCCCAAGGGCATTTTGGCAAGCAATGCAGGGTCTTCTGAGTGAATCTGCAGTGGTTGCTCGTGTTGTTCATCTGTGTTTTTATATGAAGTGTCTGGTCCACATTTCCAGCTGTTTTTGAAAATATAAAGAATAAGTTCAACCGACTTGTAAATCTGTTTAGTTAGCCGACTTCCACTGTTAAGCAGGGTAACTGGGTAACACATTTCTAGTTTGATCCTTGCCTTAAGTGAGCATGTATGATTGTAATTTTTTCGCTGGAGCTTATTTTGTATTCTTGAAGCAGAGGGCTGCAAAATGGATAAAAGGCATTTGCTTCCACTAATGAAGTGCCATGCCGTACAGTGTAAAATACAGCTGATCACGAGATGCTGACAGCTTATGTTTTCTCTTTAATCAGGGTTACCGTGGTAAATGTCTTAAAAACAACAAGGCTGTGTGAATTTCAAGAACATGCATTCTGATGTGGCAACATTTCTTTTTTAAAACAAGCTCTGAATGTAGTTGGTGCTCAAATTTGACTTACACTTTACAGAGCGCTTTTATGACTTAATAAATATAAAACTATAAGTGAAGCCAATTTCATGTACTTCAAATTTTCTGACACTTCCTTTTTGTTGTGTTTTAACTTATTTTTTTATGATAACCTCTTCATTTGTATCAGATTTCTATTTGATGTCAACACAAAGGGACATTTTGTACCAACCAAAACTGTTGTTCTTGAGTATTCGTAACAAAAGCATATTAATTCAATACATTTCTTTCAAGAATCAGTTGTTTCCTGTTGTTTTGTTTCTTAAGAAAACTTCATCTGTACTTCAGATTCCATAGCAGTCATAACAACATATTAAAACAAGGCTGTTAAAGGCAGAAAAGTAAAATCAAGATTGCTTAATTATTCATCACCATTTTTTAAAGACATTCATGTTTTATTTGTTTTAAAATTGGATCGAAGGTATGCACAGAAATACATGTTTTATGACTTAAGGACAAACTTGTCATGGTGAGACTCAGAAGAATATAGTTATTGTTACATGATTGAGTAAAATTGCAAATCATGGCAGTTATGGGTCTAAGAAAATACTGTTATGTCAATATATTCCAATACTTTGCTGTGCTTAACTTTATAAATACTAAACAGTGCTAGGTGGGTTTTTTACTGGTTGATTGTTTTTAGAAGAATGTGTAGAAATTTGGGACATTTGGTTTGTGTTGTAGTTCAGGCAGTGCCCACTAAATGGCAGCTAACATTCAGCAATTTGCAACTGATTCTCTGCTTTTTTGATTATTGTTTCTGTTACTGGGACAGACAATAAAGCTTATCAATGATGCAGGGACCATGCCAAATAAAAATAACACTGATAAGAAACTGCTTTTCATGCTTGTAATAATTCTGGCTTTTTATACTGTTTGGAAAATAGATATTTAGTTTAAAAAAAAGAATGATATATCACCTTTCTTATGGAATTGCAGTATGTATCATGTTTTTTCCTTTGGATTGTGATGGGCATAGTGTTGCCAGATATTTGACAAAACACATCCCTACTGGTAGTAGGCTACTAGTTAAAAATGCCATCATTTAATATTTTAGGTTTGCTGTTGAAGGTTTAAAGGCTGTACCTGTGATTACTCTATAATAAGCTTTTGATCACAGATCAGGATTTTCAATCAACTAGTGTTATCAGGAGGCCAACATTTCAGTTTTAATACTGATATTAATACTGATTACAAGTTCAATATCTCGATACACAACATAACAAAACCTGAAACTAAAGAGATACTGTTTGAATACCTTTTATTAAGCACTCCAAAGCAGGAAGTCTAGAAGAGCTGATCACATTTGGAACTAACAGTTTATTAAAATGATTTTGTATATAAAAATACATTAACACTTGAGTAATTTAAAACTGGGGAAATTATGAATTTTTATTCACAATTTGGTATCCCATATTTGTTGGTGAAGTATGATATGCCTATATAAAACCACAGCTCGACTTGTATAAAATAATGTTTTTACTGATATTTCTAATTGTTTTACATCAGGACAAATTGCTACTCTATGGTTATAATTTGGGTCGGATGTCAAAACGCAAAACTACTACACTAAAATCGCCAGTTGGTTTACAGGTCAAACTCAAGCTGTATTCCTTGAACAGAAATAGACCAATAGCAAAATGTACTTAAATGATTTAGAATTTTAAATACATTTTAGATGTACTTTTGGTTTTTCTTGACTAGGTTGATTGAGTGCTAGTTGTTCTTGTTCTAAATATATATATATAAACACAGATAATGCTTAGCCTGTGCCAGAGCGAAAGAGATTTAACAGAAAACTGCATGATATCAGATTATAGATGTTTCTCTCTGTTGCATATGTGTACAAGCATTCAGATCACGAAGATCAAACTACTTTCCCTTGGTTATTAAATCACCACATGCCTCCTGGTGTTGCCATTTTATAAGGATTTGAAAAAAGGGAGCAGCTTTGACAGTGGAGGATTTCTCTGTTTACTGTGCCAGAGCCCTGTTATCCTTTGTGTTTGCAGCTGTATGTGTCTGTATGTGTGACTCACTTGAAATCCTTTGATTCTAGAGGAAAAAAGGGCTTTAACATTAAAGTTGAGCAGATTTTCAACAAAGTAAATGGTTGACCTCCTGTTTTTAACCACTGTCAGAGCTGTAAACTGGCACAAACACACGTGAACTGACTGAATAATGGTAATGTAACCTTTTTAAGGCCTCTGCATTTGAGTGATATGCTGCCAGGCTGTGGGAGATCATTTTATATAGAAGGTGAATGGCTTTCCAGAGAAAAGTCACATCTGTGCTTTCTGTTGACACTTCTGCCAGTTTTCCAAGACTCTGCAGTCCCCTTCCTGAAGTACCTTTAAAACTGTAATTCTTAAACCTCTACTGAAGAGATGGAAATGACAGATTTCTCAACCCTTTTCTGTCAAGTAACAGAGATTCCGTCCTTAAGCTATGGTTTGTTTTTCGCTCTGCAGGAGAAGAACTATTTGAATACACTTTGACAGCAAAATTAAATCTTAGGAAGATCTGATTACAAGTCAAATATCATCTCATCACTCTTTATCAGGTGTGCTACTAGAAATTTTGGGTGCCATGAAAGGATATCACGTTGGCCCTCTCCCAAAGCTGGTATTATTTCACATATCAAAAATGCATTCAGGGATATTTGTCAAATGTGGCTCTGACCCATACCCCTGGACGTGAGGATAAGGTAGGTGTTTGAGGTCAAAGGTCACTGTGACCTTAACACTCTAAACAAAAACTCATTGCTCTTCTTCAGACCCTTAACACTACCCTCATGTGGTCCCTGAGGGTGTGTTAAGGGTCTGAAGAAGAGCTTTAGTTCTGGTTTTATCCTTTGTTTTGTGAACATCAGCTTTTATAATGTACTATTCTCTGACTCAGTGTGATATGTCATGAAGGTTGTTGCCATTGTTCCCCTTTTACAGCCTTTGCTGAAGTTTCTTCATTTTTTTTTCTTTTTTTGTTATTAAAAACTTTTTTGTAGTCTAACCCTTTAGGGAATATGGAATGTCTGGAAACATGGAGGTCTCATATGTTAAACAGATTTAAAAGCTTGCATGACAAATTTGTCATTTGTATTTCTGACCTGACATGACAGTGACCTTCATGCAGGGAGGCTCATAAACATGTTTTTTTTTCCAGATACAAACTTGACCATGTCTGCTTAGAACCCTGACCTACACCCCCATATAGCTACAGAGGAAACTCTGCAGACAGGCACAACAAATAAGGAGTCAAGTCCAAAAGCAAAGGGAATTGTGTTATTTTCAATTAGGATCATAAAGGCCTACATAAACTGTTGACAATGTTGTGTTTTGGCTCTAAATTTAGTGCCTCTGTTACCAAATCAGGAGTGTAAAGGATATCTAAAAATATCCAAGGGAGTTGCTACTTACCTGATTTTAATAATGTTCTTGTGATTAAGCATCTATAGCTATGTGCTATGAGCGCATAGTGACAGAATGACTCATAATTTTGTGTGAAATTTTCAGATGCATAATACTTTATTCAAAGTCATTAAATGAAAAACCAGGTTGGATATTCAAATCCTTCAGCTAGGAGGGGAGAGGCCCTCTTTAACTTTATTCTTGTTACGCTTTACTCTCATTAAGGTGGACTTATAGGCCACTCATTTTACTTTACTTTAAATGATCCATAATCATAAAAAACTGGTCCTTTCTCCTGAGTCTCACCATCCTGTGCTCTGAACCCTAGTGATATGAAAACATGTACAATATTTCCTACACCTCTATACAATTTAATAAAAAGCGAGAATACCAGAAACACAAACTTTAACCTAACCTGACACATTTAATTTGTTATCACAACAACTGAAGATGCCTACAGAATTACAATTTAATGTTTAGTTGTCTCAAATTTTTAAACACACAGTATAAATTAGTAAAAAGTCATGTCTTAAAATCAAAACAGTACACTTTATTATTTACAGAAGAACATTTGAACCATGATGTTTCTGGCCACCTAAAATCTTAGTCAACAGCTCCCCCCTGTGGACAAATGTCATGACAAATGTTATACCTTCAGTTACAGAGAGTAACATTTCAACCAAATTACATTGGTCTGTATTAGAACATGAAGTTTGTGCTTGACTGATCAATAAAGATGAATGTTATATTACATATTACATAACTTTTACTCCTAAGTCCTACTGGCACCATCTCAAGGTCCAATGTACAAACCATTGAGTGCTTCAAGCAACAGCATCTGTTCACAGTTTATCTGTTTGTGCAGTGTGATCTTAATTTGTGTTTAAACATGAGAATGTTATTGTCTCCCTTCTCTGTTGCACAGAGCATTTTTTTCCTCATTCTCACCCTGACTTTGGGCACACCGGGGGACCAAAAGCCAAGTAGAGCCACCTGAAATCTGATTGGCCAACCCCAAATCCTTAACTTTCATACACTTCAAGCAAGATAGGCAAAAGCTGCCCTGTCAGAGTTGGGGTTTTTTTTCATATGTGGCCCTCAAAGAAAAAAGTTTGGACACATCTGGTCTATGGCGTATTCCTAAAACGAATCCATGGTTGTGTGAAACAGTATATTTTGTGTATCAGGTTAAAAGATACTAATAACTTACAAAAAACTGCTAAATTTACAAACTAATTTACTAAGCAAAAG
Organism: Cetoscarus ocellatus; assembly: GCA_037902135.1. Classification (NCBI taxonomy): domain Eukaryota; kingdom Metazoa; phylum Chordata; class Actinopteri; order Labriformes; family Labridae; genus Cetoscarus; species Cetoscarus ocellatus. The sequence continues at coordinate 256,279 of JBAMNC010000707.1, forward strand.
CAGGATGCCACAAGAAGTGCATAGGTGAGACGGTGGGAGGCTGAAAAAGGAGCAGAGCAAAGTGCACTGGTTCACAGCCAGTTCTCTAATACACCTGAGAAACTGTTCGGGTATGCCAAGCAGAACATCACCATCCTGTAACCTGCAGAAGACAGCAAGAGACAGAAGACCACACAAGAGCAGTAGGCCTTGGTGGCAGGAGGGCATCACAGAATGTACATCCATGTATTCTTGAAAACACTTATGCCTTGTGAAAAAAAAGAAAATAGTGTTTTGAGGTTTTTTGGATACTCCAGCGCAAATAATGTTTTGGCTAAGCAGCCTTTACCTACATTACAGAAATATTTTACCAGGAGTATCTATATTCTGACTCAAGTAATGAAGTTGTGCTCTTTGTCAGCACATTTTTCCTCATCTTGTTTAATCTTGTCTTTCAGCTCTTGTATAACCTTCCAGGTGCTCTCTACACTCTTTCTCAGCTCAACCACATCTGTCCTGATCTCCTCCAGAAGCTCCAGCTTTGACAGCTTCTTATCAATGGAAGAGAGGACATCATCTTGACCACTGGTCAACTCCTCTGTGGCACCATCCTCCTCATGCTCACTTGGCTGAAATGACTCCATGGTTTGCTCCCAGACCATCTCAAAGTAGTAATCAATGAAAGCCTCCAGGTCCTCCATGCTGCTGCCATGGTAGTCCCACTGGTCAATCAGTGCCTGCAGACCTCCAGTCTCAGTTAACCTCTTGAAGGTCCTCTCCCTCAGAGCTGGATGACAGAGGGATTTGTCGGGGGCTAATGGTTTCTTATAGGTCACTCATTTTTTCCCTGCCATAAATAAAACCCAATGTCACCCTTGATTTTTGTACTGTAAGGTATTTTATGAGTCAGTGCTTGACAACTATCAATGAATCAGTGGGTGAGTTTAAGTTGCTTGGTCCTGTATCTTGCAAACTTGAACACAATGACACAGTTTATGGCCTATGAAATCATTTAAGCTTGCCATCTAAATTTTCAAGCTGTATCAGAGTAAACGAATCAAAACATTTTCTAATAGTAAATGAAAGACGGTTCAAGTGTTTTCTAGATTGTAATGAAAGCAGTGGTGAAATAATTAAAAAAATACGGGCCAAGTTCTTTGGATTTCTACACCAGTAACTGCCTTAAAGAGCCCATCTTGTGCTTTTTTTTAGTTTCATATACCCTTTTCCCTTTGTTTATGACGTCAGTAGCTGCTTGAAGCAGCTTGTTCCCCCAGTTCGTAGGCCTACTGTTGGGATGTCCTACAGTTCTCCTGCAGTTTAAGCCCACTGGCATGGGGTAGCCAATGAATTCAGAGTTATTGACAATATAGCAGCACCTAACTGACCCTCTACCACAGAACTGACCTGTGAACCAATCAGAGTGGACTAGGTCATGGTCAGGACGGGGGGCCTTAAAGAGGCAGGAGCTCTGACAGAGCATCTCAGACAGAGAGAGAATACATCTTGATCAGAGGTACTCCCGATGTGAAAACTAGAAGGATTTTGAACATAAACGTAAGCATAGCCCATAATTAATATCAACCAGAGTCAAGGTAAAGAGTGGACTCTTTAAAATCAGTCATGGGATCTCCTTGGTAGAAACTGCAGCTCTAAAGAAAATATCACATTGACATGAAGTAAAAGTGAAATAAATTGATTGCTGTTTGAAGTATACTCACTTTCATGGGCCAGGAGTTTTCTGAAGCCTGATGAACTGTCTTGACGCAACTTCATTGCGTCTGCCTGATGTTCTCCCACTGAGGAAACACTTTTCCACATGTAACTGTCTCCTCTGTGAAGAGCAGCTAGCCTTTCTTCTGCCAACATCTCATCTATCAGGTCAATCAGGTCTCTAACCTGTGCTCCATTCCCCCAGTGCTTATTATCCAGGATGTGATATCTGTTCCCACACTTCTCCACCAGCCTCTGCAGTGCTTCTCCCTCACTGTCAATGCGCTGCTCAACACTTGTTTCACCTAGCCAGTCCCCATGACTGAAAAGGACCACAGCTTTTCTCCACACCTGATCTTCTCCCTCTTCCAGCTGTTTCTTCAAGGCCTCAAAGTGTGAATCTTTAAAAGAAGCGCTGATGTTGACAACAAGGAGGATAGCACTGGATGACACAAGATCTGAAGTCACAAGGAAGCAGCCAGGGGTGTCCAGAACAGCCACCATCTTGTTGTTGACTTTGACTTGTTGTTCAGAGCAGGAATTGGTTTGGAGTTCTGTTTGAAAGCAGTCTCTGCTCAGGATGGTGTTTCCACATGAGCTCTTACCTGTTTTCTGGCCTCCAAGAAGCACCAATCTCAGCTCAGAAAGAGGGGTAAGCTTCTCTGAGGAACAGAAGTTTGCAGAATTTGTTAGAACATGAAAAACTTCTCATTGACTTGAGTCCAAAACACGTGCATCTGGAAAGCAAGATTAAATATTGTTCTGTAAAGAAGCAAACAAGATCAAACTTACCCAGCTGAGACCTCGCCATCTGCCTTTGTTCCTCCTTCCTCTTTACTCTCTCCTTGGCTCTCTCCTTCTCTCTCCTTCTCCGCCCCTCCAGCTGCTCCATTATTTTCTCCTCAATTTCACAGTGGCAGGCCGTCGTTGCATCCAGCCAGCATCTCCTCAATTTTCCCAATCAGTTCTCTGACTTGGAACCCATCCCCTTTGGTTTTATTGTTCAGAACATGATACCTGTTCCCACATCTTTCCACCAGCCACTGCAGAGGCACCCCCTCGCTCTCGATGCACTGCTCAGTGGTCGTTTCTCCGAGCCAGTCCCCAAAACTGAAAAGTACCATGACACGATTCCAGATGTGCCAGTCGATCAGCTGGAGGTGCTCCTCCACAGCTCTTCTGTAGGTTTCAGTGAAGGCCCTGTCCACACGGATCACCAACAGGAAGACGTGAGGCCCAGGTGGACAGAGGGACAAACTGAGCACCATCTCCCTCTGGTCAAACATGGGGGTCTCATCACAGAAGTAGTTCATCCACCAGCCTGGAGTGTCCACTACAGTAAGCTGTCTCCCAAAAGCTAGTCCAGTTTGAACACAGCACCAAGTGGTTCTTCTTTGTGACTGGAGGCCCTCTCTGCCCAGGATCGTGTTCAGAGAAGAGGTTTTCCCAGATCCTTTTGCTCCCAGTAATACAATCCGGATATCTGTGATAGGATGCAGAATCTCTGAAAGACATACAAGCGGAAAGAAAAAGTTGTGAGAAATATTAGGCTGAAATAGAGTTTAATCTGTGTGCTATAGTTCAATATTTTGAGGGATGTTAATAACCTGACACACCAGATGGACCTTTCAGTACTGTGCATTTCACTAGTCCATCAGGGCAAATCCCACGGGAAGTCTTTGGGAATGGGCAGAAACTTTAAAAACCATATCCAGCAGGTGACTGGATGATCATTCTGTCAATAACATTCATTACAGACCAATCAAATAATGTAGTAGGCAGGCGCTACTGCTGCAATGTCAAGTACAAAACATGAGAACAAGCTCTCAAATATGGTGATTGGAGTAAAAATATTTGCTCTGTTTTCAAAAGGACGGATGCCAACCAACTGTTAACAACTGTTCACAATCAATCAAGCACAAACTTTGCATCTACTGCGGCCCTTTTTTTATACTACTTATGGAATTTGCAGTGAGCCAAATAAAACTGCACCACTGGCCACATTTAGCCCTCTGGCCAGAGATTACATACATTTTGAATCTGCTGAAGTGTCATTCATAAATTTCCCTGCCAAAATCAGATGGCCTCTTCAAAGATGAACTCACCTCTCATGAGAGCTCTGTGTGTCCTCTTTTTCATGAACCTCTGCTGACCCTTCTCCTCCACTCTCCTCTTCTCCTCTGCTGCTGTGATCAAAACCTTTTCCTGCATTTCAAACACTCCATTTCCATTTTCTGTGACGTCTTCCTGTATCTTTTCCAAGAGTTTGGTGATTCCAGCTTCATCACTCAGGACTACACTGTGACACCTGTTACTGCATTTTTCACTGAGCCAGCGGAGAGCATCACCTCTTGTCTGTGCAAGCTCTGACACTTCTATGTGTTCATATTTGTCAGCAAAAGTAAAGACAACCATGCAGTGACCCCACACCCCCTCACCCAGCAGGCCCACGTGCTCCTCCACAGCCCTGCGGCGCCTCTCAGAGAAGACTGAGCTCGCCTTGATGACAATAAGAAATACATGAGGGCCTGGTGAGCACAGAGACACGCTGCTGATGATCTCCCTCTTCACCAGCTCAGGAGTGTCCCGGGCGCTGAAGTCGCACCACCAGCCTGGAGTGTCAACTACTGTGAGCCTGCGTCCCCCCACCACACCCAGCCTGCGGGAGCACAAGGTCCTCTCTTTGGTGACAAACTCATCATGGCCGAGGATGAGATTCCCCACGGAGCTTTTCCCGGAGTTTCTTCCTCCAAGGAGGACGATCTGTAACTGTGACGTGCACCAGCTGTCCCCTAAGAAGGAAAAAGAATATAAATAAATAGTATGGGGAGGTCTAAAGTACTTCAAGCTTCTCACATGGACTGACACTATATATGCGGGGTAGTTTAGGAAATTGGAGGCTCCACAAAAGTTTCATCATGAGGACCATCTCCATTTAGAAATTTGAATTTAACACTACAGGATTTTTTTTTGAGAGAAGTTTTACGCAAAGGAACTTCATAATGTTCAGCCATACTTTTAACTAAAAGAGAGATTGCTGTCATAATTGCAAAAAAGTTTAGCAAAGTTTGGACAAGTATCTGCAATTGGCAAGGAGCATTTCCAACTTATTTATGTAATTTAGATGGAAGTGGTTGCTTCAAACCATTTTGCCTTACGCTTTTATATTAAATAGACAATTCAAGGCCATTCAAACCCTTTAGCCAATATTCTGATGCTAAGATAAAAACAATTCAACGGTTTGTTTGGGTTTTTTTTGTTTGGTTTTTTTGTTTTCAATTTTAACTTTTATTTAGAACAGTGGGACATGACATCCAAACATATACAAAAACAAAAACAGCTATCACCAGCAACCTTGTAAAAATATAAATGAAAGTGATTTGGTTCAATAATATATATATATACATATATACAGTATATACACATATATGCACATGCACAATAATAAATAAAAGTTACAAGTGCACATCAAATAATCCTAGATTGCCAATACTTAATATATAATTTCAACTGTAGTGACAAGTTGTAATTCAAAACACATAAAAATAGTACCATATGATCCCTCAACTCAACATAGTAAATTATAAGCCCCATAATCCCCCCCCAAACCATAACCCAAACAAACACACAAACATACGCACACACACGCACACACATTGTGCCTCACTGTGAAGGGGTAAATACAATAAGGGACAGAATAAATCCTTAACCGTCCTTTCTAAACTGGCAGTGATTTAGATCAATCAGAAGGCAAAAAAACAGTGCATGGCATTGAAATGGGTTATGAAGGGTTGCCATACATGAAAAAAAAACCTCCCTGGAGCCCCTAACAGTACACTTTATTTTCTCCAATTTAAGGAAAAACATTACTTCCCTGAGCCATTGGGAGAGAGACGGACTCTTAGGAGAATTCCAACGTAACAGTATTGTACGTCGAGCTATAAGGGGTGTAAATGCAATTATTTGTTTCTGCTTTACATTTAAAGTATTTAGAGTTGTTTCAGTGGGGACACCAAAGATAGCTACTTGAGAACATGGTGGCAAATTAAAACTAAGCACTGTGGACATAGTTTTGAAGTATCCATTTCAATAGCCATGCAACTCTGGACATAAGAAGAATATATGACTGAAATTACAGGGAGTATTATGGTATCTGCTGCAGATGTCTGGAACATTTGAATATATAACTGAAAGCCTAGATTTGGAGAGATGGGCCCTATGCAGTACTTCAAGTTGTATTAGGCTAAGCCGAGCACAAGTAGTGGTTGATTGGATTCTATCAATGGCTGCTTCCCAACATCTCACACTTATCTCTGTTCCCAGCTCCTGTTCCCACTTAGCTTTGGCCTTGATGGTTCCACTATCTTTGAATGAGACAAGACAGTTATAAATTTTGGAGATTAATGCCTTTTGATGCAGATTCAAAGAAAGCACATCAGCCCATGAAGGTTTTGAAAAGTGGTAGAAAGTGGTAGACACGAAATGCCTAATTTGAAAATATCTGAAAAGATGTGATTAGGGTAGTCCATATGAGGACGACAAAGAAGAAAAAGTAGAGAATACTCCATCTACGTATAAATCTTGAAAGTTCTTGTTACCTTTTCTGTACCACTGCAAGAAAGTTGAGTCTAATGATGAAGGGGGAAATAAATGATTATTATATATTGGAGCCAAAATTGATGGTGATAAAAACTTAAAATTACATCTAAATTGCTGCCAAATTTTTAGAGTGTTAAAGACTACCAGATTGTCTGTATAATAGCTAATTTTTAATGGCATGGAGGACAGCAGCAGAGCAGAAAGGGAAGATGAAATACATGAGTGCACCTCCAGTTTACACCAAGGACTATTAAAGGATTGAAGCCAGTAAAGAGCTTTGTGAATATGAGCAGCCCAATAGTAGAAACCAGAATTAGGCAATGCTATACCCCCACTAATTTTACACTTCTGCAGTAGATTTTTAGAAATTCTTGGGGCTTTCCCTCCCCATATAAAGGAGCTTATCAACTGGTCAAGCTTTTTGAAAAAATTCGGAGGGAGTAAGAATGGAATATTTTGAAACAAAAAAAGAAATTTTGGTAAAATGTTTATTTTTACTGCACTTACTCTGCCAATCAAGGAAAGTGGAAAACTGACATTTTTCAAAGTCAGTCTTGGTCTTAGAGACAAGGGGCTCAAAGTTAGCTGTAAACAGGCTGGGTAGTGTGCGGGTAACATTAATCCCAAGGTATTTAAAACCAGCTTCACTGAATTTAAAGGGCAAATCTGTGTATCGAAGATGGAGAGCAGGTGTATTAATAGGGTAACATACACTTTTCAGAAGATTTAATTTGTAACCAGAAAAGGAGCCCAATTCAACAGTTTTTAAAGCAATACAGCCTAATGCTCATTAGGGAACTTAATTCTACCAATCAAAGAGTAACTCTGATACACCTGATGCAATCAAGCATCAAGAAGGTTTTCTGTCACAAAATGTTCTGAATAATAGACAAAAACTCTTAGTTATGGATTTAGATTGAGTATAAAGAGGGATAATCTGAGAAAACTTACATGTTGACCCCTCACTGGTTGCCATCTGGAATTCACTTAGAGCTGGCAGATTTTAAAACGAACATTTTTAATCACATGTCAGCGTGCGTGTTCCTGTGTTCTCACAGAAAAATGTGAGACCGCTGGAAAACATAAGCCTGTGTTTTATGTGTTTATGAGTCTGAAGGTTGTCTGTAATGAGTAATCAGACTGAAGGAAGAATCACACCCTGTGCTGAAAGTCCACAGTCCACTATTACATGATTAAAGAGATTCTGCAGGGTTGGGTTTTGTTTTTTTTTCGTTTACAGGAGGTGAAAGGAGTGGTTCATATCACCTGTTACAAAACAGTATACAGTTTAAGTTCTGCAAGAAAAACTGATTCTGACCAGAAAACTGCAATCCCTACATCACCAGCTAAGTAACAGTCATATTATAAATCATATTGTATTTCTAGTAATCCTTGTAATTTTATGTAATATCTGTTGTAGCTGTAAGAGCTCATTTTTAAATGTTGGACTGCATATGAGAACTATATAAGGACTGTAGAGTGGAATCCTGTAATTTATGTCAAGACCTTAAAAATAATGTAAAAACTGTTTGAATCTTTGTGCTCTTTAAAAAACCCAGACTTAAAATATAAATAGCATAAAGCTTTATTTAAATACTTTGTTTGTTGGTGAAGTCAATTCATTATATCTGCACTGTTATCATCTGAGGAACAGATTTTTTATCATGAAAGTAAATGTTGGGAATATAGAAAGAGATAAGACATTATCAAAATACATACGTTTTGTATGTTTATTTTTCATTTCAAGCTAAAATCTGTTACTTTAAATATGTATTGTTATTTATCTTATGTACATTTGTGCTACAGTTCTGATCAGATTTTTATGTATAGTTTTTTTATTATTAATATACAGTATGTACAAATAATTTGTCCTATTTCTGTTTTTGTTTGTTCGTTTGCTTCATTTAGATTTTTTTTTTCCTTTATTAAAATCAGTATATTTTGTGCTTTTGTGTTCAATCTTGGCAGAGCTGTGGTTATTTTTATGTACCGGTATTTCCTTTTTTTTTTTTTTTTTTTAATTTTTTATGTCTATATGTTTATGTTTTGAAAGACTTTTTGTAATATAATTGTATATATATTTGTAGCATTGTGTGACTTCTTTCTATGTATGTGTATTTATTTTGTATTTGACTAAATTTTATTTCATTTGATTTGATTGGGTTGTTGCTGGGACCCTTTTTCTATTTTTTCTCTTTTTTTGCAAGTTACCTCTTATTTATTTTGTTTTTTTTGTTTTTGAATAATCGGTAATGTTCTTTTAATGTACATTTATGGTGATCAAACTTAATCCACCAATTTTGTTGTCATTCTAATGTTTTTGCTTGTCCTATTTATGTATTATATTTGGTTATTTATTGCATATTATATACATTATATTTTTTTTGCTTTTCATGTTTGTGTAATTGTTTTTCTATTTTATGTAGGCCTTTATTTATTTATTTATTGATGTATCTTTTTATTTATTTATTCATTGATTTATTTGTTTGTTTGTTTATTTATCTATTCATTCATCTATGTGGCTTTTTCATAAAATTTGTTTGTTTTATTGTGTTTTCTTTGTTGTTGGTGTCAGGGTATCGGGTTGTTTTGTAAAGAGGTATCTTTTTTATTGTACACGTAGTACCGTTATTATAATTGTACAGCTGTTTCCTGTCCCGTCCAGTAGGTGGCGGTGTGATGCTTTAAACAGAGACTGTGAGCCGTCAAACATAAAGAGGAAGAACTGAGGCTTAGCTGCACCAGCGGAGCATCAAGAAAAGCGACCATGGGCGGCCTAAAAATAAAAGTGGAATACTGGTAACAACTGCCTTTATTATATTAACATGTTAATTATTTGTTTTAGTGGACCTGTTTGAGTTTGTGTTTGTTCTTGTGCAGCAAAACAGTGAAAGACGGCTGTGACTTTTCCTTAGCTAACGTTAGCATCTGTAGCTTACTGTGGGCTGTTTGCAGCGAGCCGAGAGGCGCTGAAACTTGAAGAAACCATTTGTCCTGTGGGGCTTGTTCAGAAAAAAATGCATATTTTTGTTCACACAGTGGTGGATGAGGTTACGAACCCCGCTATCAGGAGCTCGCCAAGGCTATCAAGGATGAGTTTCCTGAGGCGGAGGTGTCAGGCTTTGTGGGAAGATCAAGTAAGTGAAAAAAGAGAAGTTGGACCAATATTTCATTCAACTGAGTTTTATATTTTATCAGTGCCTGATTAGATCCGAGCAAATGCAAAGCTCGATGGTAAGCTGATGTGGAAGTGATGTTATTTTTCATTTGCAGGCAGCTTCGAGATCGAAGTCAATGATCAGCTGATCTTCTCCAAGCTGGAGCTGGGAGGCTTCCCTCATGATGACGACGTGAGTGGGGTACCTTAGCTGGGCCGTGGGGTGGGGAGACTGTACAGATATTTTAAGTGTTGGTCCTTGAATGACATTGTTAACCTGGCACACCGGATCAACACCGGATTCAATATATTTCACCAGCCCATCTGAAAAAGAGACTATAACAAGTGTTTGCGAATAGGCAGAGCCTTTCAGAAGAAAAATCTGGCTGGTGATTGGACGTTACGGCAATCACATTCATCATGGGCCAATCAAATAATGTAGGCGGGCACTACAGGAGCCACTTCTTAAAACAGACTATCATTGATACATTTCTGAAGTGGAGCAAAAATATGTTTTTTGTTATAGAGAAGTTTGTAGTGTTATTTGTTTTTCATTTAATACAGAAATGCAGTCCATATCTGATAAAACTGCTACAGAATCTGTTAGCATCGATGTTAATCCCTGTACTTCCTGCTGTTGTCTTACTCGTAGCTCCCACCTTTTCCTGTTCAGACTCTGATTGGGCCATGCCATATTGGGCCACGCGTAATCAGTGTAGATTTAAGCTTGACAAAATGAATCTGACTGAGTACAGACATTGAATATGGCAGGTCCAGCTGCCTTATTCTCGTACTTGTACTCAAGTACAAGAAAAGGAAGCTCATAATAAATCTGTTTAAGAAAAAGCGAATATTTCTTGATCTGAAATGCACCTTAAGTGCTGAGTATTATGAGTACACTTTTCTGTCATCCAAAAAGAACAACAGCTAGAGCGTGATTAATCCTTTGGTGCTTTGATTTGTGATAGTAGTGTAGCATTAAACAATAAACCTAAGTTCTATCATACAGTCAAGAGAAGCTGTTTGCGCTGACATACAGGATATGGAAGTAGATATTAAAGATTTCTGTGGAAATGTATTTTGGACAGTCTTGAATTAGGGCTGACAAGTATATGTTGTGGACAAAAACTATGTGTGAAATGTGTTCATAATCCTTGAGAGGCCGTCTGTCTTTGCCCTGGGTAAAAGATCCTCCATTGTCCTCTGTATTTCATGGTTATAATAATTTGGTATTTCTCTGTCATTTTTTTTTCTTTTTCAGTTTTAGTTAAGTTGTTATTGTTTTTTAAGTCTGCTTTCTTAACTTCGCTTTTTCAATCTTCATTAAAATCTCTCCCAAACAAAATTTTCCCTGTGCTCTCTGATGATTAGTGGTTTAAAATGATTTAATTTGTGATTGGTCACTCCCCACAACAGAAGTATTCCGTTAACTCTCATATTGTAGTTTTTTTAAACCATGATGTCCTCGTCTGTCCCTTTCTTTAATATCACTTTTATCTGCTCAGTGATATTTTTGATAATGGGGTTACAAATGCCATTGAACACTTGAAGCCACTTTTTTAAGGGTGTTGATGAAAATGTCTGTTGTGGTCATGGTATTGATACGTGCTGTTATTTCCTGCTACAGCTAAGACAAGCACTGGAGGACGCCCTTGGTGGGAAACCTGTGCAGAAGATCACAAGGAGCAAGCCACCGTGTGTCATCTTATAAATATCTCCATCCTGCTCCACCATCAGCAGCATGAACACGGGCCTGTGTAACTGCACACTGCCACCACCATCTGGCCTACCTCTACCTTTTTGAAATGGTCAGGGATAATAACCACACTTGGTACAAACACATGCAGGGATGCAGAATGGCAAGTTGCTTCGTTTTCTGATGCAGATCATTTAACTTTACCTCCTGGCTCCCCTCTATGTCCTCATTGTGGTGCTTCAGGCTGTTAATGATTACCATAGCCAGAAAATTAACAGGTTAGGGTATGATGAAGTTATGCCTGGAGTTCCCTGCTTTGAGAAATTTAGACTGGGAGAGGAAGACTCAGAAGGGATTTTAATGGAGCTCACTTTCACTTTCCTTCACCCTCATTGCCTGGAATGTTCAATTTTGTACTTTTCAAGCATTATCTGTTAAGCATTTTGAGTTAGGTTAGCCAAATTTAACCTGTTTTGTCTGTGAAATGTAAAGTATCCTCTCAAAAATTGATCTTTAGGACTTAAATAAAAATAATTAAAATATGGACCCTTTTTTGTGAGTTTTTTTTTTTGTAATTTACCCGAGTTTGTTGAATAGAATTCAGTTTTCCACTGTCATGCAGACAACAGTCTATGTCTATGTAAAAAAAAAAAAATAGACTTTTGAAGAAGAAAATGAATTTTTGATGAGCTTGCCATTTGTGGAAGCTCAACATCTGTATTTTTATTTATATACAGTTTTTGGGTAGTATTAAAAAAGTTGTTTCAGATCTTTTCTCTAACCATCTACACTACAGTGACAAAAACATCCAACATTTGAAGAAAAAAGCTTTTGCACAAAAAAAACTAAGACAACAAATCTGCATGTAAAACACATCAAAATGTAGTTTTAACTTGAACAAAAAGCCAAAAACTCAATAAAAACAGTACATGAATAAAAATATCTCAACCTCATATAACCCTTGTGAGTGACGAGTAATCAGACCAACATGCAGTGAGGAGTAGAAGCACTCCCTTCTGTATTAGGTCCACAGTTCATTATTGTAGGAAACATGATACTGTGTGTGGTATTTATTATTTACATGAAGCAAAGAAGTATACCCTACAGCCAACCATTCAGCACTTTAAAAATACCTTTGTACTAAGAATATGTAATCACTCTTAAAACATTAAAAGCACTGTTGTGTGAAATGTACTATGTTGTATTGAGGCTTAACCTGGTTGTTTATTTGTGAAGTTTGTTCTAAAATGTTATATTTTCTTTGTAAGGTCACAGGTTGTGATCCTAAAAAAAGTCTTCACCTACTTTATAATAGATACCCTCATCAATTAGACTTAGTAATTATTGCAAGTTTTTAGAAGAACATTCATCCTGCACCACTAAAGTTTAAGTAAAACTTGGAAAGTAAAATAGTTTGTCAAAAAGGCATGAAAACACCCACATTGTTATGTGATCAGGTGGAATGACAGGAATAGTTAAGTATCATCTCCATTGCAATGGTACTGTATGAGAAACTATGGGAGAACATGGGTGCACCCATAGGGTGAATGACACCTATATGGTTACAACATTTTAAATGAATTCTTGAACTGTTTTATTATTGCATGAGTATTAAAATTGTATATCAAATCCAACCTTGCATTGGATACAGTAAATATGCACTGATAAGGATTGTTACATTTGTTAAAAATCCTGTTTTGCATGGATGTAAATATTGAACAACTAGAAAGTCTGTCTTGATTATAGAAGTGCCCTGGAGGAAAAAAAACTTTGAAAAACACTGTCCTCAAAAAATAAATTCTGAGGCTTGAATCAAAAATTAATCGTGAATTTTAGCTCAAGTGATGAAACCAAACAAGACTTACTTAAGTGATAGTGTGTTTTATTCATTTTTTTCATGTCTATTTGTTTAGGGGCAGAAACCACAAGAGTAAATCATTGCCACACACCACAGTTTTCATAGCCTGAGCTAATATACAATCTTGACTTAGATCAGCCTTTAAAAACCATGTTTTGTTGTTTATTCTCTGTCCATATGATTTCACAAGGATCATTAGTGGGTTTTTTTTAATCCAAACCAATAGCTCAGTATAAAAGTGAGTATTTTGAAAAAAAAAGTTTTACATAGAAATGTATCATTTATTAAGATGGATTTTTTTTGAGAAGTTGTATAGCTTTATATGACAGAGCTAATTGTTGATTAATGTTTATGAGAATGAATGATTGTATACTTACATAACAATGAGAAAGCAGAATAACTGACTTTTGATACTTTATTCAGAAGGGGTGTGGTTTAATAATTTTGCACTGCTTCCCACTCCTTTCTTGGGATGTAAATGAAATCATGAAGTGTTTGTTTTCTTTAAGAAAGATTGACTTTGTTTTTACTTTTGTTTAAATCGTTTTTCTCTTGTTATTTTTTTGAAATATATGTATACATGTACATAGATTTTTTTATTTTTTACATTTTTGAAATTAACAACAACCACTACTAATACTAAAATATCTACAATGAAAACTAAATTATAACATAACATTGAGTGCCGTCACTGCCTTAAATATACAGTAGAGTGGATGTTTATTTAAAGACAAACACACATAAAAGCAGATATTGTACATTCAGAAGAGCCTTTTATTTGTTTTCATTGAAACAGACATACAGAGGTAACACTTTTAAATGAAAGGTGTTATAATCTTTGGTTTATATAGGGCTCATTACCTCTTTATCTCAAGTGACAGCAGCTATTGCTTCAGGCTGTGAGTACATTTGATTTGGTTGTTGTTTCCAGCTCTGGTTAATTTTAGCTGTCCTCATTTACAAACATACTTTGTTTGGTATTACATTGTGGTGGGTTGTTCATAAACGAGCCGAATCTTTTGAGTGGATGATGGGAGCAAGCACCTTTTAGAGAGCTAATTATCATAGTGTCCTGTAGCCTTCCCACATCCTCTGGTTCATGAGTTTCCAAAGGGAAGGGAACGATTTTAACACCCTTATTTTGTAATTTACAGAGGCAGGGTACACCCTGAACTGGTCTCAGGGCTATAGAGAGACAGACAAACGTTCACACCCACACTGACACCTTAGGAGCAATTTGGATTCACTGATTAACCTAATGAGCATGTTTTTGGTCTGTGGGGGGAAACAGGAGAACCCATGCATGCACAGGGGGAACATGCAAGCTCTATACAGAAAGGCCCTGACAGACTCGAGGCTCGACTAGTGACCTTGCTGTAAAACATTTGACTAGCTGCTGCACCACTGTGCCACCCTCAGAGATACATATAAGACAAAATAACAGCAAATTATTGCTCAGTTTTATTGGAATTACTTTTGTTTTAATGTTTTCATAGCTAATTTGTTCTGTTTTTTTCTTTGTACATACTTGTTAAAATATTTAGATAGACTGAAGGGCTGCATTTAGGGAGAAGGGGGTGTTGCATGTGGTTCCCTGGCAGTTGCCCATGGCTCTTTTACGGCAATTAAAATGAATCATTTGAGTCAAATTGATGCATTTATCTCAATAACTGGCCAGAAAAATGCAACTTTGGCTATGAAACAAAATTTTATTCAATTAAGCCAAATGGAGCCAATGTGAAGCAGTTTGGGGGCAGAAAGGGCGGCTCTCAGAACTGAAGAGACCAAATTTTACGAATCACCACAAAGAGCTGAAATTCCCATCATCAGGACTACGCCCCGCCCCTCTGCTCAGTGTTTTAAAACCACAGAGCATCGCAGTGTCAGCACAGGAAGAACTGTTGGGTGTTGTTGCCAGAGGAGGTGAACTAGAAACGACCATGGGGCTCAAAGTAGAAGTGGAATACTGGTAATTAACCTTTTTTTTAAACACTTTTATCACCATACTCTTCTAGCCAAACCGTTACTATTGTCTGTCTTTTTGCTGTGTTGTTCAGTTCAAATGCGTCAGTGTTGGCAGCTAAATCAACGTCGTTACGTTACAGATTTGCGAACACATATGAGCGTCCAGGCAGGTTGCCTTAACAAAATGAAGTTGCTTGTTATAATTAACTGATTCACACGCTCTGGTTTGCAGCGGTAAATGAGGGTACGAACCCCGCTACAGGGAGCTCGCCGCGGGTATCAAGGAAGAGTTCCCTGACGCGGAGGTGTCAGGATATGCGGGAAGATCAAGTAAGAACAAACCAAACGAGAAGCTTCCATGTGGACTGTCTGCACCATACTGCTAACATTTCTATACATCATCATCACTGATATGATGGTTTACTTTGTATTGACTGCTCTTTCCAGGCAGCTTCGAGATCAAAGTCAATGGGCAGCTCATCTTCTCAAAGCTTGAAGCGGGTGGATTTCCAGATGAGGACGACGTGAGTTACAGAATGACTTTCATACATGTGAACTGCTTGAATTGGAAAAAGTCAAGGACAGAAGCTGTTAAAGTTGTGGCTAATTTGCATAAAATGCTGATGACAGTACATAATGCAATGCAAGATTACAAGCAAGGCTGGAAACAACAGAGCTGCACAGCATTAATATCAGAAGTGAGGTGTGTCTGACATTGTTGACATAGAGATTTAGTGTAAGTTCTTTAATTAAGAGTATCCTTAAGATCAAAAAGGGAATTGATAATAAATTGAGTTAACCATCTGAAGAAGCAGAAGCCTCACAACAAAACAAGTAGGAGTAAATAATATCATAGGACCATATTTCCCTTAAAGATGATTATTGGATCTGCAGATGTAAAACAAAAAAAATGCTGATATTTACAATTTTTTTTACATTAAAATTTAGCCATAAAAATCTTTCCTGTAATGTTGGCAGAATGTTCAGTTGTACCATCATGGTTCACCTGATCATCACTCAATATCAACTCTAAGGAATCAAAAATATCTTGTATTAAACGATGAATTGTTGTTTTTCTTGCTTCACATCTGTTTTCTAACACTAATGGACAGTAACCATGAAAAGAAAGGGTCAGTTTTAGTTAGGTAGAGACTTTATGCTCCTTGCAGGAAATGTTGGTTTTGGCAAACATAAGTTTGGAAATAGAGTCAAAGAAACACAACAGAAGTCTAAGAAGAACAACAAAGCTGTTGTGCTTTAGCTTATGCTTTTGTTGTTGTCTTTGAAACTTAAGAGCCACCGTACTGTTGCCTGTTTTTAAACCATTAACAGCATTGGTTCCTCAAAGTTTGCCATTTTCATCAGCATGTAAATGCTTTTGGAACATGCATCGCAAGGTGAAATTCACAGCACGTGCATCCCGTAAAACAGGCTTATCACCCCCTCAGTCCATTATCTCCCATTTTATTACCACAAATACAGATCAGAGGTTCTCCAGTGGGTGATTGCCACTGAACAGGAAAAATCTCTACTATGAGTCATTAATATGGTTTACCAGATACCAGTGTTTATTTGTGTTTATAACAACACAACGGATAAACGCGAAACTTGTGTTAACTGAAGCATCTCGAAATTCCCTGAGATGTTTAAGATTTCGTTGATCTTTACTTGTGGTTTTAAGCTATGATTGAGTGAGAGCTAATTCTGAACTACTTTTTGAAATTTTTTGATTTTTTTCTTTGTGATTACAACAAGAATGTGCTTTTTCCTCTACAGTTGAGAAATGCATTTGATGATATAGTTGCTGGAAAACGTGCACGGAAGATCAACATAACCAGGAAGAACTGCACCATCATGTAAACATCTCCATCCTTCGTTACCATCAGAATGTCAGCACTGGCCAACTTCCATCTTCAATGATGGTCCTGGATAGAAACCACCAAAGAGATGCATTATGGTGACTTTATTTCTTCTCTGATCCAGACTAACTCCTATGCCTCCTGGCTCCCCTCTCTGTCCTCAGTATGGTGCTCCAGGCTGTTAATGATTGCCGTAGCTGAAAATTCAACGGTTATGGTATGATGATAATCAAACTGGAGTTTCCTGCTCTGAGGGCTTGAGATTGGGAGAAGTTGCAGAGGGAGTTTTATTTTCTGGTATCCTAACTGCCTGGGATTTTGTTTTCTGCCTTCATTTGTTATTGCTTCTTGATTTCATTTGAATTTAAGAGTTTACATGCACATGGGGAAGGCATAATTAAGCACTTTTAAACATAAAGGGAAAACTGTTGCATTTGTATGTTCATGCTAAAGTAAAATTTCTACACAGTTTTGAAAAGTGACACTTTCACATAATTAGTAAGTTGGGGGATTTATCTTGCAAACCTTGGTGCATATAAAATAGGAATTGATTTCATAGATTCAAAAATAGACTTCAAATGCTAAAACTAAGGGACTAAAATGGATCTGGATTTAGAGTGACCTTTGTAAGTGCATCTGAAGACCACACCCACTGGTCTGTCAGGTCACACTTGTTTCATCGGTCAGTTTTTCTGCGCTTTTCCTTTAGATGTCAAAACTGAAAACACTTAATAAAGGTATCACATGTAAACTTTCTTGATTTTTGTCATTTATGTTTAACACTAGGTAAAGTAAAGGCAGGCCATAGCCTCCTGACAAACAGTAAAATTGCTTTCATGCAGTTTGTTTTACTGGGATGTTTTAATCTTGAAGGGATAGCCCAGTATTTTTAAGGTGTGACTGTCTGTGGTTTATCTCTGTTGTAAAGACATAAGCCACTGTGATTTTGGTCAAAGGTGAGGCATTGTAATCCTTTGTTGAATCATGGCTCCTAACCCAAATGCATCAAGTTACCTCTGTGAGGAAACTGTATTTGTCAGTTTCCTGATTCATTTCGGCTGCCTTTATCTCCATACATGCTCAGTTGTTCACAAATGATCTGACAGTTTTGAGTGGATAATGGGGGCAGCACCTTTTAGAGAGCTGTTTACTTTTTTTTTTTTTTTTTTTTTTTTTTTTAGACCAATACACAATATGATAACAGAATAATACTCCACATTGTTCAGCCTCTGGCTAACCTCCTGTGTTTGTACCAACATTAAGTGAAAAACTGTCCTGGGACAGTACCAAGGGTACTATGTTTTTGGCACCAGGTTCCATCTGCATTTTCCCCCCATTGTTTTTTGGGATTTATTGCTCAAAATATGCATCATGTCATGAAGATAATCTGTTATCCAGCTGACTCTTAGCTCCCATCTAACTCTTCCCAGCTGCTCTGATGTGGTTGTCTATATCTGTGTCCAGGTGACTAATTTAGTATTGTTAATTTCCAACACTTTATCCTTTATAATATTTATTGTGTTCACTTGATTAGGGATGAAATGTCAGCTACTTTAGCTAACACTTCCCCCTCCCTTTTACTATTGGTGTCACACATTTGGTTCATAATGAGCTCCATAAAACAGACAAAAATATGAACAGAATGGATGCAGAGCAGTGTTTTAATTTTGTTGACTAATTATTTTCGTAAAAGTTCTCATCAACAACCCTTTTCCCCCTCACAAAAACTGAACAATAACTAATAAAAATTGCACATGGACAAAAATTAAAACTAAATTAACTGACATTTTCGTCAACAAATAAAAACTAGACGAAAATGTTTGACCGAGACTTCATCCATTCAGACCTAACTTCGTCATGTAGAAAGTAGGGACAAGTTAGGAATTTATCTATCACAGCAACTTTGGTTGTGTGGAAAGGTTGGATGAGTTGAGAGGGACATCCAATCACAACTGCCCTAGCTTTGTGTTAGCTGGATATGTTGGGGAGAGATCCAATCAAATCTACTCTCTTGATATATCCATGCAGAGCAGGTTCACTGTTTGTTGTCAGTTCTGGTTTTGTACCTGAGATGCTCTGCCTGGTAGCCTAAATAAAGGAATTTTCCCAAACAAATTAGCCAGATGTTAGCCTTCCCCTTTGCAAGTTATGAAACAGACTGAACATTTTCAAGTGAGCAACAGATGTGATTTTTCTCTAAAGCTCATGTTTACCACAGACTGCATTTCAAGGGTCTAAGGAAAGTACTTGTCTAGTCTTTCTTACTCCTCAAAGTACATCTACACAGCATTGCACATGTACCCTTTCACACCCATTCACTTTCACATTCTCTCACAGTTGAAGTTTCTTTTTGGGCTGTCCATCAGTATTTCCTAACACATTCTTGCCCTTTCATACCAATTTACATGCCACTGAAGCAGTAGTGGCATGTTAATGCCTTGCCCAAGGACACATTGACATGTGACTGCCAGGGCTTGGACAATAGGCTTGCAGCTGCAGTATAACCATGGTGAGTGTGTATTTATGCTTCTGTTTTGAACAGTTAGTCCTGAAGCAGCTGTGGTACAGCTTCAGCTCCTGAATAACTGCAAAGCCCACAAAGTTCCCCTCTCTTCAACAGAATATGTTCCCATTTAGTTTCCATAAAGATAATATCAGCCCCAGTTCACTGTCATTTGATGTCGAGTCAACTGCTGCAGCACACAGAGTGTGCACAACATGTATACATAAATACACTTTGCTTTTAATGTTAATGGAGATGCATCAAAAATCACCTCTGAAATATTTAATATTTTACATTGTTCATTTGCATCAGTCTTGGTGTGTAAGGGCTTTAAGCAACTGA
The DNA here is from genome assembly GCA_037902135.1 of Cetoscarus ocellatus. Classification (NCBI taxonomy): domain Eukaryota; kingdom Metazoa; phylum Chordata; class Actinopteri; order Labriformes; family Labridae; genus Cetoscarus; species Cetoscarus ocellatus. The sequence goes on from JBAMNC010000707.1 coordinate 275,950, forward strand.
CGACCTGTTTTCAGGACCTTCTACTGTAGGGATGGAAAACTTCGGTTGCTTGGCATTTTAATCCCCATTGCAGAGGGCCAAATTCATTCAAACTGTAGGATACTCCAAAGTTAACAATAATTAGACTTAACAATTACATAGACTTACTACATTTTAATGAGAAAAAATATAAAAAAAAAAAACAATAAGTTGAATCATCACAAATATTTTCAAAATCAAATGTATAGTATAGTACCTTATGAGTCAAACACAGAATCCAAACCAGCTCCATCTACTTTTTCAATGTGAATTTTCTGATGAAATTAGTATATTTCAATCAAATTCCTGTTCATTATTTTAAAGGATAAGTTTGGTTTTTTGACACCTGGACCTTATTTTTAGGATTAAATATGCTCGTAGACTCACCCAGACAATTTTGCCGGAGCTCGGAGCCGTTTTTGAGCAATTTAGATCTATCCAACGGCGTTTTTTCTCATTCCAAAGTAGCAGACGGGGCCAGAAATTGTATTTTGGGGGGCATCAATACATGTTTCCTCTGGTCTCAAGTCCCACTCTGAGCAGCAAAGGCACTCCTCCTCTGTTGTGTTTGCCATGCAATGTCCACAACATCACCACCAGTTAGCCCCCATTCGTGGACGTGCAGTGGTTGCTTGTTCTCTGGCCAGCTGTTCGGCTCTTTCCCTCTGCATCCTCCTTTCAAATAGCTCCTCGTTGGTATATTCTGGCTCAAAACGATACGGGCATCCATTATACTCAAAGTCGTCGTCAGACACTTCTACATCGGATAAATATTCCGCCATGTTGCACAAAAATAGCCGTGTAGCCGTGTAGCCTAGCAACAACAGCGGCTGTACTCATGTTCTTGTCTGTGATGTCACCAAAAGTTACCCATCCTTGTAAAGCCCCGGATGACCATAACAACAAAGTTGAGCTGACATGGTAATAACACTGGCCATTCATTTATAAAATGTAGCTGAAATGAGCGAGTTTCGCAGTAGATAATGTCTAATTTAGGGGCTTCGATTTCTGGCCCCATCTGCTACTATGGCATGAGAAAAAATGCCGTCGGATGGATCTAAATTGCTCGGAAACGGCTCCGAGCTCCACCAAAATTGTCTGGGTGAGTCTACGAGCGTATTTAATCCTAAAAATAAGGTCCAGGTGTCAAAAAAACAAACTTATCCTTTAAGATTGCATTTAGTGATACATTTCTGACTCAACAACGACCAAAGTATGTTTTATCAGTCTGTTTCCTGGGTATAAAAGACACAAGCAGAAACAAAAAACAAGCTGTTTTTTTGTTTTTCCATTTTGCACAAAAAAAACAAAAAAACAGGAAATGGTCCGTCATTCTGCTTTCTCGTTTGCACCAAAAAAATGAAAATACCACTCCATATTTCGTTTCATTGGTGGGCGGGACTTCGAAGCCCGCCTGTGCGGTGCCCATCAAAATAAAGGTCCTGCTCTGGCAGGCATGGAGAAATTGACTTTCATTGTATTGCCTGCCCCTGTATGCATCAATTGTAAATTAAAGCAAGTTGTGAACACAGTACAGGGTTTACACGGAAGTAGACTATCTATTGAGTGAGAGAGAGTTATTTATCAGACAAGACACAACAGGACAAGACAGACGAGGCACACTGAAAAGTAGGTATTTAAAATGACCAGCAGGTGTCGCCGTCAGTTAACATTGCCATCAATCATCCCCTATAAACATCCAAGTGATTCATACATGGATCTGGATTTATGTTAGTTTTTTTTCCCCCCTATTAATCAGGCCTACCCTTATCTGGAAAAAGAGCCAAGATAAGCCTTTCTAGTTATGTTGGGCAGGTACCAACTTCTTACCACAGCACATTGGATGGAAAGCTGAGTGACCATTACGAATCTCCGGGCTTTTTTTTCTCTTCTCACCCCTAATTGGACAGGCTTATCTTGGCTCGTTTTCCAGATAAGGGTAGGCCTAAATAATAGCAAAAAAAAAAGTGTATTTCCCAAAAAGCTAAAGTTCCACAACCATCCGTTTCATTAATGTGACACATTTATTGGATATGAAAAAACATGGTGGTGTGTTGTTCTAGCTGGGTAGGGGTATCTCGAAACAAAATCCTTTTTTTGACGGCAGGCTGCTAACATAAATCCAGATGATCCATGTATAAATCACTTGGATGTTTATAGGGGATGATTGATGGCAATGTTAACTCACGGCGACACCTGCTGGCCATTTTAAATACGTACTTTCAGTGTGTCTCGTCGGTCTTGTCCTGTGTCTTGTCGCTGATAAATCTCTGTTTCTCACTCAATATATAGCCTACTTCTGTGTAAACCCTCTACTGTTTACACAACTTGCTTTAATTTAGAATTGATGCATATGGGGCAGGCAAAACAATAAAAGTAAGTTTCTTCATGCCTGCCAGAGCAGGAGCTTTATTTTGAATGGCAGGACCTTTATTTTGATGGGCACCGCACAGGCCAGCGTCGAAGTCCCGCCCACCAATTAAACAAAATATGGAGTGGTATTTTCATTTTTTGGTAAAAACAAAAGAACAAAATAGCAAACCGTTTCCTAGTTTTATTGTTTTTTTGCTCAAAAAGAAAAAACTAAAAAAACAAACGGTTTCCTTTTTTTTTGTTTTTTGGGCAAAACGGAAAAACGAAAAAAAACAGCTTGTTTTTTTGTTTCTGTTTGTGTCTTTTTTACCCAGGAAACACACTGATAAAATGTAACTTGGTCACAGCCAATTATAGCCCAGTTTTCTTCAAATATTTCTGCTTTCAGTGTTTTCATAGCTAATTTTGTCTATTTTTCTTTGTACATATTTCAATTAGGGCTGAACAATTTCAGGAAAAGATCAAATTGCATTTTTTTAGGCAGATATTGAGATATCAAGTCGATTCACAATTTTCTTCAAATCAAGCTTTAGTGCAATATTCACTATGTTTACAGTATAGACAACAGTAAGAAAATCAATGATCAAATTACACACTGTTCATCATTTAATACTGATGATAAATAATCTGTTTACATTATTTAAGGGATACTCCAACTTCTACTCCTTAACAGAGGCTTTGTGTTGTTGACCTGCTAACCAGCACTTCCAAAAAAAGGAAATTGCCTGCAAATTTGTAAAATAGTATGTGTAAAATAATTGACACAACAGACCCTGGGTCAGTCAGGAGTGCTGCAAAAAAAAGCAACTTTGGCGATCGCATCATTGCGTTTTCTGAAATTGTTATTCCGATCCGAAAAACGATAAATCTGAAGAAGTCAAATGATAGGACTCACCAAAAGGAGCTTAAATTCCCATCAGCAAACTGCACCCCGCCCATCCGCCTAGAGTTATAAAACCAGAAAGCGCAGCTGTTTTGTTTAGTCAAGTACCCGCGACTGTAGTGGCTGAAGTTTGGAAACAAAAACGACAATGGGGCTCAAAGTAGAAGTCGAATACTGGTATGTGCCCTTTTTTTATTACTTTTATCACTGTTTTCTTCTTACTAACCTGTTTCATTGTGTGTCTGTCGTTTTTAATGCTCTGTTCAATTACATGTTTCACTGTTGACAACTAACATCACCGCTACGTTACACCTGTGCTCCCGTAACTCAGCGCTCAGGCTGGAAACTCTTCTAAAGTGCAGAAATGATCTGACTTTGTCACACTCTGTTAACACAGTGGTGGATGAGGATACGCATCCCGCTTTGGGGACCTCGCCGGGTCTATCAAGAACTGGTTCCCTAATGCGGAGGTGACGGGCACCGTGGGAAGAAAAGGTGAGGATCAGATGATACGAGAAGCTTTCAGGTGGACTGTCTGCTCCATTGTTTCAACCAATATCGTCATAGCGAACTCATTGATGGGGAACTTTTCTTTGACTCTTCTTTGCAGGCAGCTTCGAGATCACAGTCAACGATCAGCTGATCTACTCCAAGCTTGAACAGGGAGCGTTTCCAGAAAAGGCCGGCGTGAGTTACAGGATGGCTTTTTAAAAATGGGAATGCTCTTGTATGTGAAAAAAAGTTAATAAATAGGATCTGGGAATACAATTTTGATGGCAAGAAATTTTGGACCTCTTTATCCCGCACTGAAATCCTTCTTCAACATGCAGTACACCCTTAGAGATGCTTTTATGCTTTTAAGTTTTTACCTATAATACTAGACTTTTCCAAAGTTTGAGTCCTGACCCAAGATGGGTTGCAGCAGTGTTTATGAGGTCACAGATTGGTCAATTAAAAAAAAAATAAAATGACTATCTCCGAATGGAAAAATGAGAAGTCTGAGATTTAAGCTGAAATTCTGAGGGGGGGAAAATCAGGATTCTGAATAAAGTCGTAATTCTAGGGAAAAAGAGTTGAATTTTTTGGGGGGGTTTTTTGGAGGGGGGCATCAGAAGTTTGAGAAAATGAAAATTTTGCTCAAAAAAAAAAAGAAGAAGAATTCTAACATTAAGGTAAGAAGTCTGAATTTTGATTTTGTTAAATTCGAGACTTAAATTGGAATTCTCAGATTAAATTTAGAATTGTGATAAATTAGAAAAATATATACATTTCAAGGAAAATGTCAGAATTTCACAATTCTGCGGGAACAAAACATCCAAATATTGGAATCAAAGTTAAAATTTTCATTCTAAAGTTAGATTTCCAAGATTAAAGTTTGAATTATGGGGAAAAGAAGTCTAAAATTCTGAGATTAATGACAGAATATTGACTTTTTTTCTCAGAATTTTGACTTTTTCACAGAACGAAAAAAAAATTCAACTTAAAACATTTTTGCAGTGGCCCTCATCCTCTTCCATACTTTAGTTCAGCCCTTGGCTACTACTAAGCAAGAGGCACTCAGCTGTTTGACTTTCTGCTTCTCTCTGTTTCATGTTGTATTATTATTATCATTATTTTTATTATTATTATTATTATTGTACTGTCATTGGGATGGACAAAATTCATCCATGCAACAGGGACCATGGTTCATCAATCAATCAATCAGTAAATGAAATTTTATTTTTATACATTTCATGCAAATTCAGTTGCACTTCAGAGTGATTCACAGGGGAGCAGTAATGTGATTGAGGAAAAGATTAAAAAGTAATGATAATTAAGATAAGATAAGATAATCCTTATTGATCCAAGAGGGGAAATTCAAGTTTTACAGCAGCACAGAACAAAGAAGCCTGCAGGAGATAACAATAAGAAATTAAAGAAAGAACAGATAAAGTTAAATTTGTAAAATATATCCTAAAAAATGCAGTTATTATTCAAAGGAGTAAGGTGTCAATACAGGGCAATATGAGATTAACTTTAAAAGGGACTGTAAAGACATCCTGATCATGATGAACTGAAGTGATATTAATCAATCAATCAATCAAACAAACAAAGAAACTGTATGTGTGTATACATAAATGATGAGGTATGATGTCAAGACAGTTTTTGAGACTAATGCACACAACAATGATTCAGTAAAAAACAATAAAATCAAGATTACTGATAAAAATGAGAAAACAAGACAAAAAGATAAGGAATTTAAATTTACAGACTAACATTAATTCTGGATAATCCTTATTAAGATAATAATAAGTATTACTAAAAAAAAGGTTCACAAAGATGACAAGACCAGGAAACTTAAGGGATACTTATCAAAGCTGTGGTTCTCAGAAAAGCATAAGTGAGTCACACTGGTTAACACAAATTAAATGCCATGAGTCATGTTTCATGTACAAACCCCAATTCCAATTAAGTTCAGACATCATAACAAAAACTAAATGAGTAATGAATACAATGGTTTGAAAATCCGTTTTGACCTATATTCCTTTGAATACAGCACCAAGAGAAGATGTTTAATGTTCGGACTGATAAACTTCATTGTTTTTGCAAATATTCACTCAGTTTGAATTTGGCGCCTGCAACACGTTACAAAAAAATTGTGACGGGGCAGAAAAAAGCTGGGAAAGTTGATGAATGCTGAAAAATCACCTGTTTGGTACATGGTTCAGGTGAACAGGTGAATTAATAAGGATTTCATCATCTACAGCCCATAATATCACCAAAAGATTCAGAGAATCCAAGAAATCTCTACACATAAACAGCAAGGATGAAAAACAACAATGAATGCCTTTGACCTTTGGCCTTCAGTTGGCACTGCTTTAAAAACAAGCATCATCCTGTAAGGGTTTTTAGCATGTGGGATCAGTTACAACAAGCACACAGGACCATCTAGAGTTTACCTGATGACTGCAGACAGAGGCAGGCTAAAGCACTATTCATATATTCCTGGCATTTGAGCTAAGCTAGGCTAGCAGTTGGCGATCTTTGTCCATCTCTTCCTTGTTACTGGACGCACAGTCAAAAGAATGGCATCTACCTGCTTGTCATGGACTCGGGAGTGAAACAAGACATGAAAACAAAAAATGTTGGGGCGTTCCTTTAAACCAGAGCAAGTTCCTGTTGACTTTTACTTTAGACTATGATTGAGTGAGAGCTAATTCTAAACTACTTTTTAAAGTGTTTAAAGTTGTAATTATATTATTATACTTGTGTTTTTTTCCCTCTTCAGATAAGAAAAGCAATGGAGGCTTTCTGTGCTGGGAATCCTGTACCAAAGATCGGTAAAAAGAAGAAGAACTGCTCCATCATGTAAACATCTCCACCCGTCTTCACCATCAGAACGTCAGCAGTGGCCGACTTCCACCTTCAATGATGGTCCTGGATAGAAACCACCAAAGAGATGCATTATGATGGCTTCATTTCTTCTCTGATGCAGACTAGTTAAGTCCTCTCTGGCTCCCCTCTCTGTCCTCAGTATGGTGCTCCAGGCTGTTAATGATTGCCGTAGCCGAAAACTCAATGGTTATGGTATGATGATAATCATGCCTGGAGTTTCCTGCTCTGAGGGCTTGAGATTGGGAGAAGTCGCAGAGGGGCAGTTATTTTTTGGTATCCTAACTGCCAGGGATTTTTTGCGCTTTATTAATGCTTTATTTGCTATTTGTTTGATTTCATATGCATTTAAGAGTTTGTATGCACATGTGCAAGGCATAATTAAGCACTTTTAAACATGAAGGGAATACTGTTGCATTTGTATGCAAATGCAACTGTTACACAGTTTTGAATAGTGACACTTGGTCACATAATTGGTAAGTTGGGGAATTTATCTTGCAAACCTTGCTTGCATATGAAATAGGAATTGATTTCGTGGATTCAAAAATAGATTTCAAGTGATAAATGACTTCTTCGGGATTAAAATGGGTCTGAATTTAGAGTGATCTTTGAAGTGCATCTGAAGACCAGCACCCACCGGTCTGTCAGTTCACACTTGTTACATCGTTTATTTTTCTGTCATATTTTTTCAGTTTATAAAACTGTAAACACAAAATAAAGGTACAAGTTTTTAATGCTCTGATTTTGATGTTTATTTTCAGCACACACTTCACATTCCACAGATGTACAGTATCCCAGTGGGCCTCCACCCACAGGTTGAGAACCGCTGCAGTAGTAGATTGTATTTGAAGCTTGATCCTTCAAAGATTGTTTTTATATCATGGACAATATGTGATGGAGGATCACTCAGGATGAATTTATCGTTTAGAAAACAGTGAGTGAGTGAAACAGAGGGTCAGAGCTGGACTGATGAAGAATGTTGAGTTTTGATTCATCAACAGGCTGACTCGCCTTTTTTAAGTCTTTGTGTTAACTTAAACGGAGCGCATGAGCTATCAAGACACCGTTTGAATTATAAAATCACACAAAGTGACTGATGATCCCTCACTGTTCCTGCGATATGTGTCTGTCTGCATCATCTACGCTCACCGGCAGACGGAAGAGTGCGCGCCCAAAGACGCTGAGCGATTCAGGAGGCGTTTCGAGCAAATATTCACATAGACATCGGCTGCACTGCAAAATGACATTACTGACAGACAACAACAATAACGGCCACACTTTAAATGGGAAATATCAGGCCCTGAAGCCCACAGACCGGATCTTGGCTGCATCAGACGGCGGAGAATCTCTTGCACAAAATTGGGCCCTACGCACAGTGCATGTTTTGCGTAGGCCTATAGGGAGAGGCGGCGCTGGGTAGTGGCAAATTATTGATAGGGATGTGTCCCTAGCGTCCCTATCCAATTCTACGCCCCTGCCTTTTGGAAAGCTAATTATCATAGTGTCCTTCAGCTTTCACACTCCCTGTGGTTCGTGAGTTTCCAAAGGGAAGGGAAAGATTATAACACCCTCATTTTGTAGTTTTTAGAGTCAGGGTGCACCCTGAACCGGTCGCAGGGCCATAGACAGACAGACAACCGTTCACACCCAGGGCAATTTGGAGTCACTGAATCACCTAATGAGCATGTTTTTGGTCTGTGGGAGGAAGCAGAAGAACAGGGGGGACATGCAAGCTCCATACAGAAAGGCCCTGACAGACTCAGGGCTCGAACTAGTGACCTTGCTGTAGCACTTGAAGTACCTGTTGCACCACTGTGCCGCCCTCTGAGACACATATCGGAAAAAATAACAGTCAATTATAGTTACATTTTATTGGAATGACTTCTGTTTTAGTGTTTTCATAGCTAATTTGGTCTGTTTTTTTTTCTTTGAACTTACTATTTAAAATATTTAAATAGACTGAGGGGTATTATGGAGAAGGGGGTGTTACATGGGGCCCCCTGGCAGTTGTCCATGGCTCTTTTACAGCAATTAAAAAATAAAATAAATTAAGTCAGATTAATGCAGTTATCTCAATAACAGGCTGAAAAAAATGTAAAAATTTGGCTATAAAATTAAATTTATTCAATTAGGACCAAATGGAGCCAATGTGAAGCGGTTTGGGAGCAAAAAGGTCGGCTTTCTGAACTGAAGAGGCCAAATTTTACGAATCACTAAAAAAAGCTGAAATTCCCATGACCAGGTCTACGCTATAAAGCAACAGAGCATGCAGCCAGTGTTGCCAAGTCCGCTTATTATAAGCAACTTTGGGCTTGTTTTTCTCCAAAGCCGTTTGTAAATCTCGTGAGTCGAGGGTTGCGGTTTCTTGGTCTTGTTTTTTTTTTTTTTTTTTGTTTTTGTTGGTTTTTTTTGTTTTTTTTTTAGCGTGGAGTTGTTTGTTTGGTCTTGCTTTTCTGTCTGTGTGAATTCTCCCTGATTATCTCCCAGCTCCCCACAATAAAGTAAAACACGAGTACAGCAGAATACAGTGGGCTACAACAATGACAGTTTCCTGGTCATCGAGTCCGCCTCCAAACACACTCTCGCACACGCCAGAGCCATAGTTGCCAGGTCTGCTTATTATAATCGACTTTGGGCTTCTTTTTTAAAGTTGCTTGTAAATATTGGCAGTTGCAGGTTGCAGTTTTTTGGCTTGATCCAGAAGTGCAGTCGCTTATTGGGCTTGTTGTGCCCCCAAACCCAGGAGGGATCTGATGCACTCTCTACGACCAAAATAAGCTCAATTTAGAAGTTACACAAACAATTTCTTTCCTCTCTAAACACAAATGTAAATTTTACAGTAAAAAGAGGCAAACGTGATGTTTCCACCAAAAAGGAATCCTTATTGCAGGAATTAAATTTATTCCTAATGTAGTTATAATTGTTTTCACCGTAATAAAGCTGTAGAGGATCAACATAAAACTTAGATAAAAGCCTGACTATGTCTGTTTGGTGACAAAAATCAAGGTTAGACAGCAATAACAGAGTTATAAATAACAGTAGCCGTTTCCTTCACTTCATAAAAAAAGGATGTTCCACCTCCAAACAAAAGGATGTTGAAGAAGTAAATTAAGAGCCAAATAAGAAAAGATGTCACTGTGAAATGTAAATGTAAAGTAGATGAAAATTAAAACAGACTTTATGTAGATTTGTCTTTTTTAAGAGAAGTAATATATCGCATTACAAAAAATAGCTGGAGGTCGCTTGTTTTGGGCTTGTTTTGGTCGATCTGGTTGCTTATTTCAGTGGAAAAATCTGGCAACACTGATCGCAGCGTCAGTAGTACTGTCGACTGTTGTGGTGAGAAGAGGTGCACCAAAAACTACAAAGGAACAGGTGGAATATGGGTAATTAATTAAAAAAAAAAATACTATTATCACTGCACTTTCCTAGCCAACCGGTACTACTGTCTGTCTTTTTGCTTTGTTGTTCAATTCAAGTACTTGCGTCAGTGTTGGTAGCTAAATCAGCGTCGTGAAGTTACAGATTTGCGCAAATAGGCCTATATTAGCGTCCAGGCTGGTTACTTTAACAAAATGAAGTTGCTCGTTATAATTTACTCATTCATACGCTCTGGTCTGCAGCGGTGAAGATGGAAACTCACCCTACTACAGGAGGCTCGACGCGGGAATCATGTACGAGTTCCCTGACTCGGAGGTGTCAGGATATGCGGGAAGCTCAAGTAAGAACAAACCGAATGAGAAGCTTCCATGTGGACTGTCTGCACCATACAGCATCATCACAGACATGATGGTTTACTTTGTATTTACTGCTCTTTCCAGGCAGCGTCGAGCTCAAAGTCAATGGGCAGCTCATCTTCTCAAAGCTTGAAGAGGGTGGATTTCCAGATGAGGACGACGTGAGTTACAGAATGACTTTCATACATGTGAACTGCTTGAATAGGGAAAAAATCAAGGACAGAAGCTGTTAAAGTTGTGACTTATATGCACAAAAAGCTTATGACAGTACATAATGCAATGCAAGATTCACAAGCAAGGCCGGAAACAACAGCAACAGGCTCAAACGTGTCAGAGCTGCACAGCATTATTATCAGAAGTGAGGTGTGTCTGACATTGTTGGCATATAAATTTGGTGCAAGTTTTTTTTTTAATTTTAGAATATCTTTAGATTAAAAAAGGGAATTAATAATAAATTAGAGTTAATCATCTGCATTGGCATAAATGTATGTATTAATTAAAAAATATATATATATTTACAAATCTATTTTATTTTATCTATTTTATGTTGGCGCTTACATTGTCAAACACAACAGAAGCAGAAGCCTACCAACGAAAGAAAAGACAAAACAAGTCGGAATGCATAATGTCGTTGGATCAATAAAGATATTGGCAGATATTTCCCTTAAAGTCAATTATCGGATCGGCAGACATTAAAAAAAAAATGCTGATATTTACAGCCAATTTTTTGACATTAAAATTAACCATAAATATCTTGGCTGTAATGTTGGCAGAATGCTAAATTGCACCATGATGGTTTACCTCATCATCACTCAACATCAACCCTAGAAATTCAAAAATATCTTATATTAAAGGATGAAATGTTGTTTTTCTTGCTTCACATCTGTTTTCTAACACAAATGGACAGTGACCATGAAAGGACCAGGTCAGTTTTAGTTAAGTAGAGACTTTATGCTCCTTGCAGAAAATATTGTTATTGGCAAAAATGAGTGTGAAAATATCACCAAAGAAACACAACAGAAGCCTAAGCAGAACATCAAAGCTTTTGTGCTTTTGCTTCGGCTTTTGTTGTCTATGACACTTAAGAGCCACCATACTATTCCCTTTTTTTTAAACCATTAACAGTGCTGATTCCTCAAAGTTCGCCATTTTCATCAGCATCTGTACATGCTTTTGGAACATGCATGGCAAGGTAAAATTCGCAGCAAGTACATCCCATAAAACAGGCTTATCACTCCCTCAGTCCATTATCTCCCATTTTATTACCACAAATACAAATCAGAGGTTCTCCAGTGGGTGACTGCCACTGACCAGGAAAAATCTCTACTATGAGTCATTAATTTGGTTTACCAGATACCAGTGTTTATTTGTGTTTATAACAACACAACGGATAAACACCATATAGTGTTATCTACCAATGGCACAGTGCCTGTCAGCAGGGCCAGTATCAGCCAATACTTGTGTTAACTGAAGCATCTCTAAATTCCCTGAAATGTTAAAGATTTCATTGATCGTTACTTGTGGTTTTAGGCTTTGATTGAGTGAGAGCTACTTCTGAACTACTTTTTGAAATTTATTTTTTTCTTTGTGATTAGTATTAGTGTGATAAGCATGTGCTTTTCCCTCTACAGTTAAGAACTGTACTTGATGCCATGGTTGCTGGAAAACCTGGATGGAGGATCCTCGTAAAAGGGTAGAAGTGCACCATCATGTAAACATCTCCATCCTTCTTCACCATCAGAATGTCAGCACCTTTAAAAATGGTCTTTTACAGAAACCACCAAAGATATGACTTCATTTCTTCTCTGATGCAGACTATTTAACTCCTCTCTGTCTCCTGGCTCCCTTCTCTGTCCTCAGTATGGTGCTGCAGTCTGTTCATGATTGCCGTAGCTGAAAACTCAGTGGTTACGGTATAATAATGATGATGCCTGGAGTTTCCGGCTCTGAAGGCCTGAGATTGGGAGAAGTCACAGAGGGAGTTTATTTTCTGGGATTTTGCCTGGGATTTTGTTTTCTGCCTTATTAATGCGTCATTTGTTTTTGCTTCTTGATTTCATATAAATGTAAGAGTTTATATGCACATGGCAAGGCATAATTAAGCACTTTTAAACATAAAGGGAAAGCTGTTGCATTTGTATGTTGATGCTAAAGTAAAATTTCTACGTAAGTTGGAGAATTTAGCTTGCAAGCCTAACTTGCATATAAAATAGGAATTGATTTCATAGATTCAAAAATAGACTTCAAATGCTAAAAATCATTGGGATTAGAATGGGTCTGAATTTAGAGCGATCTTTGTAAGTGCATCTGAAGACCAGCACCCACTGGTCTGTCAGTTCACACTTGTTACATTGGTCAAATTCTATGCACTTTTCCTTTAGATGTCAAAACTGTAAGCACTTAATGAAGGTACCACATGCAAACTTTCTATTTTTTGTCATTTATGTTTAACACTAGGTAAAGTAAAGGCAGGCCATAGCCTCCTGACAAACAGTGTGCTGGCTTTCATGCAGCTGAAATTCCCATCACCAGGACTACACTCTGCCCATCTGCTCAGTGTTATGAAACCACAGAGCAAAGCAGCGTCAGTTGCTGCGATGTTTTACCCTTGAAGGGATAGCTCAGTATTTTTAAGGTGTGACTGTTTGTGGTTTATTTCTTAAAAGGTAAGGTGCTGTAATTTTTTGTTGATTCATGGCTCCTTAGCCAAATGCCTCAAGTGACAGCAGCTAATGCCTCAGTCTGTGAGAAAACTGTATTTGTCTGTTTCCTGAATGATTTTAGCTGCCCTTATTTCCATACGTGCTCAGTTGTTCACAAACGTTCTGAAAGTTTTGAGTTGATAGTGGGAGCAGCACCTGTTAGAGAGCTGTCTTCCTTTTTTCTGTTAGACCAGTAAACAATATGATAAGAGAATAATACTTACTCCACACTGTTCAGCCTCTGGCTAACCTCCTGAGTTTTTACCAACTGACAGAGCAATGCAAGGTGCCATGTTTTTGGCACCAGGCAGGTTCCATCTGCATTTTACCCCCATTGTTTTTTTTTTTGGATTTATTGCTCAAAATATGCATCATGTCATGAAGATAATCTGTTATCCAGCTGACTCAGGGTGCACACCAAAAGATTATCGGGCTGTTTTTGTCCCAATTTTCCCCCTTCCGACCAAGGACGGCAAATGCCCTATTATCTTCTGTCTTGTAAGATTATCCCGTAAGACTGTCCTGTGATCTGAGGTGTGATAAAAGTGAATTTGTCCTGATAATCAGCTCCAAAATGGGTCAGTGCTGACAATCATAAGTATTAAACTTGTTCAATATTTACGACCAAAAATCTTCATGTGTCTGGGGAAAGCCGACGACTCCCGAGTCATGACTCCGTGAATTGTGACATGGATCGGAATGTAGCCCATCAAGAAATGAGCTGACTGAGGATCGAGGAAGCAGGGGTAAATAAAAACAAGCACGGCCGACCTGAAACATAAATATAACGTTTGGTGGACCTAAGAAGCAGAGGACCAGCTCACGTGTTCACGCTGTCTCCAGGATTTTGTCCACAGTCTTTTCTTTAATGTAGTTACCAATTTTCCATCAAAAATAGTCCCAAGACCACCATCATTCCCTCTTCTCGTATGTCCTCTCCAATGTTGCATGTTGTGTTTTCCGCTTGTTGCCATAGACGACGTTTATGGCTGTTGCTATGCTTCTTCTTCTTCATTTTGTTAGATCACATTTGATCGGGCAAGATTTCTGTCTTTAAGGACTAGATTCCAGATCAGTGGTGGGACAGAATCGTGTTGTGTGCTGTTATGAGATTATCGGAGCACATCACGCACCAGACAATTGGACTCGAGTCATAGGGACTCGGACTCGGGTCGACTCAGGTCGCTAATTTCACGACTTGCAACTTGACTCAGACTTGGGAGGTAAAAACTCGAGACTCAACTCGGACTTGGGAGACAATGACTCCAAACTCAACTCAGCTTGAGACAACATGAGTCGGAAAAATTGTAGCATATTTTTTTTTTTTCACGTGGATATCATTCGAGGATGACCAGAGTGGTCTGTGTGCACAAGGCGCTGCCTAGCAGGTTCAGACAGGCTCTGTTTTTTTTTTTTTTTTCAAGTAAGCAAGAAGCACTGGCAGGCTGGCAGCATGCACACACACATGCACTGTGATGTCATAACCTTGTGACTCAACTCGATTTGACTTGCCCACAACAGAAAAAACTTGGGACTTGCTTGAGACTTGAACCAAATGACTTGACACTTGCTTGGGACTCGGAACAGAGGAACTTGGGCAATAGCTTTCATCAACAACCTTTCTTCCCCTGACAAAAACTAGACAATGACGAATAAAAACATGTGGACATGGACAGAAAGTAAAACTAAATTAACTGACATTTTAGTCAACAAATAAAAACTAGACTAAAATGTTTGACAGAGACGTCATCCAATCAGACCTAATTTCATCATGTAGAAATTAGGAACAAGTTAGGAATATACCATCACAGCTACTTTGGTTGTGTGGAAAGGTTGGATGAGTTAAGAGGGACATCCACTCACAACTGCCTTAGCTTTGTGGTGGTGGGATAAGTTGGGGAGCGATCCAATCAGAGCTGCTGTCTTTATGAATTGATATATTAATGTAGAGCAGGTTCACTGTTTGTTGTCAATTCTGGTTTTGTAACTGAAATGCTCTGCCTGGTAACCTAAATAAAGGTGACTGCATTTCAAAATTTAAACAATTTAGATGAATAAGTTATGACTAAAACTAAAAAATATTTTAGACAAAAGACTAACTAAAACTAAGTGCTGTCAAAATTAACACGGATTCAGTACAAATATGTAGTTTGAATCCTCATGGGGATGTTTTGTGGGGTGTTAAGCAGAAATATGTTTGTATTGTTGGCATGTTGGAATTTTCCCAAACAAATTAGCCAGATGTTATTCTTCTCCTTTGTAAGTTATGAAATAGACTGAACATTTTCAAATGAGCCACAGGTGTGATTTTTCTCTTAAGCTCATGTTTACCACAGACCTTATTTCAAGGTTCTAAGGAAAAGACATCAGCAATCCTTTGGACTTCAAGGGCAGAAAATGCTGAATGGCAAATAGACTTGAGCTTACAAAGTACTTTTCTAGTCTTTCTTACTACTCAAAGTGCTTCTACACAGCAGGGCACACCTACCCTTTCACATCCATTCACTTTCACATTCCCTCAAAGTTGAAGTTTCTTAATGGGCTGTCCATCAGTATTTCCTAACACATTCTTACCCTTTCATACCCATTTACACGCCAATGAAGCAGCAGTGGGAGCAACTTGAGATAAGTGCCCTTCCCAAGGACACATTGGCATGTGACAGCCAGGGCCAGGCTCGAACCTGCAACCTTAGAATGGCTTGTAGAGCATACTACCAGATTAAAGGCCTTTGCACATCAGACACAATTTTCTCGCTGTCCTGGGTGGGGCAGTTCCTGGAGCAACCATGGGGCTGGGTCTCCTCGCGGTGGGTGTCGCCTGGTGCTAGTCCTGCCTCCCCCAGTGGGTCGGGGCCTGGGTTAAGTGTGGGGACTCACTGGCTTGGGGCCCTGGGGGCGTCCAGCGGTCTTCCCAGGGGGAGTGGCGTCCCGGGGGTGGTCCACCTGAGTTGGGTCTTGGGTGGACGTTGGGTCAGTGGCTCTGGTGCTGCGGTCTGCTGGGGGATGTATTCCTGTTGGTCGCTGGGGCCCGTCTGGGTCGTCATCTGTGGGTCCTGGGGCTTGCTGTTCGGGGGGCCATTTGGCTCCCATGCTTCCACTTTGTCTTTGCTGGTCGGAGCTGGCTCCCACTAGCCTAGACTCTTAACTTGCACCTCACTTATTCACACATTGCACTCTTGTATATATTTTCACCTTTGGGCACATACACAACATTTAGGGTTCTTGGTGTCGGGGGTGGTAGGGGAGCGACCAATGTATTTACATATCTCTCACTGCAAAAAAAAAATGCATTGGTCTTTTCAACGCTGTCATCGGACACAGTGCTCAGCTAGAAAAATAATGCAGACAAGGGAAAAAAAGGCACTATTTTCTCATGCAAATAATTCACTGGTCAATATTATTTCAAATCCATAGTAATACACGCAAACATAGTGTGTTTATTTGACCACTCACCAAAACGACAAGGATAATGAATTTAAAGAGAATATATGGAAGACAATAGACTTGCAGCTGCAGTATAACCATGGTGAGTGTGTATTTATGCTTCTGTTTTGAACAGTTAGTCCTGAAGCAGCTGTGGTACAGCTTCAGCTCCTGAATAACTGCAAAGCCCACAAAGTTCCCCTCTCTTCAACAGAATATGTTCCCATTTAGTTTCCATAAAGATAATATCAGCCCCAGTTCACTGTCATTTGATGTCGAGTCAACTGCTGCAGCACACAGAGTGTGCACAACATGTATACATAAATACACTTTGCTTTTAATGTTAATGGAGATGCATCAAAAATCACCTCTGAAATATTTAATATTTTACATTGTTCATTTGCATCAGTCTTGGTGTTTAAGGGCTTTAAGCAACTGACGTCCTGTTTTCAGGACCTTCTACAGTAGGGATGGAAAACTTTGGCTGCTTGGCATTTTAGTCCTCATAGCCAGAGGGCCAAATTAATTCAAACTTTAAGATACTCACAATTAACAGTAATTAGACTTAACAATTAAATGGACTTATTACATTTCAAGAGGAAAAAATACAAAACCAAAACAATAAGTTGAATCATCATAAATATTTTCAAAATCAAATGTATAGTATAGTATCTTATGAGCCAAACACAGAATTCAAACCAGCTCCATCTACTTTTTCAATGTGTATTTTCTGATGATATTAGTATATTTTACTCAAATTTCTATTTATTATTTTAAGATTGCATTTAGTGATACATATGACACAACAACAGCCAATTGTAGCTCAGTTTTCATAGCTAACTTGTCAATTTTTATTCTTTGTACATATTTGCATATTTTTTTATTTTCTGTGAGTAGAAAAAGTGGCTCTGATAACTGAAGAAGTCAAATGATAGGACTCACCAAAAGGAGCTGAAATTCCCATCAGCAAACCGCACCCGCCCATCCGCCTAGAGTTATAAAACCAGAAAGTGCAGCTGTTTTATTTAATCAAGTACCCACGACTGTAGTGGCTGAAGTTTGGAAACAAAAACGACAATGGGTCTCAAAGTAGAAGTCGAATACTGGTATTTACCCTCTTTTTAATGCTTTTAGTGTTGTTTTCTTCTTACTTACCTGTATCTCTGTGTCTGTGGTTTTTAATGCTCTGTTCAATTAGATTTTTTAATGTTGACAACTAACATCAGGCTCAGGCTGGAAACTCTTCTAAAGTGCAGACTGATCTGACTTTATCA
The DNA here is from genome assembly GCA_037902135.1 of Cetoscarus ocellatus. NCBI lineage: Eukaryota > Metazoa > Chordata > Actinopteri > Labriformes > Labridae > Cetoscarus > Cetoscarus ocellatus. Next base: position 293,732 of record JBAMNC010000707.1, read on the forward strand.
CATTCTGTTAACACAGTGGTGGATGAGGATACGCATCCCGCTTTTGGGATCTCGCCGGGTCTATCAAGAACTGGTTCCCTAATGCGGAGGTGACGGGCACTGTGGGAAGAAAAGGTGAGGATCAGATGATACGAGAAGCTTTCAGGTGGACTGTCTGCTCCATTGTTTCAACCAGTATCATCATGGAGAGCTCATTGATGAGGAAACTGAGATTAACTTTTCTTTGACTCTTCTTTGCAGGCAGCTTCGAGATCACAGTCAACGATCAGCTGATCTACTCCAAGCTTGAACGAGGAAGATTTCCAGAAAAGGCCGACGTGAGTTACAGGATGGCTTTTAAAAAATGGGAAATGCTCTTGAATTGTGAAAAAAGTTAGTAAATGGGATCTCTGTTACATGTCTATAATAATAATAATAATAATTATTATTATTATTATTATTATTATTATTATTATTATTATTATTGGGATGGACAAAATTCATCCATGCGGCAGGGACCATGGTTCATCAATCAATCAAATTTCTTTTTTAAACATTTCAAGCAAATTCAGTTGCACTTCAGAGTGATTCATAGGGGAGCAGTAATTTGTTTGAAGAAAAGATTAAAAAGTAATAATGATAGTTAAGATAAGATAAGATAATCCTTATTGACCCCAGAGGGAAAATTCAAGTTTTACAGCAGCACAGAGCAAAGAAGCGTGCAGGCGATAAAAATAAGAAATTAAAGAAAGAACAGATAAAGTTAAATTTGTAAAATATATCTGTAAAAATGCAGTTATTACTCAAAGGAGTAAGGTGTCAACACAGGTCAATATGAGATAAACTGTAAAGGGGACTGTAAAGACATCCTGATCATGATGAACTGAAGTGATATTAATCAATCAATCAATCAAACAAACAAAGAAACTTTATGTGTGTATACAAAAGTGATGAGGTATGATGTCAAGACAGTTTTTGGGACTAATGCACACAACAATGATTCAGTAAAAAACAATAAAGTCAAGATTAAAAATAAAAATAAGAAAACGAGAAAAAGGTAAGGAATTTCAATTAACAGACTAAAATTAATTCTAGATAATCCTTACTAAATTGATAATAAGTATTCATAAAAAAAAAATAAAATACATTAAAACAGGGTAAAAAAGATGAAGTAAAGAGGATGTAAAATGATTAATTGTAAAAAAAAAATAAAAAATATTCAACCATCTTAGTAAATATAAATAAATACTTAAGGTAACCATTTAAACATTTAAACTATTAAATTTAAATTAGAAATAAATCAGGTAAAAAGAAAATGATACCTATAAATTGAAGTTTTATCCCCTAGTTTTGGAGCATAATGGCTAAACGCAGCATCACCAAATGTTTTAGTTCTCCTCTTTTGAAGAAACTGCTCCTGGTCCATAAACTAAAGCCATCTCTGAGAGGTATGTGGTGCCAGGTCGTGCTTTATTACTGGTAAAATAACTTTAAAAGTTTGTTACCTAGCAGGTACCCAGTGTAAAGACTTTAAAATTGGTGTAATATGTGCTCTCTTTCTGGTCTCTGTCAGCATTCTTACCGCAGAATTCTGTGTTTAATGTAGCTGATTTATTTTGCTGTTTTTCTCAAAGAATAGACTTGTTATTGTTAGTGAAAAAAATATAATAATACACTACCCTGCTCGTAGTATCCCAGTGTATCGTGTCTTTAAGAATACAGAAGAGATAAATGGATAGATACTTAGAAACTTAATTGATCTTGAGGAAAGCAGAGGACGGTTCAGTGTGTTCTATATGTGAAGAGACTCGGTGATTAAAGCTATGAAAGCTTTATGTGATTTTACTGCGTTTGAGTTAACAGCGTCATGTTTTGCTTGTGAGTGCACACACACACCTCGATTCTTCAGCCATGAATGAAACTTGAGTAAGAATGACAGAGCACTAAACTGCTTCATGTGACATCAGTATGTCACAAAGATGACAAGACCAGACAACTTTAGGAATACTTATCATAGCTGTGGTTCTCAGAAAAGCATGAGTGATTCACACTGGTTAACACAAATTAAATGCCATGAGTCATGTTTCATGTACAAAACCCAAAACCAGTGAAGTTGGCACGTTGTGTAAATCGTAAATAAAAACAGAATACAATGATTTGCAAGTCCTTTTCAACTTATATTTAATTGAATACACTGCAAAGACAAGATATTTAATGTTCGAACTGAGAAACTTTGTTTTCTTTTGCAAATAATCATCAACTTAGAATTCAATGGCAGCAACACATTGCAAAAAAGTTGGCACAGGGGCATTTTTACCACTGTGTTACATCGCCTTTCCTTTTAACAACACTCAGTAAATGTTTGGGAACTGAGGAGACCAATTTTTGAAGCTTTTCGGGTGGAATTCTTTCCCATTCTTGCTTGATGTACCGCCTGAGGGGATCGAAGGTCACGGGCATTCAATGTTGGTTTTCAGCCTTGCCGCTTACGTGCAGTAATTTCTCCAGATTCTCTGAACCTTTTGCTGATATTACAGACCGTAGATGATGAAATCCCTAAATTCCTTGCAATAGCTCGTTGAGAAATGTTCTAAAACTGTTCGACAATTTGCTCACGCATTTGTTCACAAAGTGGTGACCCTCGCCCCATCCTTGTTTGTGAATGACTGACCATTTCAGGGAAGCTGCTTTTATACCCAATCATGGCACCCACCTGTTCTCAATTAGCCTGTTCACCTGTGGGATGTTCCAAATAAGTGTTTGATGAGCATTCCTCAACTTTCTCAGTCTTTTTTGCCATTTGTGCCAGCTTTTTTGAAACATGTTGCAGGCATCAAATTCAAAATGAGCTAATATTTGCAAAAAATAACACAGTTTACCAATTTGAATGTTAAGTATCTTGTCTTTGCTGTGTGTTCAATTGAATATAGGTTGAAAGGGATTTGCAAATCATTTTATTCTGTTTTTATTTACGATTTACACAACGTGCCAACTTCACAGGTTTTGGGTTTTGTACAAACCCCAATTCCAATTAAGTACAGATATTATAACAAAAACTAAATAAGTACTGAATACAATGGTTTGAAAATCCATTTTGACCTATATTCCTTTGAATACAGTACAAAGAGAAGATGTTTAATGTTTGAACTGATTAACTTCAGTGTTTTTTGCAAATATTCACTCAGTTTGAATTTGGTGCCTGCAACACATTTCAAAAAATTTGGGACAGGGGCTGAAAAAGACTGGGAAAGTTAAGAAATGCTCAAAAATCACCTGTTTGGTACATGGTTCAGGTGAACAAGTTAATTATTTTTAGTTATTGGAAACAGGTAAGTGTCACAATTGGGTGTAAAAGGAGTTGTTAACAAGCAAAGATGGAGTGAGGTTCACCACTTTGTGAACAACTGCATGCACAAATAGTCCAACAGTTTAATAACAACATACACTTGCAACACATATAAGGATGTCATCATCTACAGTCCTTAATATCATCAAAAGATTCAGAGAAGCCGAGAAATCTCTACACATAAGCAGCAAGGATGGAAAAACAACATTGGATGCCTGTGACTTCTAACCTTCAGCTGTCACTGCATTAAAAACCAGCATCATTCTGTAAGGGTTATTACCATATGGGATCAGGAACACTTCAGAAAACCACTGTCAGTTAACACACCACAGTGCAAGTGAAAATTCTACCATGCAAAGCGAAAGCAAATATCAACAACACCTGGAAATGCTGCCGGCTTCTCCGGGCCTAAGCTCGTGTTTCAACAGCATAACTTTGTAGTAAAAAAGTGAAGGTACTAGACTGGACTGTCTGCAATCCCTATCTGTTTCCCGTTAAATATGTTTGGCACATTTTCGCAAAATATGACAATAGAGACCCTGGACTGTTGAAGTCATACATTAAAAAAGAATGGGAAAGAGGGTCACCTACAAAACTTGACAATGACAGCCCTCAGTTCCTAAATGTTTATTGAGTGTTGTTATTAGGAAAGGCGATGTAACAGTTGTAAATGTGTTACAAGTATCAAATTCAAAATGACTGAATATTTGCAAAAACAATTAAGTTTATCAGTTTAACCATTAAATATCTCGTCTTTGAAGTGAATTCAGTTGAATTTAGGTCGGAAAGGATTTGCAAATGAGTGTATTCTGTTCAACGTCTCAACTTCATTTGAATTGGGGTTTGAAAAACTGTAATGAACAGAATCTTTAAGAGAGAATAAAAGTTTGTATTATTCTCTACGTGTAAATTTCAGATTAAAGTAGTCAGGCAATTTTACAGTCAGCCTTTTTTTCTGAATCTGCTCCACTTAGTCTCAGACGCTGTTAAATTAAGTTCTCCTCCTCTAAAAAGATGAGCTTGTCTGTCTTGTGGCACTCCTGCTCTTAAATGCCAAAGCTGACAAATATTTCCACAGCTTGCCCATGTGTCACTGCTTTAAACGGCCTCGAACATTGCATACTGGCATCGTGTTGTGTTAAGTTAGTTAGTCATACTTTTGTTTGCTTCTCTCCTGTTTGCCTTGATTGCTTCATCTTCTCCTTTGTTGTCATTTTGTTGCAAGGGTGTGATTAGGAATGAGAATCAAGAGCCTGTTCCAGTTTAGATCCAGTCCAAACCGTGTGGAGGACTTGATATCATTTGCCTTTATGATTTATAATTTCCTTAAGACTGCCCTCTGCTAAGTTCAGGGTGGCTAACAAAATAATGATGCCATGCTCTCCTAAAAGGCAGTAATTAGCATTAAGCATGAACAAGGAAGCAGTAAAGATGGTCAGGAGACAGAAGCAATGTAAATTGTGGCAGCGTTTTTTTCTTCCCCATTGGAAACGATTGGCTCTGAGGGCGTGGGGAGGGGATGATATTGAGCTCTGCTCTGATTGGCAGTCCAAATAATGCCTGATGTAAGGAGGAGGAGGGGTTACAGGCTGTGGAGCGGTCTTTCAAAACAGTCATGGTGGTCATGTGGTGGAGGCTGTGTGTCTATAACATATTAAACCTAAGGAAGTAGAAAAAAGAGAATTTAAAGTGGCATCAAGCATTCCTCTGTGACTTGAGAGTTTAGTTAAAGGTGTCATGTTCTTCTGCTCCCCAAGTCCCCTCTATAAACATTAAAAGCACAGAAAATTGATTTTGCAGGACATGGGTGGAAACAATAGTAACATGCTGAATCAACTGTCTTTACTGCACAGCATCAAAAATTAGGTGTGATATATGTTTGACAGTGCTGACACAAAAATGTTAGTAGGTTTTTGGAAACGAAACACCCTCAAGATTAACAAAGAAATGGATAAATAATTGGATTAATAAGCAAAATTGATACAGACATTGTTTGTATTCAAATTTAATCAATGCCTATCCTTAATCCTAACACCATTAGGCATGCAGATCTAGTTGGAAGGCATTATAGAATTATTACACACAGAGGAAGATTATGTCGGTACATTGAACTTGTTTGAATCAGTTCTTGATTAGTATACCAAGTGATTTCTCATTTGGGGCTTTTCCATTATGAGGTATGTGCTCAACTGGCCTCAACTTTACTCAGTTGGTTTGGTTTTCCATTTGGGATCGAACCAAATATGGCACAGAATTTCAGATCACCTCAAGCAGGGTTCCAAAGGAGCTGAACCAGAACTAAGCGTGAAGTGAAGAATCTGCTGACAGTTGAATGGTTAGAGCATCACAGTGAAAGTCTGGGATACTGATGCAGATTTAAATCTGCCTGTCAGCCAAACTTTGACAGTCCTGCCATCAAAAGATACCGATAAAGTCTTTACTTTAATGGAAATGGAGCAGGTGGTATCCAAACCATGTACAGCTGAGCCGAGCTGAGAAGATTAACAAATGGAAAAGTACTAACAGTGTGTGGTTTGAACCAAGTTAATGTTGAGTCTTATCTCTATGTTAATTTTTAAGAATATTTAGTTTTCATGATTATTTTAGCCTTTATAAAATTGAGATAAGTTTCATTGTCCTCAAAGGGAAATGATGGGGCTTTGTCAATTGTGATATCTGCTCAACCTGTTTCACCTGTTTTCCATAACACTTTATCCTGTAACAGCACCTATTAAAAGCAGGCAGTGTTGACTCAGTGTGGCCTCATGAAACTACTAGGACATCCTCACAACAAAAAAATGAGGAACTAGAGGGGACAATGCAGCTGACTGTCAGATTGTGGTGATTTGTTACAGTAAAAAGATAAGTTTTGTTTCAGAGACAGTTGAAATTAGAGAGAGATTTAAGAACTTAGATAGCATTTCGGTAACCCGATTCATGCTGCTGTTTCAAGGCAATATTAATATTAACCCCAAGATGACGTTGTGTCTGAATGTATGACATTGCACTGGCTGCGCTGACGGTTGTGACCTCAAGCAGAAAACAGGCTTTACACTCTCACAGTCCAACATTATCTCCCTTTTTTGACAACAAATACAAATCAGAGTGGGTGACTGTCACTGAACAGGAAAAGCCTCTAGTATGAATCAGCAATTTGGTTTACCAGTGTTTATTCGTGTTATCTGTTGATGAGTAGATGTCAACAAGACCAATCAGCTGATACTTAAACCAGAGCAAGTTTCTGTTGACTTTTACTTTAGACTATGATTGAGTGAGAGCTAACTCTAAACTACTTTTTAAGTGTTTAAAGTTGTAATTATATTATTATACTTGTGTTTTTTTCCCTCTTCAGATAAGGAAAGCAATGGAGGCTTGCTGTGCTGGGAATCCTGTACCAAAGATCGGTAAAAACAAGAAGAACTGCTCCATCATGTAAACATCTCCACCCTTCTTCACCATCAGAATGTCAGCAGTGGCCGACTTCCACCTTCAATGATGGTCCTGGATAGAAACCACCAAAGAGATGCATTATGATGGCTTCATTTCTTCTCTGATGCAGACCAGTTAAGTCCTCTCTGGCTCCCCTCTCTGTCCTCAGTATGGTGCTCCAGGCTGTTAATGATTGCTGTAGCCGAAAACTCAATGGTTATGGTATGATGATAATCATGCCTGGAGTTTCCTGCTCTGAGGGCTTGAGATTGGGAGAAGTTGCAGAGGGGCAGTTATTTTTGGTATCCTAACTGCCAGGGATTTTTTGCGCTTTATTAATGCTTTATTTGCTATTTGTTTGATTTCATATGCATTTAAGAGCTTGAATGCACATGTGCAAGGCATAATTAAGCACTTTAAACATGAAGGGAATACTGTTGCATTTGTATGTTTATGCTGAAGTAAATTTCGACACAGTTTTGAATAGTGACACTTTGTCACATAATTGGTAAGTTGGGGAATTTGGCTTGCAAACCTTGCTTGCATATAAAATAGGAATCGATTTCATGGATTTAAAAATAGACTTCAAGTGATAAATAACTTCTTTGGGATTAAAATGAATTTAAAGCAATCTTTGTAAGTGCAACTGAAGACCATCTCCCGCTGGTCTGTCAGTTCACACATGTTACATCGTTTATTTTTCTGTCATATTTTGTACTTTATAAAACTATAAACACCAAATAAAAGAGTTTTCAATGCTCTGATTTTGTTGTTTATTTTCAGCACACTTTACATTCCACAGATGTAGATGCAGCAGAGCTAAACACCCTCTCCCTGCTTTGCATATCAAAGATTTTCCTGTAACACACACCTGAAGCTCAGGTGAGTGTCAGGGTGTGGCAGTGACTTTGCAGTTTCTAAATAGAGCGGATCCTGTGGGAGGAGTGTTGTTTGTGATCATGAGATGTCTCTTGGCAGTGCCATCCAACACATGCCAGTTGATTTTCAGCACAAGAACAGGTTTGTTCATTTTGCATGTGGGTGAGCCTGCGTGTGAATGGATGGAAATATCTAACAGTGAGTGATATCGGTGCTATTTACATATTGAGTTTCCTCCTGGAAGATGTGCTTCCAGTAAGAGACATGGGTGTTAACAAACCACTCCTTACACTCTGACTAAACCATTTAAAAAACTTCAGTGGTTTCCTGTCACTCTTGAACGTAAATATATATCTGGAAACATGTATAAGATATTTTAAGACTCCACTCCAGGAAAAATATAGAAATATCAATGTATCCTGCTGGAGATAATGTGGCTCAAGGGAGGCGAACCACTTTCATGTGATCTGGGGATGCCCCAAACTAACATCATACTGGAGGGAGATACATAAAACATTGAGTACTGTGTTTAAAACCCATCTATGAACTTTGAGACTCTATATTTTGGTCGAACTCAACTAATGAATCGAGGGAAAGATGTAAAGCTAGAACAGGCTCTTCTAGCAGCTAGTGAAAAAAGCAATCACCAGAAAGTGGTTGAATCCATCACCTCCCACACTGAAGGAGTGGTTTGGAATAATTCTTGAGATATACAAAATGGAAAAATTGACTTACTGCCTGAAAATTCAAAAAGTTAAGTTCGACCAAATTTGGGCAAAATGGATTGAATTTATTAGCCTGACACAAACTGAATTTAGTAACTACAACTAAATTTAAACCCATTTCATTTTTCTGTTTGAATACTATCTTAGCCGCCTTGGTTCATATGTTTTGTATGTTTGTTTAAAAAAAGAAGAGAGGGAGAAATGAGTGCTGTAAAATAATGCTGAATAATACTGAAAAAAAAGTTGTACATAAGTTTTTTGTATGTAACATTTCTCTAATAAAAAGATAATTAAAAAAAAGAAATGTAAGCACATAACTAGTTTTCTGTGTGAGGAAGCTTTTGTAGAGAAAAAAACAGAAACTTTTGGTGTTTTCCACATGAAATTATACGATTAATGTAACTGTCTCCTCAAAAAAAAGTTTTGTAATGTTATTTGAATTGATTATTTCTCCTCTTTAATAATACCATTTGATATACCCCAAATCTTCCACAAGCTTGAATCTGGTATAACAGTATGCAGAGAGGCTGGTTCTGTGCTTGGTAGGAGTTTGGACTCACTGTGATGGAGAGACGTACACACAGCACAGTGCAGGCCATCCTGAACAATAGTAATTATCCCCTCCACAACATCCTGGAGGGACAGCATTGGCATCCTTCCATTTGTCCATCCATCCATCCATCCATCCATCTGTCCATCTCTCCACAGACCCAACATGAATCCACCATGAACACAGCACTGGGCCAGCCAACGAAGTACACCTATAGGGGGCTAACAGTAACAGTGGCAAAAAAAAACTCTGTTTAGCAGTTGGAAATCTTGAGTCGAGCCAGTTTCATGTTGAACAGCTATTTACTGAAGCTATGTTAAGAGTGTGGGCGAAGGCAGGTGGGTGGGCAGAGACAACGGGACTAAAATAAGAATTGAAGGTAGTGACAAATCCATGGGTTAATCACAAATTTGTCCTCATCACATTTGTGTCTGCTGAATATACATTTATTTGAGGTTAGCTCCTTGAGATGCAGCATCTCATTTTCAAGAAGGTCCTCATGTATTTCTGGTTGTGAAGGTCTTTTTATGGTGGCTCTAATATTAACATTAACAACTATCATGATTATCAGGTAGAGAAGGCTGATGTTAAATAAACCAGCAGCATCTAGCTGAACTAAAATTAAATTGAGTTGAATCAATTTTAAAAATGTGAAGAATCTGAATCTGAAGAATTTATGACAGCAACAAACTTAAACATCATTAACATTAACAATTATAATAATTATAAAGTAGAGGGGGCTGATGTAAATAATTGGTTTTCTCTTCCATATTGTGTGCCTACGTCCTGGCACCTGCGAAGAGAGAAAGATATTTCAGACTTTAAAAACTGTGAAATAAAGAGTTTTGTGAGTGAAAAGAATAGAAACAAGTTTTGTTCTCTGTAGAGTGGAAGGATGTGATGAATCCTTGTCCAATAACAAACAGATCTGAATAAACTTTGGCTGAATCTGACTATCAAATGGACACTAATTCACTACAGGGATGTAATGAAGCCTACTCTCTGTGCTAAAAGTCTACATTTGAATGATTACAACCTTCATTTTCCTAAGGGAAATGTGTCTCGCACCAAGAACTGAAAATACAAAGTACCAAAGACATCTACAGCCATACAGGACGGCCCACAAAACAAGAGACGTAAATTATTAGAGAGTAAATTATTAAAATACACAACAGCATAATGAGTACATGTAAGGAATGTTTAACAGTGAGTTCAGTGTCTGTCAGCATTCTGTTGTCTCAGAGCTTGTTAAGCAGGTAAATACTGTAAAGTACAAATGATGTGATGATGGTTTGATGGCTCATTTCCTTAAAAAATACTAAAAAAAAAAAAAAATCTGAAACAAAAAAAACATCAAGAAAATATCAAAATCTATTCAAAATATAGAAAACATAAAAAATAATCAAATTACAAGCACTCATAAATTTAGGATTGAATTAAATTCTTATTACTAATAAATAGCCCCCTCAAAACACTTTACAGACTGATGGAACAGCTGAAAACTTGTATCTATTTTTATCTACCAATTTACATGTAGTCCATCTAAGTCATCCATCCTTTTGTCTGCTCATCCACCACCCATCCCAGTCAACAAGGTACGAATGTGAAACGAAGAACATAGAAATAGCCTGAATGGGATGTATAAAGGGTTTTTTTTAAACAATAAAAGACTATGAAATCCGGACTTTTCAAAATAAAAATGTTATGCTGAAAAATGCCTCCAAAAGTCTTGTCTCTAAAGCACAATGCAGCCTTTTGCTTCTACATTCCTCACACTAAGGGGCGCCAGAATCACAGAGACCGCCGTGTTCAGCGTTTGGCCCCTGGCAACCCCTTACTCCTAAAGGAGCCTCACTCACTGTTGGGTCAAATGCATGGAGATAGTCGAGATAATATCAGTTTGATATCCTTACAACTCAGAGGTCAAATATAAGCTGTGACTTAAAAGCTGCATTTAACAACTTCTTATATTTTTGGAATAAACAGCAGATATTTTAAGTATTTAAAAAATCATTTGATCTAAAAACTTCCTCAAAGAATATCTTAGGGGATGCAAAGATTTTTAGTTTGATGGGACATAAATTTGAGAAAAGTTTGAAATCTTAATGTTTGTATGAGGATAAAGCAGTATTAACTTCACCATTATGCCTTTGCCAGTGTTTGTTAGATTGTTAGATTTTTAACAGGATGTGTGTGTATATGTTATTTGTATTTGTTTGTTTTAATGTGATAATGAGCACTGCATTTATGTATTGTCTGTGTTTTGATGTCTTTTAACTTACCAATTAGCTTTAATTGTCTTAGAACAATTCTTGTCTGTGTTCACATACTGGTCTGGTTTTTGTAGCTTTGTTTTGTTGTTTTAATTTTATGTAGCACCTTTTGCACTTGTTGTCACATTTTTGCTTTAATAAATACATTTTTAAAAATAATAATAAGATTTTTAACGGGATCACCTAAAAAGTTATAAATGGGTTTTGATATTTCAGGGGAGGGTTTCTGATGACTCAAGGAGGAAGTGATTTGTTTTTGGTGTGGTTCTGAATGCATATGCAGATTCAGAATTTATTTAAAGGATCTGGTAACATTGCTAGAAAGGCCAATTCCCCACATGTTTGCTAATAACTCAAACAGTTTTTCAAGGATTTTGATGACATTTTCAAGGAACATCACTCATTTCACATGGGAGAAGTGATTCAATTTTGGTGATGATCTGAATCTAGATGTGGATTTTTTTTTAAGGATTTGTTAACAGTGTGACAGCAGTCACAGCAGTTTTCCACATTTTCAACAGTAGCTCTCGCAGCAGTATTGGAAATGCCTGGGCAGTGATTCTGGTCTTGTTATTTTTAATATACTGAATGAGCTGGTAGGAAAGACTAGGTGTCTTTTTTTGTAGCTAGAGTGTTAAAAGGAACAAAAATCTGATTTAGGACAGAAAAAGTCTTGATCACAGACAGCTTCAATGACAGAACTCAGTAAAATAATTTCTTAGGTATTGTCCCAGTGTGTATTAGTGTATTGACATTATCCAGTACTTGTTCATGTGTTGTAGGTTGTGTTTTTGAGTGCTCTACTCTGAGACTAGGTTGGTCTGAAGTGCTCGCTCTGCCTCTGATTGATAACTCCCATCACAAGTGTTTGTTCAAATGCTGATAGAGCCACTCTGTGCTGCCTGGTACAAATACATCGAGTCTTTCAACAGTTTATATGATACAAGATTTTTTTTTTCCTCTTACTTGATCTAATAAAATACAAGTCAAAATGTATCCAAATGCCTGTTGAATTTCTTCTTTCAGGTTGTTTATGTTATATCTTTTTGATTTCATTCATCTTTATGTCACACTTTGCATGGTTTGATACTTCACGTATTCAAAAACTTGCTCTGTCTTCAGAGTATCAAACATGTAATGTTACTGTTTAAAACTGTGAATAAAACACAAAGAACATGTCTCCATGAAAATGGCTCCAAGCAGACTGGGAGTGTCTGCATGTTGTCTTTGAGGACACATGGACACAACAGATATCATTCACTCCTGATGATAACAGGCTCGTAGCAGCATGTGTTTTGCAGGGGGCCTACTGTCTCACTGCAGCCTGTTTGAGTGAGAGTTACATTAGGGAAGAGGCGGGTACAGTTGGAGATTTTTCACCCAAATCTTGAAAAAAGTGCATGGAGAATGCATAAAACCAACTTTCGTGCCTCCTAAAGGATTATTTTGTGTGTTTTAATTCATCAAGTATTCTGACCTATGATCAAACACCTCCAAAGTAGTCATGTTTCTTTTATCCCTTATAATGCTATCTATTAATATGACACTAGGGATAGGAATTGATAAGATTTTATTGATACCAATTCCATTTATGATTCTACTTATTGATCTAATTCATGGTCTGATACTCAACGCTGAGCTGCACACATGAATGCTTCTACAAGTTGTTGGTGTTTTTATCCTTCGTGGGCAGTAAGCGTCTTTTTTGCCACAACTTTGACCAATTCTGTCTTCTGTACAACATGATTTTTGACTTCTTTGTCATCTCTACTGTCTGCCTCCATGGGAAGTATGATGTCCTTGATTTATAAGGCACACAGTACAAAGTAAAAGGAATTGAGAGGAGATTTAAGAAGCAAAAAGAATAATGATATCAATTCCTTGAGGGAGTTTGAGTCTCAACTTAATGTTTTTTGATTCCCATCCCTATAAGACAAGAATTTAAACAGGCTTACTTAATACTCTTTTTAATATAATTAAAAGAGATTTATGGACTGACAATTAATTTTTTATGTGGGAAGTTATTGACCACAGTCTGAAATGTCGAAAAAAAGGGAAAAGACAGAGACTGCAGCAAACCTGTTTTTTAGGCATGGCTATTTAAAAAAAACAACTAATTCTGTAATAAAACTGTATTGAACATAGACATTTTTCAATGTCTTTCTTCTTCAAAAAACTCCTGTCTGCATCAACACACCTTTGCATTTAAGTCCTCCACTGATTAAAGCACTGCAGCAGGTCCTCTTTAGCCCTATAACGTATGTTGTATCATATTTAAAACATATTTTTATGATATCTCTATCTAATCAGTATGATCAACACATTACCAAAAAAAAAAATGATAGGAATGCCCTCAAATGGATTATCAGTTGCCAAAAACATCTAATGTATCAAATGAGATATAAAAAATATATATATGTTAAATTTTATGGAAATTTTGATTTTTTTTTTTTTAGGATTTCAGTAGAAAGTGAAATAAACATTTCAGCTCCAACAAATTAGAACTTTCTTGCTATAATTTGCGTTATCAGGCATTAAAGGGTTAAACAGTTGTCTCAGAATCTCTGGCATTCTTCTCTTTACTCCTTACACAGACTCTAATATTATTTCTTTGAGCACAGATTTGATTTTGGGGAGAAGGAAAAAGTCACATGGTGCTAGATCAAGTGAATAAAGAGGTTGATCAACCACTGTGGTTTGTTTTTGGGCCCAGAAATTGCTCTACTGAGACCGTCGTATTAGCTGGCACATTGTCTTGGTGAAGACTGAGACCATTTTTGCAAACATTTGGTCTCTTTTTTCAGACTTTTTCTTGCAGTTTTTTAGAGCCTGTTTGTAACGGTGTTGATTCACCACTGAGCCTTCTGGAACCTACTTTTCCACAATGATACCCTCAATGTCAAAGAGAACAACCAACATGGCGTTGCATTTGAACTTGCATTGTGGTGCTTTCTTCATCCCTGGTGATGTTGGTGTTTTCCAGTGTATTGACTTACATTTTATCTCAGGATTGTACTGGAAGATACATGTTTCATTGCATAATCATCCATCCATCCATTATCGGTACCCCATATCTCTTTCAGGGTGGTGGGGGGCTGGAGCCTATCCCAGCTGACATTAGGTGAGAGGCAGGGTAAACCCTAAATCCCTGAGCCAATCGCAGGGCTACATAGAGAGACAGACAACCACTCATGCACTCACCCACACCTAAGAGCAATTTGAAGTCACCAATTAACCTAATGAGCATGTTTTTGGTCTGCCCAGAGGGAATCCACGTATGCATGGGGAGTGTATGCAAACTCCCCACAGAAAGGCCCTGAACAACACAGGGTTCGAACAGCAGCCTTCTTGCTGTGAGGCACGTACACTATGCCACCCACCACATAATTACGCCTTCTAAAAAAAATGTGCTCTTTTCAATTTGTTCCTAAATGTCTCCTCAAATTTGCGTTCTGATCTCGATTGACAGTAGACAAGAGTCATGGTACACCCTGGAATGGTCACCATTCAATCACAAGACTGACTTGTAGAGACAAACAAGCAGTCAGACTAACTTAAACGCCTACGTAGAATTTAAAGTCACCATTTAGCCTAATAATTATGCCTGTGGACTTTGGTATGATACTGGAGTGCATATGAGGAACCCATGCATGCACAGGGAAAACATTCAAACTCCACACGAATGGTGTTTTTCCAGCAGGCATCCTGGTTCGTGTATGGTGTTATATACACTATGTTTTCATAGCGTATACAATAGCTTTCAAAATAAGTAATCCATACTGTCCTAGTTTCTGGTAACCCTTGGTCCAGGTATGAAGTTCACAGTTGCATACCTAAAGGGTGGAGCTAAGCACAGTGCTGAAACGCATGCAGATCAGGTTTTATGTATCAAAGTGGACCACTAACTGACAACATAACTTAAACACAGCAAATTGAGAAAAGTCAAAATTTGGTTTTGGCAAAATTTCAGCAAGCGCAGAGTTAATTATACTTTGAAGGGAGCCAAATCCGTGAAAATTCACAATCAGTTAAAAGGAGCCTGTGCCAGGGTGCTGGTGAGGCAGTGAGGTTAGCAGCCAGGCACGTCCCTTCCCCTTCTCTCTCATATCCTTTCACAAGTTTGTTCACTGTCTCTCTCTTATCAATAAAGACATGCAAACACACAACAATGTTATGGTACTGCTAGTTCTGGGTTTTTTTGTATTATGTTTCTTGTTTATACCTCTTGTGTTTCCATTTTTACTGTCATTTCTGTTCTTGATCATAGTTAAGTCACCCGTTTTGGGTCTGGTCTTGTGTTTCCTGTTTTATTTTGAAATCCCTGTGTTCCTCGTGGTGTTTTCCTGCCCTCCCCTCTGTGTCTCTCTGATGATTCCCTCCACCTGTGTGATTGTCTCACCTGCGCTTGATGTTTCCCCAGTGTATTCCCTTTTCTCTGTGTTGGGTCATTTGTTTTCCCAGAGTCACTTCATGTGCTTGTCTCCACTGTTCTCCAGTGTTTGTAGGTAGTTTCTGTTTTTGGTTGATTTCTTTTTTGTGAGACTTTGTTTAATTTGATACTTTGTAGAGATGTTGTTTTGTATTTTGGACACTTTTGTAAAAGATCCTTGTAGAAGTTTCTCTACATTGTGTAACAA
This sequence comes from Cetoscarus ocellatus, assembly GCA_037902135.1. Classification (NCBI taxonomy): domain Eukaryota; kingdom Metazoa; phylum Chordata; class Actinopteri; order Labriformes; family Labridae; genus Cetoscarus; species Cetoscarus ocellatus. Next base: position 309,550 of record JBAMNC010000707.1, read on the forward strand.
GTAGGTTTTATTTATGTTTGGGGCATTTATATTACTTTTACACTGTATTTTATGTATGTTGTCACATATCTCCTGTTGTTAAATAAATCACTATTCAAAGTGTATCCTTCATCGTCTCTGTGTGGGGACTTCAGATAAAAATAAGCTGCTGGCACTGTATCTAAAGCCAAATGGTCAAAGAGGACTTTAAATTCATGTAGCTCCTTATGAGAATCTGTCATCAAAGACATTGTTGTAAAATGTGTGTCAACCCCTGAAGTTTCTCAGTGCTGCACCCTCGTGTCCCTGTTTGCTATCAGACTGGTTGGACCACCAGCCTGGACCTCCAGTCAGCTGCAGAAGATGTCTGACCCTGTGGCCACAGGGTCTGTCTTCAAGATAATCTTATGCAGAGGAAAACCTCTGCTCATCAGAGGGAATCCCCAGTACGTAAACAAGATGACGCACTCAGATGCTCTTCCCTTACTTTTGTAAACTGCCCCCTTTGGTGCCCTATGTGCCCCCTGTGTGCCCCCTCAGTTATGACAGAGTCAGGCCTGCAGGTACTTCTCTCTGCCGTCATCCTGGCTCAGACCTGGTGCACGGTGGCAGGGCGGGCGGGGCTGGGATATCCCTGCTTCAAGGTGTCCCTGTCTGATAGTGCTGCTTGTCTGTCAGAGAGGCCTTATCTCCTCCACCCCCCCAGGGGTTGTGGGGTACAGGGCTTCTTCGGGTCGACGTAGTTTTGTAAGGGTGGTTCCACTCATCTCGCCCTCTCTCTGTCATCATCATTTTGGTTTGTCCTGGCTCACTCTATCAGCGGGCTCGTTCAGGCTGACAGGGCAGACGGCGTCCCGTTTCCTCTGCTGGAGACCAGGTGGAGGACCTGTAAGCAGGTAAGGGTGTGGCCTCATCTAGATGGAGGTCAGGAACTTTTTTGTGGTACTGCTTTTAGTAAACGATGGGTCAAACAGGATGAGTAGATGAATGTGACATGTTACGAGAGGAGCTTGTAGATTTTCTCTCTGCAGGGTTTGAGATAAGGGCGGGAGTTCATGACAAATAATTTTCTTTTAATTTCAATAATTTTCTGCAGGGAAAATCAAACTAAATTTATAAACTGACTGTTTTGCATAATTTTGCGAGCTAGTTTGACTAATTTTGAATAAATATCAATCATCTGCCCTTGAAGGAAAGTATTTCTGCAGTTTATTTTGTGTTTATGAGACATTATAATTATTTTTCCCATTGTTACAGAATAAGAAATTGTACCATTATGGACTCAATCAAGTGCCAGTATGTTGTTTTGTTTTCACTATTCTCCATAACAAATTTATAACAAGTTTGTCTTCCCCAATTGGCACTTTACTCTCCTGTCTATCTGCTTGGATGTGTTTTCAGAAACAATATGACAAAAAAATAATCAGACTTGCTCAGTTTATTCTTTGATTAAAATGCACCCTTCTGGTAAACAAGTTAAGTTTGCTCATATGTTGAAGTGTTTAAGATAGGGTTATCACTTTACCAGAATTTAAGCTAACATACAATCTAAGTAAATCCAAAAAGTAGTGACATTTCAACATTTGGTATCAGGGCAATCAAAAAATGCATCTGGCTAATTTCTTGATTCTAGGATTTGTGTCACTTGCACTTTTTGTCAGATTTAAATGTATCTGTCCTGTAGTGCCCCTTGTTAAGGTAGTCGTATTTCAAATTTTCACTGTGCTGCTGCTGCTGAATAGAAGGGTGTAACTCAAAGATAAGGCTCCTCTTTGCGTCTTTTTAAAGTACCTTAAGGCCTCAACGGCTGTGACTATCTGTCCTTAGCTGTGGCTCTGCAGATGGCGGTATCTTCATCACCACCACCTCAAAAAGGCCTCATATAAACTATGGTGAATTCTGCCATGGCTGACAAAAAACTCTGAAATAAGCAGAGAAGGAAAACACCATGGCTATCATTATGTTGACTATCATGTTTTGTGCTATGATGCTTTACTCCCCTTCATTCATTTAAAGTGTATTAAGAAGGTCGTTCAGGATGCATCTGTGTGGTTAAATGTTCTTGTTTTAAATGATTTCTGTCTTTGTCCATCTAAGGGAATGAACTGACGTAGCTGAGAGCTAAAGAAAGGGCATCAACAGCGATGGAGAGTAACTTCAGTTTTGAGGAGGTTAGTTTTTTACTTTTTTTCACGTAATAAGTGTGATATAAAGATTTGGGATTATTTTACTTTTTAACCATACCCTCCAATACTATTGAAGACTGCATTTGTAGAAATAACATTTGAGTAGAACGAGTTTTCGTTTTAGATCTTCAGCTGTTAGCGTGCAAGAGGCAACAATTTACAAAAGCACAATTAATTGATAATTAGTCTGGACAGATTTTTGATATTTAAATCTTGCAGTAAATCAGAATCCCCCATGTTCTTATCTTATTTTCTTGTCTTTGTTTTTTAGGGCAGTGAAATGTCCTATGATGGAAATGACTTGTCTCTCCCCTCTCCAGTGAGACAGTGAGTCCTCTCTCTTCCAGGCCTCCTTGTTTCAGCTGCAATTGGTCCAAATGTTAGCTTTAGCTTTAAATGAGTTACTTATCATCTCACATTTAGCTGATGAGAAGTCAGATACCTCCTACTGGAGTCAATGGAGTGAAAACTTAAGATAAACAGAGGAAAAATGTAGTACGTTCATAAGATGAGCTAAAATACAAATACTGAGAGAATCTGTTGAGTATTAGCCTTATGCCAGGTGTCCATGTAGCTTACTGTTTGCTAACTTGTTACCCTGACAACACCTTAAGCTAGGGGTGGAAAATTTTGGTAACAAATTGGGCCAAAGTAATTTTTTAATCAATACCAGTGGAACATTTTGGTGAGAAATGTTTTTATATGTTAAATAAGACATTTATTGTGGCACATACTTTCACAAAAGGAGCAAACGTATTGCTTTAACCAGAGATTAACATTCTGACATTTATATTTTCAAACTCAATTTAGAAAAAAATCTTAATATAATGAGCTACTGACACAGTTAAAGACAGCATAATATCCTTTTTAATGCCATTAGTTATTGGTTATTGATGCGTACTTCACCAAAAATATTGATTCAAGGGCCATATTTAGAAAGGGATGGGCAACATATGCCAGTTGCCAAATCCTGCCAGAAGCTTGCAACATTTTTGAGATGGGTGGATGTGCTACACGGGGGGGGGGGTTTGAATTACTTTTGCCCAAGGCATGTCTACAATCAAGCCAAAATCTGACGGCACACCTTATTCATTTCTATTAAAAAAAACCCTCTCTAGCACAAGTTAAGGCATTTTATCAGTCTGTAAATAATCGGGGTGGGGGTGGGGGGGGGGGGGGGGGGGGGGGGGGTGTTACCCACAGTTTACTAAATAAATATGTATTTACATAATCATCAGGAAAACTTATTTGAAACCCTTAAATCTCAAATTTTCCACAATACACATTTGAATCTGACAGGTTACATTTTCTTCAAATTAGATGAGCCAAGAAATGGGAGGGACACAAAAGTAATGATTCACCTCAACTACTAATTATAGAAACTCAAGCTATATATGGAAAAAGCACCTTGTTTACTGATGAGTAATATAAGAGTATTTGATGAGATGTAACAATAACTTGTGGTTGTACAAATTCTCAAGGCACTTCTTGACTTGTCCACAAGGCAACAACTGTACTACACTAAAGTGAGCAAGACCAAGAAAAGCAAGGCATCATATCATAGTCAAAAAAAATTACCAAGGTTAAAAAAACATCATGTTACTTCCCTGTACTGTGAAAAGAGGCAGACTTTGCTTCTCAGTTTGTTTACTCCCTGTACAAATCACGACTCTGAATGTGAATGGTTTCATTGTGATGTTACAGCAGCAATAAAAACCATGACTGAGATCAGACTCTGCAGCACTAACTTGAAAGAAAGGAAAAATGTACACAAGTGAACACTATCAGAGTCAAAACCTTGGGCACTGGGACCCGAAAACAAAGTTCAGCATATGGCTGATCAATGTCGCCCTCCAGTGGCAGAGGAGAGAATAGCATTTATCACACTTCTTATACCAGGACTTGATTAGCAGTTGTGGCTTTTCTTTAAAAGCTTCTTAAACCATTATTCATCTATAATTACCAAAGCAATTAGTTAAATATTGTCTTTAAAAACAGCCATTTATCTCATATTCTATTACACACACATACATATTATACATAAGGAGCAATGTGCTTTATTACATATTACATAACATCCATTATTGTGTTCAATTACAAAACATAACAAAACAATTGCTCACACAACCACATGACGAGGGATGCACGATATTGAGATTTCTGCCGATATCTGATATGCCATTATTTTTAAACTAATTGTTGCCAATGCCAAAATTGATACCAATATTTTTGGACTAAAGTATGCAGGATTCACCAAACTAAAACTGACCTATTTCTTATTCTGTGGTGTTTAATTTGTGTTGAAAACAGAATAAGGACAAGAAAAGCAAAAAAAAATAAATAAATATCAAAATTCAATAATGTTGGTGTCTCAGTGTAGACATGAAATGAAATTGAGGTGAAGCATTACATAACACTGAGGCATTCTGCCAATATTTCAGCCAATATAGAGAATATATGTATGCCCGATATATCAGCTGTAAATATCATTTGAATTTTCATATCTGCAGATATCGAATTTTAAAATTTTAAACTATTGTCTGTCCTTTACCAATACCAAACCGATAATATTTCCCTATACATGACATCACATTTAAGAGAAAATTTGTTTGTTTATTGCAAAAACGTAATATTCATGAAATCTTATACCATAAAATAAGATTTATATACCAAAAAAAGGGTCCTTTCACATTTACTGGATGATTTTAGGGCAGCGCAGTTGGCGCAGCATTGAGTGCATGTGTCTCACAGCATGGGGGTTGCTAGTTCGAGCCCTGTGTCAGTAAGGGTCTTCCTGTGTGGAGTCTAAATGTTTTCTCTGTGCATGCAAGGGTTCTCTCCAGGCACACCGTCTTACCTACCACAAACCAAAAACATGCTCATAAGGTTCAATGGTGGCTCTAAATTTCCATTAACTAAATGGTTGTTTGTCTCTCTATGTGGCTTTGAAATTGGCTGGTGACCGGTCCAGGATGAACCCCACTTCTCGCCTGATGTCAGCACAGATAGGTTCCAGCCCCTACGACCTCGAAAGGGATAAGCAGTATTGATAATGGATGGATTAATTGATGGATGATTTTTGTTTCATTTAAACTTTTTTGTACCAAATAGCATATTAGAATTTGGGGGTCTTTAGAAAAAAACAGGCCGTAGTCTGCCTAGTTAATAACTAGCCATGGAATAATAACCCTGAATATTAACAGGGTTGGATGACCAGAGATTCATGAGGACTGAGGATACGATAAAAAGAAACATTTTAAATGTTCAAAAATGGTCCAAATACCAGAAAGCTCTGCATAAAATATGTTTGAATCACTATTTATTCGATAATTTCATCTGAGGAGTGTTTTTTCTAATGTTTGCCACTTATTTTTTGTCTTCAAACAGAATATCTTGGCTGTAATAATTATAAAAGTTCCATTACAAATATAGATCTACTTATGTTAATTCATCAATTTGCTTTACAAATGCTTTGAGAAACAGCTGAGCTGGTTTTGGATAGGACCCAATTTGATGTATTTTCTTGGGGCCCAAAATCTCTGGCAGAATCTCTGCCTACTGCATCTAATACTTTCAGTTACATTTCCTTTAACTATAAAGGCAGGTCTTTTATTCATGTACCTGGTTATTTACAACCTCTTAATGTTTTGAAAGCACATGAAAAGATTATATTTTACTTTTCAAAAGTTCTTCAGCCCACTATCATTCAAGATAACTTTAAATGAATTAGTTTTACTGGGGTAGACTTATGCATCAGTACTTCTGCTTCCACATCAGTACATTTCCATCAGAATAACTGTACTTTTACTTGATAACTATATTCTCGTATGCAGCTATTTCCTCTCTAGAATATTACATGCCTCAAGTTAATTTGCCTTTCAGAAAAAAAATTCAACTGTTATCAAATCATACTTTTACTAAAGTGTCTTTTTTTCTCCATATTAGAACACCACAAGGCCAGGGTGACACCTTTGCCATTGAGAGGAGGGATGAGGAAGAGGATGAGAATGAGGCGCCCATGGAGGCCATCATCATCCCCACTAATCCAGATGGTGGGTCTTTTTCCTGCAATATGGAGCTTTGGTTCAAATTATCATACTGGCTGAAAAAAGGTCATTTTCTTTGTCTCTGTTTCAGCTTTTCTGAACTTGAACACAAATGCCACAACAAGAGGGGATGCTCAGGTAAGTGGAAGCTCAAAACAACTATAAACAAATGAAAATCATCTTTAATATATTGTTTGTTAATTGGTCAGTAACATCATATTTCCGCAGGCTTATGTGGAGCTGAATGAGCTTCAGGGCAGCATCTGGCAGGAGACTGGCCGCTGGGTGGGTTACGAGGAGAACTTTAACCCCAACACAGGAAAATGGGGACCTTCTCATGTCTCCTATCTCACATTCAAGAGTTTAATCCAGCTTCGTAGGACTATCAGCACAGGTGATCTTAAAGTGAACCAAAATCACTTTATATCCTACAATACATAAATAAATGCTAGTTTTATTAAAGTTAATGTCTCTAGGTGCTGTCATCTTTGACCTGAATGCCAGCAGCCTGTCTGCTGTGGCTGAGAGGGTGGCCGATGAGCTCCTGGACAAAGGGGAGATCCGCTCCAGTGATCGGGATGGGCTGCTGAGAGCTCTCCTCATGCGACGCAGGTATCCTACACTTCATCCACCATAACTCTCTTTAACAGTTTAGGAATGGTCCCAGCATACACTTCATGCTCATGTAATCTGCCCCTCCAGTCAGTCTGGGCCTGAACCTGCAGTTACTGCCTCTGGAGACATTGAGATGCAGACTTTTTCTGTCACCAAGAAGGTGAGTATTAGTTACATTACATTTCTAAAAATTCTTAGATTTTAGTGCCCCTTAAACTTATTGTACTCTCTGGTTCTGTTACTGTAGAGGGACAACTCTGACAACATGGAGGCCTCTATTGTCCTCTCAGGTATGTTAAAGTTATTTAACCTTGGAATACTGTTTGGGTTTCATCAGTCCCATTATGACTTTTATCATACACTTTTCACTTTGTGCAGGTGCTAAAAATTCTGTACATTGAGGTTTTTACAAGTCCTACTTGACTTGTATAAAAAAAGAGAAAAATATCCGATGCAAATACTTTAATCAAATGAGTGTTTCTGTCATTATCCTAGTAAAAAATATAAGAGAGAAACTTTATTTTAAGGAGCAATCTACTGAAAAAGTCCAGCTAAAATCTAAATCATAGATGTCTGTTGCATGGAGCTGACCTTTAATAAATACCATCTACATGGTGAATAACTGTTATATATTTTTTTCTTTTTTCACTGTAATTATAATTAACTATTCTATCCACAACAAGGAGAACAGGTAAGAAGTATTTATCCTCTGTGTCTTAAATATACACTAATTTTTATTCAAGACCAACCTCTGAAATCAGAAAATAGAAGCCCGAGTTCAAGAGGAGAACTAATTGCAAACCCTCAATAAGTTGAGTGAGATGTGAAATGTGCCCTAATGGGTCAATCAGTAATGTGAGCCATGATGTGGATTGCTGAACTTTCCTGCTCGGGGGCAAAGTTGTGTTGCCTAGAGGATTCTCTGAAGTTGTAGATGTAGAAGATGTAGAATGAATGTATGAGGAAGAGAAAATTTAACAAATAACTGTAAAAGCATCTAAAAGTTCAAAGTAAAGTTCAGACAAAACTCTCTCCACATAATTCTTAAAAAAAATTGAAGATCAAAAATTGAAATATAAAATCAAGGAAATAAAAGAATAAAACAATTTTTAAAAATAATCATTTATCATATGAAGCTCACAGATCTTTCAGAATTTTCAGGAGCGAGAGGCAAAGACCCAAAAGGCCGAACTAGAGGTCAAACTGAAGTGAGGCATACCTTAAAATATAAGAAGCCCCTCTAGCTGAATTTTTCCCCCTTCATAATGCTTCAGGTTTAATAGCTGAAGATGGTGCCTCTCTCTGTTCTTTCAACACATCATAAACCAAAAAAAAAGAAGTGCTAAGGGAACACAAACCACTACAATTCTCAAAATGTGGAAAACTTGCCAACTCGCACTGTGAAGGGATCACCAATAGAAATTCCAGGATTCACATTTCTATTCGGATCCCCACCACAATCAAATCACCTCTCCCTTGTCTCATGACCTGCACTCTCTAAAAACTTCATCAAAATCTGTTCATAAATATTCAAATGATCTTGCAAACAAACAGACAAACACTGGCAAAAACCTTCTTGGCAGATATTTTAAGTCATGCATTGCCAGAAAAGAGTGAAACGTGAATATTCTCAAAAGGGTAAATAACAATTTACTTGAGCATCTTGATGTGAGATGTACAAGTTTTGAAGATGCATCAAGATGCTCGTCAAGTATAATTTTTCTTTTTATTTTCAGTTTCAATTACTTTTGTTTAAGGGGCGAACTTCTGCATGCATTTTTACAAAATAAAAAAATCCAGCTGGACTGAAAATGGCAAAAATTGCCTGGAGCTGCGAGGGTTAAATCAGTATAGCTGTTAAAACTTTATCTGTTGGGTAAGAAAGGACATGAAGGTATGTAATGTAAAGAGTATGTAAGGGTTAAACACAACACTGTGGTTAAAGATTTTTGTGCCAAAGCAGATTAAAAAAGACTGACCGGTTTTTCAACAGGTGTCCTGGAAACCCTGCAGAAACCAGTGGTGGCTTTTGTGAGGCTTAAAGACTCTGTTGTGATGGACTCTTCTCTGGAGTCCCCAGTTCCTGTTCGCTTCATCTTTGTGCTGGTGGGCCCAAGCCAAAACGACATTGACTACAGTGAGAGTGGACGCGCTATGGGCGCTCTGATGGCCGACTGGGTAAGAGAAAAAGAAATGTAGCTGCATGAGCCACACAAATGACAAGATTCGTTCAGCAACCATTTTCCTGATGAACTGTGAACACACCCTCATAGTCATCCTCAATGAATGTTTGAACCTGATCAAGGCAAAATATGACCTCTGAATATGGTGGATGCTGATCATTAAAAAATGCATCTGGGAAAATCTTCAACTGGATAATATACTGTTGTGGCTTTTCGTGGGATACTGTCCAACCAATGAAAAGACATTACCGCTATAGTCATTACAGTTTTCCTGCTGTTGATCTTCCACAGGTGTTCTGCCTGGAGGCCTTCTTGGCACAGACTGACAAGGATCTGACCAACGCCATCGCTGACTTCATGGACTGCAGCATTGTGATCCCTCCTACTGAGATCCAGGATAAAGGAATGCTTGAGCCAGTCATTGACTTCCAGCAGAAGATGCTGCGTGACAGACTCCGTCCCTCAGACACTCGTCTTGCCTTCGGGGACAGGGTCAAAGGTTAGCACAATGTACAATTTTTGTGTGCTCGAATCCACAGCCAAGAGCAGAGTGGCTTGGCATAACAAATGTTAGAACAAAAAGAAAAGAGCACACACTTCCCAAAACTTAAGCACTGAGTGCTGGACAAGAAGGCCTGCACCAGATGATGCTGCAAAGCCAGTGTAATAAGCATCATCAACACATCTGTGAAGTTGTGAGTCCCAGCCAAAACCAACAAAAAAGCCTTAAAAAAAACTTTTAAAACTTTCACATTTCTGTTTACAATATTTCTTTAACTGTCTTTCTCAATTTTTTTGTCTATATATTTTGATAAGTTTGGCCACAACTTTGTTTCTTCAACTTTTGAAGTCTTCAAAGTAATAATTATCATTCTTCTGTTTCCTTAATTGGATTCTTTGACACACTTCATTGAAACCTGACTTCAATTTTTCAAGTAAGTAGCCAAAGAAAGATTTTCTGGGATCAAAGTATTTTCATCAATACAAGCAGTGGTTGACCAAGGAGAGACAATTACATTACTTGAGCCAAAGTATAGATACTCCAATATAGATTGCTCCAATAGAGTAAAACTTTAATAAAAACATTTTGACACTACTAGTTACCTTGTCTCTAAGTGTATAGGATTTTTTAAGGAGTTTTCAATTAAAATGGTTTCTATCAAGGTGTTAACCAGGACTACAGAGATTATCAAGGACATTAACATCATCATTTTTGATCATAATCAAGAAACAACATTGGACACAAAACTGACACATCTGTGAGTGTTACGTTAATTGGGCCAAACTACAAAAATAGTCTTCTATGGAAGAGGTCAGACTGTGAAATAAAATCTGGAAGCTTGGTGGAGGTTATGTTAAAGTGAGTTGGCCTTGTTTTGGTTTTATAATAATGTATTTTTAAAATATGTCATGGGTATGCATTCTTAACATAGTACCAGTCATTTTCATTTTAAAGACCCCAAACTTGGGCCCGTGATATTGCCATGTCCTCTTACATGGAGAATCAAAACCACCATTACCACCACCTAGTAAACTACCAAATGTGAGTGGTGTCAGTTTTGTGTTTCTGTTTTCTATCATGGAGACCCACAGTGTACAACTTCAGCTAAACTACTCATACACTGTTTGCACAGAACTACACCAACACAGTTTATAGTCTCTTGAGGCAAAATTTGAGAAAGAGGAGAATATTAACAGCTGACTTTAGAGCAAAAGAATCGAGTGACAACAATAGACATTGATTGAGTGGATTCAAAAGTAAAATATTTTTCTTTAACAATAATAATATTGATAGCTAAAAGTGTGCCAAGGCCACCAAAGAATTTTCAACAATTTAAAGCGAGTTCTTGTCAAAATGTGGGAAACTGTCATGCACTGTTAAGAAGTCTTTAAAAAAAAAAATCCTGGATTTGCATCCAGATTCGAATCACCACCAAAATCAAATAATTTCTTTCTCAAGTCAGTTTTCCTTGAAATTGCCATGACAATCATTTGAGGCCTTATTGAGTTATTGGTGAAAATGTGGGAAACTGCCTATCTTGCATTGCTGAAAAATCCTTTGAAATATTCCTGAATCAGCATCTGGGTTTGGATCACCACCAAAAATGAAACTCTTACAAACCTACTCGAGCAGCATAACCAACCCAAGCAAAATGAGAACCTTTTCATATGTCATGGGATCCCACAATAAGCTCTGTTAAGGTAGTGAGTTTCACTAAAAAATACACGAATAAAGTACTGATACTCAAAAAATAAGTGCTTACTTTGTTACTGTCAACCTCTAATGGTAACTTTTTTTGTGATATTCTAGTTGAGAAGGAACCTGAGGGGCCAAGAGAGGACCCTCTGGCCCGTACAGGCTACCCTTTTGGGGGCATGATAAAGGACATCAAGCGCCGTTACCGCCACTACATCAGCGACTACACTGACGCTCTGAACCCCCAGGTTCTTGCAGCTGTCATCTTTATCTACTTTGCTGCCCTTTCCCCTGCCATCACTTTTGGAGGACTTCTGGGTAAAGAGAAACTAAAGGGTTTTATTCAGAAAGATGTGGCATAAATTATTTGCAAGTGTTTGTTGTCCTTTGAACTGATGAATATTTCTACCTATTGTCTCTCTCTAGCTGACAAAACTGAGAAAATGATGGGCGTGTCAGAGCTCATGATCTCTACCAGCATCCAGGGTGTCATATTCTGTTTCATTGCTGCCCAGCCAGTCCTTGTCATTGGTTTCTCTGGACCTCTGCTGGTGTTTGAGGAGGCCTTTTACGCAGTAAGTACAGTCTTCAGGTGTTAAAAATCCCCTTCAGAAAGTTATTTTTGTCTTCATTAACACCATTTTGCTTTACTTATATGATACCACTATAGTTTTGCAAGGCCCAAGGTATTGAGTACATCGTCGGGCGGATCTGGGTGGGGATGTGGCTGATAGTGATCGTAGTCATCATTGTTGCCGTGGAGGGCAGCTTCCTGGTCAGATTCATCTCCCGCTTCACTCAGGAAATCTTCTCCATCCTCATTTCACTCATCTTTATCTATGAGACCTTCAACAAGCTCTTCAAGGTTTCATCTCATCCTCCATCCCATATTAAGCCACCATTTTCCACAAGCCACCACCACTCAGTTATTAGTTCTTATGGTGGACTTGTCTTCCTTTCTTCCTCAGATCTTCAGAACCCACCCTCTGATCCTGAACTATGACCATCTCAACGACACACTGGACAACCCCTTCCACCCAGTCATCAAGAAGCATACTGAAGTACGTCCAGATGGCAACGTAACTGTTCTGGACCTGGAAATCGAGAGGCCTTACCCCAATACTGCCCTTCTGTCCATGTGTCTGATGTTTGGTTGTTTCTTCATCGCGTACTTCCTCCGGAGTTTCAAAAATGGGCATTACCTCCCTGGTTGGGTAAATTTGTCTCTCTTTTCAATCACTTTTCTGCTCTCTGTTTTTAGGCCTTGAGTTGGAATTTTGCAGATAAAATTGGCTATATCTGGAGAGGGTGGAACAAAAGGGTGGCCTGGTGTTAGCAGATGTTTGGTTATCACCTCAGCCAAAGTGTTTTTGCTGGCATTTGCATGTGGTTAACCTGGCACGCCAGATGGGCAGTTCAATATATTTCTCTAGTCCATCTGGGAAAGAGCCCAAAGAAAGTGTTTGGGGGAGGTAAAACCTTTCAGAGGAATATCCAGCAGGTAACTGGACAATAGTTCTGTCAATCACATTTATTACAGGCCAATCAGATAATGTAGAAGGCAGTCACTACTGCACTACAGAACGTGAGCCACTTCGTAAAACAAACTCATCAAAACATGTCTGAAGTGGAGCGTAGATATCTTTACTGTAGAGAAGTTTGTAGCGTTAAGATTTGTTTTTCAAAGAAATGCAGTCAAGATCGGATAAAACTGCTACTGAAGCTGTTAGCATCTATGCTAATCTCTCAAACAGCAACTTCCTGCTATCATCTTGCTCATAACCCTTATCCAATCCTGTCCTAAAAGACTCTGATTGGGCCGTCCAGCCCACATTAATTGTAGATTGGAGCTTGGCAAGATGGATTTGCCTGATTACAGGCATTGAATCAGTTAGGTCCAGCTGCTGCACAAGGTAAGTAGATGTTGGTCCGTCAGCAGAATATCTCAAAATGTTGGATTTACATACAATTTAAGATTTTGGTGGTGATCCAAATCCAGATTAACCTGACACACCAGATAGACCAATCAATATATTTCACTCCTCCATCTGGGTAACAGCCTATAAAAAGTGTTTAGAAACGGACAAAGTCATTCAAAAGCATATCCAACAGATGACTGGACAATCATTCTGTCAATCAAATTCATTACGGGCCAGTCAGATGATGGAGTAGGCAGGCACTACTGCCCTGGGGTGTAAAGGACAGAACAGAAGCCACTTTTTCGAACAAGCTCTCTGTAAAACATGTTGGAAGTAGAGCAAAAATATCCTTTCATTTGATAAGTTTGTAGTGTTTTTTGTTTTTCATTTAATAAAGAAATGCAGTCCAGCTCTGACAAAACTGCTACTAAAGCTGTTAGCATCTATGCTAATCTCTTTAGTCTGCAGTCACTTCTTGCTGTCATCTTGTCTGCAGCTCCCACCACTTCCTGTTTCAGAGGATGCTGATTGGGCTGTGCTGCTTTGGGCTGTTCACAATCATTGTAGATTGGAGCTAGGTTAGATGGATCTGTCTGAACACAGGCATCAAACCAGGCTGATCCATCTGCACTGCAAGGACTTTTTAAAGGATTTGTTTACAACAGGAATTTTTTAAATTTTCAATAATAAGTTGGCCAACAATGTCTGTGCATATAAATTTTCCTTCCAGAGGAAATATTTCAATTTGGAAGTGGTATAATTACCTTAATACATTAGATAACATTTGAATGTTTTAAACTGGTGAAGTAACCCCGCTTCTGACTTTTGTAAGAATGTAAAGTTAACAAATCCTTTAAGCAAAAATCCTGGATCAGCTTCTGTGTTTGGATAGCCACCAAAATCATATGACTTGTATTCTGTACCATAATCAACATTTCCTTAAAATTTGATCAAAATCTGTACAGAACCTTTTGAGTTATCTTGCTTATAAAAATGAATTTGTGTCACTATTCAGACTTTTAACCTAAGTTTACTTGGTTTATACAACCAACGTGATGGAAAGATTTTTGGTGCCTAGTTCCAAGATACTGAAATCAATCACCCATTTTTATGTCTTTGTCCATGCTGTGCTGTCTCCTTCTAGCTTCGACGTCTGATTGGAGATTTTGGTGTCCCCATTGCTATTTTCTTCATGATTGCTGTTGACATTAGCATTGAGGATGCCTACACTCAGGTCAGTATGCTGCTCTGGTTAGTTCTGTCAATTTAAAAGAAATGTCTTATTGTGCTTCTGTAGTTATGTTGGTGGTTAATGAACTGATTGAATGTTATCCCATCTTGTTGTAGAAACTCGTTGTGCCCAAAGGTGTCCAGGTGACAAACCCTAAAGTCAGAGGCTGGTTTATCAATCCCATGGGAGAACACAAAAAATTCCCTCCCTGGATGATGGGGGCCTGTTGTGTCCCTGCACTGCTGGTCTTCATTCTCATCTTCCTGGAGTCTCAAATTACCACGTGAGTGACTCAGTAAATAACATCATTGTAGCAGGGGCAGTTTGAGTAATTTGACGAAGACTAATAAGAGCCTCTTGCCCATTTAGCAAGAGCAATCATGGCATTGTGTGAAATATTTTAAGGTTGGTAATGGAGCTTTTTAAGAGCAATAACTGATTAAAGATGCAAGTGGCATTAAAGGGCCCTAGTGCCCCTGTGCATGCCAGGGTGTGTCGCAACCATGTGGAATGTAGCCACAGTGAGGCAATGCTGTGATATTTGACGGATCCAGGACTCAAAAGTCATTCATTCAACACTTAAAATCATAAATAAACTGAAGACTCTCTGGTTGATGTGGTGCTAACAGTAACCAGTTGGGAGTAATGCCAGGAAATATACAGATGTGTATGAGTGATGAGGTCAAAAGTAATTACCTTCTCGTAAAATGGAAAGAACGCATGATTTTCTTATGAGCCATTAATGCCCCTCCTACTTTGTAGCCTGCGGAGGGTGCAATGATAAAATATGGGTTTGGTAAGGCGTAGATTGTAGAGTTGTATGACATATGAGAGGAAGAGAAGATGAAGTATATCAAAGTTGTATCCATTTATGTTGATGTTGATTTTGAATGTGTGTAATCATTTAAATCAGTGTTATAGTGAAATTCAATTCAAAATGACTGACTTCCAGTTGATTTTACATTAAGGCTCTAATAGGCTTTTTGGTAGGTCTTGGCATAACACCTATGCCTACCAAGGTTCAGGAGCCTAGGCTGAACCTGTTGTAGGGGCTCAATGTTTGAAATATTGCAGGGGGTGCCATTTAGCCATTTGGTGATGCCCACTCAACAAAACTGTAAGGATAGCCAGACTCTGTCACAAAAGAATGTGTGCCAAGTGTGATATGTTAAGTCCTCCAAACACCACTTCTAATTGCTCTGTCAGTAAAGCATCACCATGGCAACAACGTTAAAGGTGGGGCTTCGAGAGTTTTTTGTTGTTAGGGCAGAAACCCCTGCAGACAAGATTTAGGGTCCTCACACCGAGGTCAGTGCTTGGACCCTAATGATCTCTTGAAATATTTTTCTCAAACAGAGATAGAGCACTGTGTGGACTGCACAAAAAAGTAATGTTTGAACAGGTGTCGAAATTGGTAAGAAGCTTTATCCACTTGTTCTAACATTGTCAACCTATTTGTGCAATTAAGTCAGTGTGCATGAACACATATCTTTATCAATGAAAGTGGTCTTAGAGGTCTACCACATATTTAATACTCACCTATGATGAGAAAGCTGTGGAGACCCTCAGAGCATAAGTCCCCAGACAATTACAGTACTTCAGTGTGCAGGATTATTTCTTGTGAAGCTAAGTTTCTTCATCCATGTGTTTTTTGTGGATTTACAGGCTGATTGTGAGCAAACCTGAGAGGAAGATGGTGAAAGGATCTGGTTTTCACTTTGACCTGCTTCTCTTGGTCACCATGGGAGGCATCTCCTCGATTTTCGGGGTGCCCTGGCTGAGTGCTGCCACTGTGCGATCCGTCACCCACGCCAACGCACTCACTGTCATGTCCAAGGGCCCCAAGCCAGAGATTGAGAAAGTTTTAGAGCAGAGGATCAGTGGGATACTTGTGGCCATCTTGGTTGGTAAGTGCTGCCATCTAGAGTGCCAATGCAGACACAGCAACAATCAAAAATGAACAACTGCTTCTCTTGATTAATCACTGTCTGGGGCTTTTAGGTGTTTCTATCTTCATGGAGCCTGTACTGAAGATGATTCCCATGACGGCCCTGTTTGGTATTTTCCTCTACATGGGTATCACCTCTCTGAGTGGAATCCAGATGTGGGACAGGATGCTTCTGTTGATCACACCAAAGAAATACCATCCATCTCACCCATACGCCACCAGGGTATGTAACCTGCAGCCACAACATACATAGATCTGAATGATTTCTTTTTTTTAATAAAATGTCAGCTTTATAGACTTTTTGAGGATGCACACACTTTACTTGGTCCTGTTTGATCTCCACAGGGTGTTTGAAAGTTTGTCTTTTGCTACTCTTTCTTTAGTTTTTATCCAATGTGGTCTTTTTGCACATCATTTTAGAGATTGTTTATATTTTAATGACTCTTTATTGACTCTCTGGGATTCTTTAATGCTATCTTGTACCTTTTTGCAGCTGCTTTGTGTCTCTCTGTGGTCATTGTGTAACCTTCTGATGTGATTTTTCCTGTTGTTGCGCTGAGATTGTTTTCCTCTCCTGATTAATGTGTGTCTTGTTTAAATTTGGCATAACTATGGTACCTTTTTTATCTCTTTTAAGTAGTTTTAAATCTCTTTGTGGTAGTTTTATGTCTTCCATGGTCATTCCGGGACACTTTGATGTAATTCAAGATGGTTTTGCTATAATGTTTTGTGTCTTTGTTTGATTTTGCTTCGCTTTTATTGATCTGTAAGTCCCTTTTAGTCATTTCTTGTCACTCTGTGTTTACTGTGTGACTTGTTGATTTTTACGTGCTTTTGGGTATACATTTTTGTTTGACACTTCTTTATGTCCTTTGTACCTTTTGGGGTTTTTACATGTGTTTGTGTGTCTTGATATTTTTTGTCTCTTAGGTATTTTTTTCTGTTTGAGATTGTTTTGCACCTTAATGTGGTAACTGTGTGACTTCTTGTTTGTGTTTGTATGAGTGTGCAAAATGCAATTTCCTTTGCTTTCTAGTTGTTAGAAGGGCTGTTAGAAGGGCCTTGGGGATCAGAAGAACATAACACCTTTTACCTTTTCTCTGGTCATGGAAAAATGTGCTGTGCCCCTTTAAACACTCTGTTTTTAACTTCTTGAGGTATATTATGTAATAGCTCTACAACCTCTGCCTTTTTGTGTTGTCTGCTCATCATGGGCAGTGGCCATGACTGTTTAGAAAGTCAGCTCAGCTGCCTGTAACCCCCTCCTCCTCTCTCCCATCAGACATTGTTTGGGAAAAAATCAGCACTAAACTCATTATCATAGCCTCCTGTAGCCTCCCCGCAACTTCAGATCCAATCATTTCCAAGGGGAGGGGAAAAGAGCTGCATCTGATCCTCCACAGATACAAAATGTTTCATTCTTTCATTTAACTTAAATCAAATCCTTGCTTAACAGACACCCAAGACATGGTGTAAACAGTCAAACACATCAGGACAGGGCCTTTAAAATTTGTTGTACCTCCCTGATTTTACTTATTTATTTATTTATTTGACATTTTCTAACTTGTAGTGGTTTGCTTTTTGTCTCTGAAAGCTGTTCTGTGTGATCACTTTCTCAACCCTTCAGTCCTTTGAGTCTTTTAAGTTCACCTTGTGAAGACAAACATCTGTGCATTGTGCAAAATTCAGCTTTAAGTTGTCCTCCCATTCAAATGGTAGTCTCATGTCACTGTGCTTAAATAACTTTTTTCCTTTCATTTCAGTTTGTTAGCCTATAACACGCCCCTTACCAATTTGCTCTATGTTATCTACCAGTCTGTTCAGTTTACTGCATCTTAAACTTATTATTAGCCTGTTAATCCTCCTTGTTATTTCTCATATGTGCAGGTGAGTACATTGCGGATGCACCTCTACACTTTGATCCAACTCATTTGCCTTGCTATCCTCTGGATGGTGAAGATCAGTGCCTTCTCTTTGGCTCTGCCTTTCGTTCTCATTCTGACCGTCCCTCTGCGTATGTTAATGACTGGCAGGGTCTTCACTGTCCTGGAGATGAAATGTGTAAGTACCTCTCTGTATTCTGTGTTTTTAAATGTATTTTAATGTGTTTTGATTTAAGTTTTACTAATTATTTGAGCCTTGTCAATTTGATTTACTGCTTGGGACAGACAACAAAGCTTATCTATTTAAATGTCCATCCATCTATTCATCTATCTATCTATCTATAGATTCCAAAACCAGCCCCCCACTTGCAGATAAATATATTCTTTTGTCCACCCCTCCAATCAACACACAAACATATATTTATTTACTCCAAATTTTACTTTCAAGTTTTGTTTTGTTTTAAAACCTATATTATGCAAAAAGTATCTGATAACATTTTCACTGGGCGACAGCAAACTAAAAAAAAGCTAACAACCAGCTTTATTTCTTCATTATTTTTGCCAATATCTGATATGTCAATTTTTCTGAGCTCATTATCACCAACACCGATGATGACATTATTGTCAAGTTTTCTAAAATCAACCTGTTCCTTTCAGGGAGATAGTTTATTTGCTTTAGAAACAGGTATGAAGCAAGAAAAACATTTTCATTTTCATCTAAATGATAATTTTTACTATAAGAGTAGATATTTAGTGATGATGAGTTAAACCAGTATGGTGCATTTTGGATATATGCATGTATTGTATCCAATATGTGGGACAAATATGCACAATATGTGCCGTCAAAATATCCACTGTAAATATCAGCTATTTTTTTTTCAAATTTTCATTTTTTTTTTATCATTCCAATAAAATCGTGCATCCCTAAGCCAGAGTTTTGAAGTTGGGTTTTATGGGTACATGTTGATTGTAAAACCATTAGACCAACTGATTCTGGTATGCTTTAGGGCCAAGAGCTCATCACTATTTGGTGAATTTTAGATGAAAAAAGACATTGTCAGCATTATTCTATAAGAAACTGGACACATTTATAATGCTTTACTTTTTCACGAGCACTATGTTTCAGTACACCTTCGCTCCAGGGAGAGGGATATGAGTGTAGTGTGCCAAAGTAATACAAAGGGGGTTGCTATTGAAAAAGTAAAACATTGCAGATGTGCCATGTGTCAGTAAGTAAGTAAACCAATAACGTTTTTTAGTTTGTATTTCATTTTATTTCTTGGCCCCATTTGCAGCCTTTCTTCCATGTCTGTTCTCTCCTTACTGAGAGCAAAGCTGACTAGAAGCGTTGTGGCAAATGCATTTACTATTGACATGTACCTCATACAATCACACTCCGAAAACACCAATTTTTCCTTTTGTTCTATTCTGTTAGTTTTTTCCACCTTTTAACTGGATGTATCTGTGTTGCAGCTGGATGCAGATGACGCCAAAGTGGTGATTGAGGAGGACGAGGGGGATGTGTAGGCAAAAGTGAGTCCCCAGTGCCATAATGACCAAAGCATTGTTTAATTTTTCATACATCGTCTTTCAACTGAACTCAACCCAACAACCAGTCAGCAAAGCTTTTTCAATTTAATATCAGGGTGTCATATTATGTGTAAGCTAAATGCTTTCAAGCTGATTTTCTTTGTTTTATGTGGACTATTACATGAAAATACCTCTGTCTCGTATTCATACAATCTTCTGCTGGTAAATCAGGTTTTTGTCCCATAATAATAACAATGAAACTCATTTTCCATTCCATTTCCATTTTCTGTTCTTATTGTGAACTTCCTGAAATTAGGTTCACCCCCCACCCCCTTGTTTCTCATCTCATCTACTTTTTATAATGTATCAGGAAAAAACACTTGATGCCTTTGAATGTGAATAATTTTCCCTCAGTATGTGAGATCAATTATTTATAGTGTTTTTCTTTAGTGTTTACAGACAGTGTATTCATAATGTAGCTTTGGTGATATTATGACAATATGATTAACCTAATCTAATACATTTCTTTCTAAAATAAGAGAGTTTATTTATAAAGCCCTTTCCAATAATGTTTTATTTGGTAGGATTGTCACGACAGCCTTGGCCACACACAGTAGCCTCTGTTTATTTGCAAAATGTGTTTTGAAATGTGTTGCTCTACTTTGCCTCATTTGACATATTGTGTATGGTTTACTGAGCAAGATGGTTTTCTCTGTTCAGCTTACCTGCTTTACAACATGTATAGAATAATGTGTATTGCACTTATATTGGATTTTAATGTGTGTAATGCTTGAAAAGATGTGTATTAGTAACTAGATTGTGGATTTGTTTGGCTGATTGTTGTGCTGATGATTTGATCTGCAAAACTCATTTTTAATTGTTTCTGTTGTATTCTCCACCATTTCTTTGTGTGATTCAAACACTGTAGATGCTTGGAGTTTTCACTTTATCTTAAATAAAATAAAAACTATCTTAAATCTGTTTGTGTTTATTAAGGCATCGTCAAATACTAAAGTCAGCATCAGTTACTGCTCTTTATTCAGTTTTCCCTGAAAGTTCATGGGAGAGGAGTGTTCAATAGGAGCTGAACTCCTGCCAATCAGCCGAATGCTGCCTTCAGGTTCATCAAGTAAATTCCAACATTAAAAAAAATCAAGCGATATAGGTTTTTTAAGGTTGGTTTGATTCACAGTGCAACCTTCACTAACATCAAGAGAACCCTGGCAGAAGAACTTATTATTACAAATAAATTATGACAATTATGTGAATAGATGAGCCAAAAGGAGTAAGTAAACAGAAACAAATTCAAGTCCTGCCTTCCTAAGGTCTGGTTTTAACTGATATTTATCATTTTATTTTCAGTTAATTCTACATTTTATTGCCTTGTTTGAAACATTTAAGTACATTTTTAGTTGAGCTTTTATTTTAATTTTGAAATACTAAGCTAAAAAATATATGTTTTAATTTTGTATCATCACTTCATAGCATTTTAACATTAATAACCGTCACATGATTTGTTATGAATGAGCAAATTATCTTTTAGGGTTTCATGATCTTCTACTGTCATATTTTGCTGAGTTATGTTTTAGTGCTTTGTCATCTTGTTTTAGGATATTTCAGTAATCTATTATTTAGTGTTTAATTATCTTATTTTGGCAAATTTACCTACCTTTTAGTATATTATTCTTGCATATTTTTTAGTCATCTCTTATAATTAACCATCATATTTTAGCATTTTTTTAAACTTATTTACTCTTTATTAATTATCTTAATTGAGCATACTTCACCAAGTTATGACTAGGTGTCTCCTATCTTACTGAGACAAGTATTAGTGAATATTTATTCTGAGATTTATTATATAAGTCTACCACAATTTACCATATTGTTTTATTTTATCTCTTCTTATTTTTTTCTTACTCTTAATTATTGGCTCTTCTCCTGTCTTGAATGTTAATATTTTGGGAGTATTTGCTGGACTTCTAGGAGTACCTTCTGTGAGCATCTTAATTGTAGGTAATGCATTGGGTGCTATAATATGTATGATGGTGAAAAATCTAGTTGATGTTCAGTGACTGATGCTGGAGAGATATGCAACATTAAGTTCCAATAACATTGAACAAGCAGGTAGTTATGGGAGCATTTCAGATGTAAAATTTCCCTGCAATAAATCAGCAACCCCCAATAAAGATGCATGACACATTTCAAGATGAGTTTAATTTTTATTTATCTCACTGTGTATTTACAACTTTAATAAGATAAAGGAACTGTAACTATGCTCCTAAAAGATAAGGTCTGAAACTGTTATTTCAGTCAATAATTTCTCCCCTTTAACAACACCAAGTGGTATTGCATTTTATATTGCTAGACAGCTTGATTAGGTACCTTTACAAAGAATCGTGTCTTTGTGGAATGAGAAATGCAGCTAAATGTGTTGTGAAAGAAATGTGGCAAACTTCCCTCTTTCCCTTGGGAGACAGCCTACAGTTCTTCAGTGAAGCGAGGATGGGGAACCAGTCTTTTGGGGGTGTTGTCTGGGACACCCACTTCTAGATCTGTCATTGACTTGGTCCTAAGTTTGGAAATGGTTTTGGAAATTGTGTCAGGGGTAACACCAAGTAATGCTGCCATTCAGTGTATATCGTAAGGTACACAAGACATATAATACAATACAAATTAATATTCTCAAAGGGGAGAAATAATCAACAAAAGTAATGTTTCCAAACTTTTGAGGACTATATTTCTATACTTCAGTTTACCGTATATATTTCTTCATATAAAAACCTTGCTCTTTTAGCAAATACTCTCAGAACCACAAAAATTTGCCTTCCTTGGACTGGTAGTATTTCCAGCATCCCTTGAACGCAGCACCGTTTTACAAGCCTGAGTGCCTGAAAGTCATTTGTTTTCTGTGAGTCGGACTGACTGGATTGGACGACCGGGGGAACCGCCCACAAACACACAAGGTGGAGTTGAAAAGAAAAAAACATGCTGGGCCAAATTGAAGCTGTCAAAGAGCCTCTTACTATTTCCTAATGGAAGAATCGAGCTATATAAAAAGGCATGGAGGCTGCTTTGGATACCCTTGATATAGCTCCATATCTAGTAGAAATCCGACATCAATGAGTGAAACTTCTAATATAACGTAAAAGTTTATATTTCAAGTTATTTATGTTAGGTGTGCTAAATGCGCCGACATAAGAAAATATTGTGTTAAACTTTGGTTTGAGTCTAAAACTTGGGCTGGAGATCAGTGGAGTCAGAATAATCGCCCACGGTTGGGGTTCAGAGACATCAGTGCCACAACGGAAAATATGTGGATGTCCCGGCGTAGCGAAATGGTTGGATGGAGAGAGAGGAGCTGCTGCGCGATGAGTGGAGGGAGACGGCGAGAGAGATGGAGGCGGGGGGGAAGGACCATCTCTGCGGGGACTAGAGCCCAGGACCGACGGCGCAGTGCTGGCTAACGTTCAACCCTCCCCTTCTTCCTCCACAGCCAGACCGAGGCTCACGCCGAGAGATAGGTAAGCCACCAACAAGCCGCTCGGTTTCATAATAGAGTGAGAAAAACACGGAAAACCCGCACTTAGCCCGCTAAATTTGTCTGCTTGTGTTTGTAACGGTCGCCTCGGTCGGCAGCCTCTTTGTAGAAGCGGAATAAACCGACAGCTGTGGTCCGCCATAGCCGAATTTCGTCCTCTACAGCGGGGGAGAAATCAGCCGTTAGACCCGGAGGTAAAGAGCTAGTTTCTAAAACAACACCAAACGAGAGCAACCGCCGACAATCTCAACCGAAACTCGGTCGTTCGCGTTGTAACCGCAGCGCTACCGTTATGGAACCAACGGCTGTTTCCGCGCCGAGGACCTCCATGCGGCTGTTGGCGGAACAGCCAGCCGCCTCTCTCGGTTAGCCATCAGGGATCTCGGTTTAATATCTCACCGTGCAGAAACTCGCCCTCTCTCTCCCCCTCTCTCTCTCACACACACCGACGAAAACCCAGAACCACCGACGACCGACCGAGCTTCGGAGAACCCGCCTTCTTGATCTCGCTTATGCGCTTTTTGGAGCCGAGGGGAAAGGGGAGTCTGCAACGCCCTGGTTTTTAGCTTTAAGCTCCGTTTTCTCTTGTTTGCAGTGCGCCATTGGACCTTGTCACGGTAGGTTTCCTTGTAGAGCTGAAGCATGGCGGACCTGGAGCTGTTTGTCGCGCCTGTGAAGCTGCTTTGCCTCGGTTGTAACCATGTTTCCTTTTTAAAGATTTAGCTCGCGTTTTAAGGCGTAATATAGGAGCGCGATAGAGAAGCCGAGATACCGAGCTCGTGTTAAAATGAGTTTTGTAAAGTATTGTTGAAGTGAAAACGTTTGGCATTTGAATTATTTTACATTTTCTTCTTTCTTCTTCGCCTCCGCAAGTCCTCTCTACCAACCTCCATGCTGTGTTTTTTAATATAATAAAATTGTGTTTCATGACTTAAAACATGCTGCAACGTTACCAGACCGTGCCACTAATGAATGAAAGCATTACAAACAGTTTAAGACAATTTTTCTGCCATATCATAAAACTGGATATTTCAATTAAATCAAAATAAGCTGGAAATGTTGTATTTTACAATTCAATATCGAGTAAAATTACTTATTGAAAACACTGAATTTATGCTTTATTTGGCTTGCCAAGTTGCCCTTGGTTATTTTTTGCCTACGCTTTTTAAATAAAACTCATTCTAATTGAAATGTACAATATTTAATTCACGTTTGTGTCTGTTTATAAAGCATGTTCGTCGTTTAAATGCAGCTACACTCGGTAGAAATGGAGCTAGGTCAATCTGTGAGCACCATGGTGATCTGGGGCCACCAAGGACACGACGAACAACGAGCAGCCGCCATCATTGGAGCACTGTTCGGATACGCCTCGCTGAAGAATGCGCTCGGTTTTGCCTCCAAATAGCTCCAACAAGCATAGAAAACCCGCTCATGGCATTCGAATTCCACCATTTAAACATATTTATGAGCTACAAGGAATTCATATGCCATATTTGTCGCTAAATAGTTGGTTAACATTAGAGGAGAAGATTATAGGGTTGCATGGCGGAGCTACACCGGCGTCCTTCGGTGATGAGGCACCTCCACCGAGTGGCGCATTTGGCTGCAGTACTTCCAAGCCACCATTCCCCCTCTTGTCGGAGACCGAAAGCAGATCCCCCGTCCGTGGTCAGCTGGTTGCCTACAGCTGCCTGTCCGTCCACGTCCATTCGCTTCCTCCTTCCGCGTATCCACCCCAACCTCCGATGCGACAGAAAATCCTCCATTACCGAGCAGACCTAGAGAGAAAATGGTCGCCTCTGAGTGCCCGGGGTAGTTTTTTTGTGGAATAAGAGCTGTATTAATACGCCAAATTCCGGTTGGCGAAATTTGCTCGACGGAGACTCGTGTTCACGATGCTAGTTGTGCTAGTTGAAGCCCTCTGCAGTGTTATTTGAGATTTGAAGCCGTCACAAGCAATAGCCTATGTCTCACCATGTAGCGTAAACGTTTAAGGGGCGGTGTAATGAACATAAACCATTATGTCGAGGCAAATTTAAATCCTTCACTTACAAACAGAAACGTGACTTTTATATCACAAAAATAGCACTTTTATAGAGAAGTAAATGTTAATTATGTAAATTTCAAACATAATGCTAAAGTCACCATAAAAAATCTTTAGTTGAAGAGATACATCAATTTTGAGTTAAGAGGCTCAGAGATAACCTGCACGTCCTCGATTGCAATCCATTTAGTCATTTTTAGGCAGTATTACTGAAAGATATGTTTGATATCTGGGTTTATGTCTTTTCTAGATTCAAGATAGTGGACCCACACATGAATGGAGTAATGGACGGATCTTCCCAAGGCCAAGGTGGGGTTTTTTTTACAGTGTAATAAATGATAAAATACATTTTTGTATGGCGTCTAGGGTTAAGTCATGATTTTTTTGTGGCATAAAAATGTACATGAAGTTATTTCCCTTCTTGACTTACTATTTCACTTACTTTTCCTCCCCTGGACTCCTGGAGTTAAAACCCTTTCCCAAGTTTTCTATCAACAAAGACAAGGTGCTAATAAGTAAGCTGTGTCATCTTTTGAGGACAGAAATACTGAAACTTTTTAGTTTATGCAATCATATATCCTTTTTTTTTGCATAGGCACATTTTTAGACTCATATTTGTTTTTAATGAGATTAAATACAGATATAGATAATATTATAGCATCATTGTTGATGCCTAACCACTTCCAGACTACACATGAACCTCTGATAACAAAATAACAGCAAACACTTAAATTTTAAGAACAAAAAAACAGTTTAGTTTGGGACAGTTTTTGATAGAACCAAGGCAAAACGTTGCATGTTATTTCTGTGTCACAGGAAGTTTTTCTCTTTTTTTTTTTTTTTTTTGGGAAAAACTATCTTAAGGACCACTAAAGCTCCATTATTAGTTCTCAACCAGTGGTGGTGTAAAGATGGGTAGAGCTGGAACAACTCTAAGGGCCTACCATCAACAGGGGCCCTAAGAATGTTAAAAACAAAAGTCATTTTTATAAACCTGTCCTCATTAACAGCCAAATCACCTGATTATTTATCTTTCTTTGTTTTTATTGCAAAAAGGGCATAATTCAGGTTGCCTCCATTTAGGTCCGATATTATAAACCTGTTAGATTCTTAAAGATCTCCCCAAAGCCAGAAAAGGACTTGAATTATTATTTCGTTTGTTAACTATTAGAGTAAAATGCAACCTATTTTATGTTTCTTTTTGTGTTAGGGACACTCTTTGACTTTTTATTGAATGAAAAATAGCTGTGATAAATTGCTGTTAAGAGTTACATAAGAATTTTTTTTAAGATAATATTTAAAAAGTACTAAGATTGGTCTCTTTTAATTTATTCATAGCTTTTTTTCTGCCTTTACATGGTAAAAAGAAATGGTGGTATGAGTCAGAAACAGAGGGGTGAGTGAGGAATACAAGTAGACTGGACTCTTGATAATTGCATCAAGGACAACAGCCTCTGAGTTTGTTCGGGGTGTGTTGTTGGGGCCCACATAAATGTAGTTTCATGGACCCCACACTTTCTGCTGGGGCACCTGCTCAGAATACAAGAACCTAACAGAATGAATTGAGACCAGGGTGGCCAATGATGCAAAATATTGATACAAAGAAGAGTTCGAAGCAAGTGAAAGAGAGTGAAATAAACTGGCAAACAAAAAAATCTATGAAAATGCAAAGTAATGAGGTTGCATAAGATTAAAAACAGCACTACAAGAGACAGACAAAACACATATTCCACTTTTTAACAATCCAGTTATGATAGCACATCTACTTTGATGTCACTAATTCCTTTGGCATTAAAGCGACAACACATTTAACATGTTAACACAATTTAAGATGCTAAATTAACGTTGAACGTTATCCACAAAATCAAGTAAATGCAGAAATATCAATCATTATTTGCCCAACAATAGTCATTTGTGCAAAGGGACTATCCAGAGCATGTAAGCAGTGGCCCAGACATTAAATAACATACACATTTACAGACATAGTCAACCCACCGCCTACCTTTAAACTGGAACTGTAAAAGTCTCAATAGTAATTCTGAAGAAACTAAGTGTAGCAACACATGTACAGTATTCTGGACAGTTTGTGGACAATGTTGTGCAGAGCAGCAGATGGAATAAAC
Organism: Cetoscarus ocellatus; assembly: GCA_037902135.1. NCBI lineage: Eukaryota > Metazoa > Chordata > Actinopteri > Labriformes > Labridae > Cetoscarus > Cetoscarus ocellatus. Next base: position 336,972 of record JBAMNC010000707.1, read on the forward strand.
CAAAAGCTACCAAGAGTTAGCTGTGGCTGTAAGTTCTTTTTAAAGGCAAATTATCATGAAACTCTTAATTATTCCATTGGATATAACAGTGCCTTTTTTATGCAGATGGGAGATATATTTGCACATTTGCACAAACCACATATGTAAGGATAATTAGGGTAGGTTTGAAACATAGTATCCAAGTGACATTTTTATTTATGATTTGTTTTTGCCTTTTTTTTTTTTAAAGTGTGGGCACAGGATGACATTCTGAAACTGCTGGAGGCCATGAAAGTGGCCCTGCCTCAGAAGGACCTCACAAAGTACAAAACATCTGAGTCCCACCTTGACTGGCAGAAGGTGGCCTTCAATTGCTACACAGCTGAGATGTGTAAGCAGAAGTGGCAGGAGGTCTCTAAAGAGGTGAGGCATACTCGCAGTGGTGCGAACCTTATTGTCGTGCGTTGTCTCATTTTTCTGACATGGCTAATGTTTTTTGTCTGCTTTGGTCACAGATTCGTAAATTCAGAACTCTGACAGAGCTCATTTTTGATGCCCAGGATTACATCAAAAATCCCTACAAGGGCAAGAAAATAAAGGTAAGTTATTCTTTATTAAGGCCAACTATTGAAAAGGGAACCATTTTGTTAGAAATGTGAAACCCCAGACTTCTTTTTTTCCACCCATGATTAACAGAAACATCCAGATTTTCCCAAGAAACCCTTGACACCGTACTTCCGCTTCTTCATGGAAAAGAGGGCCAAGTATGCAAAGTTGCACCCTGAGATGAGCAACCTTGACTTAACAAAAATCCTCTCAAAGAAGTACAGAGAGCTGCCCGACAAAAAGAAGGTTAGTCAAATCTTATACTTATTAAATACAATCTGAAATTTACGTCATTTGCACACCTAGATCAATTAGATTAGATTAGATAGTACTTTATTTATGGATAGTAATTTATTAATTGGGAGAGTTGCTCTGATAAAAGTGGGCTTTCTGTGATCAGCACGGTTCTTTTAAATGTATATAAATAAGCAGTCAACCGCTGTTTTAGTTCAAACAACTGCATGTGGCTTGCCTGAAATATGTGGTCTCTGCTCGCTCTAATCGATACCTTGAGTGGCTTGAGGACAGTGAACCCAGCAACTGACACCAACAGGGCAACAACACTGCTGTAGTAGTATAAGCAGTCATAGTAATATCAATAATTACATTACTGGTAAAGGTAACTAAGCTGATGACAAAGTACTTAATATTGTTTTGCATCCCATGGTCACTTTATGATGGTCACTTTATGTGCACAAACATGAAATTAGCTACAGGTTAATATTACTCGCTGTCCTCTACATATGCTCCATTTTAATAAGATACCATGCTATCTAATGTTATCTGCGGTCCACTGTAGATACGGGCGAACTCAGAAGCCCCTCTTCTTTGTGCACAAAGTTTGTTTACACATGTATGGTCAGTCATGTCCCACAATGATTAATATGCTCATATGTATAATCTTACATAGGACATTTAGCCTCCAGTATAAATCAGTTAGTTGTTTTGTGGGTAGCTTAGCCTGCTATAGCTCTCTTCCCACAATGAACAGCACAGTTCAGTTATAGCAGTGCTGGCTGTAATAATGTAAATAATGCCACGTGAAACAGTCCAATGGAAATATGGTTATTTTTGCTATTTTCAACTGAATCAGAACAACTACTGAGCTGTAGGTGTGAAAACCACCATAGACATGTCATTCTAACAGAATATTTTTGTTCCTATGTCTACAGAAAAAATATGTTGATGACTTCTTGAGAGACAAAGAATCTTTTGTGCAAAGCATGGTGAAGTTTAGGTGAGTTCTTTGTTGCTTGTTTTTATTTCTACTGTGTAATCAGGTGTGTGAGACAACTTTTGCAGTTATTCCTGCCATTGACAACAATATGCCAGAATGCAATGCTGAGATACTTGCTGTAATGATGTCAGGTGCCACCAGCAGTATTACAAATTCTACACAATCTATGACTCTTGAAACACTTTTCCCATCATTGTGTTGCAACAGCTTTACATTTAAATCTTTCAGGTAACACAACAATGCAGACCAAACTGGCAGAGGTTGATGCCACTTATAAAAGATTTTTTCCCTCATTAGTTTTGTTTGGAGAGAGTCTTCAGTTAAATACAACAATGCTATCTGCACTTTAAAGTAATCCATGTAGGTTGAGAGCTCAGCTGCTATGGTATAGGTAGCAGATGTACAAATCCCTTATGGTGAGAGCTGATAGAACTAGAAGAGCTACACAGAAAACACAAAAACACACCATCCCATGTGAATTGTCACGCACCAGGACGGAATGAACTCCTTTTATCAAATGGGCACTCCTAAAAACAGGCTGTCATACATACAACTTTTAATTCAGATGGCATGGTAAATGTCGTTCAAAGGGGGATTATTAGACTTTTATTGTGGCACATTTTAGGAATAAGGTGAATCTTGCTTTTTTTTTCTGGTATTGAAATAATGTAGGGAAGAACACCCAGATCTTGTTGAAAGCATGGCCAAGAAAGGTTCAAATGTCCCAGAGAAGCCCAAGACGCCTCAGCAGCTATGGTACAACCATGAAAAGAAAGCCTTCCTCAAGACACACCCAGATGTAAGTGCCTCTACCACAACAAAACATACAAAAAATTCCCTCAACCTGATAATCACAAATTATTTTTTCCCTATTTGTCTTCAGGCCACAACCAAAGACATCAAAGACAGTCTTGGCAAACAGTGGACGCAGCTGTCTGACAAGAAGAGACTCAAATGGATCACCAAGTCTCTTGAGCAGAGGAAACTGTATGAGGTGATGTGATCATTTTTAAAGGGGAAAAAGTCACCCTTTCTAGTTTTTTACTGTTTTTTTTAACTTTCATTTTGTTCGGTACTGTACAGGGGGCAATGAGGGAGTACATCCAGCAGCACCCAGAGCTTAACATGACCCAAGATGATATCGTGAAATCCACCCTGACAAAGGCTGAGAGGCACCTGAAAGACAAATCTGATGGCAGACCTGACAAACCTCCACCGTGAGTCATAACTGCAAACCAGATGCTGTCATCTTCTTGCCCATTGAGCGAGCACTTTTAGTTAGAAGATGCTGTGTGCTTTCAGAAACGGTTACTCAATGTTCTGTGCCGAGCTGATGTCAAACATGAAGGATGTACCCAGCACAGAGCGTATGGTGATGTGCAGCCAGCGGTGGAAGCTGCTGAAACAGAATGAGAAGGATGCCTACCAGAAACGCTGTGAACAGGTGAGTGCAGCCTCAGCAAGTCGCATACCTCCCACCAGAAGTATAAACTCTGTCTAACGAGCTTTTTTGTTGTTGTCTTACAGAGGAAGAAGGAGTATGAAATTGAGATGAACAGATTTCTAAGTGTGAGTTTTGTTATTTTTGTCTCTACCTCGTTGTTTTTTGGTAGATTTACTCAGGCTTTGTTGTCTTAGATGCAAGATTTCTCAAATGCATTTCTTCTGCTGTGCAGAGCTTATCCGAGGAAGAGCAGCAGCGGGTCTTGTCAGAGGAGAAGATAGGTTTTAAGAAGGGCAGTGGAGCAAACAGTCCTGCATCCAAAAAGAAAAACTCAAAAGCAAAGGTAAGACCAGAAATCTTATCATCTTAAAATCTTGACAATTCCCCAGGTTTAAACTCTGAGACAATAGTTTATTTTAAATACATGTAAAGTATTTGTGCTCTAATGAAATGACAAGCACCTGAGGAAAGGACCACAAGTCTCATTTAAGCCTGTACGTGCTAGATAGCAATACACTCAAGCTGCCAGTTCAACCCAGAAGTCATTGCCACTTTTAACAGGCTCAGACTCTGTACTTTCATGGCTTAGGTAGTTACAATACTGATACTAGCTACTGTACCACCCTGACCTTTCACATGCCTTCCAACCAATTGATGGCCAAATAGGCTGAACGGCAGCAAGAGCCAGAACATTGTGGTTGTGAAGCGGGAACCTCCCTTCACTGATTTTGTTACTGCACGACCCCACCACCCACCATACCAACACAAAGACGTACTTCAACTAACTCCTACCACATGGGTCCAACAGGCACCTTTAACAGGTGCTACACATGCAAGCTCCTGAAAGTGACAATGCTGGTACTACTTACCCTACCAAATGCCCCCCCTAATTGCCCCCACGAACCAAAAGCAACTAGTCCTAACGCTAAAATTACACATAATAACGACCAGCTAATAGAGGAGAAGGTAGACACACAGAAAAACCCAAGAGAGAGCTTATAAAGAGGATGACGGGGGTGGAGCCAGGTTGAGGGGCCCTGATCAATACTTGCTGCCTTTGCTGATTTAGGCTTTTGTTTAACCTCCTCCATACTCTATCTCATTTTTATTGTGGATAGATGAGAATAGAGGCAAGGAAAAACCTCTGCATCCCACTTCCCCTAGACAAACCCTAACTTTCTATCCCCACTGTTAGTTAAAAACTGTTGAGACAGATGTTGTTCTTTGTAACTCATAATCCAAAGAGAGCCGGTGCACTTACAGCATTCTAAGTTAATGTCTAATTATCTGCATGTATGATTCCTCACACCTTTGGCTTGAAAAGTTAACACTTACCCTCTCTGATTCTTTCCCTTACCCCCCAACTTGAAGGCTCCAGAGAAACCCAAAAGGCCGATCTCAGCCATGTTCATCTTTTCCGAGGAGAAACGTCCAAAACTGCAACAGGAGCGGCCAGACCTTTCAGACAGCGAGCTCACAAGACTTCTGGCTCGCATGTGGAATGAGCTGCCCGATAAGAAGAAGGTAACCTGTCTATAATGCTTCATTTACACTGTAAATGAAAGGCTGTGTTGTGGCTGTAACTAATTCTTTATTTTTTAACCGTGTTTGTTTTTAGGAGAAGTATAAACGCCTAGAAACAGTCCTGAAGGCAGAGTCAGAGAAGAAGGAGAGGGAGGATCGTAGTCGTCTGCCGGATCCTCCCAAGACCGCCCAGGACATCTGGCAGCAGAGTGTCATAGGAGACTACCTGGCCAGATTTAAGGTACATTTCGGGGAAGGAATATAGATTAGTGTTTTTGTTTTAGCACATGACAACCTGTTCATTAGCTGAACCAGTGACTATAAATGTATATTTTGTTTGTATTTTTAACCTTTTCAAGCACCAAGGTATTCTAACTCTTAATATTAAATGTAAGATGGCAAGACAGAGTTGAACTGTTAAATGATAAACCCTAGAAGTAAAGGACTGTTGCAACTTTTTAAGATGCTTAGAGACTAGAATGTACAAATGTATCATGTATTTGTTGGAATGGAAGAGTTCAACAATACTGAAAATGAAATATATTTTAAGTAATGGCACACACTTTATGGTTTTATTCTATAACTGAATAAACTTACCTGCAACACATGTATTTTGATGAGAAAATATGCTTTGTAGAACGACCGGCCAAAAGCACAGAAAGCAATGGAGGCTACCTGGAGCACCATGGAGAAAAAAGAGAAAATAATGTGGATCAAAAAGGCAGCAGAGGACCAGAAAAGATATGATGTAAGTTGCAATTAAGTAATACTAAGTAAAAATCTAGTTTAACTTTATTACCAAGAATACTAACCATACATCTAACTCTATTAAACAGAGAGATCTGTGCGAGATGCGTTCACCCGCTGCTGCCATCGCCTCAGGGAAGAAGATGAAGTTTGAGGGTGAACCCAAAAAACCTCCATCGTAAGTTTGTCCAGCTCAGCTGTACTGCTTGTCATATACATGGTGCTCAAACCTTGAAACTGACATCGTTCGACTCTTTAGAAACGGTTATCAGAAGTTCTCTCAGGAGATGCTGTCCAACGGAGAGCTGAATCACCTCCCCATGAAGGAGCGGATGACAGAAATCGGCAGCCGCTGGCAGAGGCTTCCCCTGAAGGAGAAGGACCGCTACAAGAAGATCGCGGAGGAAAAGCAGAGACAGTATAAAGTCCTGCTGGAGCAGTGGCTCGCGGTAAGAAGACATATTTGCAGGAACACTTTCAAAGTGTTGTGTGGTTTGTGTATCTTTATTGAAGCTGCTTTACTGTAACATCATGGCACTGACAGGAGGCAAAGCAAAGCAAAAGTGAAGCCAAACATGAGCTGCAACCACATGCTAGCAAGCAGCACATGAGTGTAGTTCTTATACTTAATGCTTATATATTAACATGCTTTAAAACAGTAATGTCATGGTTGTTTTAATAGGAACATTCACCCAGTGTTGCTCATGATGATTGGAATTCCAGCTATTTTTAGAGATCTGCCTCAACTGTTGGCCCATTAGTTTTCTTATGTTGATCAATCAACAAAATAAATGGAAAAGAAAGGAAACATCTCTCAAATGATCACTTCCTATCCCATAACACAAGAGTCAGCTCTTAGAAAGCAGCTCATTCACAAAACAACACCTCACTGGGCCTTTTTTGTCCTGAATTGAGTTGTCGTTTCAATCTTACCAGCACATCACAGTTTTTTTTCCTAAATCATACATTCCTATTGCATATTAGTGTGTTTATGTTACTAAATGAAAGTAAAAAGTTATCAGAGCGCTGTTAGCATCTCAGCTCAAGGCAAATATGCTTCCATTAACTTTATAGCACTGGTAGAGTCGGTCATCTATGACCGGAAAGTAATGGGTTTTATCCCAGCTTCCTCAATCACATGTCAGTGTGTCCTTGGGCAAGGCTCGTCCTAGTATGAGAACTTGTGGATGTGACTAGCTTAGACTGTTCATTTTACAGAGCAGCCGTAACCGTCAGCGTGTGAATATGATGTGAATTCGAAGGTGTGATCTGCAGTGTAAAAGCACTTTGAATAATTTCCTCACATCACTCCACCTCAGGTTTACCAGTCACTGAGATGTGCTGTGATTTCCACAATTTCATACAAGAAGTTTTCATTGCTTACCCAACCAGCCTGAAAGACATTAAGTTTTGCTAAAACCAAAATGTATCAAATAAAGATTCATTTGAGGGCCAGACAGTCAGTATTTAAATTCCGTGGATCATTAAAAATATTAAGAATTTCCATCACCAGGTGAAAAAAATCCAGACCATATATCTAACATATTCTTCCACTTTTATCTCCCACAGAGCCTGTCCTCACAAGAGAGAAACACTTACAGAGAATACAATTCACAAGTAAGTCCTCAGTTCAGGTCAGCGCGAAACCCTTGTTGACTACAGCTCATTATCTTATGTAACCAAACTCCAAATTTGTTTTTCGCTAATTCAATAATTCCTGTCATTTTAGAAAAGGAGAGCCACAGCCAAACCAGGAGGCGGCCCTAAAGCAAAGTCCAAGAAGTCTGTAAGTGAAAACCTTCATTCTCCTTCTGGTGTGATTACTACTGTGATTTTATTTGTGATGTCAAACTTGAACCTATCTACACAACAGGACACAGAAGAGGAGGAGGATGACGACGACGATGAGGACGAGGATGATGATGACCAAGATAAGGCTTCGTCTGAGGCGGACTCATCCAGTGAGGATGAGGACGATGATGATGATGAAGACGATGATGTGAGTTGAGTTTTTGTTTGCCATAACACAAAGGCTCTAAAAATATTGGTTGTGCCTAAAGGACTTTTGTTTTTGTTTGATTATTTGAAGAAGGATGATGACGACGATGATGAAGATGATGATGACGACGACGACGATGACGATGACGCAGACAACAAGGAGAACAAGTCGGAGGACAGCAGCAGCGAGTCAAACTCTCAGGGCTCATCGGACTCTGATTCTGACTGAAACAATCCTGTCTCTCTGGAGATGAACTAAGCAGCGCTGAGCTGAGCCAAGAGTCAAGGGAGCTCTGCCACTGTGCCAACCCTGCTCTCCCCCCACCACCAGGGGGAGCCCCACATTGCCTCATCATCGTCACTCTCATCAACCTGATGTTGCTGGAAGGGACCCCACCCTCAAATCCAGAATTGGTTTCATCCCCTCTCAAGTGTAATATTTGTCTGCCGACGTTATGCCAAAAACAGATTCCCACTGGTTTGGTGATGTGGTGAACATTTCTGCCGTTGATTTAACTCTGAACCCACACATTTAATGGTTTAAAAGTTTTAATGTTGAGGGTGAAAAATGATCCTTCAGCATTTATTTCATGGTTCATTAAGAGCAGTTATGTGAAAAGGCTTCATAAAGCCAAAGAACTGTAAAGTGGACCGCTTTAGGGTTGGGAGATGCAGGATGGGGGGTGTGCAGGGTACTGAAAAATTGCACTCTTCAGAATGTTTCCATTTTTCTTTCCAGGACATTGTTGTATTTTTCCCTATTGCTCTCAATTTGATGATGTAGATTTTATCATTTGGTTCTTAAAGAGGTGGTATTTTTTTCAGGAAAAAAATCAAGCCATTTTGAATGTTTATTTCTTTGTTGTTGTTGCTGGAAATTTTCTGAACTTGTTACATACCTGTATACTCATGTTAGGGTAACACAGTGCCTACATAAAGTATTCACCCATGGTTGGACTTTATGTTTTTTATGGTATTGTTTTATAACACTGAGACAAAGCGGATAAAGCGTGGCATTGATACTCGTGACCTTACTGCAGTATTTTTCACTTTATCTCGTATCAGAGCTAACCCTGCTTTTCACAAAGGTTATTTAACTGTAATGTCATTATATACAAATATCTGCTTACGTATCCAAAGTGAGTGCAGCTTGAAAAAATATGTTTTAAAGTTTTCCCTTCTGTAATATAAAATGAAAGCACCTTTTGCAGCAGGAACACCCCTCTGCTTGCACCCACGAACAGCAGATTTCACTATTTTTTGCAAATGAAAACCTTTTGTGCTTCTTGCACCATTACACCCTGCCCCCTTTACAAGTGTGCCATAGTCAATAGTCTAAAAACTATGTTTCTACTTTTAATGATTTACATATTTATCAGGCTATTCTGTGCCTTTTCAAATTTGAGTCCACGTTAATGACTAACACCCAATTGCACCAGCCAGTCCCGGTTCTTTTAGCTGTTATTTGACTCGTGACATCTTATTTAGAAATTTTTTTGTCTTAACAATGAGGGAGTCTTATGTTCCTTCCACTCTGCTTTAGTGTTGTAAACCAATCAAAGTGCAGCTAGTGGTGAATACTTTTAATAGGAACTCTTTCCATGCATTTAAATGTCATTTCTTTAACATTTAAGCACCTGTCTGCCACAATTCTGATTCTGGTTCCTGAGCTTATAGTGACAAAAGTTATTAGGGGATCAGATCACCATTTTCCCACTTTTCTGCTCAGTTTTTAAAACAGTCATACAGTTAGTCCATTTCATCTCTCAACTGTTGTTTCTTCTATACGCTTTTTGTTTCTAATTGTCCCCTCATCCATCCCGAATGAATGAACTGAATGATTCTCATCAAAATTCAGTTTTGAAATTTTAATGGTATTAACTGTGATCTGCGTGGGTTACAGTCTGATGCTTATCCCAAAAAAAAGTGTGCACTTAACGTAAATCTGTCCCTTTAGTGTGAGTTTGTGTGCATGCATGCACAAAACAGTGTATATATGAGGGTGTGAGTGTGTTTTCTTTGCTTTATCGTGTGCTGTTTTTACTGTTTTTCTTGTTACATACCATGATGTGATTGCAGCGTGCATGTTCGTGCCTGTGTGGGGACATCTTACCAACACCATGAATGTAGATATTTTTTTTTAATTCCAAAGGTCTTAATTTTTTTTTTTCTGCTTTGCGCTGTCATGTCGTTTATCATGGCCCAAAGACAGGACTTTGTGACTGTCACTTTGGGTCCACAGACTGATGAAATCTATAAATAATCTGTTATTTTGGACTGATTTTGACCTAAGGAATCTTGTCACTGTCTAAACAAAAACCAGCGTTGACTATTTAAATAATTTTGGGGGGGGGGTAAAGAAAGTCAGTGCTGTAATTAATGGATGGGAGTTGGTAAAGGGACTTGGGGATTTGAATTCAGGAAGATTCTGGGTATTAAAAAAACTTGTAATTTTTCTGTAAATACTGTTTTTGTATCAAGTGCTTATTGGTTTTTTTTGTTAGTGCTTTAAGTTGGCAAACCCTCATCTGTGACTTCTGATGCCAGAAGTGAGTTTTTCACCCAAGTGGGGAGAATTTTTGGTTTAGTTCACCTGTTTTAGTTGTTTGTTCTCTCCGTTTTGTTGGGTTTATAGAGATATCTAAGACAGCAAAGCTTTACAAAGTTTGTACTGCTGATCATTTGATGACAAGATTTGATGTTTTCTATAGCTGAGGGTGTTCTTATGTCCTTGTAGTTCAAGTCTTTGGGCAAATAAAAAAGGATCTTTAACATCCTTTCTGTTTTGATTTTATACCAGGTGGGTCAACAGAGTCATGTGTTTACACCATCCATCCATTACATATACCACTTTAGCCCTTTCAGGGTCACGGATGGCTGGAGCCTATCCCAGCTGACTGGGCAAGAGACGGGATACACCTGGACTGGCAAGCCAATCACAGAGATGACAGACAACCACTCAAACCTAAGGCCAATTTAGAACCACCAGTTAACATAATGAGCATGTTTTTGGTCCGTGGGAGGAAACTGGAGAACTTGAAGAAAAGCCACACATGCAAGGGGAGAACATGTAAACACAGCAAGGCCAGAAAAATTCAGGGAGCCTAACCAATGTCATTGCTATGAGGCACAAGCACTACCAGGCTGAGTCAGGTATATATTTGATGATAAAGGAAATTACTCGTTAACTATGAAAATATTCACTAAATTGTGTTGTGAATTTTTTAAGTAATCAAAATATGCTGTCATATGCTTAACATAATAAGTTCAGATGTGTTTCTGAAACTTTGAAATGTTGAATATTAGAAAGATCAAGTTTCAAAGTTATTACTTTGCTTGAATACTTCAGGATTATCAAAAGAATTACTTGTTTAAATGAATTGATTTCTCCCACTAAAATTACTTATCCATCATGAAATAGTGCCTTAATAACGGGGTTTACACCGAGACAAGTAGGAAAGAAACATACCGAGAAGGTGAGCTATCTGTGATCGACTGGTTCTGCCTGAGAAGTTGAATGAGGTCATCGGTTCCGTCTCTGTGCACTCTGAAGCAGAAAGAACATGAACTCCAAAGTATTGAATCTAAACTCATTTCTGAGGGGGGCCGCATTAAAATCGCTAAAACAACGTAAAGTTTGACTTAGGGTGTTTGATTCCAGTTTCAAAAGCAGGGGCATCAAAGACCACTACTGTTGAGCGATTATAAGGTCTTGCTTGTGCTTTGTTTACGTTCTCCGCCCTCACTTTCAAAATAAAATAAGCATTTGCTGATTGAGTTTCACTGAAATCTCTACACACCTACATCTTTACAGGCTGTTCTCCAAACATATGGACAAAAAGCAAGACGAGAAACTGTTTTTTTTATCTTCCAAGGGTTGAACTGAATTAAAGGTCCAGTTTGGAGTTGTCCTTGCTGTGAGAAGTCCAATTGTCTGATCTGAAAAAGCCTTTACTAAAACATGGATTGAACCTGTTCTAGATCATCGTAAGTAATCACATTCATGGCAAATGGTGAATAAATGAAGCATGAACCATATATATAGCAACAATAATGTTAAAAAAAAAAAAAAGTGTGGTAAATTCAACTACTGTAACTGATAGGCTATCCACGATAACTTAAAGTTTCTTTGAGTCAGATGCATTTTACTACCTGAAAGTTTTAGCCCCATGAGAAGATAACAGATTGAGCCAAATCACAAATCAGCTCTGCACAGTCTCTCGAACCAAGCATCTGTAAAGCAAATTGTCAAATAAATACTTTTTTTTTCATGAACCACTTAGAATTATTGAGTTATTCTGGATAGAGACACAAATTAGCTTCAAACTGTGAATAAAACATTTTTCAGATGATGGTAAAGAATAAAAGATGAATTCACTTATGTACCAGACAGGACATACTGACATTTTGACCATTATAAGTGTATAAATTTTTTTATTTACTTTAAAATCAGTCCTCATGAATCTCTGGTTACCTGTAAAAGCTTAAAAACTTGTGCAGATTATACTTTTTTTGTTCAAACAGGCCTCTTTTACTTGTATCCATATCATTTCATGGGGGTTCACTGATGCAAAAGATGTCTTAATTTTACTTTTTGCAATCTAAAACAAGGGAGCTTGGTATAGTTTGTATAAAAAAGAGATTATTAAAGACCTATGGCAAAAAAGAAAATGAGTTGATTTGTAAAATACACTGATAATAAAATATTTTTAGGGGCTCCTGTCAATCATAGGCTCATAGAATCATCCTAACTTTCCACCTCTTTTCGGCCTACAAAACCTGTATTTGCCACCTGTTTCCCTTGAAAAAAACTTTTAGAAAGCTACTTTGGAACTATAACATGGCAGTTTGACAACAACAATATTTCCAGTGTTGAAATTTAATTGCAACCTCTTGTCTGAGAGTTTCCACATAATCGATTGACCCAATCAGTTTGGTCCTCATGGCTGTGGTAAAAGTACATGAATAACTGATTATTAAAAACATCAGAAACACTGGCCATCTGGTTCCTGGCCATTTTTGTAGTCCATTTTAGCAGTTAATTACAACTAATTGCAACTAATTTGCAAGATTCCAAAACAGGCAGCAACAGATGTATTTTAGTATTTCCCATTAAACATTAAAAATGTCATGTCTGTGTGTTCTACTCAGTCTTATTTCAGGCACTTATCTGGATATTTTAAACTCCGTTTATTTTCGGGGTTGGGAACCCGGAAGTGCTAAATGCTAACTCACTTCTGCGTTCTTGGACCGCACCATTCTATGGGTAAAAAGAAAAATACTTGATTCATTATGTATACTGGAGAAATTTTATTAATGGCAACCGAGACTAGCGTTTTAGGGTTCTAATGATCAAAATATATGTATATCAGGCGATCAACACAATTTAAAAAAAAAAGAGGTTTACTTCAAACTACCAAGAACGTCAAAAGATGTGGCATTTGAGGGCCTTTATTTTGAAGGCATAAACCGGAAGAGTCTCTGTTTCTCTCTAAGCGTCGGTCACAGACGGTTGGCCTCGTTCATGTCAGGCGGGTTTGTATCGATAATTTCACCGACACCTGCCTCAGTACAAGTGTTTAAGAAGGGGCTTGTTTCTTTTCCGGGGATAAACGATGGCTCCACAATAACCCGGGCATTTTGTTGACGTTACTGTGACGTTCGTCTTAATGTAGGCTGACACGGTGATGTTGCTTTCCTCAGACAGAGAGCCTGGCTCAGGCTGAGTTTTCGCCATGACCGGGTAAGAGGGAACTAATATAAGTGAAATACAAACAGAAAGACATTGGATTACATATATTTTACAGGAATTTTGTCAGAACTGCCACAAGCTACTTAAAAGTATCAGAGTAGCTAGCTGTGCTAATTCTGATAAAATATAAAGTAAAGGTAGCTGACAGTAAACAATGGTGAGTTTGTTGCCAAGTGTCATTACCAGGATTGTTTTAGCTGAAATATTTTATTCTTAGCAAAACCAGCAGTTCTCAACAAGTTACTCTGGACTCAACAGTGGGTCACCAGTGTTTAGATCAGATATGTGTTGGAGTCTATGAGGGGGAGAAGCCCTCAGTGGACGTACATTTACATGGGCTTTGTTTCATAGTTCGGCTAACATTGGCTTTTCAAGATCTTGGCTTTTTATGTTTTACAGGATAGCAAAGCTATTTTTCTCACAACGACGTTAACAGTTATAGTTTTTTGTTCATCTAGGGCAGAGGTGGACAACTTGCAGCACGGGGACCACATGTGGCCCTCCTACTCTCTAAATGCGACCCACCAGTCAGTTTAACATATCAGAAAAACGCATGTTTATGTTTTACACCTGTCAAAATCTGCCATGAAAATATATGGAAATAACAATATTTCCAAGAAAATACAGCTAAAGTTGGCTGTACATGTTTCTGTGAAACTAATTTTTATGCATTTGTCAAATTATGATAAAAATGTAAAAAAGAAAAGGAAATGGAGGAAATGCAGACATTGCCATACAGATGGATCACTTATTCATTTCTGTCTTAAATGAAAAACAAATATCACTACAAACTTCTCTACTGAAAGGATATTTTTACTCCTCTTCTGACATCTTTTGACTTGAGTTTGTTATACAAAGTTGCTCACATTCTGTTCCTAACACTTCCGCTGTAGTACCCACCTGCTACAGTATCTCACTGGCCCATAATAAAGGTGATAGACAGAACAATTATCCAACCACCTGCTGGCTATGCTTTTCAAGGTTCTGCCCATTCCCAAACATTTTCATTGGGCTCTTTCCTAGATGGACTAGTGAAATATACTGAACGGTGCACCTGACATGTCAGGTTAAAGAAATGCCCTGTTTCTTGCATGTAAAGTAGCTGAATCTGACTTGAACTGTGTGTTAAGCTCTTCAGATTTAGTAATTCTAACTGAATTAGAATCTTAAATATCTGAATTTTGATTAAGTAACTTCTTATGGTATGTATGTGTGTGTGTGTATGTGTCCCTTACAATATCCTCCAAGATGCAAAAAATTTGGCCACGGCAATGAGAATAATTTTAATGTGGCTCTCTTGGCAACCAAGCTGTCCATCCACGACCGAGGGTTTTGGTTGTGGTGTGGTTTTTAACCTGTTTCTTTGTTCGGTCATATGCTTTTGTAGAACCTAGAGTCCAAAAAACAATAGTTTTCATGGAACAGATGTGAATAATTAAAATAAGCAGATGTTTAGGTAGTCATGGGGGTGGTGGTTGGTTCTGAGGCTGGACCAATTGGGAACCATGCCCAGAGCCAAACTCTCGCTACACTATTTTGACTACGTTTTGTTTTTTTTTTTTAATATATAATCATAGATTGAACATAACAACAAACATCAGACACTTACAACCACCTATGTGTGCTGTCATTTATTATACACTGACACAGGAGTATTTTGCTTGTATTGTAGTTTTATTATTCATAAATTACTATCGTTAGGTTCACGATAGTTTATCTGTACCTCTAGTAAATTTGTTTTGCTGCAAGCAAGATGGTGATATCCAATTTGATAAGGGATATCTGATGTTGAATTTTGACAAATATCAGATATACTGAAACCACCAAACTTATTATCGTAGATACTAAGATTTTTTTGTCAGGATTATGAAATTTCAACCTAAGTGTAGTTGACATGTTCCTTTCATTGTTACAGTCTATTGAAGTTAGAAAACAATGTGAAACAAAAAAAAAAAATATTTCTCTTATAAATGATGCTGATTTTTAAGTGTAGGTTTTCACTGATAAAAAAAAGTGAAGCATTGTGGTACATTCATGCATTATTCCAATATTACAGCCAATATATGGGATGTATATGGCTAATATGAACAGCCTACACAGTTTAATATCTGCTGATACAAATGATCAACCTTTTAAGCTATTACTGTATCTTCTAAGTGCTATGTATAGTATTATGCACTTAATTAAATCAGATATAAAAGCAAACAAATCATTAGGAAGAAGGGAAATTATTCATAATCTCCACCCTGAAAATTGTCTGGACAAAAATGAGGAGCTTAGGGTGAAGTAGTTTTTGCTGCTGTTTCTCATTATTTTTGATATTTTCATTTCAAAATCATCAGGTCTACATCGCATCACTGTGCTACCAAGATCTCCCGTACAGATTTTCAAATGAAAATGGAGGATATGCCCCTGTCAGGCCCAGACAACACCAAGCTGGAGGTATGTCAATATTTTTAAACAAGCAATGTACAGAAATGAAGTTGAGCTGATATCTGCAAGGCCAGTGTCTCTGAATTGACTGAGACCAATAACGTACATATTTAAACATTTAAGCTGCATTTGTCTAGTTTTAGTTTCAATTTACTGCACTTCAGATATTTTTATTGTAAAGGACACCAAGTCCTTTCAGCGTTAGAACCTACCTGTTGTTCTTGTAGTAGTTCATTTGTTTTTGAAACAGATGTATAATAAGAAAGACAATATTTGATTTAGCTATACAGGGTTCCTGCAAATCCTTAAGAAGGTTTTGAAAGTCTCAAATTAGATTTGTTAGCACTGCACAATAAGGCAGTTTTCCCACTTTTGAAGTCTGCGTTACACCAAACATATGCCCTGTTGGGGAGCTTATACTTATTGATTTAAACTGTTAGTCAAACTAAAAGTGCTCAAACACTTTACCAAGGCATTTCTGATATTGTTAGGTGAGGTTTTATTGAAAATGTGGAAAACAGCCCTGTCACACAATGTTAACGAATCCTTTTAAATAACCATAAATTTGCATCTGTATTCAAATCATCACTTCTTCATCAAAATCCCTTGAAACCGTTTTGAGTTATCTCGCTCGCAGATGGACAGACTAACAAACGCTTAAAAGGACAAACTCTGGTAAAAATATTTTATGCCTAAAAAAAAGATATCTGTAGTTTGAAGCTAAAGTATCAGTCCTTAGACACACTTTGAGGGTAAAGGAATGGGGATGTAAAAAAGAAGGACAAAAACTTCAGCCAAATGCAGGCCTATAGAATTTGCTTAAACTGCACAAGTTTGATGAGACATATTCTGCTGATAGCTGTCTCATATAACTGCTGTAAATAATGTCAGAACTTTTCATACTTGAAGATACAGATCTTTGACTTTAAAAAGTTTAAGCTACCCATGCCAGTATCATGCATCCATGCTTTTTTAGTTTTGTCTTAATGTGTGTTTCCTCCATCCTACATTATAAAATGTGTAATCTTTTTGTGTCCATCTTATTTTGGTCTTGTAGGCCTTGGTCCATGACATCTACTCTGAACTGGTGGAAGATGCCTGTTTGGGCCTGTGTTTCGAGGTGCACCGTGCTGTGAAGCAGGGTTATTTTTTCTTGGATGACACAGACCAAGAGAGCCTGAAGGAGTTTGGTAAGTGCCATAACTCTCAGTTTGCTCTTTTTTCATTTGTCTTTTTTTTTGTCTTCTTTGATGTGTTGCTTTTAGTGAGTGTTTTCTATTTCTCTTTAAGAAATAGTGGATCAGCCAGGAGTGGACATTTTTGGCCAAGTGTACAATCAGTGGAAAAATAAAGAGTGTGAGTGCCCGAACTGCAAAAGGTTGATAGCAGCGTCTCGCTTCGCTCCACATTTGGAGAAATGTCTCGGCATGGGCCGCAACAGCAGTCGCATTGCCAACCGCAGGTCAGACAAGAAAGGCTATTCAGGACTGATCATTAATATAATCTAAGTTAGGTAGCGACAGTTGATCAGATTATCGGTATCAGATTATGTTTTTTAATGTTTTTACAGGCTGGCCAGCAACAATAACACGAGCAAATCAGAGAGTGATCAGGAAGATAATGATGACCTCAATGATAACGATTGGTCATATGGAGCAGAGAAAAAAGGTAAGCTTTTAAATTTTGTTTTACTCAGACTGTAATCATGTCAAACCTCAGAAAACTTGAGCATTATAAACCGACTTTATTTCACCTTTTTGCAGCAAAAAAGAGGAAGTCAGATAAGGTAACCATGCATTAATGTTCCTTTATGTTGATGACATTTTAGGTTGATATTGTTACATTTAATGACGGTACTTTGATTTGATCAACTGTCTGATTGCAGAATCAAAACTCTCCAAGAAGATCCAAATCTTCAAAACATAAAAATGGTGAGTGTAACAAGTATTTTGCTTTGTATTGCCCTAAGCATGTAGTCAGAAGAAGAACAAGGGTTGTCAAATGCTAGTGCTATGTCAACCAACAAAATGTTAAAAACCATGTCGCAACAAAATCTTAATGAATATGAGGGATGCAGCAGTTCTCGATATAACTTGGAACTGTTTGGTATGGCAGTTTTTTGTTTTTTTTTTATCAGTTTTTCTTGTTTGGGGTATTTCTTTCTGTACTGACTGCGAGTCACCATGCTGGGTAAAGGAAACTCCTGCCAGCAAATAAAATAAACACCCAATCACTATGCACTGAATTTTGCCACGTGCCATTAAGCAACACATCAATTTGGCATGTAGATCTTCAACATGTCCTTTTATTAATGCCTCCCTGTTTTACCACAAAAACTTTACAATGTCAGGGACATACAAGAACAGCAGGCTGATTTCTATTTAACATAACTTCAACCTGATTAAGTTGCATTAAACTGATCATCTTCTAATCTAGAGGCTCTCACAGTAATGCTAAGAACCATGTGGTAAAGACGGCACACGTTTATTTTTCTTTCCAGGTGAGCTTGGGAGCGCTGGCAATCCAGAGCCTTACAAGGTAAAAGAAATTCTAAAAAAAGTCCTCAGTCAATCACGTTGCATACAAGAGCACAAAGTCTGCTAAGTACTGTTAATTGATCATTCCTCGTGGTCTGTCTTTTATTTTAGCTTAACTACAACGCTGGCATCAATTATGAAACGTTGGGCCCTGATGAAGTCAGATCACTTTTGACAACAGTAAGCATCCGCATGATGGCACACAAACATGTGATGTTTACTGCTCATCTATTCAGTCTGTTATTCAGTCTTAGTGAATCTCCTATTTTTTGTCAATAACAGTGACAATTTAGAGATGTTTCTTTTGATATGTGGGAGTGAGTCTGTATACAGTTTAATACATATGTATGATCATATATTATATGCTACATCTTGAATAATTATCTTGTTCTTTAAATTGTATATGCATTTTGTGTAACAGCTATATATATATATATATATGTGTGTGTATGTGTATTTTTTTGATTAAGTTTAAAACATGTAATGTATTTGATTTAATGGAGAAATATGTAAGAAATGACATTCAGTTTATTCATTTATTGGGCTGGCTATTGTCAAAAAAGGGGAAAACTGCCCTGTTATGCACTGTTAACAAATCCTTTAAAAATTCCTGAATCCACATCAGATTACCACCAAAATGCTTTTATGGATCATTAGCATAAATGTGGATAACTGCCATTTTGGCCATGTGAACAAATGCTCTGATCACAGGTTTTTAATTTGTCTTGCTAACAGTCAGACAAATGTCGGCAAAAGCATAACCTCCTTGGTGGAGGTTATAAGATATATGACAGGCATGCTTGAACATAAGAAATCTAAAATTGGCATAACTTCAGCATTTTAGAGTTCGTTACAGATCTTCCACCCTGTTAGGTTCAAGAACAGAACGGATTTAATGTGGGAAAGTTTTTGTTTTGATCCTCATGCGCCATGTCTTTATGGCAGACTAACTTGTAACTTGAACAGTATTTTTTAAAGTCTATTGTAAAGCATATTGTATTTACTTGGAGAGAAAAACTATGAAATATATATTGGAATGATGAATATTTAACTGTGATTTATTTGGATCAGTATTTAGAACTATACATTTTGGTAAGCATAATAGAATTAACTGTTGTCCAGGTTTTTTTTCCATATGGGAAACCTTAATAACTACAAGTGCCTAATGGAGAAGGGTTGCCATCAAATAAGTGTTTATTTCTTTCCACTCCTTTTTGTAAATGTAAATCAAACCGTCAAGTGCTTGACAATCCTATACTCATATGCTTTTTTTCTGGATATAATTACGTTCTGTTTAAAAATTTAGCTGTTTTTACATGAGCATAATAAGTTTTAATTCAATTTTTAGTAGCATTTAAAAATAACTTTAACAACTTTTGTCTTAATTGTAAGGATTTCATTACATTTCTTTTATTTTGCAGCAATGTGGAGTAATCTCTGAGCACACCAAGAAGATGTGTACCAGGTCAGTACTGTAAAATCCACCATCGCATTCAGAGAGCATGATGAAACTTCTACAACAGTTCCATAATTCTAGGTATAAACGCCACTAAAAGCATCTGTGAAATTTATACATGGAATAATACGGGTTAGATTGGGGAGTTATAACTACAGTTGTCAAAATAATTCATTAATCTTGAATAATAATTCACAGGGAATGCAATCTGGTGAATCACATTCTATCGTGGAACTAGAGCTTTGTGAATTAGATTTTTTTTTAAATCATGCAAAAAAACCTTCCTGTGCTGTCATTTTTGTTAATTTAAGCTACTGATATGAGAAATAAAGAAAAGCAGCTTTGTTAGATGGAGATAAATTGTGAATAATATAGTTTACATAAAAAGTGGAAGCTAGAATTAACCATGTATTCACAGTGATATAACATTTAGTGCTGTCAGTGTATCAGAAAAAGGGGATTTTCAAGTTATAACTTGGGATTAATGTATGTATAACCAGAGAGGACTGAATGAAAGGTAGATTATCCTTACCCCTCTGGCAGTGTCTAATGATACAGATCTCTTTCTGTGAAACAAAATGTCTGAACTCAAACATCAAGGTTGCATGTGATATCTGAACAAATGATCCGTTTCATAAATATATTTTTGAAATGATCATGTTCAGAATGTTGGGACTAACTCAGGGGTACACAAGTGGCAACCCATTTCAAGTCATGGGCCAAAAAAATCATCTGAGCCAGTAATTAATTTGTTTTTATCCTCCAAAGTGAACGACAAATTTTGAAACAAAAATCATTAAAAATTCAAAGCTGAACCACAGAGGATGCCATCAGTGACCAAAGTGTAACATTTCACGACCTGTAACCTCTCGTTCCTGCTCTCCTTGTCCCTCCTGATTGGTCACTGATCGTATTCGACACACCCCCCCCTCCCAGGATGCATCAGAAGTGTTTAAAATTGTGTGACGTTGAGGGGGGCGTCAGTCTTCCATGTAAAATGCCACCTTGTGTCCCACCAGGTCTCAGCGTTGTCCTCAGCACACGGACGAACAGAGGAGGGCCGTCAGGGTGTTCCTCCTGGGGCCGTCCGCGTGAGTGTGCCCCTCCCCTCTTTCCTTGTCATCCCTCCTTTCCTCCCTACCCCCTCACCTGTTAGTACGCTAAGCTAAAGCCGTGTTTGAATGGGTGTTTTGCAGATGATGCTGATGCCGTGTTACTTTTGATCATTGCGCTTTTCTTACAATTGGTGCGTCTGTTTAAAAAGTATTCAAAAATGGTGTCCTGTAAAGGGGTTGAAAGACTTAGACTTTCCATTTTTTAAAGATCTACTTTTTTTACCTTCTGCCTTTATTTGAGTGGACAGGACAGCGAATATACTTGGAAATTTGGCCTAGAGATTGGTGAATGACCTGCTGGAAAGAGGGTATGGGTGAGATGCAAACCCAGACTTCCTGTACAGGTGATGATACATACTTACTGATACAAACAGACAAGAAACCTTCTCACTGCTCTACACAAGAGTTGAGTTAATATTCTAACAACTACGGCAGCTGAGAGGAAAACCTCGGGAGCTCTCTGTCACTTTAGCAGTCTTCCTCAAAGTCAACAAAGAGCAAGGTATGAACGGAAACTTTAAAGGTCACTTGTCCCGAAAAATGCAATTTTCTTGCTTTTGATGTTGTTAGAAGGGGCTTGGGGAACATGACACCTTTACTAAACTCTCAGTTTGTGTCAGATAGAAATCCAAGAGTGGAGCAAATAGTGGATTAATGCAGTCAGATGACCTCTCCTGATCCTGAGGTAAATTGTTAACTTGATCACACAACACTTCTGTTAATTAATTTATTGCCTTATACCACAGACTGATAGCAAGTCTGATTCTATCATTTAGTTACATAAATGAATTAATGTTTCTCACTGAGGTGTTGATAATGAAGAGTTTCTCTTAACAGCAGAATTAATCATCCAAACTCATAAAAATACACAAAGCTGCCATTATTTCTCTAAATTATCATCCCAGCAGAGGTGCAAGGGGACAGATTCTCCAACACTATGACATGCAAGCACACTTGAAGTGATGCTCTGGAAAAGACTTCTGTAAAGCATGTCCTGGATGCTATAAAAGGCTCAAAAGGACCCTGAAATTATAGTTTTCATTAATAACTCTGTTTTCCTGTGTTTTTATGTTAATATGTTATTCTATGGGGATTTTAGTTATAAGGCTTGTGCTGTAGCTCCGTATAGAGGTCAGTGTTAGCAGACACTTTTTATGCCCCTCAGTCCTCGACTCTTATCATGTGACTATAAGAAATCAAATGGCACCCCACTGAGTTTGACTTTTTTGTCTAGTTTTTTTCAAACATGTAGAGTTTTAGGACTTTTCAGTTTTTGTTGGTAAGAATCTAGTTTCTATTTTTTCTGCTTTCTCGTGGTTTTATTTTTTCAGAAACCTTACAGTTACTCAGTTACACAGCTCATTTTCTCATGCCTTGTTATTGCCCAAAAATCTAAATTATGTGAGAATGATTAAAAGGAATGACAAACCAAACTCAATACTGCTATCATACAAGCAGTAAAACATGTGCATTCACTTATATACCTTTTTAGAATTTGTAGTTGAAATTAAATATATAAAGAGGGTCTAAAAGTACCTTAAAAATTATAGACTTTAACTTTGGTTGTCCTCATGTCCCATGAAAAGGAGGCATGTTTGAGGATCTGCCTGTGAGATTTTGCAGTCAGTATTGTTACAACAACCCAAAATCATATCAAATCTTTGAAAATGCTTTCATAGATATTTTTCTTTGTTCAGAAGTTTACAGCAGTGCTGTCCACAGTGTTGGCTGTGGACCTGGTGGGCTCTAGTGGTACTATTGTATTGGTGGGCTATAAGATTGTATGTATATATGTATATATATATATGTGTGTGTGTGTGTGTTTTTTGTTGTTTTTGTACAACATTAATAATTAAACAAAATAAACAAGACAAATACAAGGATATGCGCCAGTTAACAAAGCACACATCACTAAAAATTCAACAAATTAATTCTTAAACCTTATGCCATCGTTGTCAATGATCCCAATATCTTTTAAAACAAACTTGCTTTCCTTTTCTTATGTATGTGATTTCCTCAAGAGGAAGTGAAGTAAGCATTTGTCTTATCCAGTGTGTGATGTTTGGTCTGTTCATGTTTTTTCCAGAATATTTTAATGGATCTTTTATTGTGTAATAGGCATATATCTTTCAATAACTGATCCTTTTTGTAAACTATTTTGGAGTATATTCCTAAAATTAGAAGACCAGGATCCACTGGAGTATCTTTCAAAACAATCTTTTCTGTAACTTCCCTGACTTCTTTCCAGAATATTTGAATCCTACTACACGGGCGAACACAATGGAGCAACATCACCTTCTCATCACATGGAACGTCTGGAACGTTTTTATTTGACGACTAAAAACTAAGAGCATAATTTACAGTAGGAAACTATGCTTTAAATGACCATAGAATACTTAAATTCATGTCAATATTCTTCAAGTTCAGAATATTGACAAACTAAGAGAACACATTTGATTCTGAGTTCATATCAACTCCAGGCCATAAGTGTTTGCAGTGAAATAACTCAAATTTAACATGGCAATGTTGAATATAAATTTGCTGGAAAAAAAAGCTTGTGCAAGTCAGTTTATTATTGAATTACAGCATAACATATATGCAAGTGTTTGTTTTAACACCAACATATTTTTTTCTTCATGATAATATTGGGTTGGATATGTCTCTTTATTAATGAGATGTCCTCTCTTACATTTCAATGCAGGATTTTTATTCTTCTTTTACACCTTAATGCCATGCTATATGGTAGGATATAAGCTTTACGGTGTATCATTTGCAGTGTATTATTTGTTTGCTTTACCAAGACCAGATTAAGCATTCACATAGAAATTCTTGGTCTGGACTTAAAATGTATATATGTAAATAGTCAACTGTTGTGATTTTATGAGGAGTTGTTGGGCTCCAGGAGATTTTCAGCCTTAAAATTTGGCTGCAGCATGCTTGGTTTTGGGAAGGGCTGTTTTCCAGTGTTGTTTGGTTGTGTTGATTAACGTACTTTTTTACACTCGTTACTCTGTTTAAGGGAGAAACTAATTTGAGCATATTGACTTAATATTTCCTTTTTTGTCTTTTACTGTACCAGTCAAACATATGTGGTAATAAATAAAAAGTAAGTTAAGTTAGAATTAAAATTGACCTAGTGAAACAAATTTATAACATGATGAGAAATAAAAACTGTTCAATCGTATCAGCCTGTAACAGTTAATAGAAGTGCTCTTTAGTGCATACACAGATGCTGTAATTTTGAGTCTGTTGAAAAATTATACCCACCCAACAAGTGTCCCCTGCTGTTGTTAATTGTAAAGTAATTTGGTCACTGTGGTGCTACAAACTATCTGACATGAAAGGTGGGTGATACAATCTGCAAGTTGTTGAAAAGGTTTGGAAAATAAAGTCATAAGTATGGTGCGGTGAGTCCCAATAGACTGTGTCTTTCTGTCTGTCTGTGTTACATTGTCGCAGGCCCTCTCTTCCCGATGCAGAGACTGTGGCGGAGAGCGACAGCTTCGATGTTCCAGACGCACAGAGCGTGATGAGACGCCTGCAGTGGGATGACTCCCCAGATATTTCACCCGCTGACTCTGCATCATCAAAAACAAGTAAGAGGGTAACATTACATCACACTGAAAGACAAGCTGACGATTAAAATAGTGAAAGGTCATTTTCTCTCCCTCTCACAGGCACCAACCATCCAGACTCGAGGAGGCCGAAGAAGAAGAAGAGGATTCCCCTGAATATGAACACTGTTGGAGGCAGTGGAGGAGGAGGAGGTCTGACAGGAGGCAGCGGCGGCAGCAGCAGCAGCTCACAGAGTAACATCAACTTATCGACCAAAAAGAAAAAGCCTAAGCCTTCAGCACCTTCAAGTATCTATAATAACTTAAACTAAGATAAGCCCGAGTACTGGACCAGCTCTTACCACTCATTTAATTGTCCCTCTTCAGTGAACAGATTTACAGGCCTGATCAAGATTGAATGAAACATTGTTAAGTAGTTCTTATTCATGTATTCTTTGAAAGGTAAACATATTTTAAAGGTATAATGGAGATTAATGAACATAACTCCTTGTGCTTTATTCATGTGTTGAAGAGCCACAGAATCCAGTAAGGCCAGAGATACACTTACTGTTAATCCTTGTGTACACTTTTGTTTATAAACTCGCCAGTCTGGAATGTGTGGTATTGGAGGGTACGACTAGAGGGCACACAAAGACATTACTCAAACCCCAATGTACACGGCCACTAGTTGAATTAATACACTGGACTTATTTCCTTATGGGTGAGTTTTGCACATTGTTTAGATGTTGATGATTGCGGACTTGATTTCTCAGTTTGTCTTTAAAACTTTCTGTTGTAGTTGTCTCTGCTGCTGTGCTCAAGCTCTTGTGCCTCTACTCTGATCCTACCAGTCATGTGTGTTCTGAATTTTGTGTCTGCATTTTATTGATTCTGGACAAATTAGTCAGCCGACGGAGGGGCAGCTGTGTGTTCGCATAGTTAAACAGCAAGTCTATTTCTGCCCTGAGAGTGTTTTAGTCCAGAAGAGCCTTGAAGAGGAAATCACAAGCAACTCAAAACAAGAAAAACTGTGTTATGTAAGAAGGAAATCCCGCAAAAAATCATTTGAACCTCCTGAGACCCAAGCATTGGTTTGCCATGCATTTGCACTTTTGTCGACCTATTTGTTATATGACCCCTAAAACCCAACTGTTTGTTCACAGGAATTAATTTACATAAAAGAAATGTGATCAATGGTTTGATCTTACTGTATGAAACAGTGTAACACAGTTTTGTCACACAGCACTTATGCAAATACTCAGCAACAAAACTGTCACTATTACACCTCAAGACGTTAATTCAGCGAGAACATTGTGTTTGTCAGCTCACAGTGCATCACATACATCCAAAGGCTGACACATAAGATAAGATATCCTTTATTAGTCCCACAGGGGGAAATTCCATGCTCACAGCACTATCTCATGTTGGGTATGCATGCCCCTCTCTCACCAATGTTTCTTCTCCGATACTGCCTCTGGAGACGGAGCACATGCAAGGTCAGCTCCTCCACCATTCCTTTTCTGGTACGAGTACAGTCATAGCATCACAATATTAGAGCTTGAAACAGCAGCATGAATGGGGCTATTAAATAATCTTTGGTGTTGTCATTTTTTGCTCTTGTTCTGATGATAAAATACAAGAAATTGTGACGGACAAAGCACCAGAACTTAAGTAAAAACTAAAGATGCATGATTTTGGATTTTTGATACGCCGTTATTTTATCGCAGCTACCTGTTTCAGTATCTGTGTTTTTTATTTTTTTGTCCGGATTACAAAACCTCCAAATCAGAGAAAACAACGGTGTATAAATGAGACTTTTCATTTATAAAAGTGGTCATTCATTGATGATGACGTAAGCCATTATGAAACATATGTATACTCTGCTCATATTCAGATGATACATTTGACATATATGGCCAATCTGTATGGCCAAAATTTCTGCTGTAAAGAACTGCAAAATAACTCATACATACAGATACCTATATTGCTCTGATAATTTCATACATCCCTAATGAAAACTTTAAAGAAACAAAGAATATCCTAAAATCTTGGGAAATTCCCTTAAACATTGTTGAAGATTACCATTAACCTCCAACCCTGCACTACACAAAATTCCCCCATTTTTTCAGGAATTGTCTTTAATTATTTGTGAATATTCCTTACAGTACCCACCATACCTAAAACTTGTGTAGAAGTTTGGTGTCAGTCTGCGTTTGGGGTGTTGGGTAATTTAGTAACTCAGGTGTGACGTCGTGGAAACAAACTGAAGCTTTGATATTGTTGAAGTCCCGTTGCCTTCATGCAAGTACTTTATTTTAACTATGTTCTTAGCTTGTCCCTACTGATAAAAGTAGTGAGAAACTTATTCCATTTAAGCATCAAGTATTAATAAGTATAAATTTGCACGTTTTGATCCTGAAATCGGTGGAATTTTGTGAATTTTGCTGCCATCTTGACTTTAAACTCATTGGTCTAAGTTGTATTTGTGACCAAGGAGTGATGGACAAGTGTGCATAAATGTCAAAGTCAAAATATAATGTCCTCTTATCTACACGGGGTCTCAGGAGGTTAAAACAGAAAAACTGGACCAAACTGCAGTTAAACCAAGGGACTGACAGATGTAATGGTTTTGAGCCTTAGCCAAGCCAAGTCAAAGAAAACTGCAGAAACTCAGATCTGTACATTGCGCCACAGTTGAGTTAGTTTTATGTGCCCCAGTGATGGGTCAAATTTTCCACCCCCTACTACAAATTTTAGTAAAGTTGTGGCTTCTCTGTCAATTTCTTCCATAATAATTTGAATGCGATTCTTTCAACTGTATTCTTGCACATGTGAACTTTTCTTGTTCAACATCATTGAACTCTCCTTATTCCGCTGCTTTTGAACTCCAGCGTTGTATTGCACATTTGTGTTTTAGTGCCTCTTTATGCCAACTTGAATCCAGTATGAATGTCACTAATTTTGTAGTTTGTGGGCATGTTTGTATATATGTAAGGTGTGTGTAACTCATTTATACAAAGTTTGTATATCATAGAACTATGCATCCAGTATGTGAAATTTGTTTGTGAAAGTGCGAGTGACCATTTTCAATTTGAACTTTCTGTTTACATCACCAGTATATTTATTATTTCTATAGTCACTGCCTTTCAGGTGATACTCTTTGTATGTGATTTAGATATTTGAAGACCATCAGGTTTTTAGGGCACTTGTACAGGTCATTGTATTTGACATGTGACATAGAAAACTGAAAAAGGGCCCAGTGTATGGGCAGAAATTTGTCTGCAGAAACTAAATTAAAACATTTTCAAATCTGAATCTGGATTGCTTATCTTGGATAATTTACTTAAATACGACTCTGGAATTTGAATAAGTTGAATTTGTAACGTGAACATTGAATTTGAAAAACCCAAATTCAAATAAACGTATAATTATATGAACTATTCTGAAATTGAAATGTTTTTTTGACATTGAATTTCTTTCTTTCAGAAAAAATAAGGCCTTTGATTAAGACGTTTTTATGGATTCAGAACTGCTGATTCAATTTCATTCTCTTTTTGAAAACATCCAGCTGGTAGGAAAGAGCAATCGAGAACAGATTCACAGTGTCTCTTTTTGACCAATCAGCTCAGGGGCATTCATCGATCACGTTAAGCATCTGTTTCTTACCTTTGACCATGAATAGCTCTGGATTGATTGAGGTAACATAGGTTTATAATGCTTATAAGGAGTTATTTTAGAAGTTTGACAATAAAGCTGAGTATTGCGATCATGTTGTTCTGTTAGTGACTATAGATCAAGTTTTTGCTGTTGTTATGAACTTGATGAGTTTCTGTTGCTGCACAAAGGCAAAACAGAACATTTATAAGGGGGAAAAGGGTCAGGGATCAAATGCAGACTCTGAAATATCAAGATAGATTTGACGGAGTTTTTGAATGTTTGAATATAGCACAAGTGTGTGATCAGCCTGTATTTTGTCTTGGGCCTTAGTAGATATTGAAACCCAAAATCTATGATAATTTTATGGGGTATTTGTCTTAAAAGAAGTATAAAATACATTTCTATGCTCCCATTACTTCTCATTTACGATGTTGTGTGAGTGTTTGCTGGTAAATAAGTTTCATTCAGTCTTGTAAAAATCTGAACTGTTATAATGAATAGCTGGATTAATGCAGTTTTAGGACACAAATCAGTAAGGCTGTCTGTAAGAAGGGGAATATGGAGTTATATCAGTCCGTCTGACAGTTTCCAAAGCTGTTTTTAAACATGCTCTCCTAAAAAGATCTTGAAGTTTAAATACGGCATGCCTGCCTGGTGTTTTCCAATTTGTTCAGATGTACACAGTGGTTGCATTACAAGATTTAAAATATTTATGAATATAAACTTCCAGGCATCATTTGTAGTATTAACTGTATGCAGAAATTTCACATGTGGGTGCCCAGGGAAAATTGCCCACAATAATCACAAATATCATGTTACATTACCATCACCTTGACCTTGGCCTGGGCGATATATATACAGTGCTTAACAAAATTATTAGACCACCACCCAGTGTGAGATTTATGCCACTGCTGCCACGACACTGGTAATTACCAAAATCTTTTTTTTTTCTGTAATGGTTAATACACCAGTACGTAGAAGCTCTGTTACAGAAATGACAGTTTTGATGATAAAATATTATTCTCATGAATTTCCAAATGTACTCTTCTACAAAACTACAGAAAAACTAGTAAAGCACATTATTAATTCCTGATTAAGATGTCAAATCATAGTTATTCACTTGCACTCCTGAACAGAAAAATTAGTTTTACTGGTTGAATGTTGTGCTTCTTTAATTTCTGACTTCTCTGAGAAGCTTTGTGAGCCGGATCAAGTTTGGGTATGAAAAGGTGAATTCAGTTTGAAGCCCCTCATTTAAAGAGTCTTAGTATTTGTTTTCCTGTTTTTCTGACAGGTAGTCAGCTACATGTATTTGTTATTTTTTGTTTTGTTTGAAAAATCTGGATGTTTTTCACAACTTACTCTGTCACTTTTTTTGCTCCCCTGGGCCTTCCCCATGTTTCCTTCATACAGAAACAGAGCAGCTGAACATTTTCACATTTATTAATGGTAAGACCTGACATTTTTGTATAGGGACATTTCCTGCCCTGCATTTTTTAAAATAAAATTAAAAAGTGGTTAAAGGGTTAATATTAATGTTTTGTGAAAATAGTGCAGCTTGTGGAAATAGTACAGTGTGCCTGTAACCCTTTGACATAAAAAAAAATTGCTGCGTGCATATTAAATCCTGGAGGGAAATTCAGTTTACTTTTGTGCCTTTTTTTAAATCAAATTAAAGCAAAACTCCTTTTGGGTAATTTGTCATTTGTAGTGTTTCTTTAAGTGATAAAAAAAACATGCGAATCATATATTTGTATGGAAAAATGTGTGATTTTATTTGAGGCCATATCTCCCAGCTCTACTTTTATCATTTCTTTTTTGTGTGTGAGGAATACTTTTGAGATATTTATTGGTGAATAATTCACAGTTAGCCCAAGTCAACCACAGATTCATCTCAAATGATAAGAAATTTATAATTAACCATCCATGCCTGATTAATTTTCCAGTCTGTTTTGCACTCTCATATTGTTAATGGGATCTGTTATCAATCTACACTCTGGACCCTTCACTGAGAGGTCTTGTGATGTGCACTAAAGATGAAATAAGATAACTGATACTTGAACACTTTGTTTTTTTTCTGAGGGAAAAGCAAACAGCTGAGGCTTTGTTCTAACTCTGTGTATGCAGGATGAATGTATTAATACAGGCTGCTTGTGTGTTCTCAATATTTCCAAAGCACATTTCTGCATGTTACTGACTGTTGAAGGTGAACTAAGTGTATATAAATACAAAAAAAAGGATCTACATAGAGGCTCTCTTCTTTAGACTCCATACAAAGACTGGTACAGATTTGGTTTGAAATGCTTTAATTAGAGACGTCACTGAAGCCAGAGCAGTCCAGCATAGTCAGGAGGAGGTCAAAGTCCCGCTCCAAATCTTTTAAGTGCCAGATGCCGGTTCATCTGATTCATCCTATCATTTTATGTACAGAAAAATACACAACATATTTACAAGATCCTTCCAAAAAGTGTCTTCTTTTCATGACAAGGAATTATATCATATTAGCCTATCTCTACATTATTTTTCTCCTAGCACTGCTGCAGCTTTGCAGTCGCCACAATAGCTTACACAGGGCTCGAATCTTTGAAAAAACATAAACAAATAAGAGAAAAACTGGCACACAGCACAACAGTGAGGGGTTCTGAAGAGCTTTGGAGTCTTGCATTTAGCTGCTATTTGTATATGTTGAACACACAAACAGTGGTCCATAAAACCAATGCTGCACAGGAAAGCGTCATGATCTTTAGCAACAGGAGACTGTATGAGCACAGGGTGGACGACGAAGCTGTTTGTAGAGAGGCTAAGTTATGGTTCAGTTTAACTGATTGCTATTTACCCCACATATAGTACAATCATTTGTTTGTTTTCTATCTTGGTGCATGCACAAACAAGCTCATCCAGGCACCCACACTCTCACTCACACACTGCAGGATCCGATCTCCACAGAGCACCTTTTTTTTTTCTAAGTCCATCCCTCCAGGCACCACCCGATACTGTGGTAACTTTTACTTTGTCTCAACATTCAGTCAGAAGCCCTGTTTTCTGTTTGTTATTTTCAGCGGCTGTGCATCCCAAATATAAGAAAGCTGAAGAACACAGTGACTCCCACCAGGGAGATGGTCGCAGGGGCGGTGAAGAACTGCCTGTAGTTGATGCGGAAGTACCAAACTACGGCGAGTATCACCACGAACACGGGCACCACCAGGCTGCTAGTGCTAATAGCCACTCCAGCAGCTCTGAATCCTCCAGAGACCCCAGACCCCGCTCCAGCTCCAGCTTGAGCCCCTTCCTCTGGGGTGGGCTCGTGCAGGGTCTGGGAGATGTGACAGTGGATCACGCTGTTGTGTGTGATGTTTAAGGATAACAGAGTCCTCTTGGGGTCCTGCAGTAGTTGACCTTGGTAGATGAGTTTGATTTGATGCTCACGACCTGAGAAGTATTTACTGAAAAAAAGGGAGAGAGAGATCTTAGTGTGAATAGTTTGCCTAAATGCTTGCTTTGTGCACAGAGTTATAGTTGAGTGGATCAATGTCATGTCTGTGCCACGCACACAAACCAGCTGGCTAGCTTTGTTTCCTTTCTTTATGGTGAGCTGACAGTCTGACTGTAAAATCCTCTGGGTTCATTCATCTTTTCAGTTTAAATTTAAGCACTTCTGATGGGAAATTTCAAGAGCATTTTTTACTCTTGACAGTTGTGGTTGGTTGCAAATCCAAACAAAATCATATATATATTTTAACTTCCTTAAGGTTTAAAATGGGAGTCATGGTATTAAACATGATGGCAGTTAGGAGTGTGTATATGCAAGAATTTGGTGATTTGTTACATATTGCGATTTATATTGGTGATGATACAATAATACTTATGATATCCACCATATCCTCTAAACCAGCTTTTACTATTCATATTGTTAATGTTATTTAAGTATTGCACCTTATTGATGCACTTCTCTTCTCCCGGTCTATTATTGCACAATACTTCTAGGTAAAATAATTTGCACTGTTAAATGTATTGTCATTATCACTGCTGTTACCTGTCACACTGTCACTTTACCTTCACTGTACTGCACAGAATGGCTCAGTTGTCCTGTACGACACTTACTCCCTTAACTTTAATTATGATATTGTAAATACCTCCACCTATTCTATTTTGTTTTTTTTTTTTTGCTAATGTACAGCTTACTGATCTATATCTTTACATTTTATGTTATTCCATTGACCCTTAATCCATGTACTGCTGCAACACCTGAATTTCCCCTCTGCGGATCAATAAAGGACTATCTTATGTTATCTTATAAATCGCATTATACTGCAATACTATAATATGGACGATACAGCATGATTTTTTTTTTTACCAGTGTCTTTATAAATGTTTTAATAGCATTAAGAATCTGCAATATTGTGTGCATGAAAGATACACTTTCTAGTCAATGTTATCCATATAAAGTATTCTCTCTGCAACATTAACTGTGTGTCCAAGTGACAGAAATAATAATAAACGTAACAGATAGACAGAGGGTGAAATGGTTGAATGGCTGCTGCCAACTTGTGATTAAAGAGTGCACTAAAATCCAAAACAAATGTCCAGAATTTCTGTAAAACAGTGAATATTAAAATATCACTTTACAGCACTGTAAGTATTGATACAGTATTGGGATATATTAGTGTATCTACATTTTGTATACCCTTTACAGCAATTAGTAATGAGATGACAAACTTAGGGAGAACAAGCAAGAATGTCAGTATAAAATAAGTTCCCTGACTAATAAACTAACATTTAATACATTAAAAATGCGAAAATTCAAATGATATAAACACATGATGATGTCAGACACCTTAAGTTTACTACGAAATTTGAGTAACCCAGTAAACTATTAATTATTATGGTAGTAGTATTTTTTACAACCTTGTTTTTGCACCATATTATCAGAACAATATTGCCTGTGAAGTTGATCGTCAGTATTTGCAGAGAAGAACATTTTTTGTTGACATTTACAGCTGATAATTTAGCTTCAGCAAAAATGTAAATATCGTGCAGCTGTGATTAAAAACACTAAATATCACTGGTATCAGCTACAGGTTTGCAGATTTTGTTCACATGACATCCCTAGTTCCAAGTCTTAGTGCTGTTCTAACAAGAGTGTTATCTGTATTTGCATTCCACTCAACAAGGCAGCAAAAAGGCAGATCCCTTAAACTATGACAGATTGTTTTCTAAATGTCCTCACAGTTTTGTTGAACCAACCTTTTCAGGACTGCTACTGTATCCTCTGGTTCAACAACAGCTACCTCCTCCGTTTCATTTAGAAACTTTAGACGAACAGAGATGCAGGTGGTAGTGGTGGTGGTGTTAGGGGTGATGGTGCTGGACAGCACAGGAATGTGCATGAATATCTTTTTATCCTCCTCCTCCAGCTCCTCGTCCTCCTCCTCAACTTCATCCTCCTCTTCATCAGAAGACTGCGCTCTTCCAGCCTGTGCTTGTTTTCTCTGAATGTCCAGCAGCAGATCCGTCCTGACCCCATCAGCTCCCTCCCCTGTGCCCTCAGCGTCTCCTCTCTCTGTCCCCGGCTCGCCATCATCCGGCTTGTACTCCTGTGAGGGTGAGGGAGTCTGCTGTTCAGAGGTGTCAGCACTGGGGGGGCCACCAGTGTAGCTGTCTGGGCCTCCCAGTCCAATCAGAGAGGCGTGGGCGCCCACAGTGAGGATGGTGCCCAAGATGTGATCTCCCCTGTCGGCCACATGAGTCGAGAGCCAAGCCAAGACGAGGGCAAGGACCAGGAGGAGCACACCTCCTGCTGCTGTCACCTCACTGTCCATACCATCCAACATGGTTAGTGCACACACTGCCATCTCTGTGCACCAAAACCTGCACACAAAAAACACAGACCTTTAAAACGATGTGGCATGATGATGATCCATCTATAGTTTTTTGGAGATTATGAATTATTGTTAGTAGGCTTAATGGGTGCTTTTTGTTAATATGTACGACAAGCAGAACTTCAGCACTCATCACATGTGTGGTGTGAATCACAAGCAAGAAGGTCTGAATGAAACTATTCAAGTTCTGAGAAAAATAAGTAACAAGGGTTTCTTTTTTTAGTCTCTCACATGTTGCACAACCATGAATGGTGCAAGCACCCTTCAAGCCGCTGGTCATTTTATTACCAAAGCATCTGTTGAAAGTGTCATCTTTGAGGCTGTGACAGGGAAAAGAATAAAGATATAAGGAAGTAAAATGGCTGTCATCCTTAATTTAAAAAAAAGAAAAGTCACAGTCTCAGATGCATGGTTTAATAAAAGATGTTTTTTAATGCATAATATCAATATTAAAATCAGGATCAAAATTACAAATATATGCAAAAATCTAATATTGAGCATAGAGATTTAAGTTTAAAAGCTCATCTATTTTCCCCTCAAAGAATTTGTTTAGTTTTACATTAATAAACAGACTTATGTACTTGTTTACTTGAGGCAAAAACATTTTCTCACAATTTAAAATAAAAATGCATTTCCTGTATGACGACATTAGAAATATGTGTACCTGCTTATTCTACTTAAATAAATATGCTCGGTAATTAACATGTTGAGAGGTAGCATAAGCTCTGATCTTAGGGCGTTTATAGAGCTAGAGTTCCTGTACAGTGAGTCCTAAGCTGTCTTACACAAGATATTGATTAGAGTTTACACAACCACTGTTCCTGAACATGTATGTGTACTCACATACAAAGACCATTTAGGGACAGGAACTTGCTACGTGTACATAATTTCAGAGGTGATGTACAACACTGTTCAAACAATGCAGAAGTCATTATCCTGATGTAGGTGAAGTTACTCAACATGTCGATCTGCAGCAGCTTCAAGGGCTGGTCAACAGCTGTTCACATGAAAGCAACCAGCCAGATGTTCAAACCATGTCAACAATGTTACCTCCCGCATCGTCTTATAACCAGCGATCTCGTTTTATACAGCATGCTCTCAGTTACACAACAAAAGCACCATTATGCTACACTGTTAAGTTCCCGTGTATACAGAAGTAGCTACTGAACGAGCTAAAGTTAGCTCACAATGCTAGCCTATTTGGCTAGCCGAGTAACGACCTTCGGTGTTTTAAATCTTCAGCTCGATTTCTTTCATCTTTATTAGTTTCCGATTAGAGCATTAGAGTCGTGGGAAACTTCTATGTGGCCAAAATGTGTTGATAACAAATGTTCTTACCTGCCAGCTGTGAATTCAAAGCATGTTTGAAGACGAGGAGAGCTAGCAGCTGCTCCTTAACATGATAAACACAGAGGCGTTGAGGCTTGTGACGTCATGACGTAATTACGTTTGTTTTGGAAATGGGTCACGCCTGTTGGCTAAAGAGCAGAGTGGAGCCCTTGTCTGGTAAGAGGACCACATCAATTACAAGCAGCCAAAGGGCCAAATCCCCTTTACATAAATGGACACTGTTATTCGAACCGTTACAAATTCGTAAAATTGATGCAAGGATCAAATTTTCATTGGACTTGTTGCTCCACTTTTATGACCAAGTTTAAATTAGATTAGATTAGATTAGATAATACTTTATTCATCCCTTTGGAAAAACTTCCTCAGGGAAGTTGGGATTCAGTAGAAGTTAAGTATTACAGATTAAAAAGATATATGCATATTTATATAAAAAAGATACAGTATATCCAAACAAATATATAAATAATAAATAAAAATAAAGTTATAAAAATGTATGTTTAAATGTTAAACTCACACAGAATTCAGTGAGCAATAGTTGAAATTAAAGTCAATTTATTTATTTTTTTAGCAAAAGACAGCAGTATTTACTGGTAGCTAGGAATCTTATTGACAATTGTTTTTTTTTTTAAATCCCAAAATGCACCAAGTATTTAGTATAAAGTACTAGTAGTAGTAGTTTTAAAGTATAGTTTTAAAGAGCCAGTAAGCTACAGCAGGGAAGCTGCTAAAAAAAATGGGCCCCATGAAAAGATATTACTTTCTAGACTCAACCACTACAGCCCAAATCAACGTTACACAGCTCCTAAACTACACCTCTGTTTAGAGAAATTGCTCTTAAAAATGTTGTTGTTGTTGTTGTTTTGTTTTGTTTTTTGTTAACCAACCTCTTTATTAGCTCTTCATAATTTATCCATTTGCTGAAAATAATAACGACAATGATAATAGCAATTAAATTTAAAGCACCGTTCATGCAAAATGCAGTCCAAAGTTCTTAAAACAGTGAGAATAGAAAATGAACATGAATAAAAGAAATAAGCAGAAGTAAAACAAATAGTTAGTTCTATAAAAATAAATAAAAACACAAAAACAATATCAAAGCTGAACAAAACTCCAGTTAAAAGCAAAATTAGAAGCGCTAAGTCTTTAATTTCTTTTAACCCTTTAATGCCTTTGTATCATATTTGATACATACTTTTATGATACCGCTATTTAATCAGTATGATCAACAAATAATAAAAAAAAAACATCTGAATACAATCATATAAATGATAAAAATGTCCTCAAATGGATTATCAGTTGCCAAAATGTATCAAACGAGATGCAAAAAAATATATATGTTAAATTTAAATTTTATAGAAATTTAGATTTTTTAGGATTTCAGTAGAAAGTGAAATAAACATTTCAGCTCCAAAAAATTAGAATTTTCTGGCTATAATATGTGTTTTCAGGCGTTAAAGGGCTAAAAAAAAGTCCAAGTGAGACCACTGTCCTAAGATCCAAAGGGTGTCTGTTCCCCAGTTTTGGGCCATAATAACTAAAAGCTGTTGTTACTTTTCACATTTAAGCAGAATATTACAGTTATTTTTTTCCTGTTAAAAGGTAACAAAATAGCCTGAAAAGTAGTGAAACACTTTTTTTCTCTGAGGGGAATGGCTTAAACTATGTAATTTAAGAACTTGTCAGCCTTTGAAGAAAGCCTACCTCAGTGTTACTTATTTGCAATAATAAAAGAGATGAAGACATTGGTTATTTTAGCACCACATTGTGAAGAAGATGGGATGTCCTCTCATATAGGGAAAAGTAATTAATTCAATTCAAGTAATGAAAGAATATCCAATGTTTTAATATTTTTAAGGCCCCTGACAGCCACAGACCCTTAGAATTGCCCTATACCTTTCCCCTCCTTTTAGCCTCCCTAAGCTAAAACCAACTATGTGCACTAAATTCTTGCAAAGACCAAAATATACATTATCAACCTAAGATAATCAGAGAAATATTTCTGTTATGTTAAAGTGCATTTTTAGTGAATGGTGTTGTACTGGCAACTCTGAAATTAAGTCCTCCATGGCAGTTTTTGTCATGTTTTGTTCAGGTTTACAATCAATTATCTCAAGCAAAGACGTTATGTTTTTGCCATCATTTGTATGTTTGTTGGTTTGTTTGTTTGTTTTTTGTTAGTTAGCAGGATACCTCAAACAGTTATGAACATAATTTGATGGCATTTTCAGGATATGTAAAAAAATGGGCCAAGGACCAATCCATTCAATTTTGGTGGTGATCCAAACTGACATATGAATCAGAAATTTTTAAAAGGATTTGGTGACATTGCAACATAAGGCAGTATTCCACATTTTCACTAACAACTCAATAAGTTCTCATTAAATTTTGATGACATTTTATGGAAATGTTGTCATGGCACAAGGGGCAAGTGATTAGATTTTGGTCGTGATCTGAATACCAGGATATTTTTCTGTGCGAGAGTGCAATTTTTCCACATTTTTGACAATAATTCATCCAACAATGTTGGAAATGCCTTGGCAGAGGTTTGTGCTAGTTCTAGTTGATATTTTAAACCAACATGTTGGCTACCAAAGCGGGTGAGGAGGGTAATGTTCTGCTTTAGTCCTTCAGTTGTCTATATCTGAATTAGATAATGATGATGTGGTAGATTTCTTTGTGTATTTACAATTTTGGTGATATAAGCCAAAATAATTATGTGATGGGCAGCACTGTGGTACAGCAGGTCATGCTGTTGCCTTCTAGCAAGAGCTTTGCTGGTTTGACCCCTCGAGTCAGTTTGAGCTTTTCTGTGTGGAGTTTGCATGTTTTACCTGTGCAAGCATAGGTTTTCCTCTGGGTACTCCCTGGGAATTTTGACACACAAACATATTAATAAAGACAATAGCCACTAGTTTGGTTGTTTGTCACTCTATGCTGGGTAGTCACAACAAAAAGACAACATTAAGAAGCAGAAATAGTACTTATAAGCTCTTGTATCTTCATTAAAACAAATAATACAAATCAGAAGGTCAAATTGTGAAGGTCATGTCTTTATTGTTTTAAACTAACTAGTCTGAAAATCTTCTAAGTGCAAGTGTAAGGTTTATATGACTGCAAGGTGGAAACATCTTTTTGAAATCGAAAAAAGATTTGAAAGAGGGGCCATTATTTTATAAGGGGAAATCACTGGAGCGTCCCATCATTACACAGCAGCAGGTAGTCCTTCACAGAGCCAGGAATGTCCAGTTTACTCACTACAGAGAAACAATGGGCCCCGAGGTGCACACGTAAAGTACACCGACAGAGATGCTGCAGAGAGCGCGGCTGACCACATCGCTGACGCATCAAGTCAAAGAAAGGACCATGCTCCTGAGGAAGGGTAAGGACAAACAAGCACAAAATCAGCTGACAGAAAACAAAGAGAGAAGAAAAGGTGATTTAAGACAGCAGACTACTCACCTCATACATGTCAACACTCAGAGAATCCATCCAGTCACAGGAGGGGATGGATGTATATGAGTTAAGTATCACCTCCAGAGTGGCAGGAGAGAGGATGCACTGCTTCAACATCTGAAAGAAAAGAAAAAAAGAAATCACATCTGTGAAATTCTGCTTAAAAGATACCCCTGATGCACTTGATTTTGAGGGTCATAGGTCAGAGGATATCTGATATCATGTTTACCCCATGTTTGTGAGTGAAATAGCAAAAACTTTTAGAGATTCTGAACAGTGTTTCGAGATCTCCTTGAGGTATTTCTGTCAATCTTTGCATAAATTTCCTGTCTGACTCAATAATGAGCTGATGACTTTTTGGAGGTACAAGGTCAAAGGCCAAGGGCTCTGGGCCCCATGTTCATCCCCAAGACATTAAATTTTTGCTTATCATTCTACCACGAAAAATACCCATCACTTTACCTGGCACTTGGAGGCATGAAACCATTTGGCAGTAGTTCTAGTAACTTTAATATTTTCACCACTAAACTCAAGATTAAATCATAATTGATCAATTCTTGATTCTGTAACATGGTCAAACATGTAACTGCATCTTTCATTTTTTTACTATACATACAAAGTAACCAAGCAGTTCTCTGGTTTCTGTTTGTGTTGAAGGACTTTTCTACTCTATAAAGTAATGTTGTTGTCTGCAGCAGCCTCTTTTTTCTGTTTTACGCTTTGCCTCCTTTCCTATCCCCTTCTGCAGGATTTTTTGCAGAAATACTTTTACCCAAGTTTTTATCTGTATCCATCCTCTAATTTATCATACTGTTTTTGTAAATTGATGGTCTCCACAACGTTTTAGTGTCATTGTAAGCTGTTGGTATATTAATTTCATTTGAATGTCTTGTATACATTGTAAATTTATTAGTCATAGCAGCTAGCTAGTCCTGCACGGTAAGTTTGGTATATTTACAAAGAGGGAGAATCAGGTCAACTACTTCCTGTATTTACATTTGACTTGTGCACTATCTTGGAAGTTACATGGGCATTTTTGTTGTGTCTTTTATTTTACCAGGTTTGCTTTTTATGCATTTTGATCCATGACACTGAACTGCTATCCTTCAGTACAACTTTCTATAGAAAGGATCTGGAGTAGGCTAGGGCAGTATATTATGGTTTTGTCATCTATTTTCTTTGACAAAGATGGCCCAATGGTAAGTGAACATCAAATCTTTATGTTTTTTTATTTTCATTATACCTTTGGTGAAACTGGTTTAGCTCCTGAATTCAGGAGTGACCGTGCTATTGCCTCTGGTTTCTGGTCCGGGTAATCTTCAACCACCTAAAAGAAAGAGGTAAACTAGTTATTCCACTGTCTGAGCAGCTCAAGCTACATTTGCACCTACTGTACAGTACCTGTAACAGACAGTCCATGGGTGTATATCCTGCACAGTTGGTTACATCTGCCTTGGCTCCATGCTGCAGGAGGATCTCTACGATCCGGGGGCAGCAGTTTGCACAGGCATTGTGCAGGGGAGTGTGCTGCTTCCTGCCTGCAGTCCTGGGGTTTGCTCCTGCTTGTAGCAGATTTTGAATCACACGTAAATAACAGCCGGCCTCAGAAGGCCTCTCAGCCCCCGAACAGGCAGCATTCAGAGGTGTCTCCCCTTCCTGATTTGTGGCCATCACATCTGCTCCGTGGCTGAGGAAGAGCTCAACATGCTCTTCCAGGCCTCTCCTTGCAGCGATATGTAGCGGTGTAAGCCTTGATTCTCTCATCCTGACATTGACCTCCGCACCCCCCTTCAACAGCAGCTCAGCACACCTGAAAGAGAGATGCAAATAACATTTACACAGTGTAGGATCAACGTCTGCAAAATCCTATTATGGATCCAGTTCATCTGAAATCCAGCATGTTTCTGTCTAAGAGGCAGGAAGCATTAAAACTGCTTACAGTGTTGCGCTGATGATACTCTACTATGCATGTCTATATCCTGAACAGTTTTACCCAGTCTGCTTGATTACTGCAGTCTTTTACTAGATTTATGTATGCTGTTGCCAAGTTTGGCACTTAAAAACACCTAAACAACTAAAACAAGAGACTGACAGTATGCAGTATGTCCATATTTTCTCTTCATAGACAGAGAACTTTATCCAAGAATGAGCTTGCTTAAAACCCTTCAATGAACTGAAAAGTATAAATATAATGGACATTTTAAATTCCTAAATGGCACTGTATAAAAGCTTACCAAAGCTTATTATTGTAATTATCATTTCTTTTTTTTTTTTTTTTTTTTTTCCCAATTTGCTGTTTGCATCTCCTAGGATATGTTGCCACTTAGGGTTATATATTTAAACATTTTCAACCTTGTTTTACTAATAATGAAACCAACTTTTCAATTTCATTAGCAAATATCTGGCTGCCTTTCTTTAAGTCTTGCTTTCAGACTTACATACTGATATAACTGAGTGGTTCTAAACCAAAAAAAACAACCTACTAGAAATGAATAAAAACTTAAACAGAATACAACTCATTTACTCTTCATTGGGTTTTGTCAATCAAAACAGGGGAGCACAAATGTAATAACTAATAAAACTTAATTTGAGGATAAAAATGAATGGTCATTATTATATCACAATTCTGTATTATTGTTTCCATAGAGTGTAAGGATAAAATGTAAGTTAGTATATGACTGTTTCTGTTTTATACCCTTACAGACGTACAAATCCTGAAAGATTCAAACAGATTACAAGATTGTAAAACTGGTAAAAAAAAATTAGTTACTCATTTTTCATCCAAAATGTACAAAACGTTTTTAATAAAGCAAGTTTCAAAACAAATTACCCTGCAAACAAAATTCAAGACAAAAAAATGAAAGCAATGGTTCAGAGTCCCAGTTTCAACGTCACACTGCTTTTTATCTGTGGAAAGTATATTTATTTTAAGAAAATGAAGTTTTATTTATGTAATCATTGGCAGAATAGTCACATTGATCCTAACCCCCCTTGAGGCTTTTATTTAAAGATGGAGAAAGGTACACATAGATGATTTGATAATGCTTAGACATGCTGAGTTAAGGCCATAGCTTTGCAAATCAGCTGCATTTGTCAGATCTTGTCTGTCATCAGGCAGATCTATCTTGCCAAACTTCAAGCTGAAACAGTTGTTCATGGTCAGAAAATGACCAGGCTTTTCACCAATGTTTTGGGGACAAAGAGGTAAGAGCTACAAGAAATACATGAAGTGACTGGTAGCTTCTGACTGGCCTGGAATAAAAGAGACAGACAGGGCACTTCTTCAATATCTCCTAGTTTTTCCTGTAAGGTTCTGCCCTTCCACATCACTTTCTATGGGGTGCTACACAGATGGACATAAATATTTACCATGGATATATAAAACAGTCCATCTGGTGTCTCAGGTCATTCAAGTCACAATACTTAGATAGGTCAGAGCCCTGCTGGTTTTTGATTGTTCTCAGAAAAATAACAAATAATTCTTTTACATTCTTCACTACAGATTTATGTGGGGAATATGCATGCATGAACCTCATTCTTCGTAATTCATGTGTCCCTGAAAAAGAAAAGAAAAGACAAAGCAAGACAAAGAGGGAAAAAAAACCCAGAAAGAAGTCAAAGTCACATTTTTACAGAACTGACAGTTCCCTGGAAAGATTCATGAGGAAGCTTATGAAAGGAAAGAGCTTAGATATGAAATCTGAGGAAAGAAGCTGAACAGTGAAGGTGGAAAATTAGGGTTCACCCAGTAGAGATGGGGTGTAGAGGGTTCATAGCAAGATCAGCGAGTTGGGTGTACAGGGACCAGGTCAGCAAAAGATAGTAAAGGAGATGTCAGATTAAGCACTTCGAACCATTGCTTTAATTACAATCGCTGATAAATGAGATGATTATGGACTAGAAAAGGTAATATCAGCATGTCAATATCGGGAGCTTGCATATACGGAGTCTGGGTCTGTAGGTGACACAAATTTAGGGCTCTTATGGCCATGTGGTATGGTACGTAAGATAAAGTAGGATTTTTGTGCTAGCATGGTGGGCAGTGAGAGTTAGCACATAGGTGGTGGTTCTAGGACACCAGAGTTGGAGGTGTCATGGGGGCTGAACTGGTAAGAGGGGAGTGGAAATATGTCACATCCCAGGTAGATACGTTTTAGTTACGGGTTTGTAAAATAGGGTAGCTGAAGGACATCTGACTTCAAAGTTCCAACCAAAGGGGGTGTTCCAAGTGACGCTATCTAATTTGCAACTTGGACTATCCCAGATCCAAGGTCAACAGGAATAGACCAGATGAAGAAGAAACACCCAAGACAGTAGTTCCCCACCTGATGACCCCTTGATGTTCTGGCTCTTGCTTCTCATCAGTCTACACAGTGGGGTTGGAGGGCCAGTAAGAGGCCGTGTGGTAGAGTAGGTAGCATCAGCAGTGTCACTATCTGGAGCTCACATGAACAGAGCATGGGTAAGTTGAGGTGGTAATGCTGTGGCAATGAAAGACCATCAGGTAGACGTAACTCTTCACAATGTATTTGGATACTGATGAGGTTCTGGGTCTCTTAACTGAGCACTTATCCTGTCATCAAGGCACGAGTACCTTGTGTTTCTTTCAAATACAAAACCTACATGATGCACCAACAGTAAAACCTGGTAAGTGAACTCATACCCCAAGTTTAAAAAAAAATCAAATATCTCAGCTTTTTGTTTTCTTTTTGTCATGTTTTCCAGTGACACTTGATGATACGGAACAAGAGGCCATCAAAAGCACAAATGATTGTTGTCTCACTCACTGGAATGACTGGGCAGAGGTGCAGAGGTGAAGAGGAGCGCTCCCATCCACAGACAGCAGTTCAGGATCTGCTTTATGAGCCAGCAGCAGCTGCACACAGACAGCATGGCCGCCTATGCAGGCATCATGAAGGGCCGTGCTTCCTCCAGGGTCAGCGTTCACCTCAGCGCCTCTGAACAGCAGCTCCTCCACACAACCCGTATGTCCTCTGCTGGCAGCTAAACGCAGTGCTGACGTTTGTTTCACCTTGGAGCTCAGCGTCCACATACCTGGCAGAGGAACAGAAAAAGCTGTCAAGTGTTCTTTGTGCTAGATAATGGGTAAGACGTTTAGAAGTCATACCCATCTCTGGAGCCCACACCATCTCCTCATGTACCGTCTCCATCAAGGCATTGACCATCCCAGGGTCCCTCAGCACTGCATACACTCCCTTCATGTCCCCACACATAAAGGTGTTGTGGATTGCTGTGTCTCTACACCTGATCTGGGCTGGAGGGGCCCGGACCTCCTGGAGCCGCTGTCCCTGCTGTCTGGGAGGAGGCCTGGGGGCTGGTGGCAGTGGGGCCCTGGTCATGGCTCTCCTGTGAGCCAACGCTCGCCGAGCATCCTCCCACTCCTGAAACTCCTGCTCCAGTCTCATAGAGCGCAGTGAGGTAGAGGAGAAGGGAAATGTGTTCTTTGACATGGCAACCTGAATCTAACAAGTTGGACAAAGAAAGTCACAACAGCAGGTGTTTCATGACACTTCCCTGTTTAATCAAAGAGAAAGCTCATGCAGCAAAGTCACTATGGCTCCACAGCATTCCCTCTGAGGCAGTCAGCTTTCCTGTCCAGAGAAAGGTCAGCCTGCTGCTTCTACTCACCCCTCACAGGAGTCACAGAGATCCAAGCAGAGGTCAAGAGAGAACTTTCATGATTTTGGTCATCCTTTGCTTACTTTCATGACGAATCTCTCAAGCAGAACAACACACCGAATGTTTGTCATGTGCGGAAACAGTCACAAGAATGTTGCTCAACACGACTTTGGCACTACAGAAGATAAAAATAGATCAGCATGCAAGCTGATACTTGTATTACCCAAAATGGCCACCAAACGGCAGTATTGACCCAGTATTTTGGGTCATGCATGCCCTGCAGCAAAGATGGTCATGACAAGAGAGACTTCAGCTGTAACATCTTTTATTTGGAGCACTTTTTTCATTATCTGATACAATAGTATTCAAACCTTTTTTTCCTCATAGAACACCATGTGCTAAAATCTAAATCTCATACTCTGAAAG
This sequence comes from Cetoscarus ocellatus, assembly GCA_037902135.1. Taxonomy (NCBI): domain Eukaryota; kingdom Metazoa; phylum Chordata; class Actinopteri; order Labriformes; family Labridae; genus Cetoscarus; species Cetoscarus ocellatus. The sequence goes on from JBAMNC010000707.1 coordinate 381,759, forward strand.
TAGACTTCTAATATGTATCAGATTGCCTTTTTATCTGTATATGCTTATTTAGTGTGATGATACCTACTACAATGTCACTGATAACCATACTATTATTTAAATATTTTATTTCATTAAAAATCCGTCTAAAAAATGATAGATTTCATAAATTCAGTGACACATACTTAAATCTGACAGGTCTAACATTTGAAATCAAGTATACAGATGAATGGAAAAGTATGAAAGTAATAATTACTTCCCCCAGTTGCATTTCTATTAACTCAAAACCTTTTTGTGTAAAAACAGGATTTGCAATTAAACAACTAAATACATGCACAAAAATGATGAAGTAAATTGAAACTCATTAATTGGTTGCTGTGTTTTATTGGTTATGATTGGACAAATTCCTAAGGCACACCTAGGCTTAGTGCTTTGGCACACAATTTGATAAGCACTGTCTCATTTGACTGATTTTCTGCTTTGATTTCTTGTAACTGTAAAATGTTTTTAATAATTCAAGATAAAGTGTGTTTGTCGAAGCACTGAAATGTCTCGGAAAAGAGGGTCTTAACTGCGTAAATTCCAGTATACTTACATTTAAAGTAAATTTTATTATGTATTTTCCCTATCTTGTGTATTTTTGTAATACTAAATTATATTTGTAATTTCATACATGTCTAAAATATCAGTTATCATAGATTACTATGATATACTACACACCAAAAAGCCAAAAAGCCTCTGAACGATAAACAATAGAAGATTTTGAATTTCCATCCACTTAAGTTTCAAAATATATGTGATACCATGGAACTGATTAACTGACACCTGAATTGCCAAATTACCCACATTAGTTTCTCGAAGTACCTGCGACCAATATGGAGTTGGCCGGAGGCGGACGTATTCAACAGGTACTTCTCTTGCTTTAGTTTGAGGCTCTTTCTCCAAACACGCATACGTCATTACGTCGCGTTTGAACGTGGCGGCGCGATTCGGGCCAGAAGTGCAGCAAAGTTTTCATTTGGTTCGTTTCAGCAATGTTTTGCGTGAAAATATCCCAAAACAAAAATAATCTCGCATACAGGCGCTTAATTAATGTGTCTGTGTGTCTTATGAAGCTTTGAAAACCCGCATGAACCGATCAGTCTCTGCTGTCAGAGCGAAATCTCTTGGCTGCGATGGTGAGTGAAAACAATCTGAGCTAGCTGTGCTAACAGAAGCTACCAACACCGACAGTTAATGACACTTTTTATTCTCCATTTTGTCGTCTTATCTGGACTTCTGGTGCTTTAAATACAAACTCATGGATGTGCTTTTCTCTGTGCTGCAGACTTGCAAATTGGGTGGGCTGTTCAGCATCGGAGAGGACTTTGATGATGAGGTGATGAACTGAGGTCTTACACACCTGATTTTGATTCATCTTTGTCTCTTATTACAGGATGGAAAGTGCATGCACACGTGTGCACATATATTGTATCCTTGTTGAAGTACATTATACTCAAGTACAAGTAAAACAAGAATCTACGAATCTAATCATAAAAGTATTTCATTTAAAATGAGTGCTGAGTGTTTGGGGCCCACCTTGCTGTGACATGACAGGGACAACATCTGTATTGTCATGAGTTTAACAGTTTGATCATGTTTATAACAGTTTATTATGTGATTACATTTGACACAAATAGTATGGAACAATGTCAGAGGATAAATTTGCTCTGATATGAGCAATCAGATGATAGATATCACTGCCTATGTATTTTGGTCACTGTAAGTCATAACTTTGCATAAGCCTGTTTTATATGACCAAATGATAATATTAATTAGCATTTTTCTCTGATGAATATCAGATATTGAAAGCTCAATAGTAAATTTGTTTTTTCATGCACTGTTTTTTTAATATATATATAACTATTATTGTTTATGCGCAACAAACAAATAATACAAGGAATGCAATAACTACAGCAACAAATACAAACAAAACAAACAGACAAAAAACTATTTAAAACATTTTCCCACATTCTCCATGTCCTCCAAACCAGTCAATTAAAACAGAAACAATAAGCAAACCTGATTAAATATCCAGGCAGAGGAAAAGTACAGAATGCTGAATCACGGCACAAATATATCAGTCCTTCTATTACTCATTTACAAAACTTCAGATCAATGCATAGTGTTGTAAGTTAAGTAGTCCATATTTTCATTAACGTGTGATCTTTGTGTTTGTTTTTTTGTTTCCTATTAGAGTATGGCATTGAATAATTTTCTAGTGGAGACCGTAGGTCTTGGTTTCCTGCATCATTGTTTTTGAGCCTGAGGGCAACCTTTTTAAAAATGTATGTTTTTCACTCAGTGTTGTTGACTTTTATATTCCAAAATAAACCCAACCTTTGAAGACATTTAGATCTAATGAATAGGTATTGAGCATCAAAACAGTTTTATTTCTGTCTCAATTATGTTTCATTATTGTTTCAGTGTTGAGTATAATGATACTTAACTTGGTATCAGCATGGAAGTTAGGTTATAGTTGTAATAGCACTAGTCAATGAAAAAAGTTTAGCTTTTCAATATATTTTTTATTCTGTATTCAGATACTCAGGAAATACTCCTAATAGAAAACAACTGATTAAAAAGAACCGTAAAAAAATTGCAAGACCGCAAAAAAGCTTCTCAGTTTGAGTAACTTGGGATCCGTTTCTTTCCACCCTGCTTCACTGCACTTGATTTAATATAAGAAAAGTGCAACCAGTCAAACATGTCAGCACATGCATTTCAATTCATACAAAGAAAATACAAATGAATTTGATTATTTTAAAGAGTCAATGTAAATCATAGTTTTTTTTGTTCATTTTATTTCTTGTATTGTATGCTTTTGTTGTTGTTGTTTCTATGATTTAGAAGAGATGCTTTTTTTTTCAAAACTCTTTTTCCAAATTTAACATGACCTATTAAAATATCCCTGAAGTTTTCTGTATAATCAGAAAAGTGACACTAAGGGAAAATATTTTATTGATGTATGGCAATTGCATAACAGTTTTCAAAACATAAGACATGATAATGAATATGCATTAATATGTTTTAGAGCTCTTGTCTTTATGCCTCAAACTACTTTTAAAATTAATACAAATGTTTATTGTAATAGAGATTATTCATTTTTCTCGGTTTTATTATAATTTTGTGGCAGTTTTAAGGTAAAGTCTTTTTTTTGTTTCTTAACTCAACCAGAGCTCCCATGGTGACCGACTCAGATTTCTCTAAAAAGTTTATGGTGCCTCTACGTGTAGATGAAGACATGGAAAGTTCTTGGTGGAAAATCTTCAGTGTTTCTGAACTATGGCCCTTTCAAAATGGGTTTCGTGCCTGTTTTGACACACAATTGCATGTGTTCCTGTAGTCACTTTTAGATGCCAATATCTCTGAACAAGCACAGATTGGTTTCCCGGATAATTTGGGTCAAGGCTTTCAGATTCTGTCATCAAATCTAGTTTCTGAGTTATTGGTCTCCACAGTGGGGATGCTTTTTTGGGCAAAAATGGAAAAGGCCATTTCCAGTGGGCTCTGCAAAGGTCTCAATTTAGAACTTATGAGACACTAAAAGTGGTTCTGGCTTAATAAGGAATTTCACATTTCACATTTTCACATTTCAGCCGGAAGTCTTTGCTTGTTTCAGAGATATTGGCATCCAAAAGTGGCTCCTCAGGAACATATGCACTTAGTGAGTGTCAAAAACAGGCACAACAACCCTTCTTTAAAGGGACATAGATCAGAAACCCTTAAGATTTCCACCTAAATCTTTGCCTGTATTCATTATGCATGTAGAGGCTCCAACACAAATTATTGTTTTTGTTGTCGGTCACTATGGGACCTCTGGTTGAGTTCATATGGAACCACCTTTGAGCATTATTTTCACTTTTACCTTACTGCATTTAGAAACAAAAATAGATAAGATTTTATCACGCAGAATCGTGATAGAATCTTATCTATTCCCATCCCTAGTCATCAGATAGAATCAACTGAAAAAGGTTTGGAAAGAGAAGTTGTAGCAGAGGCTCTTCTCTGTGTGTGTTTTAGCATTTGTTGGGTGCAAACACATTAGTTGAAAAAGTAAGGCATCATGAATAAAAACATGGGGCACTATTGCAGATTAAAAAGTGTGTTAGTCTCTAATGCCTTCAGTAGAGAGCAGAATAGTGGATCGAGTTAGAAACAGAGGTGAGAACGAGTTGGAAATGACATGACATGTGAGCCAGAGGCTGGATTTAAATCTGGACGGGGCGACAGTCTGTGGTGCGTTGGGTAAACACACATAACTGTGAGACTAACAGTGCCCTAGAGTTAAATTCTTTAGACTGTAAAGGGTAAAGTCTGAATAATACTACCTATCTGTCTGCTAACATTATGTAACAACCATCCACCATCTGCTCCTCCTCGTCCATCTTACTGTTGGTGTGTGTATTTATGTGTGTGTTTCTCAGGACCTGTTGGGGACAGACTGGACTGTCCGCTCAGCGTCTGGACCAGCCGATGTAGCAGCTGCTGTGTCACCGTGTGCTCTGCGGGCATCCTCTGTCCCTCACACAGGGCCAGCGAAAAATGGCCCTCAGCAGGCTGGAGAGGGATCAGCTGCTCCATGTAGCAGCACAGCGCCGAGGAGCAGCGTGCTCATCTCTGCCGGACAGACTGTTGCTTTAGGTTTGAGGCAGCTCTCATCCTCAAATCAGCCCCAGCCTCTTCCTCCGCCTGCAGTAAGGAGCTCTGCATTGAGTTTGGTCACACAACAGAATCACGTTAAGGTTCCTCAGAAGCCCAGCGCGGCTCAGGACGACTTTGACGACTGGGACGTCGACCTGGCAGATCTGGACGAGTTTGACAGCCAGATGAAGCAGCCATCTTCTTCAGCAAAATGTGCACCCATGACCAATCACAACCCTGCAACCAAATCTCTGCGGCCCCCAACGTGTGGGGGGATCCAAACAAGACCAACTATGAGCCTGCGAGAGCTCAGTACTGCACCCCAGACCCCCTTCTTATCCAGTCCTAACCTGCATCCTCAGACTCCCACAACCCCACTTTTTCGGCCTCCAAATCCCCCCCCTCCTTTCACAGCAGCCTCTCCACAGACCCCTGGTGTTTCCCCTGGCCTTACACGGGCTCCTCCAGCTCCCAGCCCCATTTCCAGGACAATAATCAGGCCCCAGCAGCTACAGAGACAATGGGCTACTCCTGCACCCTCTCCTCAGAATCGGGGTCTCTTTGAAACAGTTACACCAGCTCCATCTCCTTCTTCCAACTCCTCCGCTCTGCCTCTTCATCCTCTCCACACGCCAGTTCTCACAAACCGCCTGGTCCAGCTGGTATCAGCCTCCAACAAGCTTCCAAAGAAGAGGCCTCGCACTGAGGCTCCTAGACCAAGGACACGACGCTTCCCAGGCCCTGCTGGACTCCTGCCACAACAGGTTAGTCCCTCCCTCTGTGAAGCATGTTTAACTCTTTAGCTCTGTTTGTATCAGCTCCCTTCAGGGTGTCATTTAGTCTCATAAGTTTTATCTCTCTGTGGTTTTGACACTAAAGCTCCAACAAATCGACTGCTTGGAAATCTATCAATTATGAGCTTGTTTTTCCACCATGCTGCAGAGTAATAATTCAATTATTCTCTTTCAGCCGGGCCCGAGCATGGATGAAATAGTGGTTTCTGTCCCTGTGGCTCCTGCTCATGGTGCTGCTGCCCGCTTACCAAGCCAGGTAATGAAATCATAGAGACAGAGAATTGCACCAAAGACAAGAAAACTCCCTTCATCATTTTATATAAGACGATAAACTGAAACAATGCTGTGCTCTAAACCCAAATAGATTTATCCTTCAGGTATTGTTTGTGATTTATTAGGCCACTGATTGAGGCATAAATTGTCAAAAAATTTGAAAAATGATCTCAGTTAGGAAGAGAGTCAGGATGAGATTGTTATATTGAGCTTGAGGTAACTGAGGGTCGATGAAATATCCAAATTGGAGAGGCTGAAACCTTTGAGTTGTTTTGTTTTTTTTACTCTAAAAATACTTTGAGGATTCACGAAAATAGTCCAGGTTAGTGATATTGAAAATTAACAAATCTGCGCTTATATAATGAAGCAGATAAGAATCATATATCCAAGGATAGGCACTAAGGTTGCCTTCAAACAAGGTCATACACACGATCCAAAATTAACCTTTCAACTCTCTCACAAGGGCTGCAGGTAGATTATAAAGATTTTCAGCAGCCAAAATAATAAAAATAAAAATGATAAACTCTGTGAATCTGTGTTACATGCTTACACTAATCATTATTTTTTGGTACACCTGTTTATATCTGCTGCTTATCAGCCAATCACATGGCTGCAGCTCAGTGTATATAGGCATGTAGATATGTACACAAGGACCTGCTGAAATACAAAGGGAGCAACAGGATGGGGAAGAAAGAGAATTAAAGTGACTTTTCATGAGGCATGGTTGCTGTATGTTTTGTGAACATAAATATTAAGTTGTGTCTGAAGAGGCTGCAACATTAGTATTGTCTTGATAGTCACTTAAAAATGACTTAAATGACATGAGTAGGGAAAATTGATTTGCTTTCTGCCAACATATTAGTTAATGTCTTTCATCAAATTCTAAAGTATGGCCTACATTTGAATATGATGCTTGTGTTCAACTGTATTGTACTTCTTAGCTTCATGGTTTTAGAATTTAATGATGCTGTAAATGGCAAACACATAACCAGCCATAATTATTGGAACAATTATTTCATTATGCCTCATAATGAAGGACAAACAGCGTAGCAACACAAATTGTTTGCTCCATAATTGCTCTAGCTGAAGATCAGATTTACAAAGCACATTGCACTAATCATTCTCAAGCAACATAGCCCTTATTAATTTTGGCAACTTTGCAGTTTTCTCCTGTTTTGTGTCTGAATGTGGAGATAACTGTCAGGGTCTGCCCTTGGTTGCTGCACAGGACAATATTTACATCCTAAACCAGGGCTGATCCGTTGGAAGCCAGGGTCAAATAGGGCCTCAAAATCTCTGATTGACCATTTGCTTTGTTATGCCACTAATGAAACACTGTGATGTAAGCTGTCTGTTTTGTAAATTAAGTGACCAAGTGTAATGAATTCTATTGTTGGATAAGTTTTCAGGGTTCCCACACGTCCTGGAGAACCTGTAAAACCTGGAAAGTGATTGACCAATGTTTGCAGTCATGGAAAACATATGGAAATTGAGGAAAAAAGTAAAAAGTCCTGGAAAAGCTTGAGTTGTCCTGGAATATTATTTATCTTCCTTCTACCTTGTTAGTGAACAAAAATCAAACATAGGAAATGAAGCAAAAATGTACTTGGTAACTAATGCACACTTAGCCGTAAAATATGAGTAGATAAAATAATGCAAGTTAAGGAATAAAATATAAAAATTTGAACAATGGTGACAAAAAGGAATAATAAAAATGGCAAAATAAAATTCAGGCTACTTAAACAGTAAATCAACAAAATATATTTATAAAAAAAGCAGAGAAGATCCTGGAAAATGATTTCTACGAAAGAGTGGGAACCCTGGTTTTACGGACACACTTAATTAGAGGTATCAAACTGACCTAATCACCCTTTCAGTTTGTGGCCCTTAGTGAAAAAAGTTTAGACACCCCATTTATAAAGTATCAAGAAGGATCTTACAATTATGATATTGATAGTAGAGTTACAGTGTAAAGGGAATCACAATAAGATAAAACACAGAGGACAAAGAAATAAGTAACTCTGCCGAGTTTACTGGAAGCATTTTAGCTTATTTTCTCCATACCAGTCAATTAATTACCTTCACCAAGCAGCGTTTGTTAGCTTGTTTGAAATTCAAAAAAGTCTTAACAGAATTTGATGACATTTTCGGGATATTTCAGAAATGAGCAGATAGATTTCAGTGTTGATCTGAATCCAGATTTGGATCAAGGAATTTTTTTAAAGGATTTGTTAACGTTCTCAGATTAGACAGTTTTCCACATTTTCACTGATAACTCAACAAGTTTTCAACAGACTTTCAGGACATTTTTTTTTCCAGTAATGTTGGACATGAAACAAGAACGAATCGATTAAATTTTGGATGTGGATCCAGGAATTTTTAAGGATTTGTTTACAGAGCAAGAGGCCAGTTTTCCACAGTTTTGACAATAACTTGCCTGATGGTGCTGAGGGTTGTGCTCCTGCAGCACTAGTTTGCTTATTGTTTCATAAATCCTGTTTTTAATGTTGATCCTAACACCTCTGGACCAAGGTTAAAAAAAAAAACTGATTAAAACTGTTTCAGGCAGCTCTACGCTGGACTCATTGTTGCTCCAAGTCTCCTGGGAAATCTAAGGTCTCTAAATCTGAAAGGGTTTTTTCCTCTTTGAAACGAAAGTAAACACAATTCACTGAGGAACACCAGAGGAGGAACAGCAGCATGGTCTTATCCTCTACCTGGCACCTCGTGCATGCTGTAATAGGCTCGGACTCTTTGCATGCTGAAAAGATGAAAGAACACACAAACTGGATCGATGTGCTTTCACAGGACGGATGTTTTCCTGAAGTCTTCATGACAAGAGAATCAATAAATGAACAAACGTGGCACGTTTTTGTTTGTGAAATAGAGGAGAAATAACTGATACCATTTCTGTCTGCTGCTGACAGGACTTCGGTTTAGGTTTCCTCATAACGGCACATAAAAACACAACATTTAGTGATAATACCATGTTAAAAGATTTAACTTTACTGACTGCCCTTTTGCATTTGCATCCACACACTGATGTGACCCAGCCTGCAGTGCCGATTGAATTCCCAGAAATGATGGCATAGGCACTCAAATGAAATATCTGAGCAGAAGACAGCATAGAGCATTGTAAACCATAAAGAGGATGTTGCAAACGTCAGCTGAGTCTAGTTTGATGTCAACGTATGGTTTATATTCGATGTTTCTTGACAAAATGTATAAATCAAATGCAGCGTCGTGTCAAATGCACTCACCAATCCAAACTCTTTTGGAGCTACATTTTCTTTGTCATAACTCAAAATAATTTATTATAGGTGTTCATAGGCTATTTAGTCCTCCTAGAAAACATTTTAATAAAAACATTTGGTAAAAACAAACGCAAACAATTGTGTTGGCTAAATTTTCCAGAGGTTTGATTCAGCCAAACAATCAGAAATCTTTCTTTGATGTGATTTGCATGAAATGTTCAAATTGATTACATTATCTTATCCATGAGCATGTTTTCACAATGTTTACGTTTTTTTTAATCCAACACAACAACATCCCCCATGATGCTTAGCTCCATAAAGGCATTGTTTAGCCTCTGTGCAATTGTTTAGATCTACCGAAATGACAGCCTGTCAGTTTAAAGGCCATTTTGATCAACACAGTTACTTCAGAACCTGTCAGTGTATGAACGTATTGATTTTTGTTTTTAAGGGCTCCAGTTCACAGACTGAGGAAGAAGACTTCAGCGGGGGTGCCTGGGCGGCAATGAAGGCCGAGATGGGATTGGATGAGAGGAACCCCTCATGCTTTCTGCACTCGTACAGTGTTGTCATGGTGCTTCGAAAGGTTACTCATCACACATTCACTACACTTACATGAGGTTAAAAAAGTAAAATTATTTTTAGTCTGGCTGATATGTCATACTCTCAAGTTTATTAAAGTTGAACTGACACCTTGAAAAAAGTGATTGGAAATCAATTGATTTGATCATTTACTCACCGTAGATGGCCCCAAACTGGATTAGGCAGTTTATTATGTAAGATTTGATCCTTCAGCCGTTCAGAGTAATTGTGTAGCATTGCAGAAGCTGCTTATGCTGAGGTCGGACTACACGCTTTGTGCACGATGACAGCTCAGACTGACAGTCTTAGGGTTCCAGGACCTCTCCGCCATGAAAAATTAGTTTTGACCAATGTAGTCAACATAAGACCTGTCTTGCGAATCCACAACAAAGTCTAGCAGGTTTGATTTTTTGTCTTGCTTCCTAAGATTTGTTGCCTCATGTCAGAGATATTGACTAATGAGAGCACAGGGAGCTCTGCATGTGCAACAATCATAGGTGTAAACAGACTGAAGTTGTCGCCTTGAGAGCTTCATGACAGGGAAAGAGTCAAGTAAAGCCTTTGAGATGTGTTACAGAGAAGCTAACATCAGAGTGTAAAATGAGAAATGACAGAGAGAAACAGTAGAGGCACCTCAGCACCTGCTTGAGTGACTGCCAGCATTTATCACCAAGGTTGCATCTCATTCTTCAAAACGTTTGGACAGACAAACATGAGTACAGTTGCCTACTCCAAACACGCCTGAGTGTGTTTGTTTGCTGTCTTCAGAGTCACAACTCCATCTTCTAACATCAACACGCTGACTGTTGTATGCAGACATATTTCTTTTTTATCTGTAATCTGTCTCAGCATGATTTTGTGGCACTGCGGTTGACTGTCATAACCAATGAAAAAAACACTCATGTAGTTTGACCATAGAGTTTGGAGACCTATTGCCTCTGAAGAATCAGTTATTTTATCTGAAATTGTGTGTCATATTGAGCAACATCAGAAAAAATCCATATGTGATGTCTCACAACTTTCCAACAGCAGGTCTTGGATGTTTAATTTTTGTCCTGCCTCCTGCTATTTTTCTTGACATGTCAGAGATGTTGACCTATGCTCACACGACTGTCACAGATGTAAATTAATCAAACAGAAAAGAAAAAGTAGGGCGATATGTTTCTCTGAGATAGAAGAACAAGACAGAGGGAAAGTTTATCAAGCTCTAAAACAACTTGTCTCATCATATGATGTTTTGTTACGGGATGACCACAATAGATTAAAAAGGGAATTGTTTGCAAGAAACAGTAAGTAACTGCCATTAGACTTGCATCAATATAGTGTGTTACATTCAAAACTTAAAGTAAAGCACTGTAATACAGTATGTTTGCTTTCTTAGTTTCATTACCTCTTTCCTTTACCACCATCATTTCAGTCACACAGCCGTGTAGACTGACATGTTACGCATGTCAGTCAAGTCACTGCACAGTTTATGCTCTTTATGCCAAATTTGACACAGTGACCATGGTAACAGGGAAAATAGGGTGTATTCCGACCTTGCAACGGTCATCTGCAATAGGCTAGAGGGATAGCATGCATTGCATTTGTGAAAAACTGAATGTATTGGTCTGTGAACTTTGTCAATGTTTTGACTTTTTGCCGTATTACAAGTGAACTGCTTGTTAATTTGTGGGCCAGTTTGACTGGAAAAAGGTTCACGGTGACTTGCTGAAAGGAAGCATGTTGCCACTTACTGTAGATGAGGCAAAAGCCTCAGTCAATAACTCGATTCAGCCCCAGAGCATCCATGCTGGGATGAGGACAGTTGTCCAATTTAAGTGCCTAATTGAGCTATAACTGCACTTTGACTTTACCATGCATGCAAACTTACTGATTAGCTACAGCAAGCATATGTATATTTAGGTCGAAGCGTATTATTACTATTTCTCTTCCATCATAACAGACTGTGTGTCACCGCAGGAGGTCTATTGATATAATCAGAACAGATGAAGGAGCTGCAGCAGAGCTGTTTGTAATTATAAACAGTACAATCACTCATCAATCATTCTGATGGAGATTCTGCTGTGGTGCCCTTCTACATGCACTTATCTCTGCTGAATTATTTACACTTGTTAACTGGGAGCTATTGTTTGCCCTTCAAAATGTGTATTTTCTTTGATTTAATGCTTCTAGAGTTATGTCATGGATCCTAAACAAAATTCGTTCAGGTGAAACCGTTCACATAAGCCACAGCTTACCAAACAATACTCATTTGGATGACTAAACAAAGGGCACACAATCCTCCATATACTGACCACGCAATAGCATGTTACATTCAGTGAAGCAAAAAGATGACCTTAACAGTAAATAATGCTCGCAGTTGTTTGTGCAGCCACCATAGCTGGAATGATGTACTGATTAAGGGAAAAGACATGGGGATTATTTCTGTGCACACTTCACTGCCAAAAAGGCAAGAAAGTCAAACTACAGATTTTAAGACCACCCATAGCAATAGTTTTAATAAAGAGGGATTTTATGATTCACTGATTGCCCTTTATTTAAACCAAGGTTTGCTTGACTTGCAAGATTTGCTGTTTCATAGCTAATCTGAAGATAAGAAAATACTGTACAATACTGCAACCACATTGCAAAATTCTGAATTTTATCGCTACAAATTAAAAAACAATTCATTCAAACAAGCACCACTTTTTTCACAGAGCATGTGTGCATTTAGTAGTTAGTATGTCAGTGCTAAAAAATGTCGACACAGCTTTATATTGCCTCCTATTTCTAGTGGGTTCATGTATTGATATGGACTTTACAATATCAATGTGGCCCCATGTGCTGTTACACGTCTGATATGATCACACATGGTTCAATTCAAAAGGTGGTAGTAAAAGCCAAACGTCACGATGGAGTTTTTAAATCACATTTAAGATCTTTGAGGACTTGAAATTTAAGCTGTAGGATTCGTCAACCTTTGTCCTTGTTGTTTTTGTTTCTTGTTTTTACAAAAACAGTTGCCATGTTGTTGTGAATTCTGTAAAAGGCTTAGTCAGTGTCCTCAATTTACAAGTATCGGGGTACATATTTAACCTTGGCCTTCTTGCTGTGAGGCACTCACACTGCCTGCTGCATATGTTAAAAACAAAAAAAAAAAGGTTGATAATGATGCATCTGTGCTTTCCAAGAAAAACAAAAAATTCTTGACTGAGATTTTTATAAACAAGGATATTATGATTAAAAAGAATTAAAGATGATTATGAATAAATTATAATAAAAAATAAATAAATAAAAAATGATAGCGTTTTAGAATTTGTACCCTCACGTTTAAAGCCTTGATCAATTCTTATACTGCAGCAAAAAGTGCACGCTGGTCCTGAATCCATGAAGGCTTTTTTAATTGTAGATCAGCTGATCATGCTGCTAGTTTGATGTTACTACCATCAATGTGTGTGTCACAGCATTATGATATACAATCAGTGCCAAAAAAATCCAGACTTCCTCTTGGATGGTATCATTTATGTGTGATGTTTGTTCTCCCTTCTTCCATCACAGGCTGTGCTGAAACAGCTGGCGAGAAACAAAGTGCCTAACATGGCCGTGCTCCTGAAGAGCATTGTCCACACTCACACTGACGCCAAGGCTGTGTTTAAAGATCCGACAGGTAGCCCAGCACACACAACCAACCACTCTGATCCTGCCGCTCCAGGCTCCAAAGACACTAAACTCTGTTGTAGAAAATAAAGGAAAGAGGGAGCTGTGATCTGAGGAAGAGAGAGAGGTGGTCAGAGGAGTTTAAGCGGTTTGCTTCACATTTCATATTTGCTCTCACTGTACCGAGCTCTGCACGATATGAGAGCAGAGTTCACCCACTGTAACATACTTGAATACACACAGAGCTACACTATAGACTCTTTAACGCTCCCTCTTCTCCTGCAGCCTCCTTTTCTCCTCTGTCTCCAGCTTTAGCCTCGTCTCTTTCCTCTATGATCCTGCTCTTAGTATAGCTGGTTGCCATGGCCCCCAGAGTGCCACCACATGAGGTCTTACTGATTAACACTCAGGAGTAGATACTGTACTCAATGGTGGACTTAAGTGCTTATTAGTCATTCAATCGCAGTAGACTGGCATTGGTGGATGTTTGGTGGGTGGGTGGGTATTAAGTGCTTCTGACCTCTACAGCTTTATCCTACAGCAGAGACTTGAGCAGGCCCTGGTTGATGCAGATACCATTGTGGATTATTCATAAAACTGGTAAAGCATGAAATGATTGTCATGATCATTTATATGAAAAAAATATATAGTTATGCACAGTATCATCTGAACAATATGTGTTTAAACAGATAATTACCTGAAAAGGTGATTATAGGTATCGACAAATACGAGAATTTTAGCAGATATTAAAGATGAACAAATCGACCTTGAATACGTCATATATTAGCTGTAGTATTGGCATAATGTGCAAACTGGGGCAGCAGTACCTCGGTCCAGTAGGACTTGGGTTGGGGACCGGAGGATGGCAGGTTCAAGTCCTGACTGACCCATGTTTGGAAGATGGTTTGGTAGCTCGAGAGGTAACAGCTGATTTCCTGGGCACTGCTGAAGTCTCCTTGACCAAGGCACTGAAGCCCATAAGTACTCGGTAGTACTTCATCAGGAGCAGCAAGCCATCACTCTGACATCTTTCCATTTGTGCATGATTGTAGGACCTCAACAACAGAGTGTAAAGAATTGAATTTCCTCATGAGGGATAAATAAAGTATTTCTTCCTATGAATGGACCATAATAGTTTGTCTTATCATCACCAAATCCACTTTTATTAATCAAAAGTCTAATTTTCGCACTGATAAAATGTTTTTCTTGCCTTACATCTGTTTCATATCAGAGATTGAAAAACAAAAACAAAACTAATGGCAAATACAAATGTGGACTTTATCATCGCAATGTAAAGGGGTCAGTCTCCAAGACAGCATGTTTTACATGAAACATGTAGGACATAAGACCTGTGCATCTCCACCAGTCTCACAATTAAAATTTCGATTCTTAAGTTAATGATTCAACTCGATTTGATATTGCGAACACAATGGGTAGTATCCTTGATTTTCCGTATTACTGCATTGATCTACTTTTTAGATACCTGTTATTTTTCATAAATTTCTCTTTGTACAATTTTAATCCTTAAAAGCCTCCCATGGACTGGTGTTGAAAATTAGCACTGTGCTATAAACACTTACAGCAGTGCATTTGGGACCTGTGTATATTTAAATATCACAGCATCAATGTTACTGTGTGTCCATGTCAAATAAACAATAAATAAATAAATAAAAATTACAAACACTCAGATAAATATGAACTCATTTTATTGATTAGACATGGCTTTTTAATGTAAACCACAATGAATAATGTCATAGTTCTCATCTTCCTATCCTTTTTCTTTACCCCTCAAATACAAAACACTGACTGTCTTTGCATCGATGCGTCTTCATCTACGACTGCATCACGATGCATTTAAAGATTATTTATAACACACCTGTAAGAAATGAAGCAAATTCAAAATAATCTTGGAAAATAACATAACAAACAAATATAATATCATTTGTATGGTCTTTACGTCTATGCAACAATGTGTCTTTTATGTATTATTTGTCATTTATTCTGTTTCTTTTTTTATAGTTGCCTTATGTTCCTTTGTTTTGGCCTTGGATTCAAGTATGAAACCTAAAAGAAAAAGAGGAAGGGAATTAGAATTCCATTAAATTACAAGTTATTCAGTTAAATTTCAACTGAAAAATAAAAACGATGCCGTGTTATCTTCTAATATGAAAGGATTTGCCTCTATTAAGTGTTTTTAGTTACAGTAAATGATTTTTTTTTTGTGTTGTTGGAATTGTTTGTTTGACAAAAGAAGCAGTATTAAGATGCCAGCGAGGGCTCTGGGAAGCTGTGAAAACAATTATTCACTATGACAAAATGATAAATTGTGAGAATAATCTGCAGTTTAATCCATAATGAAGATAATTGTTTATGGCAGCCCTGGTTTTCCTAAGGACATCTTGGCAGCTGTGATTTCTTCTTTTAATTGTTGTAATTGTTCTGTTGATTATTTTCTTGCATGAAGGGGAGATTCAGGGAACAGTGCATCGGCGCCTGCTCGAGGACCGAGTGGATGAGCTCAAGGTTGGAGCTGTTCTGCTTCTCAAACAAGTAAGACTCACATTTCTCCTTAAAAATCCAATTTTAATGATGATGGTGGCTGCAGTCTAAAATATTAATGTTCAAATCCATATCCATCCATATAAGATGATCGCCTTCTTTCCTTGAGAACAGGTTGGTGTGTTTTCCCCCTCCCATCGAAACCATTACCTGAACGTGACGCCCAACAACCTGCTGAGGATCTACGCCCCCGATGGAATCAGTCTGTCCTCCACCCAGCTTCCCCCAATCATTCTGGTGAGACCAACGTCTGTCAGCAGAAAACAAAAGCATCAGTGCTGAAATTGAACAAATATTACATCTGTCATTCAGAAATTCCCTGTCAACCATCAGCTGTCTCCTCCTCCTGTTTCTTATTTTCTGTTTCTGTCCAGGAGCCGATGCTGCCGTCGCCTGCTCGTTCTCACAGCGTCAGCAGGGAGCCCGTGTCTCGCATGCACCTGATGTTTGACGAGGAGGATGAGGAGGGAGAGGAGGAGGTAAAAGACCCTAAAACTACTGCAAACACAGAAGGCGGCTCCAGCAGAGGCCCCCAAGAGAACGCTGGGATGTCAGCGGGACAGGACTCAGGTTGGGATGCAGGTGGGTCTCTCAGATGGAAAAACATTTATGATGAGAGAGAGAGCCCTTTCAGAGACACAGTTTGATGCATTAAACACAGATTTCAGACATTTGCCTCAGACTAACATCATGTTTTAGCTCATTTTATAGGTAGAGCTGGTAACTTTGGTATTTTTTAGTCAGTAAAAGGTTTCGAAATATTCATTGTTCAGCAGAATGTTTGCTGAGAAGTTCACATTTCAAAAAAAGAAAAAGGGCCATAAGAAGTCATTAACTACTCTGAACTGGATTAAATTTTAAAGAAAATTGGGAACAACGTTTGAAATAAAAGTTATAGTTACAAAAAGAACAAGCGTATTAGTGGTGTCGTTTAAATAGCTAGAATAAACCAAGGAGATTACATAACCATTACTGCTGCTACATCATCATTCAACACATTAGAAGCTACCAAAAAACTTTAGATAACAACACTGCTTTTTTTACAGCTACATCTATCATACAAGACAAATCCCTGTCTCATGGAAAACTAGAATGTTCCAGATATTGTGAAATACTTCTTTTTGCTTTAAAGTGTTAAACATTGAACATTGGTCCTCATCTGAAGACTGGTTTAATGTCAAACTATAATGAATATAACTCACTGTAATCCAGTAGACATCATGAGCTTCGTAAAAGCTGAGCAGTTCAGGTTATGTATTTTTTGACCGCTGAATTGTCTCTTTACATCAGGTGGGCTCTCTTGTGCGCCTAGGGCAGTGGTTCTCAAAGGGTGGGGCTCGATATACACAATGAAATGCACACACCTCCCTTCTTACAATAACACATGTTTTAGGCAGCAGTTTGGTAATATGCTTATTGTTGAACCCTGTCTTTATGTGCTTGTCCTGCTGCATCCTGACTCATGAACATAGCTAACATGAGGATAACTAATCAATGATTCTTGTAATCAGTCTATGAATACATGTGGTGCATAAAGTTTAATATACAGCAGGGTCATTCCAAATGAACGCACTAAAGTCCAGATATCATTCACAGTCACCAACTCAGATTTGGCTTAAAAATTTGTGTTGGAGCCTCTACGTGTTTAATGAACTTGTGCAAAGTTTTAGATGTAAAATTTTTAAGGGTTTCTGAACGTTGGGCCTGTAAAAAGGGGTGTTGTGCCAGTGGAGTATATGAAGTGCTTTATTTTTCAAAATAAAACACTTAAAATACTCCATCAGCCAGAAGTGTATATGGCCTTATACCAAATCATCCATGGCCCAGTACAGGCATCTGACCCAATGGTTGGAGAAACTAATCTAAAATTACTCACAGACTTGCATTCAGAGCTTTTTGAGTTAAATACTAAGTCTAACCATCTGTCAAATAAGAATTCATCACCTCTTACTCAGTGAAACCTAAAGACATGTATGGTTCAGTATGTACAGCCACTAAAGTGAACTACTCTAAGAAACCATTGTGTCTTTCCTTAAGTCTGTCAGAGATTTTCATCACTGTTACTAATTACATTTATAACAGCCAATTCCTTTCTTCAGGGGAAGAATCTTAATGACTTTGATGATGTGCTAACATTTTATCCAGCTCCATCAATGTTCCCCTGAGCTGTATAGGAAAAAAACGATTAGACCATATTATAGATGAAGGAATAGTCTTGTTATGGCAGAGGGATAGGTACAGGATGTGTTGAACTGAATAGATGAAAACTTTAGACAGGTTAAGGAAACCTAAACAGGAGTGTTGGTATCAAACTTTTCAATCAAGCAATTTTCTTTTATTGAAGTGACAATCGAATACATCATGTGAGTGCTTTATCTGCTTCATCTAGTCGTCATGTTACTGAGCCGGCCATGAACACAATACAAGAGCTCTGTATGTCTCCTTGTATAGTAAGGAAATCAGCTTTTTTCACATATAAAGTTTTTCATTTATTGACTTAAAATTGTTACTGACAGCTCATCATGTATTAAGCACTGGCAAGTTGGTTCTTTAACTCCTCATAGAAAATACACAGAATCCCGTATTGTTGCATGGTTGTTTGAATCTAAAAGTCATGAAACGTTGTGTAAAAGCAAATGCGGATTATTTGTCATGCAGAGGATAAAGTGATAAATAAGATGATGTATTCAAATCAGGTTCCAGTGCCACCTTTCCTCAGACCACTTCCATGTTTTCACACCATGGTTTTTTTTTTAATGACTGTTTTTCCTGCTTTCAGGTTAAAAGTTCAGCCAAAGACTCCTTAAAACTAAAACTAATGACTATTTTTTTTTTTCACTTTTCCCCAAACATTTAATTAAGCCTCCAAATTGGAGCTGATTAGTTTTCTAAACAAGTGACTAATGTTTATCTGCCCTCAGGATAGGACCGTCTGGACTGCTTGTAATTCTGTTGCTGTTGAGGGTAATTTACAGAGTTGATCATTTATATTATTGAGTGAGTGTTGTTTAGGTAAGTACAAACCTCTGGATCTCATTCAGAACAAGTAAACAATACCAGATAATCAGCCAACAAACACCTTAAGGGTCAGATTGTTTAGGCTCAGGCCAACAGACTGCTGTGTCTCCAGTTTTGTCTGTTTTCTTTATGTTTCCTTCTCACCTCTGAAATGACTTGCAGGTTGAACTTGGGTCATCGGCCAAGGTGAATATAGCCTCTGTACATGGATTGTGACTAGGGATGGGAATCAAAAACCAATTCCAAGTTAGAATCGATAACATCTTCCTCAAGGAATCAATGACCTTAGTCTTTTCACTTGACAATTCCCTTATTACTTCCTTCCACTTTGATATGCATGCCTTGTGAATTCAGTAAATCCCTCTCATCAGAGATAGCCAGCAGAAATGATAGCAGAGAAGTCAAAACTGTCATCGTGGCAGGCAAGGGTGCTGAAGTTGTCAAAATTGTGGCTCAGTTTTCTACAAGTAA
The DNA here is from genome assembly GCA_037902135.1 of Cetoscarus ocellatus. Classification (NCBI taxonomy): domain Eukaryota; kingdom Metazoa; phylum Chordata; class Actinopteri; order Labriformes; family Labridae; genus Cetoscarus; species Cetoscarus ocellatus. The sequence goes on from JBAMNC010000707.1 coordinate 401,011, forward strand.
GACACTAACACTTTGCTTATTGGGTGAAAACACCAGGAGCTTACATAGTCATTCATCAATGCAGCATGTCGTTGAAGTGTGACATGTGTTTGACATTGTTGAAACCGAAAACTTTTGTAGGTCAACTTTTGCCCACACAGAAAATCCACAGGAGTCAATAAGGGTATCATTGAAGAATCAGATCAATAAGCTGAATGGATAATGGCATTTGCATCAATAAAATCGTAGTTTTGACCTTCACCATGAGGCCAAATGTAGCCTCACCTCGAGAGAAATTCTGCTGCAAATGTTTGTCTAAAAAGTGAGAGTTTCTCAGAATCATATCACTTTTTCCATCTATATTAATATCTGAGGGACTTTGTCTCATGTGCTCATGGTTAATGCAAATATATATGTATAATTAAGTATGTTTCTTTTCTAAATTGTTGTTTTGAATGGGTGCGGGCTATGGTATTGAGAACATGAAAGGGATTTTGTTGTATGTATTTGTTCCACATTGACTATTGTAAATGTAGTGAGGAAAAAAAAACAAGCAAGAGGAAATCAGTAATTTCTCATCAACGAACTGACGATGTAGTTTACTGTGCCTGAATGCATTTACAATATGCAGGGAAGAAAAAAGAGGTTCATAAGAAAACTTTTGGAAAAACACATTCCTGTCATTTTATCTGCTCTTGGAAATCTTCATTTCAACCATTGCCTAATGTGTTTTCAAACAAATATTTATCAGTGATTATTTTCTAAAACACTCTGATATTTTATTCCTTCAAAAGGTTTAATTTGCTGTTGCTCTCCCAGGGTTCATTGGCAAAAAATGTCAGCAACCACTATAACTGTTAAATGTTTCAGAAGGCTTCTCTAGATTATGTCAGTATCAGAATTCAAGTTTTCTCACCACGCAGTAAACTGGCTGGGTCTCCTATAACAGAGAAATCTTAAATCTATCTTGGACACCAATGATGTCTGAAGTGATGGTCGGCAGTTGCAACCGTCTTGCCCACCTCGTTAGTCAATTACAGTTTGTTATTCCCATGGCTCTTTGAATGTGGGTTTAATTGACAACTGTCCATCCTTCGCCGCTCCTCTTTAACAGCTTTTCTTCTTTATGTTGTTTTATCAGCATGCATTTGAATGGGATGATGGTGTAGTATTTACCAGCAAATACACCTTTAAACCTTGTAACCTCATAGACATAAGCACACTAACCCTGAGCAGGCCACCTTTTTTTGTATATCACTACCATGTTCGTTGCGCCACAGTGAATTCAGAAGTGAAATAAACATGTAGGCTTCGTGTTGTAATCTGTGTCTTTGTGTGTTTTGTGCAGATGATGACCTGGATGATCTGCTTGGAGAATTACCTGATGACACCTACAGCATTTGATGCCAACAAACTTCTGCACAGACTGTCAGACTACTTTCATTTTACCACTTTCCTCACACCAGAATGTTCTCCTTCTGTATATGCTGTAAAGACACTTTTCCTGACAAGCCAACTGTGTTTGACATCACTTCATAAATACCACAGAGAATAATTCATTTGTTGTTGCCGTGTCATTTCTATGCATCACTAATGAGGCATAGGAGCAGTCTTGCTCATTAAACACAGAGCACCAAGAAAAAGCTCAGGTTCAAACCTAAATGGGGCTGTCAGCAATAATGCACTTCCTGTGGTGCATTCATGGCCCTAAAAAGATGCATTTTTTAAAATCACGTTAATTGCTTATTTTTTTGTCCTTATTTCAGATTTAGTTTTTGCTTTTATTTTAAAAGGAAAGAACGGCAGACGGCTTCAGAAACATGAGAGAGAGAGAGGTTGGGCAACAACATCAAGAGGAAAACAGGCCACATGTTCTTGAACCGAGGCAGCTTGTATTGAGGAGGGCAGCCCTTCACAAAAGGCATGAGGTCTTAACCACTAGGCCACCTGCACCGTTTATTCTGTCCCTTTTGATGCACATAAGTTAATCTACAGCACCATCTCCCTCCAGCTACAGTGATGAAAAATGACACCACAGCATCTTTGAATTTCTCATTTCGGTTTGTAAACTATTATTTGTAGTGTACTAAATCATCTCTTAAATGTTCTCTGTAGCTGTTTTAAAGATTCCTGCAGAACCTTGAAACAAACCTTCAAAGTTCTTGAGTTTGAGAAGTACCTTTTCACCACTGACAGGAAATAAAAATTTTTGTAACTCCACAACAGACTCATACCATACCCGCCTCTGCAGCAAGAAAAAATATCCCCAAACTGCCATAAAAATCACATACAGACTTTTTTGAAAGACCAGTTTGATTAAAAAAAATGTAATTAATTTTTAAATCCTTGCTGAAGTCGGCAGCTTGACCACTCGAAACAAAATTAACAATCCGTTCAGGGCCGTTATGAGCTGACATTGATGGTTATGTTACGATGTGTTCATAGACACCCCGGAAAAATGATGAGAGACACCATCATGATGTGTTTAAATATAACATCAAGAAAGGAAAATTAAGTGTTTGTCCAAAACTTGTATTACAGTTGTTTGCAGGTCAAATTTGTTTGTTTCTCCAGAATTCTAAAATAGATATAACAGATGTTCTCTAGGGGTAAAAAGCACTTGAGAAAGTTATTTTTCAGTGTTAGTTTTGTTTCATTAACTGCATCTGAGTAGTTCATAGAAATGTCTTTCTCTGCATGAAAGTGGAGAACTTCTTAAGAAATGAGAAAACAGCTTTTCCTGTGCAATTATTCATCACTGTTCTGATAAAAACAAAAGCTTAAAATGCTTAAGAATGGGAAGGATTCTTTTCAAAAAGGGCTTAAATGGCCAAGATTGTCAAAACTGAACTGAAAACCATGAGAAAAAAAACAATGTGCAATCCAATGTATTATTTCAACCCTAATACTCATGCTGCTTGTGATATTTCAGGTCTGTGTCTCTTTCTCCATTTGTGCTTTGGTTAAAAAGATATTTAGTTTCCTAACTTGTTCTATATGTTTATTTCACAAAACAAGTATTTTAGTAGGTTATTGTAAAAGTAATTTAATATATCCCTCCCATGTGCAAAAGTACTCTTATTTTTTCACAGTTCAGGTCTTGAAAAGGTCTTAAGAGGTCTTAAATATGATTTTAAAAAGCATATAGGATCCCTGTATTCCTTTTCGATCACTATTTCTTTCTTACATGATTAACTACATGTCACAACTAGGGATTGGAATAAAAAAACTCCAGTTGAAAATACGAGGGCGAGTCAATAAGTAACCAGCCTAACTTATTTCCGGTTGAGATCCACCTCTTCTTTTTCGATGTAATTGCCCTCTAGTGTGATGCACTTAGACCAACGGTGTTCAAGTGCCATCAGCCCAGAACTGAAAAGGTCAGGGTCCTTTCTATTGACCCACTCCTCAACTGCCATCACGACTTCTTTGTCAGGCTGGAAATGACGTCCGCGGATATCCTTTTTCAAGTTTGGGAATAGGAAGAAGTTGCTAGGAGCTAGGTCAGGCGAATAGGCAGGATGTGGTATTAATTCATACCCGTTTCGCTCTACAGCATCCATTGCAACTTTGCAAGTGTGGACTCTGGCGTTGTCCTGTTGCAGCAAAACACCTTTAGAGAGTTTACCTCGGCGTTTTTCACGGATGGCGGTTCTCAGCTGGTCTAGCAAGTTAGCATAGTACACTCCAGTTATTTTACTTCTCTTGGGTAAAAAGTCCAACATAATAACGCCTTTTGCATCCCAAAATTCTGTGGCCATCACCTTGCCAGCAGATGGTTGAGTCTTGAACTTCTTTGGCCTCGGGGACCCCGGCCCTACCCACTGACAACTCTGAGCTTTATTCTCTGGTTCATAATAATGAACCCAAGTCTCATCTACAGTCACCAGACGCAAAAGAAAATCATCTTTTGACCTAAAACGCTTCAACAAAGCGCTGCATACTGATGGTCTGGTTGCCATTTGCTCATCGCTAAGTGATTTGGGAACCCAACGGGCTGTTAGCTTGCGCATACCTAAATGATCATGTAAGATTGTTGAAACGCTACCATGTGAAATGCCTAATGCCTGCGCTATTTCTTCCACCTGAATTCGCCTATCAGAGTATACCAGATCCCGAACTTTGTTACACATTTCTTCGGCGGCGGCATCCAGACCTGGCTTCATCTTCTAAAGACGTTCTACTGCGTTGAATTCCCCTACCCAGAATTTAACCTGAGCATAAGATGATGAAGACCCATAAACATCGGCTAACTCGCCGTGTATTTCCTTGCCTGGTTTACCTTTTAAATACAAGTACCGAATTACAGCACGGTACTCAACTTAAGATGAAAAGCATGACTTTGCATTACTATCCATGATTGACATTCAATATCTTATTAAAGAATGACTCGATATGCGTGCAATTTTGTACCCAGGTATAAAACATGTATTGAAACAAGGCATGAAAATCGTGATCGTCTCGGTCAATTGGAAATGGGATAGGCTGGTTACTTACTGACTCACCCTCGTAGATAACAGTTTTCACAAAGAATCAATATCATTACTCTTTTTGCTTACTAATTCCTTCCACTGACTGGTCAGAAATGGTCAAAATTGTGGCTTATTTTTGACAAAAAGGTGCTTAATGCACAACTTTCTGTAGGTGGAAACACCAGGAGCATGCAGAAGCATTTATCTATGAAACACAGCATTGAATCAGGAATTATGTTTTTCATATTGTTTCCACTGAAAACCTGCAGACCAGCTATTGCTCACACAGAAAATCAGCAGGAATTGATAAGAGAATAGTTAAAGAATCAGCTCAATGAGCATAATCGTTAATGGCACTGGTATCAATAAAATCGTATGACTTCCCATCCCTTGTCACAAGCTTGATTTACCTGAACTGTCTTATTGTCTTTAAACATATACACTTCTTTTCAATAGATTACAAAGTACCCCTGGACCTACCTTAGAAATACAAAATACAAGCACAACAACTAAGTAAGTATTGAAACAAAATAAAGGAGTTTTGAAAGTAAAAGATCAACATTATAATTCAGAATAATTTAAATTCTTAAAAAAGCAGTCTAACACCCTGACTTCTATTATAAAATGACGAAGCAATGATCTGGATTGTTCAAGAATTATGTATTTATGCTTCAGTCCTCCTCCTTCTTTACATTCTTATCCACTGTTTCGCTGTCTTCAGTGACCTTGCAGTGCAGGACTTATCTAAACAGCATTGATTAGCTAATTATGCATAACTAAAGTGCAGTGAATCTTTTGCATTTTCAAGTTTTGTCCTTGCTTCCACTTTCAGCCCAGCCTGTCTCTTCAATCCTCTGACTCAAGTGCAGTGGATAAACTGTGACCCAGGCCTGTTTGCCATGCATTAAGCAGAGTATCAGAGGTTTTCAGGTGGGGATTGTGGGGCACACGTCCCATGCCGTGTCTGTTTACCCAGCCTGGTCTGTAGAGAGAGTCAGTCAGTCTTACTGTGACTAACAGGCTCTTTACAGTATGGAGCCTTTTCCAACCAGGATCTGAGAACCACATCCAGACTCCTCCACGTCCTCTGCCTCACAGATTCAGGTTAATCCTCTTGGTTTTATTCTGTCTTTAACATAGATGCCTGAATCGCCTGCTTTATGTTCAGAAGACAAAACCAGGGGATAATGTTGCATTTTAAGTCTCTTAATGCTTTTTTCTCTCTGTTGTTTGACTGAGATAGGCAGTGTTTAGATCACAGTCTATAAATATTTGAACAGTGACACATTTCTCATAGATTTGGCTCCATTCTCCATGCTCCATGCTCCTGCAAATTGGATCTTGGCTTTAACTTCTTAGATTAGTGCTGACTCCAGGATTAAATCTCAAGTTGTGCATTGTTTATTCTGAGAGGCTGAAACAAGTAGGACTGAAGACTCTGCTTCAAAAACTGAAAACAAGGTTACTGTTTTTAAAAAATCACCATTTTTCTCACCCCTGATCTACCTTTCTCCTAGGTAACTTCAGTTTGACTTTAACAATGTTTTTTGTCACTCAGCCTCAAATTTTGTCAGTAAAATAACTTTTCCGCCTTAAAATGGTAGTTGTTGCTGTAAATGGGGATGCACAGTATTTGATTTTCGTGCCAATGTTTATAAAGCTTATGTCGCTGATACCATACCAATATTTTTTTAACAAAATCACAAAAATTCCACTTTACTAAAATTAACCCATTCCTTTCACACTGAGTCTATTTGTGTGCGAAACAGATGTGATGCAAGAAATGAAATTCTTTAATGAATGATCATTTTAACCCAAAAAATTCACATTAGTGATGAAGATTACTTGAAATAATAGAGAATAACTGGCTTTTATACTACCTTTTATCAATATTTGATTATTTTTATTCTTTATGAACATCCTCTGAAGAATAAAGACAAATTACAATAGGGTGTAATAAAAAATCAAAATTCTTATGAATCTGTTTAAAAATAGAAATGTAACTGTTAAATGTTTTGTCATCAGACACCAGCTGTTCACATCAGCAAAATGCATTAATATTAAATATTCTTAGAAAACCAAAATGATTTCTCTTACCTTTGAAAGTTGGTAGGTTTTCTTAGTGTGTTTAAATGTGAAGTAACACATTTCTGATAACAATGTCACCACAGTGGATTAAAATTGGCTCTGTTAAATACAGAAATTGTCTGACTGGGTAAAGGGGTAAGGGACTCTTTGATTCTGATTGGTTGGTTGGTTGGTGAACCAATTAGAGAGCCAACAAAGGGTACATTTTCTTCCTTTACCAGTGTTGTCCCGATAATTATGTGCATCCCTGGTTTTAACATCACTTAACTTTAAACTGGAAGGAGGTTTCTATCCTGTTCATTTGTCTCTCTTTAGTTAGTTTGCTCAGTCTCTTTCTTTTTCTCTTCCTACCTCATTCATCACTGTCCTCAGCCATTCGATTGAACAGAATCAAGATTGGCTCTGGCTTCTTTTACCTTTAGGCTGTTGTGTGACCTAGTGCTGCAAAACGGTTGTATTTCTTGACAAGACACTGAAAGAAGACAACCAGGATAATTGTCTCTTTTGAAAATGATTGTACTCTTCAACTTTTTAACTACCTTTGAGGAGAAAAGCAACATATTGTTGCTTTAACCTGTATGTCCTGTCCATTCCTTACACCGTGTCGTAACTGAACACCAGCATCGGTTGTTGCAGCATCGCACGCCTGCTGTCCACACACATGCACATGCATCCATTACACATATGATTCCATACACTGTTTTTCCTCTTGTAAGCAGTACATGATGTGCTTTTGCTGTACAGCTGGAGAAACTGACATGAAGCGCTTCGTGTTGCCCCCTAAGTTTCCCCCTCAGTGTTGAAAGCCTAAGTAAATCATTTCACTCACTGAAATAGATTAATGATCCAGTATCTCTGCTATGTTAAACATAAAGAAGCTCTGGGAGAAAAGTGAGAAAAGCCAGAGAAATCCCCCCTGAACTTTCTTTCCTCAGACCTCATTCACATCAAAAATAAAATAGAGACAAGACATTGAGGCAAAAACCTCGCACCGCAGTAGCATGCTTCATTGCTTTTGGGTAGTTAGGACACTCAAATATAATTCCATGTTATTATCCTGATTTTGTCAATGACGCATGTGCATGTTGAGTTCAGTTAGGGCACAGGATCAAGAGAAGAGAAGGTCACATCTTTTATTATAGATATTTTTAGGTAATTACTCCATTAATTATCTATATAATATATCATTTGACTGGATTTCCTTTTGCAAAATGTACAATTTGAACACCATTAGTTATACAAGGGCTGTAATTCTCTGTGAAATAAAAATATTCAGAATTAGCCTATTTCTGCCAAAAATGGCTACATTTGCAATTAAAATTTTGATATCTGTCTGCCAATCCAGTGGTACTGCCCCCGATGTCCACGCGATGTTGCAGAGTCGTGTCAGCCATGACAGCCCCACAACATCCAGAGCCTTGAGGAACTCCAGGCGGATATCGTCCACTCCCCGAGCCCTGCCACCGAGGAGCTTTTTGACCACCTCGGCGACCTCAACTCCAGACATAGCAGAGTCCACCACAGAGTCCCCCAGGTCTGCTTCCGTACTGGAAGACGTGCTGGTAGGATTGAGGAGGTCATCGAAGTATTCTTTCCACCGATCCAGGACGTCCCGAGTCGAGGTCAACAGCGCGCCATCCCCACCATAGACGGTGTTGACAGCACACTGCTTCCCCCTCCTGAGATGCCAGATGGTGGTCCAGAATCTCTTCGAAACCGTCCGGAAGTCGTTCTCCATTGCCTCACTGAGCTCCACCCATGCCCGGGTTTTTGCCTTGGCAACCACCGAAGCTGCATTCCACTTGGCCTGCCGTACCTGTCAGCTGCCTCCGGAGTCCCACTGGCCAGAAAGGCCCGATAGGACTCCTTCGGCTTGACGGCATCCCTCACCGCTGGTGTCCACCAGCGGGTTTGGGTGTTGCCGCCACGACAGGCACCGATGACCTTTCGGCCACAGCTCCGATCAGCTGCCTCAACAGTAGAGGCCCGGAACAAGGCCCACTCGGACTCAATGTGCCCTGCCTCCCCCGCCACATGGTCGAACTTCGCCCGGAGATGGGAGTTGAAACTCTTTCTGATGGGAGACTCTGCCAGCAGTTCTCAGCAGACCCGCACAACACGCTTGGGCCTGCCAGGTCTGACGGGCATCCTCCCCCACCATCAGAGCCAACTCACCACCAGGTGGTGATCAGTTGGTGGTGATGATACGACTACAAAGTCGATCATCAAACTGCCTAGGGTGTCCTGGTGCCAAGTGCACATATGGACGCCCTTATGTTTGAACATGGTGTTCATTATGGACAGTCTGTGACGAGCACAGAAGTCCAGTAACAAAGCACCACTCCGGTTCAGATCAGGGGGGCCGTTCCTCCCAATCACGCCCCTCCAGGTCGCACTGTCGTTGCCGATGTGAGCGTTGAAGTCTCCTAGAAAAACGAGGGAGTCCTCAGAAGGGGCACTCTCCAGCACCCCCTCTAGGGAGTCTAAAAAAGGTGGATACTCCGAACTGCCGTTTGGTGCATAAACACAAATGACAGTCAGGTTCCGTCCCCCCACCCGAAGGCGGAGGGAGGCTACCCTCTCGCTTACTGGGGTAAACCCCAATGTACAGGCCCCGAGCCTGGGAGCAATAAGTACTGCTACCCCTGCCCAGCGCCTCTCGCCATCGGCAACTCCAGAATGGAAGAGAGTCCAGTCCCTCTCGAGAGGACTGGTTCCAGAGCCCAAGCTATGTGTCGAGGTGAGTCCCACTATATCTAGTCGGAACCGCTCGACCTCGCGCACCAGCTCAGGCTCCTTCCCCACCAGAGAAGTGACGTTCCACGTCCCTAGAGCTAGCTTCTGCAGCCGGGGATCGGACCGCCAGGATCCCCGCCTTCGGCTGCCACCCAGCTCACACTGCACCCGACCACCTTGGCCCCTTCCACGGGTGGTGAGCCTATGGGAGGGGGGTCCCACGTTGCCTTTTCGGGCTGTGCCCGGCCGGGCCCCATGGGCACAGGCCCGGCCACCAGATGCTCGCCATCGAGCCCCATCCCCAGGTCTGGCTCCAGGGTGGGGCCCCGGTAACCCGCGTCCGGGCAAGGGAAACTGAGATCCATTGTTGTGTCTCTCCATAATGGTCTTCGGGCCACGCTTTGTCTGGCCCCTCCCCCAGGACCTGTTTGCCTTGGGTGACCCTACCAGGGGCATTAAGCCCCCGACAACATAGCTCCTGGGGTCACTGGGGCACGCAAACCTCTCCACCGCGATAAGGTGGTGGCTCCAGGAGGGGAGTGGTGGTCCCCCTTTTCAAGAAGGGGGACCGGAGGGTGTGCTCCAACTACAGGGGGTTCACACTCCTCAGCCTCCCCGGGCAGGTCTATTCAGGGGTACTGGAGAGGAGGGTCCGCCGGATTGTCGAACCTTGGATTCAGGAGGAGCAATGTGGTTTTCGTCCTGGCCATGGAACTATTGACCAGCTCTATACCCTCCACAGGGTCCTCGAGGGTGCATGGGAGTTTGCCCAACCAGTCTACATGTGTTTTGTGGACCTGAAGAAGGCATTCGACTGTGTTCCTCGTGGGGTTCTGTGGGGTGGCTCCGGGAGTATAGGGTAGCGGACACCCTGATACGGGCTGTTCATTCTCTGTACGACCGGTGCCAGAGCCTGGTCCGCATATCTGGCAGTACATTAGAACCATTTCCAGTGAGGGTTGGACTCCGCCAGGGCTGCCCTTTGTCACCGGTTCTGTTCATTACTTTTATGGACAGAATTTCTAGGCGCAGCCAGGGCATTGAGGGGTTCCGGTTTGGTGACCTCAGGATCGGGTCGCTGCTTTTTGCAGATGATGTGGTCCTGTTGGCTTCGTCAGACCGAGACCTACAGCTCTCACTGGATCGGTTCGCAGCTGAGTGTGAAGTGGCTGGGATGAGAATCAGCACCTCCAAATCCGAGTCCATGGTCCTCGCCCGGGGAAGGGTGGAGTGCCCTCTCCGGGTCGGGGATGAGATTCTACCCCAAGTGGAGGAGTTCAAGTACCTCGGGGTCTTGTTCACGAGCGGAGGAAGGATGGGCCGGGAGATCGCCAGGCGGATCGGTGCGGCGTCGGCAGTGATGCGGACTCTACACCGGTCCGTCTTGATAAAAAGGGAACTGAGCCGCAAGGCGAAGCTCTCGATTTACCACTCGATCTTCACCCCTATCCTCACATATGGTCACGAGCTTTGGGTAGTGACCGAAAAAACACGATCGCGAGTACAAGCGGCCGAAATGAGTTTCCTTCGCAGGGTGTCCGGACTCTCCCTTAGAGACAGGGTCAGAAGCTCGGTCATCCGGGAGGGGCTTGGAGTAGAGCCGCTGCTCCTCCGCGTTGAGAGGAGCCAGATGAAGTGGCTCGGGCATCTGGTTAGGAGGCCTCCTGGACGCCTCCCTGGCGAGGTGTTGCGGGCACGTCCCACTGGTAGGCGGCTCCGGGGAAGACCCAGGACACGCTGGAGGGACTATGTCTGTCAGCTGGCCTGGGAACGTCTCGGGATCCCCTGGGAGGAGCTGGACGAAGTAGCTGGGGAGAGGGAAGTCTGGGCTTCCCTGCTCAGGCTGCTGCCCCCGCAACCCGACCATGGATAAGCGGAAGAAGATGGATGGATGGATGGATGGATTTTGATATCTGGTTGTATGGCCCCTGACACATAATTTACAGTTCCTCATGCTTTGATTTCCATGCTAGGCTTTAAATTTGTAGTTTGAAAATTTTCCACCAGAGGGCAGCATCTCCCCTATTTTCATATACAGATGTAATTCCTCTCACTCGCAATGGAAAAACAGTTCTAGTCACTTTTCTGTGAGCTGACAGCATAAAAAAATAAAAATGCTCCCATATCAATTTTCCTGATTGACAAGGAAATATCATAGACCGTGTCCATCCAGAAAAAATACCCCCATCCAGCATTTTGTATATTACTGTCATATCAGTCACATACTGCAGTGGAGGTCAGGACCCCCAGGGGGGAGCCACAAGACACCTATTCAAGGTCACAAATGCCCTCCAAAATTAAAATAAAAAAAATTAAAGTGATTTGATAAGCATTTATGATCCATTATTGTAGATATATAGACCTAAAATAAGTGAAGTTTAGCATGAAACTGTTGTCATTACAGGTAAGATTTATGTCGTAATGAAAGTAATGTGTAAACCTTTTCCTTGGCACTGCTCTTCTAGGAGTTGTGGGCTGAAAAGTTTTGGAACACTGGACACTGTATTTTTAAGTTCCTGAACAGGATTGAAGTTGACAAAAATATTTTCTGTAGAGAAAGAAGAAAAGAACTTATAAATTATTGCGCTTAATTGTTTGTCAACTTTTTAACTTGATTTTATATGTGTAACTATTTGAGTGCGTTTTTAAGGGTTAAAATAGTAATAAATACTCTGAATCAATGCACTTACTTGTCTTATCAGAGCAACACAGTCCTAGCTGTTGTAAATAATCCACATCCCTCTCTGTGAACACTTTCTTTTTTCCAGTGAAGGTACTTTGTTCAGACGATAAGTGAAAACTGCTGTCACTGTGTTCACCGCATTAGTAACTGGGACACCGTTTCTAGAAAGAGATGTTGCTGTTGAATTTTTAAAGTGTGATTTTTCAAAATGTTTAAAGTGGCACAGTCTTCTGTTGTATTTGGGTGACAGTGGAGATCTAACATGGCAACCTCACAGCCTGAGCTATAAAACCAAAACTAGGAGCACGTGTGTTTTTTTGTCATTTTCTGAAGGAAGACCAGGTTTGATTTGTGGGCTTTTATGTCAATACAAGGTTAACAAGGAAGGAATTATTGATTGTGAAATCTCTCAAGTGTTCCCTGAAAATCATTATTGCAACACTTTAGCTGCTTATTCAATCAGATCATTCGGACTTTGGTTAAGTCAGCCAAAAAAACTAAAAAGATGTCACTGAAAAATAATTCAAGGCTCACACTGCTTCCAAATAGGATCTTTAGTTTCAAAGGTAAAGGAAAAATATAGAGTCACTGGATAAATGGTGACTTCTTTGAGAGGTTTCAGGCATCTGTTCAATTTTTTGGAGGATTATGGGACAGAAATGGGATTCAATACTTAGAAATGTGTTTTCAGTAATGTATATTAGCTGCACAATAAGTATTGTATTGATACAGAAGAATGAGATCTTTATATCCATAGGGGGAGCAGATGCTTGGTGCATTTTAAAGGGAATGACAACAAGGAAACATTAAAGGTGTATAATATTATATCCAACAACTCATTTTTATACTCTTCTACTGTTACAGACTGTTCACAGGCAGATTTTATCATAATACTGGAGCTGTCCTCTGCATGAAATTCAAACAGAAGGAGCCTTTTCCCTCCCATGCATCCATTTCAGACTTTACAAAATTTAAATCCCTGTAAATAGATAGCTGTATTGGAAATAACAAAGCAACATGCTGCAGAGTAAGTAAAACAAAGAGTAGAGCAGGAGTATACCTGAAACTGTTGACAAACACTGCATTTGACATAGAGTACAGTCGCTTGTCCCCCTGCAACCCCTCATCACTAATCGCTTTGATACACTGAAGGCTGCACAGTGTATTAAAGTTTTAAAACTGTATCAATATATTCTCAAACAAGATATGGTAGACCATTATTTTGATGTTTTAATCTTGAATTATAGAAGTATATATCAGGCCTAACACTCAGGAAAGAAGTTGCTTACAGTAAAAACATTCAATCTTTTTAGGAGTTTAGTCTAAATGGGGAATTTTTGTAGTGTTGATTTTATCTGACATTCAGCACATTTAAACATCCAATAATGAACTCAAGGCTCAGCCGAGTATAATGTTTAAAATGCAAAAGTTCATCAGCGGAAAGTGATAAGAAATGATTAATGTAAGACGTCCCACCTTTTGTGGACTAGTCTCACCCACTTTTCCAAATGTTACTAACGTAACATATTTATATCATGCATGGTTAAAAAATGACATAAGATCCTTAAGTTTCTGTACATTTAGATATCACCAGTCATTAAGCTAATAGAGATTTATCATGGCATGAGTGTAGAAGTTTTCGACAACCTCTATGCAAATGTTTCCAACATTTTTGTACTGTCAACGCAGTGGCTGCAATGTTATATAGCCTGCAACAAAAAAATTGCCTAATTTTGACTTCTATTTTTTTCACCGTGGTATTAAACAGGTATCACTATCGGTGTTCCCCCAAGTTTATCTGTCAGAGATGGTGGCCTGGGTTGGGTGAGGGTGGATGTATGACCGTAGCCCAATCAGAACTTGGAAACCATCAGGGAATTGTGAAAATGTTTTTCTTTTTTTTTTAATTTGCTGAACAAAGTGGTGCAACACAATAATATGCCCATGCTCTGATGAAAGACAAGAGTGCACAGAAATAATTTAATCTTCATATTAAAGGATTTTGAATGCTGGTATGTTGTGTCGGGGTGATGGGCCACCTACCCAAATAAATGCTTTGGGTAACACAGAATGTAATTTCACCCTTCCTAAAAGCTGCTATTACTTTAAAAGACAAAAATGTTGATTTACATTTTGTGTTTCACCATTCAACTAAAAATACTGGGACATTTTTTTGTTGATATTAAGTAAGGGTGGGAATTGATGTCATAATTGATTCTGATTATTGATATAGTGTGTTAATGATTCCCTTATTGATTCTTGTGGTTTTTCTGTGTATAAAAAGTAGACCTTTAGGCTCTCTGTGTCAAAACCATTGCACTCCTGATACTGATCTGCATTAAAAGATGCTCAACATGTTGCTGATTTTTCCTGCTTGTTTAAAGTCAAACATCCACAGACATTGCACTCTTGGAAACTTTTTGTGTAAAGGGAAAACTCTCCTGTGACTGTTTCTAGTTCCTCCATGTCCAGCATGATTACCTCTTTGACACCTTTGTCATGGTTTGTTCCTACTGTCTCTGGCCGATTGTTTTACAGGACATGCAAAACCAAATTGAAGGGGTAGATAAGGGAAGTGGCTGTGATTCCATGAGTCAGTTGAAACCAGTTTTTGATTCCCATCCCCGAAATTGTCCAACCCTTACACAAAGGTGAAACCCCCTGGGGAGATAAAATGAAGAGCAAAAATTGAAAGAAGCATTATGAAAAAAAACTGTGGCCAAATTTTGAAAAATCATTTGATACTTTCAAGTAAAATGATCATAGTAATGAATAACTTATTCAAAGTGTCAATATTGAGTCAACGTCCATATTATTCTTTTGTTACATGAAAAAACCCCAAAAAGTATTGACTATAGATGGATAGATAGATTGATAGATACTTTATTGATCCTGAGGGAAGTTTAAGAAGCCAAAATAATATGAACTAATATTGAAGCCAATGAAGCCAAATCAGAATTACTACTACTACCATGGCACAAGCATTCATAGGTTATACCTCTCATGCAAAATAAAAAGCTAAAAATAATTTGCTGAGCTTGACACAGAATTAAGCCAAGTTAATCTTCTTTTTAATGCAATTAAGATAACATTTACCTGCCATTAAATATGTGGACATTATATATATCTACAAATGTTAAAAGTGCTTTTTAGAAAAAAAATACACCTCATGTTCACCCACTGCAAAGAACAAAAGATGTCATGGCAAAAAGACTAGCACGTTTTATTATTTTTGTATTTAGGCAAGGCATAACACTGATGTGGCATCTCAGATTGTTTTACAGTTGACAGATATCACATGATTTGTGGGCCGTACTGAGCGAGGAGGAGGGTCATAAGTGCCCCCCGAGACACACACACACTTTAAACTTATATGATCCCCCTTTTTTTTGTTATGCAATAGCTTCATTAGCGCAAAAAGGTGTTTTTTTTAAAGATGTCACTCATGAGAAATGCTCGTAATGCTCCCAACTCTGACCCTCTTTAAACCCTTTAACCTGAATAGTTACAGCGTAAACTCTCCCATGAATCTAATTGCAAACTGCTTTTTTTTCCACAGCCAGACCAGCCAATTAAAAGTAAACTTCTTCATTTTAATAGTCCAGCATTGGAAAGTTGCATGTCCTGCAGTCTCTAAAAACATGCCTATCTTTCCTCTCAGTGCCAGCAGGGGGTAGCATTTAACCCCCGTGCATGCAGCTGAGGTCCTGGTGGACATCATTAGTAAAGTTCACGAGTTAATCAGAGCAAGGACACATCTAACACTCCTTTAAGAGACCTAATGATAAAACTCTTGACTGGAGGGAAAGTTAATTTGACCAGAGCATGCTCTTTGAAACTCGTTATCTTTATGTGTGCAGAGGGGGATCCTCTTTTCTTTATCTGTAAATCTGCCAATTAAAACCACAAAAAAGGCTCAATTCAATGGTGTGCAGCCCCTTCTCTGAAATAATTCACCGTTCAACGTCAGTCGAAGCAATCAATTGGGGTCCAGTCTGCAAATGTGGTACATACACAGCCTAATTATCTCCCACTAAGAGCTTATTATTTTTTCACAATCCATTAAGAAACTTTCAAGCGTAATTACTCCAGCAGTCTTGTCATGCTTGCAGCATAAAAAGTGCTCACTGACCCCCCAAAAAAGAGGTTTAATAAAGGATTATTACCTCTGGTTTATTTGGGTTTAGAGTCCCTCAAGGGTACTAACTTTCTCATCTCTGATGTAAAGTGAAGTTAACTCCCTGAGATTTTGTAAAATAAGCCTGATATATCCAGCATCTATCGTTTTTAATAAGTGTAGCCTCTGGTGGAGTGGTTGATGATGCACAAAGAGGGAACATTCTCAGTAAAAGTCTTAAAAGTGATTTATCTCTGGGGAGAAAAAAAATAGAATCAGAGGAAGAAAAGCAACACGGTTAATTCTTTTTTTAGACAAGTTATCTCCACTTCAAACAGCTGGACTTATGACATATGTGGTGAAATACAACTGCACTAGTTGGCAACTTTAAACATCTGAGCAATGGTTCAATACCCCTTCCCTATTGACTTTTTTCAACCATGGTTTTGATCATGCCATATGATCTTTTTCTCTGCAGATAGAGCTCCCTCAGTGTCTCTGACATTTCAATGTTAAGACTTTTTTTCTCTGAGAATTTTACTACATCTCCTCTTTGCTGGCTTGAAAGACTTGGAAATTTGATTGCAGAAGAGCACTACAAACTTTTTAATGTCCTTTCCTATTTACCAGCAACTTTGGAAATTCATATTTTGTTTAACCCATATTTCCCAGTGGAAGGAGTGAACAAAGTACATAACTTCATAGCTTTGGTAACAGTATCGATCAGGAAAGGGATCTGGCATCCCAGGGGCACAAACAGCCCTGTCCCTGCTAATGTGTTTGAAAGTCCAGTAACTCATTATTACCTCCGCCAAGGAGGTTATGTTTTTGCCGGCGTTTAGCTGTTTGTCTGTCTGTTTATCTGTTTGTTTGTTTGTGTTCAAAATAACTTGAAAAGTTCTAAACAGATTTGGATGAAGTTTACAGGAATCGTTGGAAATGGGATATGAAAGAACTGATTAAATTTTGGGACTGATCCGGATCGCCTTGGCGGAGGTCTGCGCTCTCCGAGTGCTTTTCTAGACTCATATTTTACTCCTTTGCAGAAAGTTTGCACTGATCTCAGATGTCCTTGGAGCTTTTTTTTTTTATTTTTTTTTTATTTTTTTTCCCCGAAAATCCACTCAGATATTGGATTTTGGCCAATAAATCCCTCTGTTTCAGCCCTGCTCAAAACAGGCTGTTTTACTGTAAATGTTAACGAGCTATGTCTGACCTTACTACTTCAAGAAAGTTAATCTGGAGTTCGCTTTCCAGCGCTGTGCTGTAATGTTTACTTTGACTGCCCAGACAAATCCCAAACTGGATCTACCTGTGGTCTGAATAGACACCTGGCTCAGAGCCTTTGAAACACTTTGCAAACTGACTTTGGACAGACAGACAAAGAGGTTGCATTGAGGTGGGACTTACAGCCGTCTGACCATTCTTATACTTCACCTCACTAAGATAAAGATTTCCATCTTTTCTTTGTTCAGAATTGCTCTAAGAATGTTTATAAATCACTAGCTTAGATAAGACTTAGCTAGTTTTTTAAAGCTTAGCTAGGATCTCTGTGATAATTCTCAGAGAGTTTGAGAATACAGACCCAGATATCCAAAAACCAGTATATTACTTAAGTAGCATTACTTTCTTTCTTTCTATGACTGATGTGATTGAGAAAATGTGTCAAACATAATGATTTTCTGAGCGTCAATTTTAAAACTTTATAAACTCTATTTGAGGATCTTGTTAATAATGACAACTTGTCCAACTGAATTCAAATAATAAAAACATTGTTTTTTTGTAAACACAATGTTCTGTAATATCTAGAATAGTAAAGCCAAAAGTCAAAACAAAGAGAGCAGAAGCCTTGTCAACTTATTCATCCCTAAATCTTTGATGAACCTTTCTGCAGACTTTCTTGTTCAAATAACCCAAGCAAAGCACAGAATTTAAAGTTAGAATTTATCTACAGGTGACAGCAAGTGACTGTGGGCTACTGTCTGTTGTGGTTTCTTATTGCACAGATATTTCAGAACCCATGTCTCATTTCAATGTTGTCTAAACCACCACGAGCCCTGGGGGGAGGCATATGGCACTTTTATATCCGAAAGTTGTTTTGTTAAGGTAGATGTTTTGTGCTCTTAAACTGAACTTTACATGATTTAGCATGCATTGATGTCAGAATGATACCTTAAAGCTATTACCTTGGATTTTTTTCATGCCAACCGCTGCAGAGCAACAGTAGTTATCTTTGCAGACCTTGTATGGCAGTTGTTGAATTTCACCCCATGTGGGTTCAATTGATACCAATGCCACTTTCTTTAAGTCAGAGCTCTTTCTATCAATGCTGCTTTTGTGCATTTCTCCTCAGCTTTCTGATCCTCAATTAACCAAAAATGAATGAAAAAGCCTCCTTTCAAATGGTTTTGGGATTCAAGTGCCTCTCATTGTAAGGAAGCAGTGAATATGGCTTTTTCATGATTATAGGACATTTAAGATTTAGTTTATTAGATATTCTGTCAGTTATTAATGCTTAATTCTTACTTCGCAAAAGATTACTGAGGAAACTTTGAGCTTATCAATAAATTTGGTCAACACTATGTATGCAGGCAGTCATTTCAAAAGCATCAATTCATTCATAAATCCCAACTGGATCAATTAAAGTGTTATATGATTGAATTGAGCCTTGCAGTGAGATTTGTCTTTGTTGACAATTCTGCAAGTGCCTCTTGTCAGTGTTTGCTGACAAGTTGATGTTGATGTTCATTCTAAGCCTTTTTGAAATCGCAGAATCAAAACAAAGCTCTCATATTAGATTATTAATATGAATGCTGGGAGTTGGAATACATATGGAGATCAGGAAGCCAACAATTCACATATTCTGGGAGTACCTTGTGATAAAACCCTTCTGGCTTGAGATTCATGACACACTTAAAAGTTTTCTAAACATGAACTGGCCTCTACAGTATAATGTATTATATCTAGGAATGTTGATTTTCAGTGAAGAACAGCTGACGGGTATTTGGTATGTTGATCTCTACTTTCAAAAAAGCAATTACTTAGACGCTGGTGGTTGCTTCCTGGTCCCCCCACGATACAAAAGTCAACTGATGTTGTCAAAAATATTTTTCAGTGACTACAGAAAGAGGATTTTGTGAAACTCTGGATTATGTGTTAAGTATATAAAGCCTCTGAGGATGGATTTTGTCAAACTGATCAACCGTGGACTTTGTTATACTGTCTTGTCTTAG
This sequence comes from Cetoscarus ocellatus, assembly GCA_037902135.1. Lineage (NCBI taxonomy): Eukaryota > Metazoa > Chordata > Actinopteri > Labriformes > Labridae > Cetoscarus > Cetoscarus ocellatus. Next base: position 420,319 of record JBAMNC010000707.1, read on the forward strand.
GTCTAATGTCTACTCTTTGTTGTACTCTCTCTCTTGCCCCCTGCCCCCTTTTTATATTTATTTAATTTTAGTTTAGTTTAGTTTAGTTTTTATTTTGTCTTGTTTCCTCCCTTATGTTGTTGACCAATCGTGTGTACATTCATAAACTCTGTCATAATGTCCTTAGTACATAATATTCAAAACTGAGGTCTACAGATAAACTAATGGTTTTCGATCTCATTCAACCTATCTCATCTGACATTATGCAATAGGCGAGGTACACCCTGAACCAGATGCCTGATGATCGTCCACATAGAGAGACAGACAACAATTGACATACTCAGCCACACCTAAGGGTAATTTTGAGTTATCAGTTAACTTATTGAACTTGTTTTTGTCAGTGGGAGGAGGCCAGACTGCCTGGGGAGAACCCCTGCATGCACAGGGAGAACATGTATGCAGAAAGGTCCTGATTTATGCAGGGTTCAAACCAGCAACCTTATTGCTGTGAAACACTATCTGCTGCTCCACCGTGTCGCCCCTTTTCTGTTTGCAATACCATGTAAGGTTTCTGCTGTCCAAAATCAAGAAAAACATGTATACTGCAGTGTATTTTGTGCAGGATTTGTATCAATAGATTTTATTTTGCATTTTACAATTAACATTTATCTTGTTTTTTTCTTCTGTAGAGCTAAAAAAACAAACATATTACCATTAATCAACTTTGTTATCCCAAGGCAATAAGAAGAGTAACTCAAAATCTTGAGAGAAGAACCCATATTTTCTCATTATCACAGCAAAGCAGAGAGTTATAAAATATGACAATGTCTGTCTGCATATGGCTTCCACACACTGTGGAGTTTTCACCACATTATTCATCCATGTGCCACTTTTGGGTTTCAACCCACTTTACAGCCGTTTCCCTAGAATAAAGCTAAGAGGGGCATCTTGAAAGATAAAGAGGCACAGTCTTCTTTTTCAGAACCATGGATAGCAGCATGGTGCTGAAGTCCTTTGCCTGAAAAAAACATCACTGTTAAGGAGCCATGATCAAGTCAAAGTTCTTAAAAAACCCAGTCATAGAGAGGAGTGGAAGATTAAAAGGCTCAGTTTCTTTCTAAGGCTATAGAAGAAGCATTTGAATCATTTTTCTTACAGTGGGAATAGCACTAAGCCTTTTTCCACCTTAAATTGCTTCCTGCTTTCTGGTAAGAAAGATATTTTTACCTCTTGTAGTGTTGCAGGATCAATGCCAACATTATTGCCCCTGGTGCACTGATTTTTTTCTCCCCTTCTCACCTGCAATGATTTGCTATGGCTGTGCATAACTCATTATATCATTCATTATATCCTGTCAGTAGCATTCAAATCAGGAAGGTAACATGATTTCACTCCTATGTCCATATGTTGCGTGTTAAGTTTTAGCATTAATATCCTACAAATTAGAAAGGAGAGTGTATAGCAAGGCGAACATTAATCCCATGGATGGAGAATTGGCTGGATGGATTAAAGCAGATAAGATCACTAAAGCATCAAGCCTTATTTTCAATTCTGGAGACTGTTTAATCCCTGTAAAACTACGCTCATTACCTTGGTGGAAAAAGGGGAGATTTGCTTAATTAAGTTGTTAAGAAACCAGTGAGCCCTGCAGCTGTCTGAGACCACAACAAATTTCATTTGGGAGAGAGAGTGTGTGGGTGTGGGCCTGAGTAATGTGGAAATGAGTGTGTGTATGACAGAAAATTGAAAAAGTTGTATTCTGCTGATGCAAAATAGCTTACAGCAAGAAACCTGGGACAAGAAACAGTGAAAGCAAATATCTTTGTATTACAGCTTCTGGAGTAATATAATTTAATTCAGCATTCTGGCAACAAAAAAGTGAAATCTTATCAAGAAATGTTGAAAATGCCCTCTGCTCAGCATTAAGGATCCTCATAACACAACAGTGATGGGGGATTATTTAAATTTTCTACTTAAGAAAAAATGTCACACTATTGAAATACTCAAAAGGCAAGAGTATATACTTTGTTCCTGCAGCTGTTAAACTCTACAACAAAAACCTCTCTAGTGTGCAATAAACCATATTTCTAATTATAATATCTCAAATTTCTGACTGTAATATATCAAACATGTACATAACCGCTGTAAATACCACTTATATATATATTTTATTTTATTTTTCATTTGCAAGTTTCTGTCTTATATTTCTTCTTTGTATTCTGCTGCTGCTGTAAACTTGGAATTTCCTCCTGTGGGACTAATAAAGGAATATCTTATCTTATCTTATCTTAGAACGGGGATAACAGTCTTTGCTGTTAATACAAATCTAATCTAAAGCTTATTCATTGCGCTGATATGTGTAGTTATTTTTTAATTAATTTAAAAAAGGATCAAACTGTTGTCTGAGATCATTTTAAAACTATCATTCAAAAGCCCAGTACTTCTTTATTTCTATTTCTATTTTGTAATTATTATTTACCTGATAATATGCGGTATTGCATGTCAAGTTTTGTTTTTCTGTATGGACCCCAGGAGGGACTGTTATTGCCAGAGTGACAATAAATGTGTTTCGAATAAATAAATAAACTTGGACATTAATGATGAATATGCTGATTGACTGATTATTTTATTGTATTTTTAAGCTGCATAAAGTTTGTTTAACTGATATCAAACTGTAATCCATAAGGTGTATCTTTATCGTTATAATTAAAGGCCAATCTTCAATGGGTTAAATTTTTTAAAAGCAGTATTGTGTGTTTATATACCTAACTGAAGTTATAGTTAAATGAAATTCTCCTGAGTTGCCTTTTACCGACTGGCTGACACATATAGACCACTGCTATTATTGTTCTTTTTCTCTGCTTTGTGTTGGAATAAATACAAACAAAAGTTAGGATGTGTTGTGTTTTATTGCAATCCTGTGACTGTTGCAATGTGTCTTATCCTTGACAAATATCCAGTAAGTTATATATAAATATATATGTTAACTAATTCTTTTAGCAAAAAATACAGTGAGGCATGATTTACATTACATCGTACATAAAAATTGTTCATTATTTCCAGGACAAAAGATGAAGGGTGGTTTCTTCTTTTTGTTCACTCAAACTTTGCTAAAGGAATTTGGCATACACAAAAACAAATGCACATCCATACAAACAAATGTTATCCACTTAGATATTTATTAATAAATTCAGAAATTTACAAACTTACAGACAAAAAGTGACCAAAAATGAAATTTGACTCGAGTAAATGTATAAATGAATAGTCTTACAAAATAAGACTAAGCATCTTTAATCAATGGACAAACAAAAGTAGATAACAGAAAAAAGCTGCCTACCACTGAACTGAAATTTCAAACATAAAAAGTATGAACATAAATAAAAGCCAATGAAAACCAAAATTATAATATACAGTTTTGGATTTAGCAAAGATTATTGATTTAATGTATTAAGCTGCCAATATTATCAGAATATAAGCTGAAAGATAACACGATAAACAGCCGACACTCAATTAAAAATGATTACGTTAATCTAAATGATAAAACAGGCCTCTGAAGACGCATCTTATATGACGCATGGCCGCCATTTTGTATTCACGAGTTTTGTGTGGTTCACTGGCGCAGGTAGAGCTCGACAACTTCATGAAATAATACACTGTCTAGGACGAGTTGTCGAGTTGTTTAATATCAGTTAAACTGAAGAATGGCTTAAGGATAACTTTATTTGGAAAACGTGAGCAGGAGGACTGAAAAGCGTCGTGAAGGAAAAATGTCGCTGAAACATGAAGTCATGAGGACAACAGGTGAGCTACATAGCTAAGGCATACACTTAGCTTAGATAGCAACTATGACTTATGTTTGTGTCGCATTGATTAAGTTTAATGCTTTCATTTGTCAGGTCGCCTTTGAAAATATATATTTTTGTCTGTGAAGTTTAGATGCAGTCGTGTAAAAAGTTAAATGAGCCTAAAATGGTAAAAAGAAGTTATTTAATGTTTGAATAAAATGCAGCAGCAAGTTAAGGTTTTGTCAGCCTTCAACCTATATTGACTGAGGATTAAAGCCGTACCTTGAAAACTAGAGTTACAGTAATAAATGTCCAGATTAATACAATATACTCAGTAACAATGTTACTGCAAGTAAAGAATATGCATCAATGTTTGTATTGAAAAGCAAGTTTGTGTATGAGAATAAGGAGATAAATTGATTTAGATATAAATGTTGAAACCTGTTGAAAGTCATTTACAACTATTGAAAATTTCAGCTACATGCCAATTGATTTAAATAGCTAATTTCTTTGTCATACTTTAATATGTTTTACAAAGGGAAATTTGTTTTCACAGTCTGAACCAACAAGAAAAACATTCATAACCCCTCACATGCAAAAAATTACACCATATCTGCACATTGGCACATGGACACACATTAATTAATATTGGTTGGTATATGAATTATTAGCTGGCTTGGACAAACTTGATATTAGCACCACAGTAAATACTAGGACTTATAGTTTATATTTTATTGGGTATTTTTATTGTGATTTCTTCTGTTCAGTGCTCACTCTGTTTTGTTGTGATTTGATGAGTTGTTTTTTCCTGACATATAGCTTTGAATTTTCATCTGAGTTTACTGTTGTGCCATGCTTTTGAAAAAGCCATTTAACAGTGTGTCTTCGGTATAAATCTTTTGTTTCAAGGATAACATAATATGTATCTGTTCTTTGCATAGGGGCTTGACAGAAATAATATCTCTATATTTGTGGCTGAATATTACATATCATTGTCAATATATTTACATTTACAACTGTCAGGCTCATGCCGTGTACCTCACACAAATCCACTTCACAAAGCCTGTCCTACCCCTTTTACATGTGACATTCTGAGGTTGTCAGAATTTAAATAAAACCCACCAAATGATGGAATTCTCATAATTGTATTTATTCCTGCTAGAAAAAGTATAGAAACCAAATAATAGTCAGTCATGTATAACAAAAGAGTGCAAGAACTCTGTCTTAATCACACAAACACAGTATAGAGAGATACTGTAAATAGAGAAAAGATGGCAATGTGTTTAGTTTGCCTGCAATTTTTGATAATTTAATCAATAAATCACCCAATATTATAGAGCTTTTGGATGTTTTTTTGTTGCTGTAGTATCACACTTATATCAATATAATTTTACTCTTAACAGTAATGTAAGTGCTACTTAAAGGTGCAGTGTGTCGAATTTGGCAGCGTTTTGCCAAACAGAAACGGTGAATATAGGATATAATGTTTCTATTTGTATGTAAATTCTGTCAAAACAGGAGTACAAGCATCCCCATAAAACGTTTGTTTTATTTTTATTTAGTTAGAAAAAGCTTCAAAAAAATTTACACTACCTCGGGCCGCGTTCATGTAGGCTGACATAACGATCCGCCATGTTGTCTACGGGTGGATTTTAGGGACAAAAAGAACGAAACGCGAATCTGTCCACCGGTTCTGACAATGCAGGCGAAGAAGAGGAGAGAGGACGGCAGTGGATGTAGAGACAGTTGTTACTCTGCACTAGGGGATTTAAATTGTGTGTATTTTACAGTTAAAGCTTTTGGTCCCAAGCCCTTTTGGTCTTCACAGGCTTCCGTTGCTCAGCGATGTGACATTTTGGTTACGGTTGGGCTCATTCTAGAGTCTGAACGATAGATGTTGCTCAAATGCCAATTTCTACACACTGCACTTTTAAATCAATGAAAGTGATTGTTAATGGTTAAGACTGTCAAATGTCAAATAAATTATCTTGTGGCAATAAACATATCAATATCAGCAGTTCTCTCTGTAAATATATATTTTTTGCTGATCATTAGGCCTGTTTTTTTTAATGTATATATTAGATCAGAAACTGGATTGCTATCAATTGATTTCAAGTTATGTCCTGCACCTGTGGAAGCCCCTTCATGGAGTAGTTGACAGTCTTGGGTTGCCAACAACATGTTTAAACTATATATATATATATATATATATATATAAAATTAGGCTGCTCGATAATGGAAAAAATCATAATTGCGATTCTTTTAATAGATATTTAGATTATGATTATGAAACACAATTACTTTTAAAACATGTACTACATGTTTTAATTAAACCTTTACTCTTGACACTGTCATTTTTAACATTAAAAAATGGACAATACGCGATATACCTGTAAAAATACAGATATCTGAAAATAATGCAAATAATATTGGACAAAGCAAAACTGTCATGTGACACATTATTTTTAAATCTTAATCACTCAGTTTTCATTCTTGTGGAAGGCAGTAATAGTAACTGTGATTTCAAAAAGGTTAAATGCCCAGCTCTGGTACACATTAAAAGTAGGGATGCACAGTATTATCAGGACAGAATTGGTATTGCCAGATAATCACCTAAAAAGTTAATTTATTGGTTTTAAGATATGAAAAATTACATTTACAGCAAATATTTTAGTCTTAAAAATTATCCATATATATCCCATATATATTCATAATGTATAAATGTACCGTAATGGTTTACATCATCATCAATCAATGAATGTCCACTTTTATAACTCAAAACATTAATTTACGAAAGAATACAATGTTGTTTGTCTTGCTTCACATCTGCCTTAACACAAATAGACTGTCACCAAAAAAGGAACAAGTCATTTTTAGTGAATTGGAGACTTTGTGCTCTTATCAAAAAATATTGGTAGCAGTAGCAGCATATCTGATTTTGGCAAAAATCCTATATAGTGCATCCCTATTTGAAAGCGTATTACTGTATCTTAAAAACACAACTGATTGTTCTTTGTTCCATGTTGATAACAACCAATAACATTTGGGATAGTTTGAGGACAGAGACAAAACTAATGTGTTGTTAAAGATGACAGTCAGTTATCCATCTTTCCTTCCACGTCATGTTGACAGTGAAGGTGTTTTCTTCTCTTTACAACCCTCCAACACCCTCACACCCTGCTTTTATTTCCCTCCTCTTGTCTCTCTCAGTCTCTTCACATGCTGCCAGCTTTCTCTCACACTTGATTGAAAGCACACCATGCTTGTTGTGAAAATAAAACTCTGGTGATCACAGATCTACGTTCACAGTTTCAGTGTTTTATGACAAACGCACACAGTGTACTCACTCCTCCCTCTAGATCTGAGCTCTCTAATGTGACGTTAATGTGTCTGAATTACTGTCCACTGTGCGGCCACACTTGTTCACTCACTCCTTTTTTTTCTTCTCGACTTTCTCCCCTCTTAGTTTTTGTCCTCATCCGTCCTTTCAACCTACATCTCCCTCCGCCTTTGCTCCTCCATCTCCACTTCTGCTTCACTTCCCATGACATGCAATCCCCTCTCCCCGGCCGAGCCTCCCCGACTACTGCTTTCTCCCCTCTTCTATCTGCCTTTTCAGACAGTGTCCCGTTTCACATCCATCCATCTCTCTGTTTGTGTTGACGAGGGGTGGAAATATGAAAGCTCCCAGAGACAAATGAGAGCGAAGGTGGCGGTGTCGGAGGAAGAGGAAGGGAGGAAACATATTCAGTAAGAGACTTTGCTGTGGGGAGAAAGCAAGCAAGGAGAGCGCTGTCTTCCCCCTCCCTGTCTCTCCCTCTCTCTCTTGCTTCGCCCCTTCCTCTCTCACTCTCTCTCCCTCTGTGCGAGCATGTGTGTTGGTGTGTGCGCCTCCCGTCTCTCCCGGCTCTGCTGTTGTTCACAGCCGCCACAGATGAGCTGGGAAGAGGAGGGAAAGCGGATGTATCTGGCCAGAGGAAAACGGGAGGAGTTTGGATCGGCATGCAAGACTAACCAGCAGCTCTGATCATCAGCGACTCTCCCTCTCTCTCCCTCTCTCTTTCTTTCACAGTGTCTCTCTCTCTGTCTCACACACACACACGCCAAATACACACACTCATCCAAACACACACGTGCGCTCCCAGACTTGCACACAGTCGCCGGCTGGATGCCTTCTCGCTAGGGTGATCGAGAAGAGGTGCTTAGGCTTGTCATTAGTTGTGCGCGCGTGCGGGGGGAAATCCTGAGAAGCCCGGACGTGCATGTGTTTGTGTTTGAGCATGCACACTCATGCATGAAAGCAACACAGCGTGAGGGAGCGTGTGTGTTTTTGAAAAGGAGATGAGTCGAAACATTTGACACACAGAGGCAGCTTTGATTGGCTCGTGGTTTAAGTGACTCTCACCTCTTGTTGTGGGTGTCACGGAGGACTTGCCCCCTGGATTTCTATCAGTGAAACGGAGCAGTCACAGAGGGCGACAGAGGATAGATTGTGGGGTGTGGAGGGGTGTGCAGTTAAGGATTTAAGAAGTGTTTATGGGTGGTGTAACAGGAGCTACAGGCAGGCTGGCAGCTACAGTAACTTCAGCTCCAGGGGGTGATTGAGACAGGAGGTGGAGAGGAAAGGGCTGCCCTTAGGGAGCATCTCTCTCCTCCTGTTTTTTCCTCGCTGTAGTAGTTGTGGAAATCTTCACCTCCCTATGTTTACTCCCCTCACTGTATCAGGTGTTCACATCTTTGTTGTGTTTTTTTTCTTACTCTCTAGTATTCTTTATACATTTCTGGGCACTTTTTCTACCTTTTTTGCTACTCCTTTCTTAAGCTTCTTTCTGAGTGTTTTATTAATGCTTCCTCTCTTTCTCTTCAGGTGTGAGTGCACTGGGGGCTCCCTGGCTGAGAGGCTGGAGGGCTGATGATGGATCTAAAGGAGAGCTGTGGCAGTCAAGGGAGTCAAGAGAGCTCGAGCCTGCACCCGACTTCCTGGCAGGCCTTCGCTCACACCAGCACCTTGCACGGCCTGCGCTTCATCTTCCCGTACGGTCAGCCCAGTGTACGCCGCTTGCTCTGGGCTCTTGCTCTTCTGGCCTGCATGGGACTGTTAGCCCTTGAGAGTGCAGAACGCTTGGCCTATTTCCTCTCTTACCCTCACGTGACTAGCGTAGATGCTGTGGTGTCCAGCAGCCTCATCTTCCCTGCTGTGACCATATGTAACTTGAACACTTACCGCTTCAGCCGCCTCACACGCAACGACCTGTACCATGCCGGAGAGCTGCTGGCCCTGCTGGATGTGCACCTGATGATCCCTCAACCGCACTTGGCAGAGCCTGACGTGCTGGCTATCCTGGAGGAAAAATCCAACTTCACCGCCTACAAGCCCAAAGCTTTCAGCATGAAGGAGTTCATCGAGAGAGTTGGCCACGACCTCAAAGAGATGATGCTCTACTGCCGCTACCAAGGCCAGGAGTGCAGCCACAGCGACTTCAAAACTGTGAGTCCACTCAAGTTTTCTGCTAAATGCCACCTCTTGGATGAGCTGGGGTCAAGGCAGCCTTGCAGCTCCACAGGGGTCCACCTGTGAGGTGTTCACAGTTGTATGTTCTCATTCTTGCAAGATTTCCAGAGGTGGATGATTTTTTTTTGTCCTCTGCCAGTAAAATGACTTGATGTATGCTGATAGCTGCTCTTTCACTCCCACGCTGCTGCTGTGAGAGTTTCCTGCTGGGTTTTCTCTCCTCGGATCTCATCTGTTTGGCTGCACAGGTTGCCTCTCAGGCTCTGTTCTGAGAATACATTCTCTGATGTTGCTTTGTTGTTGTCTTCAGCCTTTGCACAAGAGCATTGTGTTCGCTGGCATGTACAATATTGCAACAGGTTTGCGTCCTTTTTATGAAGAAAAATTACTGTTTTGGGCCTCAGTGAAAGAAAATTGCTTGAAAGCCTTTTTTTAAAAAAGCTTATTAAACAACAGGATGCATAGGATGTTTGTGCTGCTGTTGGATTGGTTAATGTAGCAGAAATTTAAGGTCTGTGGAAGATTTATTGTGTTAATGTCTCTTTTTGAATTTGGCATCTCAATGTGTTGTTGATATTTGCCCGTGAAGCTCAGGGATAAGTGCTTTGGCAGGTGTTGTCATGTTGTTAAAATAAGTTTATGTATCAATAATAGTATCAAAACTATTAAAGGCTGTGGTGTTTCTGCTAACTCATGGCTTCCTTTGGCAGATTAAAATGAGCTATTTCTGACACATGTTGATTTCGACACTGCAACATGATTCTGAACACCCACTTGTTGCACACTCCTCCTCGCTTAGACTGCTCGTTAATTAGGTCTGTCAGTGTTGCTAAAAGCACATTGCACTCAGTATGCAAAAGCTAGAAGGAGTATTCAAGCTTTTATAGAACAAACTAGTGTTTTTCTTAGATCAGACTGACCTTGTGGATAAAATCCAGTCATTCTTTCCTTCAATAATACACAAAATGCTTTTCAGTTCCTTCTGAAGACCTTGGAAAAGTGTTATAAAGGACTTTGGTGTTTTTTACTTCATTACTTTTCAGTACTTTCAAGTGGAGTTTGCATATTTAGGACTTTTAAGATGTATTTATTCAGCTGCTTTAGTGCTTAAAAGTATCAGCAGAACTGTGAGTTTCATTAGCTTTTATTTTTTTGTTGGATTATCATTCCCTGTAGTGCATTTTAAGTGCAGACTAATTTTTGTCTGCTCCACATTACCTCCAAAAATGAATTTTAACATGACTAGGGTTGGATTTGGTTGCATTTTACTGAGTGCAGATTCTGACAAATACCTTTCTGATTATACATAAAAACAGGTTTTGCTTCAAATAAGCATGAAGGAAAATGAGAAATACCTCATTCAGTCATCTGTAATTAACACTGTTTATTTGCTTAGAAAACAGATGCTATAAATTTCATCATACTGAGAGTGAGATGAGCACTGTTGACATATCAGATAAACAGATGTTGTGATGAGTACTTTCTCTACACGGTGTATTTTTCCTTAACACAGTTTTGTATTCCAGAAGCTGTTGTCTAGCAAGGAAGAGAAACCAAAAGTACCAGAATGACAGTCCTTGAACTATGTAAGGAAAATTCCAGTTTAGATCTAGTGTCACTGCCAGTTTGATAAAGCCGTCATGAGGCTGCTCGCATTTGTATTTAGAGAAGATTCAGGTGTGTTGCTGGCCATGCACTGAGAGTCTGCTCAGAGCAGAGCAAGGTGTGCGTGTGTGGCTCATTTTTCATGATTAAGAGCAGGTATGGGGACTTCTGTATACCTGTGTGATGCAGTGCTCAGCGCTCACTCATCTCATCAGCAGAGATCATCAGAGCTTAACTGTGTTTCCTGGGCTGTTGTTATCAAAGTGGAAATGCCTGCTTCAGCATGTTGGAATACTTTTGTGTGATTTGTTTAAAATTTTCTTGTAGCTTCAGGAAAGTTGTTGAAAAATTTTGAAGTTTTAACTCATTCTCTTACTTTTTCCTGAAACAACAATCAAAGGATTTTTGTGCCATTTGAAGGATTATGGCTCCTAAACCTGCCAAGGTATTGAGTGAAGCTGTGTGGTATCACTGGTGTAGTTTTATATTTTTAAAGTACAATCAAATAAGAGCTATTAGTTATAAGCTTGTAGCCATCCATTTTGTGTTTCATTTTCCCATCCCTATAAATGGATTGTGATTCTAGTGGTTGTTCCTCTGGATTCATTTAAGAAACCTCCGTCTTTGATTCCCCGACCCCCTGACAGTTGTACCAGTCCTTTAACCTGACGCACCAGCTGGACTGCTCAATATGTTTCACGAGTCCACCTGGGAAAGAGCAAAGAAAGTGTTTGGGCAGAACCTGTCAAAAGCATATCTGGCACTCTTATGCCATGTTCATCCCTTTGCCCAGCATCTGTTATTTTGTATGTTAAAAACTACACATAAAGTTTGAAAAAATCGAAATCCTAGACACAGTGGTGTCACAGTGGGGAATTTTTCCTCAAAAATCATCAAAAAATTCAGACAAACTCCTTTACTCAGTTGAAATTGAGCAAAAACGTTGGCAACATCTCTGAATGTTAAGTTTGTTAGAATTTTCTATACTCAGAATTACTGCTTGTTTTATGATGATAAAGTTCCAATTATTATCAGTATTGTGTGAGTTATTCAAAATCTATGATGTTACTTTTTACTCTTTCATTCAAAAAAAGGAACTGCAGTTGCATATAATTTAGTATTTAAAGCAATAATCAATAACTACACTGTTAAGTTACTTATTACTTTTTCCTTCTGTTCATCAGGTTTACTTGCTGTGTGAATTCACGTGAACACCTACAAAAGTCAAAACGCATGGGATGTATTACTTACAGCTGAGTAGTTAACCATCAAACAAGAGAAGAAAATGTACAAGGACTAGATAAACAAACATAACTATAAACAAATAACTAAGAGGATAAACACACAGAATTTCCATTGCAACCAGCCTTCCTCTGCTGAAATGAGATCTGAGCTTTTGTGCACCGAGGGCATCAACACCTTGTTGAAAAGTTAGTGGCTTCAACCAGGCAGAGCAGAGCAAAACACGACGGGAAAAGGGACACAAATAAATTAACATCATACTGCAGCTGTTACATTTACATCTTTCATCTCTCTTTTCCTCTTCTTGTCCATGCTTTGTTGAACTATTTTAGCTAGTAGCATGAATATATCAATAATCAAGCATTACTTTGATTTGTAACTGTAATAGTATCACTGCATTAGATATTGTAATCCATTACTCTGAAAGGGGTAATATTTTCTGTGGTAAAATGCGACAAGTATTTAGTAAGAGTGCAGAAACGTCATAATCTCCAGTCATATGTTCATCCAAGAATGAGTGAGAAGTGTTGGCAACTTTTGTAAAAGTGGGTAGAACTGGCAAGAAGCAATGAGCTACTTGTTTATCAGTTATCTAGATTTTAAGTTTTTTTTTAGAAATTACAGCACTGGCATTGGATCAGTATTGACTCATGCGGTTAATCTCAACTAATGACTCCAAATCAGCAACAGGAGAGAAATAAACACTTCTGTCTTCGGCTGGGGAAAGATGCCAGCTTAAAAAAGCAGCGGCCAAATTGTTATTTTGGCCCATGGCAAATTTAAAGAGTTAATAAGATGCAGCTGATGCAATGTACAGCCAGTGATATTTGTTTCATGACACTCTTTGCTTTTTAGGAAAAAGAGATTGAATCTTTTTCAGAGATCGGATTGTGTCAGTCAGACACTGCTTCAGCTTGATAAATAAGGTAGTTTGTGTATTTTAAAAGTCAAGCATCGAAAAAAAGATGTGTTCAACTCAGAATTCTTAAAGATCAAGACCAGCAGCAAATCCTGTCAATCAATGAGGTGAAGTCTGGAGTTGACGAGTGTGTTTTTAATATTTTGGTCAATTGTTAATAGTTTATGGTCAAATGAGTTGTTTTTCTCTTGGCTGACCAACCTTTTGACTTCATCTTTTTGCTCTGGTGTTAGTTCTTTTAAATGTATTCATAAAAAGGTGAAATAATGTTAGTAGAAAAAAAAAAAGCAAACATCACAAGTCCCTGGGCACATAGCTTCGCAGTAAAACAAGGATCAAATTAGTCATCTACAAGCACAAGCCCCCGCACATAGTAACCAAGAGAGAGAAGGAGAAAACCGAACAAAGCAAGGATTGTAAAGTAAAATGTGCTTGTATCTTAAAGTTGCAGAAAAGCTGTTGAGGTGTCAAATGAATGCTGACATGACTGACTCCTTGAAAAACACTTTTTGACCTCATTGGAGAAAATGTGGAAGTCTGTTTGGTAGAGCTGGACATATACAGGTAGGTGTTAAAAGTACCAGCACTTATTCTTTCTGCTATAAAACAGAGTTTTGGTAAGACTATTATTACCAGCTTCAACACAGAGGTTGTTGCACTTTGCCGGTAAGGTTAAACTGATGCCACACCTACAGCTCAAAGCCTTAAACTATCATTGACAGTGATGGGTAAAATAACTTTGCCCTTATGGAGTGATTTTTGACTCAACCTGTTTAATTTTGAGTCCTGTCTTCAGCATGTTTCCCTCTGATGCTCCAAGAGTAGAGTGAGGCAGACACACACCAACACTCGGACTAAACATTATTACATCCAGATCAATTTAAGCACTGTGTGTGTTTAGATTAAAAGTTAACTTCTACGCAACAACCAGGTGAACAGTTTTCTCCAAGTTTTGTCTTTATTAATAAAAGTGTTTTGTGATCTGGCTAGCTTTGCAGAGCTTCTGTCTGTCTATGGTTTCTTCAAAGTCCGTGTTGGATTTTAAGGCCGTGGTTTGACTTGATCCAGTCCTGCAATAATTTGATCCCCAGTATAACATCTTAAACAGCTGCTTGAAGTGTGTTTGACCCCATGACTTGCTTATAGCAAGTCCAAAACGATTCAAAGAGGCAGGATGAGGCAGACCTGATTGTGGTTGATGCTGTGGCTGAAAACACCACAGATTTCCACACTCTTCAGTCACTTTTGCCTTCAAAGTTCTGTCAATGATAACATGCGACTTCCAACAAGTCTTTCATAAAACAAGTCTTCACTTGACATTGAGGTTCATTGCTTTTATTTTAAACAGCCAAACCAGGAAATTAAACATTTCAGTAGCAACTTAACAAAACTCAGGAGACAAACAACCCATATATACAGCTTCAACATTAAGAACTGAAAGCACAGAGACTACTTATATATCTTTCTATGACTTTAGAGACAAAGTTATGTTTCTGCCTGCGTTCGTTTGTTTGTTTGTTCGTTCATCATCCATCTCTCTGTATCTGAGCAGGATTTTGCTGAAATCATCAGGAAATATTGGTCATGGTATAAAGAAGAAGAATACAGATGGGGATCCAGAAGAAGAGAAGTGATTCAGTTTTGGTGATGGTCAGATCTGGATGCAGATCCAGGAATTTTGAAAGGATTTGTTAACAATGCCAGGTTGGGTCAGTTTTCTACATATTTGATAAAAACTCTCCTAAAGACGTCAGAAATGTATTGGCAGAGGATTTTGCTCTCTGGATCGTTCTAGTTCCAGAATGCATTTGCTTGTTTGAGGGTGGAAAGAGAATTGAAATGCTTGAAAATGCAATCAAACATATATTGATCTCTTTTTGATTTGGCATTACTGCAGTCTAATACCCTTACCGCAAAGAGATATGACATTAAAGTAATATTTTTCAACCCTACTTTGCAGATTGATAGTTTCCAATCACTAAGGCGATTGTTCCAGAATATCATGTCCTTAAATAAACTCAGTGAATGTGGATGTATTACAGAGCAGGCATTGGACCACAAGTATAGGACCCTCATGCTACTATAACAAAATATTATATAAGCTTAATATTAACTGTTCCTGATTATTCAGCCTAACCAAGGTTCATGTTTTTTTCCATTTTTATTGCATGAAAAGGGATGGAAACCAACAACTCCCTTGTGTCGTACAGATGCATTAATTTTCTGCAACAGCGCTGCCTCAGCTATTTTCGGCAGTGTTATTACATACAGTAAATACCACAGCACAAGGTCACGTCAGAAGCTGTTGCTGTTCAAAGCTGCTGTTACCTGTTATCTTCCATTTGAAGCTTATGAAAAGTGTCCAGTGGATACTGATTGGTATTGTAGTTTTTGTTTGCATCAGGACTTCACAGTTGTTCATGCACACTGTAAGCCGCTCCATGAGGCTGGCTATGGGATCTGACGTCCCGTGATGTGTTCTTGTTTCCAGAAGGTATCCTCTTGTCATTAACAAACACATCAGCACCTCATCTGTGTAGTCAAAGAAATGTGTCTCTGTGGATTGATAACTTGATGTTTCATGCTGAGAGATACTCAATGCACTAATGCTAATTGGAAAAACTACCGTGGTGGATCACTCTTTGGCTGAATTTTCCCTTCATGCATTCAGATGGATGTTCCCCCTGCTGAGTTGATTTACATCACAGTGAGCCGAGAGAACATGTGATTTTCATGATTTTTTTAATGTTAAGTCTTTGAGGAGTAAACACAGTCAACGTGCCTTTGTCATCGCCTCGCCATGCGGTCCAGTGAGTCTTGGTTTGCTCTCCTTAGTGACTGTCTTACATGTTGTGCGACACATCTTTGACCTCGAGCTGGGCTCACAGATAATCATGTTGACAAAGAGGCTACTAGAAGGCACTGTCATCCTCTTTGCCCTCCGCCTGTTGCTGCAGCCAAGCCCCTCTTGACTTCTCCAGACTCCTCTGTGTCGTTTCGCTCTGTTTCTTCCCACTCCGTCACAGCAGCGACACACCTTCATCCTGCCTGCACCCTCTGGGGGAAAAAGGAAAAGACGAAACACAAGTCCTGCAAAAATAGAAAACACATGCATGAATGCTCACAGGAACATGCATGCAGCAAACCCAAACACTCCTAAAATCTACATGAGTGAGTACACATGCACAGAGGGACAGCATTAGCACAACACTCCAGGGACCAGAGTCAGTGTTTGACTGACATTGTGATGAATGACCGTAGGGAGGATTGTGGGGACTCAGAAGTCAGTGTGATGTGACTGATGGAACTGGAGCAGAGCAGCACAAAAAGGGAAACAGTCTCAGTGTGCACATTTCCACCTATGTGCCTGTATTCTGTGTCACTTTGAACAATTTTGGCACATTACAGACATGCAGGCAGCTAATCTTGCTAATTTATGTTTATGAGGACATCTGCAGCCCACCTGACAAGATTTTCCTCAAATAAAACGCCTTAGTACTCCAGTGTTCTTAAGGATGCCAAAAAAAAGGGCATATTTTGGGCCAAATGAAACATCATTCCACTCAAGCAGAGCCGCTTAATGACAGAAACCCTTTTAACCCTGTGTGGAGATCCTGACAAAGGTTCTTACAGTGAGGACACTTTAGCCTGGGTGATTCTCGGTCTCTTAAAATACAACTGTGGCTTTTTTGAAGTATTTTGTATTGATTGGGATTTTTTTTTATTACCTGTACCAAGAAGGACATGTTTTTGCTGACATTTGTTAATTTTTTTGTTACTTTGTGAACAGGATAATACAAAAAGTTATCAATGGATTTTTGTAAAATTTTAGGTAATGTTATTCATGGCACAAGAAAAAAGCGATCTGGGAAAAGGATTTGTCAACAGTGTGAGATAGGTCAGTTTTCCACTTTTTTGATAATAGCTCGCCTGACATTGGCTACGTTTACATGCAGTCATTAAACCTTTCATAACCGGAATATTATCAATAACCCGGTTGCGTGCAGCCATGTAAACACCAAAAAACCTTTTGAAAAACCGGAATATGCTCATATTCTGAAAGTCACCCTGGGTTACTCCTTTTCTAACCCGAATATTTGGTCATGTATATGCCGATTGGGATATCCCCATCGGAAGGAACATTAAGTTATGTTCTGCGCATGTTCTTTTCACAAGGAATCTTGGTCTTTTGAGTACAGGAAGTACTTGTTGTAACATGGCACAGCTCCGGCTCGATTTCCTAATTCTTCACGTTCTCGCCTTCCATTAATGAAGAAACTGACAAAGAATAGTGTCAGGTACTGGTGGTGGGTCAGTACCAGCACCAAAGTGCAAACGAAGCCGACTGTTAGCTGCTCTGGACCGTTCATTATCTGCCGTGCTGCTGCTGTTGCTCTCGTTGCTATTGGATACAGGAAGAAGAAGCGTAAATGACGCGCATTGCGTCATGACGTTCTCCATGCATGATGACGTTCTCCGTGCGTCGCTGTTTTATTCGGGATACTATGCATAGAGGAATAACCCTGTTTGCTCACGCATGTAAACTGGGTTATTCCGAATGTTTCAGAAACCGGAATATTGATCTTAACCCGAATATTGACTGCATATAAACGTAGCCAGTGTTGGAAATGCTTTAGCCCAGGTTTGTGTTCTCTGAGCACTTCTGGTTTTTATTTGAGTATTGAGTTAACTCTTCACCCTGTTTTTGCTGGTTGTTTGGTCAACTGTGTCCTCACTGCAAACAAACCGCTCAGAGGTCAATTAGAAGCATGCTGAGGCCACCTTCTTCAGGTAAGCTTGGCGTGGTTGTTTGTTTTGGAGCAGGGATCGATTGCAAACAAACCATGCCAAGCAAGAAACACCCATTCGTGGCGATCAACCCCTCAAATGATAGACGTGTGAAAACGACCCAAGACTCTCATTTACAAGAGTTTCCTGGCCAAAACAAGCAGCAGTACAAGTTACAAAATTAAAACAATTACAAACACAAACAAAACAGATATGAACCATTCAACTTCGAGTCACAGGGCATTAAGTCAAGAGTCAAAGCATCTGCAAGCTGAACCATCTTCCTTCAATGTCTTTAATCTGCTTTATTTAAAGATTTAGAGAGACCAGCTCTCTCAGACCTAAATCTTTCTGCAGCAGGTTTCTGTCTCCGGGAGCCGCATATTTAAAATTTCTTTTACTCATACCAAGACAAACTTTGAGGGCAGATGGTAAGAATAAATCTTGTGATTGGGTCACAGAGTGAAGACTGTAGCTTGCAGCACTTTTAACTTGAACACTATTATTTAAGTATGAGGAAAGCAGATCGGATATAGTCTTGAATAAAAGTATGCAATGATTTAAGATATGAAGAAGATGCATGCATATGTAAACTATCACCATAACCAAGCAGAGGCATAGAAGTAGAAGCTACAAGACAGTTCCATGCAGCACAGGAAAAACAAGACCTATTTCTGGAGTAAAAGTCCAGTAACAACTTTTGATTTTTAACATGTTTCTCAAAATGAATATCTATACGGAGATACCGACTTAATCACATCACCCAGTGGCTTGACAATAGGAAGGTTCAGTGGCTTTTTCTTTCAGTTCGTGAACATCCTGAGTTTGATTTTGATGAGATTTGAAATTCGCTTTAGCTCCCACAGATAACCCTGTACTGCATCAAAGGCCTCCTGTAAAATACTGAGGGCCTTTTCGTGTAACAGTGATTTACACTGTCATCGGCATATAAGCCAAAATTAGCAGTAGTAACATTTTATACCTGCAAGTAACAGGTATTCACATTAAGTGGATATTTGCTGATTATTTTTGTCAGTAAGTGAGTTTTTCAGTTATGCAGTATTTTGTTATTTAGTTTCAACGGGCGTTTCGATTAGGAAAAATATCTTTGATTTCTTTTCTAGCCAAAAAACTTCATATACCCTGTGAAGGAAAATCAGAACTTCAACTTTACACTTATCATCAGTGAATCATTAAATCAGGTGTTTATAAATATAAAATTTGCTTTAAGCATGTGAAGTCTAAACATTTTGTACTGCATTATTAAATAGAAATAACCTAAGAGAGATTTGTGAGAGAAAATGTCTTTGAATCCCAGACTCGTGCCCCTCTGCCTCCCTGATACATAGCTGCAGCGATGCTAAGTGCCAACATTTCATATGCTACTGAGCAGATTATGTGCTGAAATAGTTCATCTTGGTGTCATTCAGCAGAAAAGGACATCTTTACTGCTGAGCCTAGGACCACAGTGAATGACTGCCTGTGTTTATCATCAAAACAGTATATCATTTATCATAACATTTGGAAAGGAAAAACAAGAGTTTTCTAAATATAGTGTTTATTGAATGTCCTCATTGTTAGCCCTCCTTCCAGCATCATCACATCGGTTATAATATTCAGTCAGTTTTTGATTATTTAGTCTTTCACGCTTGTTTGGTAAGTCCCAGCACAGTTTTATGGCTCTGTGGTCACCTAATCTGACATGGAGACCATTGGAAACATAAAAAAATGCATAGTTAGACCTCAGTATTAGTATGTCTGTTCACAGACATGTTCTTCTTGACATTGTAATCACAGTAAAACTTTCTCCATTTATAATTATACAAGATCATAAAGTAGTTTTTTTTTAATACTAAATTGCAGCAACTTGACAAAACTCAGATGTCTGAATTACAAACGTACTAAAGTGTGTTTACATGAATGATATTAAAAAATTGTTTTACTTTTCAGCACAATACTATCTGCCAGTCATGGCCTTAATGTGATTCTGTCTCTGGTGACTCAAGCATGTAGAGTTGACAGGTCCAGTGCAGCAGTGAGATGAAGCTCCATTGTCAGGTTGAAGACTTTTTTTTTTGCTGTGAGTGGTGGGAGTTTGCTGCTTCATTCTTTAAAAGATTTTGAGACATATAAGTCACCCATGGATTAACCTCATGTTAACTCATGGACACCTTCCACTCGTCTACTGCTCCTGATGCTGTCATGTTCTTAAATTAACTTAAACTGTGTTCAGTCCAGTAAGTTTAACATATTCATTTGATGTCTAAGCCTGTGCTGAAATTCATGCTGAGACCAACAGTTTAAAAGTTTAACGAAAACAAATGCACCTCATGCTTAGTGATGCATTTGTGTTCCAGTCGGAAACATTGTGATGCATTCACAGCAGCTCGGTAAAATGAGTATTTGATGAAGCTAAGAACATGATGTGTTTAAATGTATTTTGCAGAGTTGGAGGGCTAGACTTTGCTGAACCTTGATAAATATAGTTGAGTGGGGTGAAATTAATTTTCTTGGCATTATGAAGAAATTACACCAGTTACATTATGTTAATGAGTTACTATTTTTTTGCCTTTTATTTACGAAAGTATTTGCACTGCTTTGCCTGTTGGACTGACTTATCAGTTTTAGTCAGTCCGTGATATAGTGATATAGTGATCTTTTGGGGCATCCCTTATATATGTATGTGTATAAAAATATATTTAAATATATATACGTGTGTGTGTGTGTGTGTGTACCGAGAGATTTTTCAACCAGTAAAAACAAAAAGGCATTTTTTTAATTTGTTATTCACAGGTGGTAAAAAATACTTTTTGAAATAAAGACAGAAAATAAATACAAAAACATTTGACAGACATAATCAGTTGATGTGTGTAGATCTGTAAACATAGCACCATAGTGTTATAAATTAAATATTGTTACTGTATCGGCCGGACTACATTGGTTTGTTCCCGTGTTCTCATAATGGCCATTTGGGGAAAATAATTGTGATTACAATTGTGAGTTTTTCTTTATTCTAATGCCAGTAGAAATCTAAACTTTTCACTGGCTGCTTCGACTTTTTCTCATCATTTTGATGTCATATTTGTGTCTTTTCTTTGGACATGCAGTACTTATTGTTTTGTTTTCAGTACTCATAAGTTTGTCTGTTGTTATCTCACAATGTGGCTTTTTTGTTTGACACAGTCTCAGTCAAACATCCATTCATCAAAAAGTGCTCATTTTTTAAGATATAAAGCTCTCATGTTTAGGTATTATTTGAAATGTCTGCATTCTGAACATCAGCCCTCTTTGATTTAAGAGGATTTCAACTAAACCTTTTTCGCTTAAAGGATAAGTTCGGTTTTTTGACACCTGGACCTTATTTTTAGGATTAAATACGCTCGTAGACTCACCCAGACAATTTTGGCGGAGCTCGGAGCCGTTTTCGAGCAATTTAGATCCATCCGACGACGTTTTTCTCTCATGCCATAGTAGCAGACGGGGCCAGAAATCGTATTTTGGGGGGCATCAATACGTGTTTCCTCTGGTCTCAAGTCCCACTCGGAGCAGCAAAGGCACTCCTCCTCTGTTGTGTTTGCCGTGCAATGTCCACAACAACACCACCAGTTAGCCCCCATTCGTGGACGTGCAGTGGTTGCTTGTTCTCTGGCCAGCTGTTCGGCTCTTTCCCTCTGCATCCTCCTTTCAAATAGCTCCTCGTCGGTATATTCTGGTTTAAAACGATATGGGCATCCATTATACTCAAAGTCGTCGTCAGACACTTCTACATCAGATAAATATTCCGCCATGTTGCACAAAAATAGCCGTGT
Source organism: Cetoscarus ocellatus (assembly GCA_037902135.1). Taxonomy (NCBI): domain Eukaryota; kingdom Metazoa; phylum Chordata; class Actinopteri; order Labriformes; family Labridae; genus Cetoscarus; species Cetoscarus ocellatus. The sequence continues at coordinate 441,958 of JBAMNC010000707.1, forward strand.
AGCAGTGTAGCCTAGCAACAACAGCGCAAAAGTTACCCATCCTTGTAAAGCCCCGGATGACCATAACAACAAAGTTGAGCTGACATGGTGATAACACTGGCCATTCATTTATAAAATGTAGCTGAAATGAGCAAGTTTCGCAGTAGGTAATGTCTAATTTAGGGGCTTCAATTTCTGGCCCCGTCTGCTACTACGGCATGAGAAAAACGCCATCGGATGGATCTAAATTGCTTGAAAACAGCTCCGAGCTCCGCCAAAATTGTCTGGGTGAGTCTACGAGCGTATTTAATCCTAAAAATAAGGTCCAGGTGTCAAAAAACCGAACTTATCCTTTAAGAGGTCAAACTGCTTAAAAGGTACATGATAGATTGAATTAAGCAGTGCCATATGTTGCTCTGCAGCAGTTTTTTGATACTTTGCATTTCTGCAACATTTTTGTCAGAACAAATATGTTACCTTGTCCTGAATTTGCAGTATAATTCAATATCCAATTAGCTCTTTGACTCACAGACCAGGTGGCAAGTAGAACAAAAATATTTGCAGGACATATTTTTGCCAGCTAAAATGATTACTTTTGTTTTGTGTCATAAATTGGTTTCGGTATATTTAATGAATAGAAAAAACAGACTTTATTTTTTGTCTTAAGCAGTGGCAGAAATTCTGTGACGAGGCTCAAGCAATCAATATGGTGCAGTACACATCAAACACCTTTAAACCACATATAAAACAAAAAGGCACTAAAGAAGGAAAAATGTTCGAAGCAACAGCACATGAAACATCTGTCTTGTAGCGTCAGTTTTGGACAGTTCAGGTAACGTATTGCCAAGAACGAAAAATTTTTATTGTAGATGTTTTCGTTTCAAGTGGGTCTTTGTAACCCCGCCTGATGGCACTTACTGGGCAGAGTAGTGAAGGGGGTATGAGAGGTCCTTTGTGATGAAGGTGGCCTTCTTTACCCCCCTGGAACCCTGGATTAATCCATTTTAAATATATCTTTCATAGAGTTTTTTTGCCCACAGTGTTTTATGGCAGGTTGGATGTTTTCCAGCTCGCCCTAAAATATGAGTGCTTCCTCTTACATCATAGAAAATTAATACACTATGAAAGAGCAAGGCTAGATGCCATGTATTCTATGAGTTTGTCTTTCCTGTAGATAGTTATTTGTCATTGTCAGGGCCTGTACCTCATTCAGCTACTCTTTTGTTGATATATGCTGTTCAAAATTATTTTTGAAATCTCAGCCCTGAGACGGTCTTATGATATCCGAATGACTTGATCATGAGTCTTGAAAGCATGAGTCCCTGGACCTCCTGCTGTCTGTTTTTATTTTGCCGTGTATGTGATTACAACCGTGATTAATCACTGATTGATCACACTGACTAGCCACATCAGTGTCTGCCAGAGTGAATCAGCTCACTGAGCTCAGGCTGCGCGCACTGCATGCTTCGGTTCTATATAAAAACACCCCTGGAGCTCTGCAGGCAGGGAAGAGGACCCTATCGCAGACGGAGCCTTAATGTGAAACCTGATAGCAGACAGACCCTGAGCTCTGTATCACACAGACACTAATTAGCCAATCGTCTTTTCTCTGACCGGGGCCTTGTACCAACAGCACTGTAAATGTAATGGTGCTGCCTGTTTACAGCTAAAGCAATTAGCCATTACACACAACCTGTGGCCCTAGCACTCCACTGGATGATTATTGCGCGGTTAGATTGTCCTCCCTCTTTCCCACAGTGCAGTACAGGATGAATGTTTTGTTGGTCCATCACCAATCGGGGAGCATTTTGTGCTTTCTAATCCATCCTCCTCCTCCTCCTCGGGCATGTCTCTTACCACATTTAATCACTTTCAGATTCATTCTGCAGCTTTGAAAACCCCTGGTGAATCATATTAAGTTTTAGTGGGCATAGTGTATTAATCACTAATGTGGCATTACCATGGCATTTTAGATTTCCGCCAGGCATAATGTGTGAGTGTCTTAAAGGGCATGGAAAGCACTGCTGCCACCCACAAGACCGCCTCTCCATAACACTCCTGAGAGGCAGAAGCAACCTGTTCTGTTTAACCAGCTTGGAAGAAAAGCTGGAGAGCAGCCACAGACAGAAAGCTCTGAGAGGATAGCGCTCATGTGGTAGACACTGCAGCTGTCTGCAGTGGTGGATTATGGGCGTCTGATGATATAGTGTGTGCTGTGGTGTGACTTAAAGGGGCAGGAGATTTTCCCTGAAGGGTTTTCCACACCTTTAAAAACTGATACTAGTTGTAGAAAATACATGACATGATCAACTCAGTGGCAAATACATAGCCATTTAAGTCTACTGTATACACTATGTAACAAAGGCTGGCAGTAATCACTCTCTGCTACCTGCTAAGAAAAACAAAGCACAAGAAAAGCTTATTATCATTCTCCTCAATACATTCTCTCTGTTTTAACAGCCATTCTGGATGTAAAAAGCTGAGGGAGTTAAGAGATCAATGAAAAACAAATAGATAAAATGCTCTGCATTGATATTCAGAGGTGGAGCATGACAGCTTCAAGTATTTATTTGTAGTGCTCAAGTGGGATACATAATAAATGTATGGATATAGGAAGCACAAATATTTGCACTATTAAATAAAAACGTGTATGATTTAGAAATTTAAGGAAAAGACTATTTCAACCAATTTAATGAAATGTATCAAGTTTTTGAAGTTTCTGTCACCAAGCAGCATCTGCAGCTGTTTTTCTCTATTTTCTGTAGAACCAAATAACAGATGCTTTTCTCTGCTTTTACAACAGAGAGGTTAATGGTCTCAGTAGCTGCTTACATGTTTGCAACATGTTCTAACCTTTTTAATTTGTATTTTCTTGAATTAAATAGTTGCTGGATTTATAAATCCCCTTGGAAACAGGTCCAGATTACACCTCTGCAGTACCTCAAACCTCCCGAAAAAGAAGCAAATCACAGATTAATAAAATACAGATCCTACCATAAGATATCATGTTAATATGATTAAACTATGGCTGCCTTTTAATTAACATTACTGCCCCATAATACTCTCTGAATGTGATTACCAAGTTATCCTAAAACTATCGTTAAATAATGTTAATTAGCTATTTGCATTTTAGCCCCCACCTATGCCTTGGTCATAAAGAATGTATTTCCCTTGATTCTCCAAAGAAGCATTTTTGCTCCCAACACAGTAAAAAGACAAAAATCTATGTATTTGAACAAGATGAACACATTAATGTTGGTGTTTTTAGTTGACATATGGAGAGCAGAGAAGAGACACCACCCAGACGCTGAAGGTGCCCTGATTGTATCGGCACTGACCAGTATCGGACAATTTTTGTCAAAATAAATGACTGGTTGATTGGAATTAATGCCTTTAAACACTGAAACCTACCACCGATTGACCTCTTGTTTACTTGTAAAAGCCATCCGTTCATCTGCTGCCCCTGATGCTCTGTCATCCTCTAAAAATAAACTGTAGTAGAGTCTCCAAAACTTTGTCTTTAGTCCATTAAGTCAAGAATATTAATCCAGTGTCTAGGTCCGCGCCGAAATTCATGCTGAGACCAACAGTTTAAAAGCTAAATGAAAACAAATGCACCTCGTGTTTAGTGATGCATTTGTGTACCAGTCGGAAACATTGTGATGCAGTCAGGTTGGCTCAGTAAAATGAGCATTTGATGAAGCTAAGAACATGATGTGTTTAAATATATTTTACAGAGTTGGAGATCTCGACTTTGCTGAACCTTGAATGTAGTTGAGTGCCTGATTGAATTAATAGTTTTAGTCAGTCTGTCAATAGTTTTGTTTATTCACATAACCAAAACAAGTGCTAAATGACTCTTTTTATTGTGTAATCCAGATGTCATTACTGTAGTATACTAGTTGCATTGATCCTTAAGATTTTTTTTTCTGCTTTGCTGAGCAAATCTTTTAACCAATTGTTAAAAAAAACAAAACATAGAAACATTATTCATGTCGTCCAGTCTCACAAACAGGTGATCGGTAATCTGTGTCAGCCAAGAAAAACCTGGTTGGGGCATCCCTATTGGACACTAAATGTTTTCTTTACATCATGACCAGCAGACTCCTGACTGTAATTTAGAGGACAATATATATTTTATTTGAGTATGCTATATTTTGAGGATGTTCTCATTGAACTTGCCTTGTTAATAATGCTAATGTGGATATTTTCAGTGACCCTTTCTAATAAGAAGGTTAAATCGATGGGTGCCAAGGAGGTCATTTTTTTGTTTCCATCATGTTAAAATTCAGATTCTTGTGTCTTGTGTTGCAGGGTGTGTAAATATTTTCCTATACAGTATATCATACTTCAAAGCAGTTGGTTTTACTTATTCCTGGTGTCTCTCTGTGGTGCTGCTCCTTAATTCCAAGGCAGAGTTGTGTTCAGCAGAAACTGACTAATGGTAGAAAAATCAAAAGCTCAACTGGTTAGTTATCTTGAATTCTTTCATTTGCACGAGTAAAAATGGAGCTGCTTGCACTGTTAGTCATCTTCCAAGAAACTCCATGTCTTGCATGAAAATGATATTATTAAGCTCTATTGATCTGCTCAGGAAGTCCTCTTTTTGTGTATCTACCCTTGCAGACTGTAAAGTTAGCCACAGAGCAGTGATCTGGATAACGATGAGAACACTGACTTCCTAGAAGGCCATTTAACTTGACAGCAGCATTAATAGAACTAGTCTCTTGATAACCAATACTATTTACTCTGTGCTGAAACTGCTTTAGCTCTAGCTGAGCTCTTGTTTTGAAGATTAGATTCTCTTAAATAAAATGTAACTTAACTGACATAAATCATAGGGAGCTGATGTTTCTATGTAACCCATAAAATATTTTCTGTAGCTGTTAGATACTGTTTGGGCCCATGTGGCTGTGTGTGATGGCAGAAATGCTGATACTCTGCAGCTCCAGAGTGCTTTTTGCACTGCCAGGTTCTTCAATCAGATTGTCAAAATATATTTTTCTTACATAGACTTTCCTCAACATATAACCCGGGGAACTTTTGAGTTTGTTTAAATTCTCTTACCCCTTGTGAAATTTTTGAAACACAGAAAGGTTAATGTGCTAAAACCTTATGACACAATCATTATGTCAGTTGAAAAAAGTGTCACTTACCCCTAAATATTGCCTTTCATGGTGGGTTGTGGCGGTTTTAGCTTTATTGGGCCTCAGTATAATAAAGCTGAAAACTGTTGAAGTTTATGAGGTCTTCTTTCTTTTTATTAGCCATATGACAGAAATGCCAATTTTTCCACAAATTTGAACATTTTAAGAGGTCATTTCGTGCTTTTTTTTCATATAAGTCCTTTCGTGTGTTTAAATGTCTCCTCAGTGTGATTTAGCTCCTCTATGAACGAGACAAAAAGTCTCTTGCAATAAGACCACCCCCTCTCCCCCTCTTTGCGGTGCCACCAGCTACCTAAAATGTCTTGCCCCCCCCAGATAGACCTACCAGTGTGATGTCCAACCATTGTTTTGTTGACAGTTTGAGCCCATTAGCTTCCCCATATAGATATCAGGGGCATGTTGTTAAAAAATTGCTTCTATAAAGGCTTTTGTTTAGGAACAATACCGATCAGACATAACATTATGACCACCTGCCACCTGGCTGGTATGTAGCTATACAGCTCTGAAAGCCACAGACTGCAATACACTGTGTATTCTGACACCTTTCTGTGTCAGTATTAACATTAGGAACTCCACTGTTGGATCAGACCACACAGGCCAGCCTTCGTTCCCCACATGAATTTTCCAAAAGTGTCTTATAGAGGTTTAAAGTTCTGAAGGAAATATATATTTTTCTAAGTCATGAGTAGGACTAAGCTTGCAGTGCAGATGGACCTGCCTGATTCATTGTCTGAAATCACATAGATCCATCTCGCCAAGCTCCATCCTCCTATGACTTCACAGCCAAAAGCCGGACGGCCCAATCAGGGAAGAAAGGCGGAAACTGAAGACATGATGACTGCATGTTTGAAAACAATGGTGGCCTCTGAAGTGGTCTCCGTGGATGCGGCAATATCTGCGGTTTTATCAGAAATGGACTCAATATCTTCTTTAAAAGAGTGTAGATGTGTAGTTTAAGCTAACGGCATCTGTGTTGTTTAATTTAATGCAAGACAATAGTCTAAGGACTGAAATATAGTTTAAGCTAACGGCTAACAACAGGGTCTAGCTGCTGCGTCATTCTGTGGCTTGACATGGACTGGTCTGTGATGAGTGTGAGTAGCAGACCGATCGACCAGTCACTAGCTGCAGTTGTTTTTGAAGGTTCTGCCCTCTGAAAACATTTTTTTTGGGCTCTTCTCCAAATGGACAAATGAAATATTTCCGTGGCGGATATATGGAACTGTCCGTCTGGCATGTCAGGTTAGAATATGACCAAGTTTTGTGAAAATATTTGATGCAATAAACTGAAATACAATAATTTCATGGTACTTTTATGGTGCATCCACATTCAGGATGAATTTACTTTCGACCTTTTTAATTAAAAATGTGGATTTAGTGGTTAGGCGAAGTTAAACTATAATGGCTTTGGTTTTCATCTGAGAACTTATTATGGCTTACATAAGTCACTTTCTGCATGTTCCGTTCAGCTTAAATCTTCTGAAGCGTGAAAAAAGTTTTGTTGTCTGTCATCAAACAATAAGTTTTGGTGCACATTTTTGAGTTAGGTATAAAAATCTGAGTGGCGGAGCAAAAACGAAAGTGTCATTTACTCACTAACGTCAGTAACGTCAGACAATAAGTTTAAGTTTGGGTCAGGCTTTGCTGCGTGTCTGAAATAGAGATGTAACTCCACAGATAAAAGAAAAACAGAAAAAGACAGTCAGTGAAAGTAGTTGCCAGATTGCCTGAGGCACTCTGTTTGGAAAGACAGGTTTTATGTGTGTGTATTCTTGTCACAATGACACCTCGTCCTCTCGATGGCTTAAAGTGTAAAAGTTGCTGCCCTGGGGCTAGTTACATAGGTGACAACTGATTTGGAGGAACGTAGCTGATTTTTAAGAGGTGATAGAGGGCCAAACACACTGGAAAACACACAAAAGGATTTGTTTTGTAAGCAAAGGACAGACTGTCTCAAGTGAGGCAGCAGTGAGTGTATGTGAAAAACAAACTGCACATATGCTTACATTTACAGGCTTTTCACGTTAGATTTGTGTATGCCGTACTGATAGACTGTTCATGATTTAAAAGTGACACGTTTGAAGGAAAAACTTGACAAATTGTTCGTAAAATGAAAAAATGCGGCTGACAATCGGCTTTATTTGCAGTTTAAACAAAGATAAGTACATAAATAATTCCTCTGCTTGCTGACAGCTCTGTGGTCTTTATCAACATTGTGGTCCAACATTTGAATTCATGCAGTCCGCAGAGATACTGAGCCTTCTGTGCTCCCTGTGGCCTCCTCTGTTTTTCTATTACCTTTCATGTCTCTGTCCCGGCCTCTTCATAATTTACTACAGCGCAGTGTGTGAGCTGTGTGATAGATGCTGAAACATGCTTGGTTGCTGTTAAAAATCACATGGCCTCTTTAAACGGACTGTTAGAGCTCCCCTTTGTCTGTCTGTCTGTGTAATTCATGCGAGCCACCCAGGTGCTCATTGAACCTGGGTTTAAGACTCACCCGAGAGCTCTGTGCTTCAGGCTTGTTTGCTGCTGTAAACAGATTTTGTCTGTTTTCAGGGGAAGAGACCACTTCTTGAATGCAGACCATTCTGAAGCTCACTTTGGGGTATTTGCTTTTATTTTAATAGGACAGCATGTAGAGCCTGTAACCAAGTGGGAATAACAAGACTGAAAGGAGCCACAGGCAGGATTTGAACCTGGATCACCCACTTTGACGACAACAGCCTCTGAACATTGGGACATGCAGACATTACAGCCGGCATTACCTTTGCAGTTTTAGGTTTATTGCTCCCACAGTTTAGTTTGGAAAGAGGTAAAAGCTTAAAACAGCAGTATGCGGGGATTTGGTTTGGTGTGCTTCAATACTCACCAAAGATTTCTAAGAGCAACTGGACTTTGCCTCCCCCTCAAAGACAGCACAAATTATTTAACACACAGAGAGTGGCAGAAAGGTACTGAGAGACCAGAGAACCATATTGACCGACAGTGTAATGTTCATATTGTCCAGGACTCAAAATTATAACTGGCCTGTCTGTTTTCCCAGAGCGATCGTGTGTCATGACTTCGAGGCAGCAGCTATCACTCTGTTGGTAAGCTACATGCTAATGGAAACATCTTATACTTAAAACAAATTTTTTTTGTTCAGACTTTCCCACAGTAACAGGTTGTAAAGTGGTTGTGTGTGGTTACCTCATATCAAGCTCTGCTTCAACTTTCTGTTTCATCTCATCAGATTTTTGCAGGTGTCAGCTGGTGAGGCAAAAATCAGTGATCAAACATTTCTTGTCAGTGACATTTTAACCTGTTACAGTCTGTGACTGTAAACTTGTCCAAACAAATCCTGTATAAATTGTGGTGTTAAGTTAAATAATAGAGGACAAAGTCTAAAAATTCAACACTTTTAGATGGCTTGTCTTTTTAGTGTGCTGTAAATGCACTGATATATGCACAACAGTGTGTGTTTTTTGGTATTTAAAATGATCAAAGATATGACAAAAACTTTTTATCATGGTTTATAATTACAGCAGATGGAGTTAACTGCAGTTGAACTAACTAGCTAGCTAGCTAACTATGCTAGCATTAGCATTGCTCCCTCGGAGCTGTTTGACGTCATCGGGGGGAGCCTTCGTCATAGCTGGGAACTCTATCAGGCCCGTTTAAAGAAGTTTGTGCAATATGTGCAGTGTCCCACTAAATATTCTGATTTCCTCACACATATTGCCTCATGTTTACAATAAAAAAGTGGTTCTACCTGCACTAAATCCTACTTCTGATATACTAATGAGGACTCTGGGACTGAAAGGCAGATGTGACAGGACAAAAGTTCATAGTTCATCTATATATTTACATTATAAATAAGGTTATTTATGTCCTTTTGCAGGAATTGACTGCAGTTTTGCCCACTATTTTATTTTGTATTTGAAAGTTATTTGCTCTTGAAAGTTGCAGAGGAGAAAAATAAAAGAGTCTTATGAAAAGAATGTTGTTGCTTTCCTCTCACAATGACCTGTTTACAACTTTTTAAAAGTTGTTCTACCTGAACTATAACCTACCTTCTTATTATTTTCATCAACAAGAAGTACAAGATAAAGAGTGACTCTTTTTAAGGTTTTATAATTAATTTCCCAGAGGTTTAATGCTTTGCATGTTTTTGTACTTGAAAATTCCCCTCTGTTGTAAAGTTAAACAAATACTTAGTGACAAAGTATTGTAAAATGGTAAAATGTTCTGCCTGTAATTCATATATTCATTGTTGTAAGTGTTTTTGGACCATTTAAAAAAAAAAAAACATTTTATATATACATTTTTAATTAATCAGCCAATTAATCGGGAATCAGTAATTTTTTTGTGCCAAATATCGGTATCAGCATCGGCTTCAAAAAATCCATATCGATCGAGCCCTAACATATATATATATGTATATATATATATATATATATATATATATATATATATATATATACAATATGGGTTTTAATAGTACTGTTAGATTAACTTTATGACCACTTGGGAATGTGATACCTTCCTTACAGTTAAGCTTAAAAGTTGTGTTCAAGCAACAGTTTTTTGTTTAAAATCAAAAAATACTTCTTATGTAAGAATCACTGGAATAAATTTTCTCCACGCTCACTTCTATCTTCCAGCTATAAAATTTGACAAATGGCCCCCGTTTTATCCTCAAGCAAAGAAGAGTAAAGTCCAGCTCATGGGTAATTTTGTTTCCTGCAGTGCAAATAGCCTCTCTACTTTCGTGTTTGTCGTATTGGTCTTAAAACAAAGGCAGCTTTTAGTGACTATTCCATCTTGATGCCTGGATTTCTGGATAGTTAATCTGGAAACAGAACTTTAAATAAAGTTGGGCATGTGGTCAGTTTTGTATGAAACATTTTTTGATAGATGATGGCTAAACTCTGGCATTTAATTATCCTTGCCCAAAGGTGGAACATGCTCCCTACGAGATCATTTGTTGTGTCCAAAATGCTCATGAAAACTCAAGCAACACATGTACACACATTGTGTAAGGTTGCTGTGTAAGACTGGTGATACACTTAGACCAAACACCAAAACATTTTCAAACCTGCCCTTATACTTCAAATGTCAAGGTATCCTCTGAACACTTACACCTGCTAGCGTCCGGTGACCCTTTCTCCAGGTACGACCCCATCATACTCCAGAGGACCTGACAATGCTGTCAGGACAATGTGTGCTCTTTTTGTCAAATTGATTCTTGTGTGCCAGAAAGCATCACTTGATGTCACAGACATTTACCCCACAAGGCCAAAGTCAGAATTATTTTTCTCTGTCTTTGCTGTGACTTTGTTGACCTGAGTACAACTTTTTACTACCTGCTGAGCTACAGCTGTCATTGTGAGAAAACTGGCTGTGTGCAAATCAGATTTCTTTCTTTAATTTGAACCGTTATTTAGTTTTATATTATTTAGTAAATAGGGATGCTGTTTAAAAATTCTGAGGATACAATACACACAGTCATCTAATCTACATATCTCTGGAGGACATATTGAACTAATATCTTGTTATCTAATATTATAATTATCTAATATTATGTACACATTAACACAATCAGCTACATTTCACCAAAAGTAAGAAAGAAATACAAAGCAATTTTGATGTTTTGACAGTTTTATTACTGAAATGTGAAACGATGTGCTGACCTTTGGTTATGGTAATTATAGAGGATTATAACCATCTGTATGATCTAATCGTGTGTTAAAATTAAAATTGGGTTAATTAGTAGTCAGGTGCTTTTTTGCCCCCACAATTACCTAATGGATGTTTTTGTTACTTTGTGATCTTCGTATATTATTTCAAGTAATGATGCAAAATAATAATACAAATTATTGTATTATTGTTTTATTTTTATTATTATTGACCTCCAACAGTTGAACATGCTCTTTCAAACTAAAAATGTGCAATTTTGACTTTAATTAAAGCCAAACATTTCTCATGTTCTAAGTAGAACTATTAACTTAACTAACTCAACATTAATGATTTTGTTTTAATGTGATGGCTGGTAACCACAGTTTATATGTCAATGTGATTAGACTTGCCTTACTTTTTAATGGAAGGTGTGGAGGGAGAATAAGAATAAGCTCTCATTGTTTTCCCTTTTGCACAATAAGTCATTTCATTAATCAGCAGGCTACAAAATCAAATGATGAGGTAACTTACTGTACTCGTACGATTAAGCAATCCCGTCGTGTGCATGCAGTATGCATCCTCTGCGGTCAGATCGACCGTATCTCACCCGGATACAGCAGTGCTGTTTTCTGATTGGCTGCTCTCTTTGAGCTCTGTGATGCGTCTTGCTACACTTTCAAAACACATATAGCCGTGTTACTCGGTGGGCGCTACATAATAAATGTTAATGTGTGAGAAATTCCAGATGTGGCGTGTGAGAGGGTGAAAAGGTTCAAATGTGTGTGTCACACACTGAATGCGAGCCCTGGAAGCTCCAGAACGAGGGGCACTTGGACGGAAACTGTGAAATGGATATCTGGTTGGAATTTAAAAATAAAGACATGTCTTAAAGATAACGATGTTGATCAATGTTTTGAGTTTCCATTGATTTGATTGGATGGTTCCTTAACCAATCGGTGGATCAATCCAGATCGATGGATCATTACACCCCTAATGTCTGATTTGGTTCATCCTCTTGTCTTTTATGAAATGTAACATCAGGATTAGAAGGATAAAGCTGAACAAGCCCCTAAATATTAATTGTTAAACCCAGAGTTCATGACACAGGGACAGGATGCGGTAAAAGGGGAGGGCATGAATTAAATGTTACAGGTCAGAATCTGAAAATCAGTATGTATAACAACCAATTACAAGAACACCAACCATCCATTAAAACATACTAATTAACATTTAAACTGAAGATTAGAGATACTTTGTTTGATAAAGACTTGATCATTATTGCCTGATTTTTAGTAAGACTACTTGATTGGTAGATTGGAGTTCATGCTTACATGCACTAACATAATGACATGTGGATGAAAATTTAAGCAGCACTGACTGTTGGCTTGCAAAAGAACCTGCCACCTGATCTGCTGTTGCTTAACTACTTGGTCATCTACTTGTCACAGCTTTGGTACCAAACTTTGATACCTCTGCCAAGCAGGTTATTTTTGCTGTCATTTGCTTATGTTAGTCCGTCTGTGAGCAAGACAAGTCAAAAGAGTGATCAAAGGATATTGATGAAATTTTCAGACAATGTTGTCAAGGCCCAAGGACAGAGTGAAAAGATTTTTCTGTTGATTGGGATCCAGATGCAGATCTAGGATCTTTTCTAAGGATTTGTTAACATGATGAGAGAGGGCATTTTTCAGCATAGTTGCAAATTAGTCAAAAGTGCTCTACAGATTTTGATGATTTCTTTTTAGGAATGTTGGTCAGGACAAGAGTTAGATTTTATAAGATTTTGGTGGTCATCCAAATGCGGATGCAGGAATTTTGTGAAGTATTTTTTCACATTATAAGATACAGCAGTTTTCCACGTTTTCTGATTTTCTCTGAGAACTTGTGTTTTTTTTTGCTGTTTGTTAAAAATAGTAATCCAATATTGAAATTCATGTTGAAATAATAAAGAGCTAGTCAAAACTAAATAAATTTACATTATGTTACATTATGACATGTATAAGATCCAGTGAAAAACATTTTAATGTGTGAAAGGTTAAGCTTATTAAATATCTGTTAGTGGAAGGTAAAAACAACATCAATATTGTGTAAGCCTGAGGCTTTAGTTATCCCATCTCTTGTCATTCTGGTAGCAGTTTTGTCATTTAAGAAGTTTGTGTTGCTTCTAATAAGCAGTGAAAACTACAGAGACTGTATTTAACTGAGGGAGAAGCTGATGGTCCTGCTGCACTTCTTTGATACAGTTTATGTATTTGTCCCTTTTTAGGCTCTGAAGTGTTGATTGCATGTTTTACTTTAAGTTTTAAAAACAGCTGCTGGTGAATCCAAGACAAGACCATAATCCCGCTTGAGTTGATCTGTGACGGCTCAACAGTCCCTTGCAACTTTCTAAAATGGTCTTGTGTTGCAAATTGCTGGTGTGGGCTTCAATTGTTACATTGCTCCTTGGAAAGTTTTTCTACGGCTCTGAAGAACATAGTCTTTAAAAGCATGTTGTTGACTGAAACAGACTGTTCTGGTCATATTGTCATGTTGGAAGGCTCTGCACACCATAACGCAAAGTAGACCAGCTAAGTGCTAAACCAGCTACAATAAAAGAAAAGTATTTTCTAATTGCAGGTGATTGGAATTGGTAAACACATGTAAAATATCTAAAAAGTTCAATTGAGGGCTCCAGTTAAAAATAATTTCTTGGTAATGATGAGATTTCTTCTACCCTGCCTTTAACGTTGCAGACGGCATTTTATAAATCTGACTGACTTTGAAGTGTTGGATAGGGAATTCTTGAGGGCTGTACCTTTTAATCCAAAATGCCGTTTGTCACAAATTTCCTTTGAAGTACTTTGCAAAGTAGTGACAGTTAAGTAAGGTCTTTTTATGAAAGTGTTGAAAAATGGGTGAGGCTTGAGGACACATCTAGATGTTAAGTTTGAGGTTAAAGAACTTGATAAAATCGTCAAAACAGAGATAAAAGCACCTCTGTGTTCATATGACCACCTTGTTGATGTTAAAAACACTTTTCCTGTGGCAATGTTGCACGCTGACCAGTCTGTCAGAAGTAATCAGGGTCTCAGTGTCTACTTTTCCCTCTTCTTCTCACTCCTGAGTGAGGGAGTTGTGAGAGGCTGACCCCAAAACTTCATGTTTACTGCTGTTTTAAATATTAAAATCTTGTTCTGCTGAGACCGAGTAATGTCTCTCTTCCAGCTGTTTTCTCTGCTTCTCTCTCTGGTTCGTCAGCTGCACTGTGAAGGAAATAAAGCAGCGGTAGCTTTAACATTAGTATGGTTATATTTGTTTTTGTAATTAGAAACTGCAGAATGAATGAAGGAGGTTTTACTATTCTATTATCTTTCTCTTCATTTCTTCTCTCTTTAGTACAGTTGCCTCAGACTGAACCTGTGGGTGAACAGTCCTTAAATGCTGTTACTATGGGGACACAAGAGACAACACAGCAGAATAAAAACACAGTTTGAAAGCACCAGCAGCACACAGCATGCCCCCATTTCCTCACTTAGAGTGAAAATGGTTTGGACAGTGATTACATTGACTTTCAGGCTTCAAGTCTTTTTATCGAACATTCTGGGGAAACACACACAAACACAAACATACACGCATTCAAACTGACACAGATTTTTGATAGGCTGTCTCATGTTTATCACGAAGTCTGACCTTCTGGTTTAGAGTATCCTTTTGTTGATCTACAAACCATTGGAGGCTCCTTTGAGAGAAATAAAGCTGATAAGGTCTGCACACCAGAAGCTGTTTTAAAGCCAGTTTAACAAGAATAACCACAAATGTGACTTTTTGAATCCTAGCCCTGTGTCAGATATGGACAAGCAAGGAGGCAGTCCTCAATGCACGCTAAATCAGCTGACAAGTCATGTTATAAGATATACAACAGTATTTCTAGTTGCCAGTATGGCAGAATGGGTTGCAATCCTGCACTTGCCATTTATTCAGGCTTTCATGTTGTGTGGGCAGCCTGGGTTCTAGTTCGATCTGAGGCCAATTTGCTGCATCCCCTACTGTCATCCCCTACTCGCTACCTCCTTTCCAGTTCATCCACTATCAAAGGCCAAAAAAGACAAAAACATCTATATAAAGATATCTGTTTTTTTTTTTTACTATTGTATATCATACAATAGCAATAACAAGAATATACAATGAGGCTGTCAGCTTTCCTCAAAATCAAACTCGAACAGTTTTCGAACTTATAAGCAAATAACGCCCCCCCCCCCCCCCCGTTAGGGACAGAGACTCTCTTATTCTCCCCTTCTATAAAGACCCTACCAAAAAATATGCAGTCACACAGGGTTGAACTCTTGACAAAGCGCGGCTGCACTCGGCTGTAAAACTTGGATTAAAGCCGACGTTGAGCCCGCAAATTTGATGTGGAGGACGAGTGAGTAAACTGCTTTTCACATTACCGACACACAGCCCAGTCTTCGATTTTAAAGTTGCCATCAAAGGTGTAGAACCCAAAATACTACCACACAGCCCTCCTCAGATGATTCGGTGTTGTTATTGTCCGCTCAGAGTGGCACCTCTTTGTTTAGTGAGGTCAAGAGAGCAGAGTATGTGGCTGAGGGTCAAGCTGCTGAGAGCGCCCTCTGTTGGATGAAACAGTCCGCTCCTCCAGGTGACCTGATGTGCTTCTACACTCAAAATTTTACATTTGAATATTTATTTACTCTTCGGTTACAGATATTTATCCCCATGCTTGAACGGTTATTTGAACATCGAATATAAGGTGACAGCCCTAATGTACAACCATAAATATACTGAATTTAAGTGTTTATCTATTATAGTAAGACAGTATATGTACAGAATAAACAGAGAAAATTTGCATTGACAGAGAATAGACACTCACCAGTCACTTTATTCGGTACATTTTGAAGAGTGAGTGTAACCCTTCTGGCTGATTCCACCCAAATGTTGCTAACATAGAGTAACATCATCATACTCTACAAATTTCCAGCCCCTATGACTAGAATATCAGGGGAACTGACATAAAGACATGCGATAAATGGAGGACAAACATTACCATAGAGGCACCGTCATTGTATTCATCATTCTTTATGGCTCATTTTGATGGATACTGCACTGAGCTTCACCCTTTCTTACAACAAAGGATGCACACTGCTAACCAACCAAAACCAGTGACCAATAAATTAATTTGTACCTAACCTAATATTGGCCCATACTCCCAATAAAATACTCTGTCAAATTGTAACCAGCTGCCCTCCTCTGGTAGCCCCAATAGCTTCACTTAATAGCTACTGCCTTGAAAACAAAATGTACCCTAACCTCAATGCAAACAAAGGGCACTGAGTAAATGCAATGAAAAGCATCAATAGCATGTCAAAAAAAACAACACGTTTTTGCAGTATTTTGATCTATAAATTGTCCTAAAGTTAAATATAGAATGACTGGTTATTCTCCTGTATCATAACTCAACCGAAGCAAGGAGTAACCCCCTCTTGCACTGGGAGAGGGGTTTTAAACTGCGTAAGGGACTGAGGGCTGGCAAACGCTGTTAACTTTAGCCAGACTTCACTCTGCCATTAACTGTTACCATGCTGATGCTGTGATCCCAAGTTAAGTAAAAAGTGCTCAGTTTTAGCTCAGTTTTCTGCGTGCTTTGTTAACTGTACAGTTAGCACAATGCAATTTAGATTTAAAAAGATGTACCTAGTAGGGCTGGGTATTGTTAAGAACCTCACGATTTGATTTGATTCTTTAGGTTGCGATTCGATTCAAAATCAATTCAGTAAGAAATAGAAATACACACATAATTAGAGTACCTGTTGACAATTTTGAATTCTTACATTGATGCCAGTGTGAACATATGTGGTATGTCACCTCACGTTTTTGAGCAATCAAACATCTGAAAATAAAAATTTACACAATAATAACTTATTTGTGTATATGGAGTACAAAAGTCAAAAACATGACAGTTAATACTATAATTATAAATGTTCACCTGGTCTTTTTTGTCAATAAATGTGTCAGGAATTGTCCTTTGAATAAAATTTTTCACCCTTTTTTTCACAAGAAATGAAAGTAAACCATTCTGGCAAGTATTTGTCATTATTATATTATAAATGCTTAAAACAGTGTGTAATTACAAGAAAAGAATAAAATCGGATTCGATTTTCAACAGTATTCTCTTCAAAAACAATTTTAAATGAACATGTAGAAATGTTTTCTGAGATGACCAAAAATAAACTTAACCAATTTTACATAAACTTAAACATTTTTGTTAGACTGCAGCATTTAGTCTCCATGCTACAGTATGTTATATTAGACCATGTCCAGGCGTTTTTTTACTGATGATAGTCCCTGAAGCAGTTCCTGTCCAGCTAACGGCAGAGATATCGACATTTCTTCCTCCAATATTTCTAAAACTAATGGAATCCATAAAAAACGAACTATGATGAAAAAGATGATCAATGACAAAAAAGACGGTAAACAACAGGGAGAATATGTTGGAGATACGGCAAAACACAGAGAAAATACGGCAAAAGAATGGAAAGAAAACGCTCCAGAATGTTCCTAATGCTATTGTTTACAATATTTTACATTATTTACACAGAAAATACTGCTAAACCACTGTTAAATCACTCTCATGTTCGGCTCTCAATCCCATCACTCTGCTATTCGGCTGAGCAGACTTCCAACCTGTCCCCCCCCCAGTCCAGGCAGCCTCTACCGTAATGCACCATATGTCAATGGAAAAGTTCGCTTCTCAGCTTCCAGAATCCGTTGGAATTATTTGGATAGCGTGAATACTCAAGTTACGATAATTTGAATCATGCATGTCTTCTTCTGTCACCGGCGACAGCTGGATAAACACTGAAAAAGTGCACAGCACCCCCACTGGCCAGGAGGTGGATCGATTCAGAGGATTTGCTGAATCGATATTGAATTGGGAGGGGAAATATTGCATTGCATTGATGAATCGATATTTTTACCCACCCCTAGTACCTAGAGACATTCCGTCTTACAGCTCTGTCTTTCTGTTTATGCTCTCTGAAATGGAGAGACTGAAAGTCAAGTCTATTTCTTTAATGACATCAGTCACTTAAAAACACTCCTCCATCAAGTCTACACAGAAGGAAAACAAACTCCCTGTGTTTTCCTCCCTTCTACCTCCATTTGAATTTTCTCTACCTAAAAACATCTAGCTAAGTTTTTGTCCATTCTGCCCTTTTCACTCTCTTCTCAGCTCTCACACGTTTTCCAGCTTTGCCTGCTGCTGCCTCGCTTTCCCTCCCCATTCATTATTCAAGGAGCGGTTGCTTGGATGTGTACGGATCTGCATCCAAACCCCATCCTCAGATACGCAACACTGTGGGCTAACTAGCACCATTAGTAACTGTCTTTCTCATGCCATGCTATGACAACACTTCCCGTTCTGCTGGAGGTGATACCGGCTGGTGAGAGCAAAGCACCCCTGTGAAGCAAACGTGGCAGCTCATTGTCAGCATGCGGTGAGGTCAGCTGTTGTGGCATATGACTTGTAATGAATATGTACTGACAGCAGGCAGGCAGCAGAGGCAGTGTTTTTTCTGGGATCAGCATGGACGTTTACTCAGCATGAGGACAACTGGCAGACTGTCAGAGGCAGGGAAGCTTTGTGGGTGTAGACACCAGTGTGCTTAGTCTGGACATGTTGCTGCTAGACAGAGGAAAACCGCTAACACTCAAAGTGGTGTTGTCTTCTGCCTGCCTGACCAAAGGCAGAGTGAGTGGAGGAAGTGAAGATCTTTGTGTGATTAGCTGTGAACTGAGAGGAGGTCAGTAAGTGAAACGCTTTAGAAAAGAAAGGCTCCAACTTAATTACATTTTTATTTGAAAAAGTCAAGGTTGCAGATTACTCACTCATATCTCTTGCCACCCTGGAATTGGTGGAGTTTAAAGATAATTTACTATTTTTAGCTCTTTTAGTCCTTGATTTATTCAACCATCTGCATGATTCTCTTAGATGTCAATGTATCATACCTGTGCCGAAGTTCTCATGTGGTGGTAGACCTGGGCTTTTGGTATCTGCCTAAACTGATGCAGATCCGATGTGGTGCTCTTGTTAAGATGAATTTTTGCACATCTTAAGATGAATATTAAAACAGTAATACAGCATTGTGTCAGATTATATTAGGTATTAGATATGAAATAACTTGTATGGACCACAAAGATATTGCAACATATGTTAAAGGGGCTATTTTACAATATTATGAATAAGAAAGAGTGTGAAAACCATTGCTGTAACGTGGTTTTGTGTTGATGTTCAATGGTGTAGGCCTGTGCTCCAAAACTTGATCTGGAAAAATATCATCACATACTCCGGGCTGATAAGTGTGTTGATAAATGCTGTGGCAGTGGTAGTTAAATACAATGGCGCAGATCAAAAGATGGCAGCAGAAGCAAAGCTACATGATGCAGCACACCTAAACCTTATCCCTGCTCTTTTTGTACTTGCAAAGAAGAACAAAGGTTGTGGGTAATTCTGTTATATTGAAGTCATTATCCACAATTTACGTGTATTGCGATTTATATCCTATTGCACCATGGTCTTAGTATTGGGATTCATATCAGGAGGTTACTAAAGACCCAGTCCTACATTGCCATCCTTAATACGCCCCTGCAAGTGTGCATCATACCAGACTTCAAGTAAGGCTGTTAACCTGAATCTGTTATGCCTCAAAAACTTCATGTTTACTGCTGAGTTTCAGCAAAGTGAAGCAGAGAAAAGTGATGCTATGGAGAAGACATTTCTTTTTCAGAACAAGTGAAAAGAAATGTGGTCTTGAATGAAGCTGTAGGTTGATACACCACATAATGAAGACAGGGCTTTCCACATGGAACAGTCGAGCAGTCACACAGTGGCTAAAAGGAAAAATTACTGGTACAGCAGATATTAAAATTCCTGCTAATATTTGTACATGATAAATAAGCTATTCACATGTCTGTATTCATATATTAAATAAGTTTGCCTGAGTATAACCAGATATAACAAATGTGCCATAATGCCTCACCTTACCATCACCACATGTCCACATTTAAGAACTAGAATTTTTGCTTTGCGAATAAGCAAAATATGACATTAAGATAAGATACATTAAGCTTTGAATAAAAAAGTAAACATGAGCAAAGTCAGACTTATATGTACTAAACCAAATTCATCATTCTGTTTACATGCATCAAATCCTTTCCTTTAACTGTGGTGGTTGAATTTTTTTAATGTATGTAAGAACATTCTGAAACCTACTTTGAGACTTTTTTCCAACTGTTTTCGGAATATAAAATATACAACCGACTGCCTCAAAATGAGCTATAAAGGAAAGTGAGACCTACAGATATCCCTCAAACACTGATACATCTGTGATTATTTTAATGCCTGTTGCTTCTGTGATGTGTTCACTTATCGTACAAAATTATTTAATATTATAGTACCCTTTTTAATGGGTATTTTTACATTTACAAGTAAAAGACTGGAAGAGGTTTATTTTATTTTATTCATTTATTTACAGAATCCTTATAACACATGTACAGTGCAAGGTTACCCAGATAAATCCTTGGAAACTCTGCTACTGAAAGATCTGCTATAATTTTATCTGTTACAGTTTTAAGCTTACAATTGTAAACTTTGAAGAAAGAGAAAATATTTGTTGTCTCCTTGAGCTTAAGTAAATGCTCTCATAAAGTTGTGTTTCAGACTGAGACCTTGTTTGAAGTGATATTATCACTGGTTCAGAAATGCAACTTCCACTTTTTCCAATAAAGTATGCTGCTATGGAAGAATGAGTAGGGTTGTCTGTAGGCAGAATACTTTTTTATGTTATTGTTACAATGAAAAGTTCCCATACGTGTGTATATTTAATAAACTACATAGCAGGGACAACCAGAGTTTTTACTACAGTACACATTTGCGTTTTTCCTTTACAATGACATTGAGCTGTGATGAAAAGCCCAGGATGATGGTTGCATACTGGTGCAGTCAGAAGGCAAAGTAAGGAATGAGTCAGTGACAGTATAAAAATCATCTTCCCTGAAATATGAACAATATATTCATTCTAGGAAACAGTGAAAGGAACATTCTTGCAAATTCATGCTGGATATTACCCAGGGAGGTGTAAAGGTTCACAGAATGAGATTCAGAGAGAATGTGTTGGTAGAAGAAGTAATAACCCAGGCTTCATTAAAAATGAAATGTGTTGGATTAAAATAGAGACACAAAAGTGATATCAAATGAAGGTACACTAACAAGAACTATAGAAGAATGTGAGGTCATCATTCATTTTTGACAACAAAGTTGAGATTTAACAAACTGAAGATGGTCTCCACATTTCACGAATGAGACAGTTTACACATGCTTGGCATTAAATGTGTTTGTTTCTGTTTTCTACAGTGTATTGTATTCAAATTTGACAACCTCGAGGCAGCAAGCAGGAAAGAGTTTATGCATATTATGGTTTCAATATTTCCACCCTCACCAGAAGGGGAGCTTTGAAACTTAATTTTATCCTGCAAGTTGTGAAATGAAAATTTTATAGAATCCTAGGGCAAGGGTTTTGGCATCTTTCAGGACTCCAAGCTTTTGGATCAATTATTCAAACTGTTTGGTGAATTTAAATTTCTTAAACTGCAGCCTGTCCAGGATCTCAAGTACTGACCTCAAATATTTTGGTCAGTACTAAATGACAAATGCATGTAACTTTGCAAGCTTCAGAAAAACTCCCAACTCAATTTTCTTTCTTCACAGTAATTATAATTTTCCTGGTCACAACAGTTTTCACTCACAATCCTAACTTGTGTGTGTTTGAAGGAGTGAGTTTTTCCTGTGATAGTTTGATGTATGTTAGCTGTGCTCTCCCCTTTTTTTTTAATGGGTCAGAAGATGCACGTCAGCTAAGCTCATCAGATTTAATGAGATTCTCATTTGCACCAACTCTCCATTGAATTACCCTGGAGATCACGTGAAGAGAGTTTGTGGAGAAAAGAAGAAAAAACAGAGCAGGGTGCTAACTTTATTGTTGCAGTCTGTAATATAGTATTTCTCTGCATCCTGAGTCTGTGATTTCCTATTAATGGTCTCAAATGTGTGTTTGGAGTTTTACTCCTCCACGACAGCGGTTGTTAAGACTGGAGCCATCATGTTACCATGTTGTCCATCCGTCTGGTGTCAGCCAGGCTCTAGAATACTAGAATATAGAGCTGATTGAGTGGTTTTCAATTCTAATTACAACTATAGCCTTCCATGATCAAAACAAAGTATCTTGTTCATTAGATGATCACATGTGCTGTGTGCCATCTTCATTCTGTCCTGTGGGTGAAACACCTTCTCACCTCTCCCTCCTCCCACAGCAACGCTCATCATCCCTGCAGAGTTAGACCTGAGTGGCTGAATAGACACTCATTGTTTTATGAATGTTGGATAAAATGCATCATTGTGAACACGACATGAGAGTTATTCACTGTAAAGACAGAAAATAAGTGTGTGCATCAAGAGACACCAAGACCTCCAAACTGTACATATGCCGGGGCTGATTCAGTGCAGGTCTGTCAAATCGTCCAGCACTTTAGCATAAGGCAGTAAGACTTCCGCACTGAGTTTCACAGTAAAAGCCCAGGCAGTTTTTTTTAATGATGAGACTAACTGTGTTTTTACACAATGCTTTCATCCTGAAAAATAATCCAGGCCAATTATTCAGTTATTGATGAGACTCACAAAGTTCTGTAGCTCTTTTCTGCGGTCTCCATTAAACTCTATACTCTCTTCATATAAGTTTTGAATCCCACAGGTGATTAATAACAATAATAATAATGATAGTAATATTTAATAATGATAAATTTTATTTAAGAGCGCCTTTCATGACGCAAAAGGTCACTTTACAAAAAGTACAAATAAAAAAGTGCATTAAAACAGGCATAAAAACAGGTATAAAAACAAACAGTATAATGTGAAGACAGTGCAAAGATCAGAGGGAGTAGCAGATTTTGAACAGAGGAGTTTTGAGTCTGGTTTTAAAAAGGGGTAAGGAGTCAGTGTTGCGGAGGTCAGGGGGGAGTGAGCTCCATAACTAAGACTAAGACTAAGCTGAGCGGCTGAATGCTCGAGCAGAGGGGACAGAGAGACGGACGGAGGAAGAGGATCGGAGGGTACGGAAATGTAAATGTGAATGAGGTCAGAAGGGTTTGGGGGGGCGAGGCTGTGGATGGCTTTGTATGTGTGGAGCAGGATTTTGTATTGAATGCGGTATGTGATGGGGAGCCAGTGGAGCTGCTGCAGGATGGGTGTGATGTGATGAGTGGATGGTGTCTTTGAAATGATGTGAGCAGCTGAGTTCTGAACCAGTTGAAGTTTATGGCGGATTTTCTGGGGGAGACCAAACAGAAGGGAGTTGCAATAGTCGAGGCGGGAGGTGACTCAGCTGTGGACCAGGATGGCGGTGGCGTGAGGGGTGAGGGAGGGGTGGAGACGGTTGATGTTTTGGAAGTGGAAGTAGGCTGACCGGGTTATGTTGCTGATGTGTGATGTGAAGGAGAGTGTGCTGTCGAGGAGGAGACCCAGACTTTTTACTTAAGGGGAGGGGGAGATGGAGGAGTGGTCAAATGGTGAAACTGTTAGATTTGATGAGAGTGGATCTAGTGCCGATTAATAAGATGTCTGTTTTATTGCTGTATAACATGAGGAAATTGAGTGTGAACCAGGACTTGATTTCAAGGAGACACTTGATGAGAGAGGAAGGTGGGAGGATAGAGTCAGGTTTAGTGGAGATGTAGAGCTGGGTGTCATCCGCATAGCAGTGAAACTGAATGTTGTATTTACGAAGGATGTGGCGGGAGGATGTAAATGATGAAGAGCAAGGGACCCCAGGACTGAGCCTTGGGGCACACCTGTGGTGACTGGGAGTGGGTAGGAAGTGAATAATTTGTCCTGAATGAACTGAGTGTGGCCAGAGAGATAAGATTTAAACAACTTGAGGAGTGTTTGTGTGATGCCAATCGTGTGAAGTCTGTCCAGGAGGATGGTGTGGGATATCAGGTCAAAGGCTGCACTCAGATCAACCAGGATAACAGACCAGAATCAGCAGCTAAAATGAGATCATTGATTGATAATATGAAATCGATGAAGTGGTCTACACCATCCATAAACATATTAGGTTTGCTCTATTAAAAGTTGCAGGCTTCACTCAGTGTATTAGGTAACATATCAAAATACAGTATTAAAAGAAAAGCTGAGTGAATTAAAGCTGTGTCAGCATTTTACATGGTTTTGAAGAATATAGTTGTGAAAGAAAAACAAACATTTGTTTGTTTCCTGTGTAAGACACCAGGTCTAAGTCCATATCCTGGCACTGCATCAGAGACAAATCATGAGGATATGTGTCAGTCAGTATGGCACAGTCTGTTTCCTCAAAGGTAGTAACAAAACAGGTTTGTGCCTGACCACTCCTCATTTTTTCAGCACTGGATGCATGTGATTATTTGCTATTTTAACAGCACACGCATTGGACGTAAAATGGCTACTATGTCAAATGGAAACTAGAGAAAATACTGGCCTCTAATGAAACGAAGCAAATAAGTAGCAACATTAAGAGTCTAACACAAGATGAAGTAAAAAGAATCACATTTGGTGACATTTATACTTAAAAATGCTAGCGATTAGGCATTGTTCTTGCCATCCTACCATGTAAAAATGTTTTGTTAAATTTCTCTTATCCCATTATCAGTAAAATATAGTAGTGTCTGAACAAAATTAATTTTCACATTTGAAAGTCAACTAACACGTTTCCTTGATAGAAGGAGGCATTGGCAGCACTAACTGTTAAGCCCCCACAGAGAAATATCAGAGATATTAGCACTGCCAGTTTTACAAGCTGGTTTAAATGAGACAGAGACAATCTCAAAACATGTTTATTTTTGCCTGATTAGTTTGTCTGAATAGCAGTTCAGGTTTGAAAGTGTTTGTCAGATGTTTGGTTTGTTGAAGATGGATGAAAATAGACTTTGTGGACGAAAAGGGGCTGCTCAGATTCCCTTCTCATTGAAATGAGAGAGTCAGGACTTCATATATTTAGACTCAGAAATGACTCTAAATTCACTGTTATTCTGCATCCCTCACTGCAACAGTGATGTGCAGGCAAAGTTGTTAGTACATCTAACTAAATTAGCCACTGAAATTGCTCTTAGTTGATCACATTTAGTTTTATTAAAATCAAAATTTGCATCCACCTTTATTGTTTAAGAATTCTCCTGTGTTGTGAGAATAAATTGATTTTAAAGTGAAGGTTTTACCACAACTGTCACAGGATACAGTTGACAAACACTGACTGCTTCATGACTTCTTCAGGCCAGGAGATGCAGAGTAAATCAGAGAGACAGTAAGCTCCAGCTCTGTCTCAGTTATGAGGTTGAAAGTGTAAGGGGGAGTTTACCACTCATGTCGGAGCTTTTAATGGCAACTGAGTAGATGTGATGTGATGCAAGCAGTCTCATCTGAACTTGTGCTCCTTATTTTACATTGCATTTAAAAAACACAGCTATGAACATGTTGGCAAGATGCTAAAATCTAAAGCTGTATGATCTGTGCTTTTTCAGTTAATTTGCATTGCTTTGGATATAGCGTTGTGTGTGTCTGTCCCCTTTAAAATGTTGAAGAAAAAATGGCAGCAGTAGAGAAACGAGCGCATAAGTGACAGATTAAGCGAGGAAACATCACACCAATTCATCAACATGTACCTTTCTATATTTATTTAATATTACCCCAGTATGAAGCTTGAGATTTTCGAGTTAAAAAAAGCACATTTGTTGTGGTTAATCCCCCACATGCCTTGATTTGAAAATATGACAAATTGCTAGAAATTGCATCATTATTTTTTCAGATAAATACTGGGAAACATCCAGGTCTAGTTGCGCCCTCGAGTATTCTGGCCTCCTGACATTCCCTAGATTAACCAAGAGGATATTTGGATTTATTCGGCTGGCTCTTGTGGATCTTCCAGCCCCTCAAAACATGTATACAATCCACATTTCACACGTGTTTCCTCTGTACTTTTTGTTCCTTTCATTTCTCCAACTGTCTGCACTCATACTTCATATTGCAGACTCTCTGCACAACAATTACACCTTGAGGCTACATTTACATGCAGTCTCTGAAGTCTTTGGTAAACAAGACTCTTGGCTCATATGTTACTAAAGCTCATTAAACTGCACCGCAGTGTCATAGGCTATTTACTCATGAATCCAAAACAGGAGCAAAAGGCCTTTTAGCTACATAATGAACTGGCCCTGCCAACCCAGGGTTATATCTACTGGAAGTCTTGAAAGTTTGGGGAGTTTTTCAAGAAACAACAGTAAATTGATTCAGCCTTTAGGTGCACTTTTTGCATCAGTGCATAGGGTTAGATCTGTATTAGGAATATATTTTCTGGCTCAATGTTTTAGTGCTGACATTTTTTTTTACTTTTTACATACTACCAATTTGATTCACTTTTTGTTTAAACTGTTCTACAAACTTAGAAATAAAAGAAAATCTGGTAGAATTTCACAAAAATCTGAGATTATTTATAAAAATCACTAAATATCAGTGTCTTTGTGCTTGCTTGCACAGGAAAACAACATGCGGAAATGGGATATTAAAAAGCAATAAACTAATCCCCAGAAATTTAGAAATATATGTTTCTTTGTCACAATTAATAAACTAAACACTTACAAACTAAGCCAACCACAGACCAGTGGATGGATGGATCTATGACATCAAGACTTGTTTAATAGATTCAGATTGATTTATCTTGACACCACTGCACTGACATGAACATATTAACTAACTTAACAATACTAGGCGGAAGAACACATAGTCATGTGCTGCATCATAAAATAGTGCCAAACACAAAGACTTCTTGGAGGAAAAATAAAGCCCTCTGAATTTTTTGCCTAATCCTACATTCGACCCGACATAGTGTTGTGGCTTGCGTTAAGTGAAATTCACACAATTATGAAAAATCCGTGAGCCTGTTAACAGTAATACTCAGACACTTCCCTGACTATTGGTAAGTACCTCATACCGTAATTTCTTGATTATAACACACACTTTTTTACTTTTAAATAAGGTCTAATTTTTCAGGTGAATATTTTACACGAGTACAAGTAAAATACTTAAAATATTTCTTCTCACCAACAGCGTGATTGCAACACAACTGATACAAAAAGCCGAAATATTCTCTTTCTCTGCGAAAACATAGGCAAACACAGGGCGCTGCCATCTTGTGAGCAAGGGGAAGCAAAATAGCTGCGCTGTGATTGGTCAAGACATCGACATGATAGCTTGATAGCTGCTCTCCGATTGGTCAGTACACTACGACTGAGAATGCTCGGCCAGAAATCGAGTAATTGTGAATTCATAAAGTAAAAGGTGTTTCCGCATCCATTTAAATTGTGTATTTGTTGTGAAAATACTGAAAATTAATTGATTAAAACTTTGAATAAAGGTAATTTTTGAGTTGTCTGAGAGAGTAAGATTTGGGCAAAATTTGAGTGCGTGTTATGTTCGAGTACAGTGTTTTTTCAGGCAAAAATCGTGAAAATATGGGGTGCATGTTATACTCAAGTGCACGTTTTAATTGAGAAATTACAGTACAACCCAACATCAAAAATACTGAACTAACCTTTAAGCAGAGGAGAACATGAAGTCCCAATGACCTTGACCCTGAACTAATAACCTACAACATCTTAGTTTATCCTTCAGTCAGAGTGGATGCATGTGCAAAGTGTAAAGAAAATCCCTGAAAGCCTTGTTGAGATACTTTTTACCTCCACCAAGGAGGTTATCTATTTGTTTGTTTGTTTGTCTGTTTGTCTGTTAGCAAGATTACGCAAAAACTACTGGATGGATTTGCATGAAAATTTTACCAGTGGTGTGGTTTGGTCCAAGGAAGAAGCCAATACATTTTGGTGCTGATCCGATCCAGACTGATGTCACAAAAAACATTTAAGTTTATAATGGCAAATCCCATTCATTTATGGCATTATGGGAGTTGTAGTTCATTTGCAAACTGACATCTAGTTTTTTAAGCCTATGTCACTACATTTCCCAGCTTCTTTTGCAATGCCAGGGGAGGAGTTCCCCATGCCAATCCGTCTACACTCACAACTACTAGTAACATTGCTGTGAGCCCATTATCGTTATAGAAACAAACGCGGAAGCTCTGCTCGCTCGCAGTCCCTCCAGACGTGCCTGTTACACTCGGAACAAGCTTGCTGATAGTGTCAATACGGAAATATTGTCGTAGCAGAAGTCTGTGTATGTGTGTGAGTGTATAAAGCTAACCCCAAACTCCACATAGAGCGAACACGCCGCGCACCGAAGCGCTGTGGTTTTGCTCTGACCGACAGGCTGGAGACATCGCCCACTGGAAGTGCTGCGGAGCGCACAACACCAACATCTGTACAAGCAGCAGCAAATTGGTTCAGTCAACAAGTTACAAGACCCACTACTGACTAGGTCAGTCTATTGGTAGATATTTATGTCAACAATAATCACTTCTTGCAGATTGATATTTTTCATTCCACAATGTGCGTCTAAAATAATTATATGACTATGATGTTGGGTGGAAATCACAATCACAATTTATGGGTGGAAGTGAGCTGCTTGGCAGAGATCTGCGCTCTCAGAGTGCTTTTCTAGTCTTAGGCAAGAGATAGCCATAGAGCCTATAACCTTGATCTACAACCTTAAACCTCTAAAGTGTCAACACTTCAGTCTTGAATCATGAGTGGACAATTGTGCAAAGTTTAAAGAAAATCCCTCCAAGATGTTGCATTCATAAATATGTCACTGGTTTCATAAAGCTTGAAAAGGCAAAAAGGAACAAAAACTATTTCCACACTTAATAGGGGTATTTTACCGGTTAAATTAGCTCTGTTGTAATGCTTATGCTATACAGTGAAATATTTATATTGAGATTAAGACAGTAACCACTTTTCACACCTTTAGTGTCAATTCCATTTGGCACTGCATACTGGCAAAATTCTTGACAAGGTAACCCTCATGATCATTTCTTTAGACTCAGATCTGTTACCAAGAAACACGATCGCTTTGGCCTTAAATAAAGCATCTACATATTTAAATATATTTGTTCTAAATGCTGCCAAGAAATTTGCCCGCGAGCCAAATTTTTACTGCTTCTCCAAATTTTATCTTATGTGCCTGATTCGACATTAATAAAAGACTCATGCTCTGTTTCATAAGAACAGGGAAAAAGAAAC
Source organism: Cetoscarus ocellatus (assembly GCA_037902135.1). Classification (NCBI taxonomy): domain Eukaryota; kingdom Metazoa; phylum Chordata; class Actinopteri; order Labriformes; family Labridae; genus Cetoscarus; species Cetoscarus ocellatus. Next base: position 471,036 of record JBAMNC010000707.1, read on the forward strand.
ATATTAGATGGCCAATGACTCTCCAGGTTTTCGGATTTCTTATTTCAGCATGGGAAATAAAGTGGATTCAAACTTATTTTTACCAGCTCCATTCAAAGTATTTTTTTTTAAATCAGTCACTTAAAGAAGGGTGATTAGATCAGAATCTTTTATTCAGAGTAGATACTTGAAAAGAAGTCATGATGCTCAGGCAGAGAGAGGATTTGTGATGAATAGTGATGTTAAACGGTATGAAAAAACTGAATAGACACGACCTGACAAAAATAATAATCAAGGTTAGAGCAAGTATATCATCTCAGGGATGTATGATTTGTCAAGGGATTCAGAAATTGCGTTTGTGATTAACTGTAAGAAGAAAGATTCGACCAATCAAACCGAGGAGGTCTAACCAAAATCGAGACAATCACAAGAGAGACTGACAGTGCAGTGTGGCTGTGTCAGTCCATGGCTTGGACCAGGTGATGCTTTAGTGCCTTGTCCCAATCCCTAAAGGTCAAGGGTCTGGTACTTTTTGTTTAAAAGATGCCAGATATATAAAATGTCTCATTCATTAGGGATTTTGTAAATTAACAATCACAAGTTGGAAACATGTAAAATCTAAATGTTAATAGTTGGCTACTGAAACTTCCCATTAAATTCAATACACTGTAGTCAAAGTGATAGCTGTCAGATAACCAGAATTGTGAGTTTTATAAATGGGTATTAGTGTCAGGCTTTTCAATCAATGTCCTGCGCAAAAATGGTATTTATAGTGACATGTCTTCATTCAAGTGGATAATTACGTATTTTACTGCTTTAATTGAAAAGTAATATGAACCATGTCATTTAGTACTTTTTTAAAGTTTATGCTTAGGTTTTTACATTTAAAAAGCAAAATAAACAATGTGAATGATGGATGATGAAACATGACAAAACAACAAAGAGAATATCCAGTAGGGGCACCTAGAATTGAAATTATATTGATATCACAAGAGAAGCATATTGGAAGCAGATCAGTGTCGACAGATGGCTGAAGTGTGTTCAGGAGCAGAAATTGATGAAATATTTTGGTTGAACTCTGTCTCTGCGGATGGTTTATTTTTGTTAATGATTGAGAGCTTTGAAAACTTACAACACCTTGGTGATGTGTCTTGTCTGCTTATGGTGCTTTTCCATTTGTGGCATCTGCAGCTTGACATTTTGTGGTTTCGATACAACCTTTATAATTAATCATTACAATATAGACTTATATTAATATGTCTTTTAGGTGGGTAGGATCGTCATAGCAAAGCTGTGCTGAACTGTTGTGGCATCCTCAAATCAACAAAAGAGGAAACAGGTAAAGGAACTGCCAGCCACTACTTGTATTTTGCTCACATTGAGGAGGTGAATTTTCTTCAAAAAACCGATGCAAGAAGCAAAACATACCATCTCATAAGGCTGTCACAATACAAGAATTGTCAACTTTGATACATTACCTTTTAAGAAGTTTGATATTAGACAACTGTTTGGATCCCACAGCAAAAAAATTCAGATGAAATATAAAACAGTCCATGAAACATTTTTTTTCTTTTTTCCATTGACCACCACCATCATTCCCTCTGCTCGTATGTCCTCTTCCATGTTGCGTGTTGTGTTTTTCAGTTGTTGCTTTGTTTGTTCTTTGTTTTTGTTAGATCACTTTTTATCACACGAGATTTCTTGCTTGAAGGACTAGATTCTAGATCTCGGTTGAGATTATCGGAGCACACCACACACAGTACGATCAAAACTGTTCAATGCCTGATTTTTTATCTACATGTGTGAGGTCTCTAACAGGTAAAAGATCTCCTCTTTAGAAAATCCTTATGTGTGGACCCTGCTTTAGTCTTGTGAGATACAGGCTGCAGCGTTTTGCGAACAAGATTATGCTGTGTGGGGGGTGTATATATAATAAGAATGAAATTGTCTTTTTTGTCGCTGAAAGGTCTCCAGTGCCGAGTGTGTGTGTTAAAGTGAACCTGCAACAAGATCTCATGCTACACATTTTGTGCCAATGAAACTACACAGTGACTCTTCGTGCTATTTAAATGTAAAAATGGTCATCCTGGAGGAACCCATTTTACTTTCACAGAAATGTATCCCTTGAAAAACAGATCTTTTTTTTTTCTTGAGCGGGAAATAGGACTCATGCCAGCAAACGAAGCCCAAAACAGAACAAAACCTGCTATTGTAGGGAGTCAAGCATGCAATTCTTTCATTGTACTTTGGCACCTGCCTGTGTTTTATTTACTATTCACATCAGGCTTTTGATGAAAATCATTCAGCCAATTATAAAATTTTTGTTGTTCTGTGGAAACAGGAAACAAAAGGTTTCGCCTCAGTGCATAAATCAGTTCAAAATTAGCTTTTCATTCTCTTGAGTGAGAATGACAAATGGGTGATGAACATGATGGATCACAACTGCAGATTAATTACAGGAAACTAATGCGTTCAACATTTCATTTTAATTTCAAAGTAAATATTGAATGTGTGTGTGTGGGGCTCCTCTGGTGGTTTATAGATTTGTGTGTTTCTTTTTTCCCACCTTCAGTGTGTACATATTGATTTTACTTTGCTCTCTTAGTGTTTCCTCTCAATTAAGAGTATGACAGAACCTGCAGTTTATACGGTCCTTTTCATTGACCTGATGCAAAAAGCTCACCGCCACAGAGACCTTTGTATTAGCTGTGTGGCGGCGTCCTGAATGAATAGCATGTCCTTAGCGTTGGAGGTGATAAATGCTTCAGATGCTGGCTCAGCTCTTTTGTTGTCTCTTTACAAGGTCTCTGGTGAAGGACTTTACTCTTCACAGACACAAACACAGCGTTTCATCATACTTTGAGTTTTCTCTGTTAATCCACAGACCCACTTTATAGGCTATATAGTTTATAGAGTGTTTGAATACGCTGATATGTTTTATAATTAAATGTAGAGTAAGACAATTCTGCTTTTATTATTATAGTTTATTTTGTGTTGCAATAATGTTAAAGGGATGCAATGAAACACCTAGCTCATTGTTCGGATGTACCTTGGTTTTCGGTCACAGTTTTTGATTTTGGTTATGAATCAATTTAAAGAGTTATTGTGTTTTACAAAGAATGGTTGCCAACAAGTTGCTAAGCAGGACAACAGAGTTTGTTTGGGATATTAAACATCATTTTTGAATGTCTGTAAAAGGGACGCCAGTTGACACAGCAGTGGGCACAAATCTAATCAGACCACACTGACAGGAAAGTCTGCTATTTGAAAAGCAAACAGAATGAGGCACAGCTGGAAGCAGAGTAATGGCAGTGTTGAGGTCAGTCTGATCCACTGTAGCTTGACATAAGATCTTACTTTTGCCAACTATGTTCACCCTCCAAAATGATAAGAGCAGTGTTAATTGGAGATTAACATATTGAAAAGAATGTGACGCAATGGTTATTGTAGCAGAGTATATTTTAATCAATCATCCAAAAAAAGATTAATAAAATCCAGAAACTTTTTGAGTAAAGCAGCTCAATGCTGACTGACGAGCTTACCCACATTTGCACTAGTCAGAAATTAAGACAGAGAGTAATCATTTGAAGAAATAAATTTGCCAATAATGGGTGTATAGAATTTTTGTATTTTCTACTAGGGATGTATGTTATTATCAGAAAAATATTGATATCTTCAGGCAGTTGACTAAAAAGTTGATCAACAGTATTTGCAGATATGAATTTTTTTGGAAATATTTACAGCCAGTTTTTTAGATTCAGACTGGCCATAAATATCCCAGATGCTGGCAGGATGTTCATATGCACCACAACGGTTTACCTCATCATCACTAATTATCCACTTTTAAAAATGTAAAATATCATTTATTTAAGAATAAAATGTTAATTTTCCTGTTTCATGTTTTTTTCTAAACACAAATACACCGTCACCAGGAAAGGAGCAGGTCAGTTTAAGGTGAATTGAGGCTTTGTGCTCTTGACAAAAAATATCTGTATTGGTGATTATGATTTGGAAATAGGGCTGAATGATTTATCGTTCATGTGATCGCCAAAGCTGCAATTTTTTGCAGCGCTTCTGACTGACCTAGGATCTGTTGTGTGAACTGTTTGCTAGTGGCGATGTTATTACGTATCAGCAGTCATGTCCAAAACCATCAGAGGCTTACATGCTGGTTTGGCATGAATGGCTTTTTTCTTTAATTGAAATTGTTGAATTTTGTTTCCTTATCATTGCTTATTTAACATGTTTTTTTTGCATTTTATTTAACTTTTTTGACTGAATACAATTAAAGATTTTTTGCACTACAATTTTTTTATGTGAAGACAGTCAAAGATGCTCTTTTAGTTCTTCAGTTGTAATAACTGTCGTTGGTCAAGGACTTTAAAGAGTGTACATGCATGTTTCTTGTTAATAAAAACATTTGGAAGCAGTTCTTACCTTTAGTTTTCATCCTAGCCATTAGAGTAATAGCTTTTAATCTTTGATGGTATGCTGTAATTTTCTGTCATGTTTGTAAATGTTGCTGTACACATAGTGAATACTGCACTGAAGCTTGATTTGAAGAAAATTGTGAATTGAATTGAAATAACAATATCTGCCAGAAAAATCACAATTACATCTTTTCCTGAAATCGTTCAGCCCTATTTGGAAATATCCAGTGTTACGCATACCTATTATTATTTTTTTTTTAACATTTTAATATATCAGTTTTGATATAGTTTGATTTTTTCCCACAATTTTGTCAAAGAATATTGATATGATATGAAAATGATCATTTCTCATTTCTTTATGAGAAGGGAATCATGATATATACTACATACAACCATTCAGCTAAACAAAGACATCAAGACAAGGTTTTTGGGATGTGCTGCACAGCTCTCAGCAGTGGCTGATTACTCCTCATGTCTGGGGAGAGATGTGCAACAGAGTTTAGCCAGAAAAAGACACCTCACTTGTTTTAATAATCTATAATATACATTTTTTCCTGCCTTGTAATGCGACAGCTCTTGTGATCAGCCGGCAGCACATTCTGTGTATGCTTCAACACTATCTGATTCGGTTCTGTTTTGTTTGGCATATTTGTATCTTCCCTGTAGTTTGATAAACGGACTTGCATCCTAACGTCCTTCACTGTCATGACAGTGCTCAGCTAGATTAAATGTGTTTTTTCTGATTGAAGGAACACGACATTGGTGAAATAAGGAGAGAAAAAAAATCAGTGTATCTCTTATATTATGTGGAGCAGCTGATTCATATATGACGAACATCAGTCCATGTAATAATCAACCAGTGGCAGTAGATGAGGACATGATCCACTTACATTTGTCTTGAATATAGATGTACTGCAACTATAGAGGGCTATACATGTCCAGTAGAGGGAAAAAAAGCTATTCAAAGTAAAGATGGATTCTTTCCTTCGACCTTTTTCTTCACTCTTACTCTCCAGCTCTATATTCTCAAGTTTTCTGCTTCTCGTTCATGTGCTGTTTTACACCCCAGCCTACTTCCTCTTTCTCCTCTCATAGCAAAGCTCTTAACCTCTTTTCCACAGACTTCTTTCCTTTCTTACCTGGTTTTTCTTCATTCAAAGTCCACCTGTAAGCCCCACTGCTGCTCCAGCGTCTTTAGAAAGCAGCTCCAGTTCACAGGGGTCAGTGGAGTCTGCAGAAGGAGCTGCAGACATATTCAAAACATTTAGCCTGTGGTTTCAAAATCCTGATAAAAGTTGAGTGTGTTTTCTGTCTCTGTTTTGCTTTCTTTCTATTTTTCCTTTGCATCCAGTTTTGCTTTTCTTTTTTATTTTTGTTAAAAGCTTTAAACTAGGGCTGCTTTATTATGGCAATAATAATAATTGCAGTTATTTTGACAAACATTGAGATCAGAATTATGAAACATGATTACTCCCTGATTTTACAATACGCACCACATGCTATTATTGAACTTCAATTCTCTCAACATTATCATTTTGAGTGTTATAAAACAAACAATGAATAAATGTATGAATGAAAATATTGAAACACCTTATTATCATGAAAATCATAGTAATGGAAAAAAGACAAAGATGTCATTGGAGGCAGTAATTGAAATGAAACTGGGCTGAGTACCCAGCTCTTCATGAGACTTTGTGGGATGTTCAAATTCAAACCTGGTTAAAAAAAAAAACTGGTTTCAGTTGCAATTAACCTAAGTTGATTTTTTTCAGGAAATATTTAATAATTCTTATAAACTTGTAAAATTGGTCACCATTTACTTAACACAAGATTAGCAGGGTGGGGGTGGCATTAGCCTGTGCTGAACATTCCAACTCACTGTTTTAGCTGAGTGGTTACACATGTAATCTGACAGACTACATTCAGCTTTAACTCAGCCTTCTAGGTCAGGATTTTGCCAAAATGTGTCAGTTACAAAAGGCTCTTTATGCTTTGTTGGAGTCTATGTGCTTTGTTTAACAAAAAGGTGTAAGTCCTCTATGGAACTATTTCATTATCTGTTAAACTAAGGCTAAATAGTGGCAGGCTGCAGCTTGACAGCTTAGGCCAGAGTTCAGAGTGTTGGGTGGGCCTGCCAAACAGGGTGCCAGAGGAACGCCCTGGGGTGCACTGCTTTGATATAAAGAGCAGAAAAAAGGTTTCTGCTTAGCTACCTTCAGCAAATATCATATTGAAACTAAGCACCAAAGCCTGGTATGGTTTGTTACCATTAAGCTTTTATTGATTATGGTTTGGATCACAATTCTGCTTATCGATTCTTGTTCTTAATGGTTACTAACTCCAATTTAATATCGTCTATGCTAGAGAATACATCATAGCAAGTATTACAAGAAGGGTCTCTTTACAGTAATCAGGGATGAATGAACTCTGTACTCATATCGACAAAACACATTTGAAACATTTGTAAACATGATTAATTTCTCTTAATAGAAATGTAAACATGAGCTCAGCTTTGTTTTTACCATGGCACAGTTGCTACTGCTACCTGATGCTGGGAATGCGTTTGCTTGTGTAGATGGGTGACTGAACACACTAATTTCCTCATATTTATGTTTTGTTGAAGAAAATGATTTGTCATGTTGTTTTTGCTGACATACCTGTACAAAATGTCTTTATCACATGAGCTGTCATTATTTTTTCAGCATGGTTTAGTCAAACTCACCGCTGCTTATTAGTTTGCTTGCCAAGAGACTGTTGAGAGATAAGTGGTGTGCAAAGTATGCAATAATAATTGAAAGACAGCTTTTTTTTTTTTTTTTGAAGACACCGACCAAATTTCAGAGAACTTTGAAAAGAAGCATAGGAATGTTCCAAGAGAAACAACAGAGTTATGCTCTTTGTTAAAATCTCAAAGAAATGTTCAAAAGGCAAACAAGTTTAAAAACAGATGCAGACATTAATGTCTAAATCGTTATTAATGTTGAAAGATAAAACATAAATGATTAAATAAATTTCTTGTTGAATATTCCATTAAAAAGGCCCCTTTCTCTTTGTAAGTTTAGTTTTTGTGTTTTCAGTGGATAGGTGGTGGAAAGCAGACACTTTCAGGGGAGGTTCACTCTGACACTCTGAAAACCCTGCCTTCAGTCAGAGCATTGGCCTGTGATTACAGACATTAACTCCTAAAATGAGATTTAGAATATTTTTAACAGAACATTAAATCTGGGGCTGACCCCTCAGGGAACCAAGTTTGATAATTTAGTCAACTAATTACTCACGGACCTAATTAACCAACTGGGTATTTTATGCCTGAGAATAAAACTTTTAAACCTTAAAAACTCCTTTTATAACCACTGACCTTGTTTCAGTAATCCTGAAAATAACAACTTTGATGAAGGGATGAGAGAACCAAAAATACAACAGTTATCACTTATTCGTGTGATTTTGCATGATATGGATCTATTTGAGCATTTTAAGAGCTTAAACAGTAAAGACAGTCTATTGAATATTGTATGTTGTAGCTTTATTAAGTTTATAATGTTCAGTCTTTATTATTCAACACACACGGATTAGTTTTTATGTACGAAGGTCGTTTAGTAAGGAAGAAAGGACAGACATCCTTATTGGAGAAAACAACCTTTTGTTTGTTTTTCTTTGTTGTCAGACAGACCCAACAGACAGCACAGAGTATGGCTGATTGATACCCTTTCTTTGGATGGTTTGTCATTATCAGACACAATCAATAGAACTGAAACCTCAAATTAATCTTGTCTTTGGTGGCAGCGTGTGAGGGGAATACACAAAGCTGTGGTTTGCCATGCAAATAGTGATAATAATTATTCCCAAAGTGGAGGCCTTACTTTCCACAGAGTTTCTAGTCAATCAAAAAACCTGCAACCTTCAGACAAGAGGGAGACAAAAAAGACATACACATTCGGACAATTAGAGCCTGGAGACTATGAATATGTTTTTACACAGTGCTGGGCAAGTCCACATCTGCTCTTTATGTGTCTGGCCTGTCAAAAGCTGCAGAAAAATGAGATGAGAGACTGTCATTAAAGGAGACAGTGTGACTGTGACACTCAGACTGTGAGAGAAAGCATAAAAAGGAGAGACACGGACTGATAGAGTGACATTACAGCAGGGCTATCAGCATGCTGAGGCACAGAGAGGGCTGAGAACATGGGAAAAGGCATGGGGAGAGGAGGGAAAAAACACCGGGGGGAGGCTGCCACAATGGAAATGTGAACAAATGCAATGTGAGATGAGGCTTAGGATTGGAGAGAAAACAGTGACTGTAAAAGCTCTCCATTGAGGCACAGGAGGCTTTTCTGGGTGACTCAGACACTGATAATAAACCTGTCAACCCCTGCTTTCACCTCCTTCTCTTTTTCAGCACACACATCGCCCTTTTGAGGCCAAATGACGACAGACAATTATCACATCATGCTGCATAAAATGCACCTCTTACTCCTCTCTTTAGATCTTGTGAAATAACTTAAGGTTGCATTTTTGACCAAAAGTGCTAAGAACTTTTAGTTCCAGGAAGTTTTCTTCACCAAACTTGAACTGGTCTTGGTCTATTGTTGTCGATGTTGCCTTAAGTTCCTGACGTGACATGCCAGATAGACAGTTTAGTATGCACAACAAAGGATATATTTCCCAAGTCCATCTGGCCAACGGCCCATAGAAAGTGTTTGGGGAGAGCAGAGCCCTTCAGAGATATATTCAGTGGGTGATTGGGTGGTTGGGCTGTCAGTCATATTCATTACGGGCCAATCTTTTGCTGTTGTAGGCTGTTATTTAGTCTTCATTCACTGAAGAAATGTCCAATTCTGATAAAACTGCAACTGAAGCAGGTAGCATCTCTGTTAATCTCTGTTGGAGCAGCCATTATTTACAGACATACTGTAGCTTTAGTCACCACAAGAGGAGCTTCCACCTCTTCCTCCTTGATTGAGCAGTCCCTCCGCAGACCAAGCTCATTCATTCTGGCTTGGGGCTTTGCAAGAGGGGTCTGCCTGATGACAGAAAATGAATCAGACAGGTCCAGATGCACTGAAAAGTTATAAAGTTCCAAGAAGAAGATGATGCAAATCAGGCGAATGTATATGGAGAGGCAGTCAAAAGTTACTGTCAACTGGTCCTATTAAGAAAACGACCAAAGACACATGCAACAAAAATGGACAGGTCAGCATAATCAATAATCCAACATCCTAGTTGTAAACCAACATTTTGCTGGTTAGCATTAAGGAGATTTAATGTATTTTATATTTGATGGTGCTATATTGTGGTCGGTTAAAGCTGTTCCTCACAAGTACATCCATGTTGGCACATGCACATGTAGTCTAATACTTGTCTTTGCCATACTGTTTCTTTTTTTGTTTGTCTGTGTGTGTGCAAGATTACTCAAGAAGTTATTTACAGATTTTGATGAACTTATCGGGGAATGTTGATCATGGCATAAGGAAGAAGTGATTAGATTTTGGTGGTGATCGAGATCCGAATCTAGGAATTTTGCTAACAAAGTGGGATAAGGCAGTTTTCTGCTTTTTTTTCTAATAACTAATAATGTCAGGAAAAAAATAATGCAAACATATGCTATGTTGGTCCATAAGAACCATTAGGGATGTGTCATTAACACAAAGTACAAACAAAATTCTGCAAGGTCTCAATATATCAGAAACATGCAATGCTGCTAGCCCTTTCTCCCAATGTTCCTAGACCTGTGAAAAGTACTGCTCTAGACAGGGTTGTTCTAGAGGGATTGATCAATCACCCTGCATTAAATTTAGGACCTGGTTACTGCTATTGAAATTTGCACGAGTGAGTCTTGGAGGGCTTGAAATCATGGAAAAAAGAAGGAACACTTGACATACTGAATGTCTTTGTTTACCTCTCATGGGAGTATTTATTTTTGCTGTATATCAATATTTGGCTGAAAAACACAATGCACACTCTAAAATACCATCCTATTATGTCCACGCTTCATTGACAATTATCTTTTTTAAACCAGAATAATAAGTGTTTATATTTAGTGGAGGACTGTCATTTAAATCACTTATTTTTGCAGTGAACCTTGGGCAAGTCCTCAGGAAAGCCCTGCAGCAGATCCTTCATTGACTTGATGATTTCCTTAAACAGCAGTAAGCACCTAAAGTAAAGCTGTAAATGTAAGTAAAGGTGTTCACAGAAAAGTAGTCAAATCAATGCCGGTCTCTCTGAGGGTGTACATGCAAATTAATTTTCCATAACACCTTGTAAATACCTGTTTGTGTGCAAACTTTAGTTTGCATATATGCTGCTGTTGCCCAAAGGCACCATCATTTGTCTTAATCTAAAACTGCGGCAGGCACTGTGGAGAAGCACAATAGGTGGTTATGAGCTGAGAAAACAGAAACACTGCTTTATGAGCTCTGGGAGTAAGAGGATTGGTAAAACAGAGTGTGATGGAGGATTTGTTATGCAAAGGACAGACTTGCTGTTAAGATGCCTTAATGTTGTCAAAAAGAAAATCTCTCCTGTGGCATAATGTGGAGCAGATGTAGCTAAAAAAGTTAACATCTGCTACCAGCAAAAATGCAAATACATTTCAGTGTTGCTTGTTTATGCTATGAGCACTTTGGTGGAGAGTTTTTTTTTTTTTCAGTTTGTGTTCGTGATATACTTTGAAGGAGCTCCATGAACTTTACGACTAAATCTGATTACTTTTGATGGGGTGTGTGACTCAGATTGCTCTTAGAAAAGTTTTGTCAGGTCAGAGTATATAACTTTGGTGTTTTTGTGAGGATTTTTACATCTTCAGGCTAAAGAATGCAAGTTAAGTTCCAAAGATAAGAACATTTAAAAAGGCATCCCCCAACAGTTTTACTTGCTGACTAGTGAGACACGGTGTAACTATGAAATTGACCAGCCAGTGAACTTTGAAGTTTCAATTTGACTTTTTAAACATTCTGGAGGCATCAGTTGATTTAATGAAGTTTAACTTCCTGCTGTTTTTTTTTTTTTTTTGTTGGGATGCTGGTTTGGCAGAGTGCTGGGCAACTAGGCACGACCCATGTACATACTTCTGCCGGTCCGGGTTCGAATCCAGCCTGTGGCACCCCTACTCTCTCTAATCCCCTTTCACAAGCCTGTCCACTGTCTCTCTCTCCTGTCAATAAAGGCACAAAATGCCCCCCCCCCAAAAAAAAAAAAAAAATTACTGCTTTTTTTTTTTTCCACATGACTGTGGTAGATATTGGACTATACTTGCACAAAGAAAGCACTCCCCTGTCATTCTACTCCTGTTCATATAACTCACAAGAACATATCTTGTAATGAGTAAAGAGTTTAATTGTTTACAGTTCAAATAAGTTAAAATATGATTAAATAAGAAAAAAAACAGCATTACCTCCCTGCCTGAATGAAGTTTTTTTGCAACTACGTTCATACAAAAACTTTTAATCAGTCAGATTCCAGAGATACTTGGATAGCATTAGAAATTATTTTTTTATTTTTTTTTACTTGTTTTCTTTTATTTTTGAGGGTGGGGGTGTTGCAGACCACAAAATAGGGCCCTATAAAATCTGTGTTATTTTTTCCAAATTCCGTTTTAATTTTTCCCATATTCCTTTTTTTTTCCTTTTCAATTTTTGAGAATTTGTTTTTTGTCGTATTTTGTAGTAAATTTAACCCTGAGACACAGTATAAAGTAATGAATTATAATCACTCACCCTTCAGGAAGTCCTCACACATATCTTTATGGGTCCAGTCAACAGTATGTTGACAAATTTTACAGAATATTTGATCTCTGACTCATAATAATCTTTGGCCAACTGCTCGGCCCTGTACTCTGGAGTTAGCCAGGAGTTTTGTAGCTTCTTTGCCAACTTGCGCGCTGCTTGAGGTCGCTCGTGTCACTCGCATCGCGCTGCTCGTCACCCCTTGATGCCAGCGATCATTGAAAATGAAAGCAGCTAGACACAGAGGACACACGGATTGCTCTTGGTGTGAGCACAGGGTCAGTCGGTGTCTCAGACGGCCGCTGTGACATGTTGACATCGTTATTGAGGGAGGGAGGAGGGGGACAGGAAGTGAAGCGTGCATTGTCCGCAGCATCAGTGACCCCCTCGGGGCATTTTCCCGAGAGATACATTCCTCTTTAGTTAGAAAAAAAACACTTTTACATAAAATGTCGGCCACTTCTGTGATATTCCGTGTTTATATTGAATTCCGCGTTTAATGCCTAATTCTGTGATTCCGTTTGCGATTCCGTGATCGCGAATTTTATAGGGCCCTAACAAAACTCATAACGTTTTGGGCATTGCTTTTAGTTTTATACTTATGTTGTAAGTCCCTTTAGGCAATTTTTTACTTAATATTAAAGTGAAATAGCTACCTAGAACCAGGATCCCCAACCATCGGGCTGTGCACTGGTACCTGGCCGTAGAAGAGTCTGGGTCATAGAGAAACAAAAATATCAGTTTTATGTTTTCAAACAGCAGAGACTGAAAAGTGTTTATTTAAGGATGACCAAATTCTTTCATATCTGCCTCTGTAGCTTGACTGCACAGTTTTAACACTGAGGCTCTCTGTGTGCATCATTGCTATGATGAATGAAAATGTACAACTTTAAATGAACTCATGGTTAAGACTTGTATGCATGCACACATCCAATTAAAAAGAATCTCCATGGATTTTAATTACATTTTTAGGGAATGTTGGTCATGGGACAAAAAAGAAGTTAGTAGATTTTGGTGGTGATTGGATCTGGATGCAGACTCAGGAAGCATTTAGAGTATTTGCTGACATTGTAAGATAGGACAGTGTTACATGTTTTTGCCAGTAACCTGGCTAAGAATGTCAGAAATCTCTTGATGGAGGATTGTGCTCTCTGAGCACTTCTGGTTTTAGATCAAACCTTTACCTTCATTTATATCAGAAAAATCAAGCATTTACAAGCTTGTTTTCTCTTTTTCTTTCTCACAAAGATGGAATGTGCTGGCTGTTCCTCTTAATTACTATGAACATATGACACTATGAACCACCTGCGCAGTTAAATCAGAGAAATCCTGATGTAGTTCATCTCCCTGTAAACTGAGTTAGCAGGTGATGGTTGAGATAATTGGCTCACCCTCTGGCCTCAGCAGCACTCTTGACTCTGCTTATTTTTCTGTGCACTAAGTGTAATAATTTCTTCATACATTTGCAGGGGAACTCTTCATGTAAGCTGAGGCTCTCTGCCCCTATGACACACAAAAAAACCTCAGAGCATTTATATAAGGGCGGAAGAGTGCCCTTTGGGCTCTGGTTGCTCTGTAAGACTTGGTGCATGCACTACAGTGTTATGTAGATCTGTGGACTGCTTTCTACTTAGTGTGATATGTAATTTAAAGTAAGTAGCAGACCAATGTGTGGGTGGCATCAAGAGCATGGCACACTCAGGACTCAGATACTCTTCAAATAAATAATCTGATTGTTTTTCTCCTCTTTGACCTCTGTGGCTGCAGTCCAATGTCCAGTGTATATGGATAAATGCCAGGGAAGCCACGGGCTGCCAGATGGTTAAAGGTGATATTGTTTTGAGATAGCTTTAGAGCTGTTAGTGTAATATCTCAAACTGAATTTGTCACTTTTTTGGAATGCACAAGAGGAAGCACTGTAAATCTAGAACACTGATATTGTTGGAGATGAGGACGTGGTGATCTTAATCTTAAATGGTGCTAGCCACAGCATCATCAAGCCGCATGTTGAGTTTTGCATTAGTTCACCTACTGACACATAACACCCACAAGCAGAAGACATGCTCCAGATTCACTTGTCCAAAGTGCTTTCATGGAGGAACAATCGAGCCAAAACAGAGGCACTGTGGGGTTTGTGAGAGCTGCATTAAGTAGTCTGAGGATGGTGAATAAAAAGAAAAGCAGCCATGATTTCCAGGTCAGTATTCAGGCATTAGGATGCAGTGGTAGTGAGTTGTCCTGCAGCATAACCAAAGGCCATGGCCCGTGCTGTTATAGAAAATGGTTGGGAGGTACAAGCCATGGCGCCATGGTTTGCATTTGAGGACGAGTACACGGGAATGCTTTTAACTGCTGGTCCCTCTGGGAGAAAACCTGAAATTTTATTAAATCAGTTGAAGTGGTAGACTGGATGAGCCAAGACTCAAATGTCGGTGATAAAGGAGCTTTGTAATTTCTGTGTCTCCTGTGTGTTTACAGATGTCTGATCTCATTAAAACGTTGTTTTTCTTTCATGCACAGGCCTTAGTTGAGTTACTGAGATAATAGTTTTGTATATTTTTATATGGTGCTGTCACAGGGGCATTGTCAGGTTTAACCCTTATACCTGAAGAGAACAGTTGTCCCCTTGATGGTGTACTTTCTCTAATAATGTTGCAATGGAAATGTTTTTCCTATCATATTTGGTACAGATGTGCATTTTTTCACAGATTTTCAAGTTTCAAACACAAATCCCATATCACACCTTTCTTTACTGTGCAGCAAGGAATTGTTACACACAGCCTTACAGGGGACATTTTTGCCCCCTTCAAAAATGCCTCAAAAATATCATATGTTAATATATATTTTTTTACTTTTTGATAAATCTATTAATCCACTTCAGTCCTGATCATAACGAACAAATCTTCAATTATTTCCACAATTTTAACCCTTTAGATGCAATTTAAGTGGCAGTTTTAACTTTTAGGTTGCCTGTGTGTTCAATATATGGAATGCAAAGTGAATTTTTCTGTGTGATCAATTATTTGGAACAATATTGGTTTTTATGGAAATGAATTTTTTTAGGCTAACTCATAATAACCCCCTCCCCCATTAATTTCTAAAAAGGAGACAATTTTCCCGCCTTCTAAAACGCCTTAAAAGTATCATATGTCAGAGTTTTTTTCCCCACTTTTTTCTTCATGAACCCTTTGATCCTCTTTAGTCCTGATCATAACTATCAAGTATTCAGTCATTTTCACAGTTTTAACCCTTTAAATACCAGTGTATTTGATGACATCACCGACTTCTGTTAAAAACATAATAAAATGAAAGTATTTAGATATATTCAATCCAAATTGAAATTTTCTAGTGGAGATTTTTACCATCTTGGACTTGTCAATGATTGGTAACACTGTTGTTTTTTAAATGGATTTGTAGTTTTTATGCTAGGTTAGGTTAAAGAAACAGCTCCCATAGACATCCATTATAATAAATAGAGTAATAGGCAATGGGAGATTAACGCAGACAAGTGCACACACAAACACACACATTTTAACGTAAAATTTAAAAAGTAGTCCAAGTCACCTCTGCCACCAGAAATTTTATGGGAGCCCCCCTCCTCAGATGGGAAGTCCCCCCTCACTCTCCATCCATCTTGAATTTTGATAGTTTGGATGTCAGCGAGGAAATGGACGAGACTGCTGGCCTCTCATTCGGAGTGTCATGAAAGGCACTATTAGGGATTTCTTTTGCACTTGTAGGGATTATTATCACACTTTGTGTTTATGTTCACTCTGACTGAAGGATGAGCTCAGTAGATTTTCAAGGTCTAAGTATTCTATTTAGGTAGAATTTCTTACTCTGGTA
Organism: Cetoscarus ocellatus; assembly: GCA_037902135.1. Taxonomy (NCBI): domain Eukaryota; kingdom Metazoa; phylum Chordata; class Actinopteri; order Labriformes; family Labridae; genus Cetoscarus; species Cetoscarus ocellatus. The sequence goes on from JBAMNC010000707.1 coordinate 487,015, forward strand.
AAATATACTGACAAGTGATTTTTCTTTCCAGCATTAATCTGATCCACAGTGACTGTCACTGCTTCTAAGAGAGTGGCCATCTGGTTTCTGGTGTAAACAAATTGCACTCACATGTGAAGCCATTATGCACATCCTTTCATTAGAAAACAGTGAAATCAAACCAAAGTGGGATGAATATGTGCATGGCTGTGAAAGGCTTAAGCTAAGATTATTGTTCAAAGTTACAGAGAGGCTGCGGTGGTCGTACTATTGTGAGGCTGCACAGAATTCACATTGATTGGCTAAATTTGCATTAACTCTTGTGCTCCCAAACAAAAATAACAATAAATGGATACATTTACAGAAATACAGTCAAATGTCTGGATGACTTCTGATGGCAAAACTACAATACAAAACAAATGAACTGGATATGTTTAAATCTTTATCTAATGAAAAACTAATAATGGTATTTATGATATCACTACAGTATCATGCTGCACAATTAGTGTATCAATACTTTCTTACTCTCCTTCTTGTGATGATATTTCTCACCACTTAGTCATATAAATCTCTTTTCAGACGATTTTGAGCTGGAAAGTTTTACTCTGTTTGGCCCTGCTGGCTTCTCAAAGCTTGTCTTATCGTTAAACTGCAAAGAATGTGAGTATCAGAAGATTTGCGTAACTTAAGTTTGTTGAATGTTGAAACCTTTAGGTCGAGTTTTAAACTGTCTTGGTTGCTTCAGCTGTCAGAGAAGTCAGTTTGTCAGAGATTAAGATATCTGGGATAACTTTGCTTTGCTGCACAATGTTTGCAATCCTATTGTTGATGCACTTTTAGCTCTACTAATAAACTTAACACACTTGTCCCAAATATCTGCAATAAAAGAGCTGTAATACTTAAAAAAAGGCATGTATATGTAGCTTACCATGTGCATGTTTAATCTGCTGGACAGAGACATTGGTTTGATAATCATGCTAACTCCCCATTTTGATGAATGCATATGAAACATACAGCCAGTCCCAAAGTAAAGCCAATCACTCTATGTGACCCAACATAAGATGAACATAGTTTTTTACAATATTAGCATGTACATGTTTAAAATCACAGGATCAACAGCAAAGCAGAAATCTTACAGTATGAGGAGTAGCAGTAGTGTGTTGTGTTAATACAAAGACTTAATATATTATTAAGTTTATCTTTGTTGTAACAAATCTTCCCCCATTAAAATGACTTAAATTGTGATTAAACAGGTAGTTGTTGGAACAATTATTTGAAGATAGACAGTTATCCTGTTTAACAGGTAAGATTCAAATTATTATTGATTATTATCACTGTTTTTTTTTTCTACAATTCATTTTCATTTTCAAATTTGTCACTAAACAGCATCAATGTTTTGTTCTCACTTCACTCTGCGTTTTGAAGAGTGCAAAAAGAAAAGAAGAAAGATGAGGAGACTGCTGCGCAAATGATCCAAACCTTTACTCATTTTAATTTCATTCGTAACAGCCTGTCTGTCTGTCTGTCTGTCTGTGTGTGTGTCTGACAGTCTGTGCACATCTCTGCTGTGTGGAGTGTGTGTGTGGAGGGGGCTGTTCCTGTTGGATTCTCCTGCATCATGAGTAGCAGACTTACAGGACTTTAATATTAAATGTGGGATTTCCTCAACCCTGCATAAAATATCCCGCAAAATATTCTACACCAAAATTCAGGCTCTGAACTAATTAAAATAGAAATCCACTATCACAGTGTTTTGTTTCCTTCCCCCACCAAATTAATAAAGGTTTGCTTTAAAGCTTTGTTCATTAACTGAGTGTCAGACTGAGACAAACTCTTGTTCAACCTCTGATTTTATCACTCTCCCTTTTCACCTTCTTTGTCTCCTTCTTATTTGCATCTTTCTCCTTGGTTACAAAACGTCTCAGATTTCAACAAATCTTTTTTTTCTGCCCCTGTGAAGTAAGAATGGAATTCAAAGGAGATTGTAGCCATCTGTGTATTTTTTAGATAACAAACAATCAATAAAAAGTGATAAGAATTATCATGTAAATCTTTAAATCACTCAGATAAGATTGTTATGTTCTCTCGTGTCTCAAATACCGCTTTCAAACTAAAATCAGCGGGTCAACGCATGTTTTTTCAATGCGGGATAACCCGAGAGTGACTCCTTTACCACTGCCAGCAGACCCAGGTCTAACCGGTAGCAGACGAGCTGCGTGGCTGTTTTTTTTCCTCTGGCGCATCAAGCTGATGTCATCACGTTGATGACATCATCAGCGCAACGAAACACGTAAACAGTAGAAAAGAGCATGGACGCCATGGACACGGTTTTCTGTACTTTGTAATTTTGTCCCTCTTTAAAAATGTACAAACTCTGTGCTGATGATACAAAGGCGGATGGAATTTGTTGCTGAGATGGCAAAGAGTCACGTAAGTTACAGACAGAGGAAACAGGCACGATGTTATGCCGTGAGCATGTAACGCCGACGTCATCCGTAACTTAGCGGGTTGACCCAGGTCTGATGTTGTCACCGAAGCCGACCGGAGACGAGCCGATGAAAACCCGTGTTGCTTGCAGGGTAAGTAGACCCGGGTGGAAATGCCAATTAGACCCTTTCAAACTGCGGACAGGAGCCGATTGTTGGCGGATTTACACTGTTTTTTTGGCCAGTCTGAAAGGGGTAAAAGGTTGTGTTTGTTGGAAGTTCTCTGACAACAGCGTTATAGAACAAAACAAAATAGATTACAGCAATTAGCATACTGTGTTTGTGTTATAATGAATGAAAGAGTTCACGACCTGTCTAATTGTATCAGCCTCAATTATTCATACACACAGAAAAAGAAAACGAGGATAAACAGTCTTATTATTTAAACCAACATGCCTTTCTTTCTTTGCTCTCCAACTATTCAACTGCCTGCAAACATTTCTGTTCACTTCATGTCTGACGTGTCATTGAAGGCACCCCTGTCCTTTCAAAACATACCTATAATGATTTTCTGTGTGCATGCTATCACACTGATCAATGCACAGAAATTATGAATATTTATTCTTCAGTGACTGCAGTGGGAATATGTGATGAATTATTGTGTTTGACCATGAAGGAGCTTGTCCTTCAGAGAGATATGTTTCTATGAGATTATTTTTCACTATTGAGACACTAGGGAATATTGAAAAATGAAAGAAAAAACACGAAAGACAGACAGTCATTTTAAATTCAGAAGGGATCCATAGATGTGGCAGTATTGAGTTTATTTATGGTTGCCCTCTATAAGGCTGTAATCTGTAAGTCCAACTGAAGCTTCATACTGACTGGTCCCTCAAGACATAAAATGTTGTTGGAGACGGCCAGTGAAAATTCAACTCATGTCTGAAAGTTTAAAGCTACTTTATATGTTCATACACAGTGTGATTCTCTATTAAATGTGTTAATACAACAAGTAATCATCCTTTTCTTACATCTACAGAATTTGATGTTTTTGGAAACTTTCTAAATTCTGAATATCCTTGTCATATTTATTTGCAGCTGCGTACAAGTTTGACTCACAAATCTTGACAGGCCTTTTATGTGCCTATAGTCATTTTCCCCAGTGTTGATTGTAAACTCATCTCTAACATGTGAACGTCTTTGTTGTACATGCACACAGGCTTGTTCTTGCATCAGCACAGTGAGGGATCCTGAGGTGTTTATCTAGGTCACTGATGTAATGTTGAAAATAACTTGCCGTCCCCAGAGCAATCTTCCAGGGAAAAGTACATGACAAGTGATGATGGCCTATTACCAGAAGCAGCCCGTCCCTCTTGTGTGATCTTTCTAAAAAATTAATAACTCTTTCCTGATCTTTGAGAGCAGAGCATATGCCTATTTTTAGGGAATTTGCATCAAACAAGGAAAATAAGGGTTAATGGCCATTACTTTCTCCCCCTTAAGATCAATTTATAATTCTTTTGAAACTCCCTGTTCCCCCCTCTGATCTCAGCATGAAATTAATGATGCTTTTCAACCAAATTTTAGAGTGTGAGGGCTGTTCAAACGTCATATTAGCACTGAGGAGAAAGCCTGGGGTTTTACCTTAAGATCTTATTTTCAAACCTAAGTTGTGTCAGAATGATTTATGAATAAATAGTTTGACATCAGAGCTCTACCTTTTTTAATGCCTTTGTCTTCTCCTCTGGATGAGACTAATTTGAACACTGAAGATTATCATTTGCACTAGAGATGCTGCTCTGCAAATCCAAAAAGGATAAGTGCTATAGATAATAATGATAATTAATAATAATAATAATAATGATGATGAAACATTTGTGCTTTGAGTTTGGATAAATCTAAATATGTGATTTATCATTTTCCAAAACAGCTGCCAAACTCCTGCACACCCTCTAAAATGCAAAATTACACAGAGAGCATCTGTATTAGGAAGTGGACAAATAAGCTTCATTCCTTGCCAATTGCACCAGTTTTTTGTTTTTTTTTAAGATTTTGTACTTTTTTCATACCACAAATCAATGAAGCATAATGGATGTTTTTTGCATTGTAAAAGGCGTGATTTGTGAAAGAATAAAAATCCCTCCACACATGAAAATGTTTGCAAAATTTTTGTTCAATTTAACCCTTTGACTTCAAAAATAAGAAATACATTTGCAACTAATTATTTGATGGTAAAATTGTGTTCCTTCCTATTCATTCAGCAACATTTCAGGTTTTATTTTTCAGATTACCCAATCAGGAAGCAGATATATTGGTCAACCTGCTGGTTGATTTCCCTGCTAAGGGTTATACGGGGCATAAATGGATTTTTTTAATTTCTGTGACAATTTTTGTGGAGTTTTTTTTTGTATGAGAACATCACAGAGAACAAAATTAAAATATTTAGCTGTTTACCCAGTTTTCTAAGGAATCAAAGATACTTGTATGTTCTTACTGTCAGATTTTTGAGAAGCTCTGCAGCAACGATTCACTTCCGATTTTTTCTGGTTTTCTAACAATTGTATTCATGTACATGTACATGTCATGTCATGTTACAAACACTATTCAGAAATGTGAATAAGGAAAAAAACATACAACGGTGGGCTTTCAAAATTTTAAATACAGTGGTAATGCAGCAAAAAGTTAACCGCACGGTTGCAATGCCAGTCAAAGGGTTAAAAACATGTAAAGTTTGCAAATCTTGATTGCCAATAAAAAAAACAATAGTTCAGTATTTGGTGACAGATTTTGGAGCTGTGGTATCAATCAGGTTTTAGTACTGTCTGATGTCAATTAGATTCATATCAAAGTTTGAAATTCTGGTCTAGTGACACTAATACATATAACTATCATGTATCTGCAGTAAGACCATTTTGGGAGCTTGTGCAGCTGTTTCCTCTCTGTTGTCTCAGTGGGTGGTAATAAATACAGCCTGTGACTGAGCTGTTATTGTACTGTTTTTCTTTGTTTACCAAAAATCAATATCAGTCTCTCCAGCGTTTTTGTGTGTGAAATAAGAATAATTTGTTGAGAACTTTTGTTCTAGTTGGTGGTACAGCAGCTGGCTTAACATCTGCTAATGTGTCAACAAAAGTGCTCTTCAGCATTAACTCTTTCTGTGCTTATTGAAAAGAACATTTCTGGCAATATTCTGCGTCTCTCCCTCTGTGCTCCACTGAAAATTAAACAGATGGAATTTAAACCGAGAATGCACAGTGAAGTTAAACACCTGAAGTAATTTCTGAAAGCAAAAATAACAAGTGATATAAACGATAGGATACACTTGTGTGATAAATTTTTCCAATAATTGTGCTAAATGGGTATTTTTAAGCATTTCCTGTGTTTGAGAGGTTTCTGAATTAACACTTCAAAGCAAAAAAAGAATGGCGATAAGTGTACTCCTGTCGTGGCTCATATGTTCATGACCAGTTTTTTCTGTTTCTCTTGCTGGACAGCAATATTTGAGAGTCCAATTGGCAGAGTGAGTAGAGAAGGTTCAGCATCTTTGACTCTGACATTCAGTGATTTGTAACAAAATGGTGCACAAAAAGCCATGTCATGGTTCAGTTCAGTAGGTGATCTTACATGTTAGTGTGTGGCAGGATTGGAAATAAGCACCTGCCACCCCCTACCATAATTTCTCATATAATATGCCCTTGTTTATAACACTCACCCCATTTTTCAGGCTTTTTTTCAGGAAAAACACTGTATTCAAATATAACACACACCCACACTTTGCCCAAACCGCACTCTCTCAGACAACTCGAAAATGACCTTTATTCAAAGTTTTAATCAATGAAATTTCAGTATTTTCACAACAAATACCATACACGGTTTTCTCTCTCAACCGGATGCAGAAACACCTTTTGCTTCACGCATGTGCAATTACTCAATTTCTGCCAGAGCATGTGCAGTTGTAGTGTACCGACCAATCAGAGAGCAGCTATCAACATGCCGATGTCTTCGACCAATCACAGGGCAACTATTTTGGTCCCCTTGCTCACAAGATGGCAGCGCCCAGTTTTCACGTGAGTGGTACCGTAACGCTTGAGAATTATACCATCATTATACAAAGCTAAACTAATTAAGACCCAAAATACTGTATTAGAACAATTGAACAGTCAGTTTAATAAGAATTACAAAAGTTTGATGGTAATTTTTCACAGAGAGAGAGAGAGAGAATATTTCAGATGTGTTGTAATCAGATGTGTGTTGGTGAGACGAAATATTTTACATAATTTTGCTTGTGCTTGTGTATAATACGCACCCGAAAATAAGACCTTATTTAACAGCAAAAAAATGTGCACTATATACGAGAAATTACGGTAGATGTGGGTGGTTTGGAACAGTGTCAGGTGAGTTTACTTAACCTGCCGGCCAAAGTGGGTTAAACAGAAAGTAAAGTCGCTTTCATGCCCAATATGTTTTTATCAGATCAAACTTAGGCTGGCTTTGCTGGAAAGTTCAGTGAATTTGAGTTAGTGTGAAAGCTCACTCAAACTCTGGTGCGGACCAAAGAACTGAACTCTGGTTAGCCTCAACAAAGGGGGTCTCAGTTCTCTTCTAAGCAGAGTAGCGTTTGGTTTGCGAAGAGTGTGAAAGCTATTCTGGAATTAAACAAAGATCTAACAAGGCAAGCATAACAAAAAACAATGAATTGTTGCTTGAATTTTGCAGAATATAACAACAGTAAGCAAGCTAACAAAGCTTTTATATGCCATTTTCATCCGAGCAGCCTAAATACAACTTTATTTTACCACTCAAAATACTGCCCAGCTGGTTCTTGCTGTTATTTCTGATAGCTATTTGTTTGTTTCAATCAATGAAGCAGAAAGCAGGAACAAAGACCGCAGCATCAGCTCCAACTAGGTGATGGTTGACTATGATGCACAGCAGTTGACAGGCTGTGATCCGCTTGACAAAGTGCGATGTGAAAGAAATGCAAACCAAGTGAAAAATGAAACAATGCTGCAACTTCATCCCTGAACTTAACCAAATCTGCTGAGAGGACTCTAAACGGGATATTACAGAGTAATTTATGACATAAGATGACAATGTATCGTGTTTTTATTTTTTATTTATTTGCTTGTTTTGCACATACTTTCTTACAACTTGGCTTGCTGTCCTTGTGTCAGAGAGAGGGCCAACTGTTTGCTTTAGGCTACAATTTTATCATTAGGCTGTACTGTCATGGCTTACACTAAAGTCAATGTCATTACTGCAGATGGGGCCAAGACCTCTGATTCATTTACTGAATTTAAGATGAGAGCAAACTAGAAAAACATCCTTGAGGTGATAGTTCACAGTACTATCATTTTTTTGTAGGTTTACTGAGTATTCATTAAATTTTGTGGAGCTCTTGGCCCCATTTGCAACAGAGCTGATCATGATCCTGTTAAAAGGAGGGGCTGTAAATACTGTTTCTTCCTGCTGTCATCGCTTGTCATAGTAGCTCAGCCAAAGCGCTGTACATTTAAAGACAAAACCTTTACAATCAGAGAAACATTTTTTGAAGTTGATGCTTTGTTTTGTAACAGTCATATCATGAAATAGGGTGTTTTTAGCTGTAACAATTTAACACAGCTCAGGCATTAAAAAAACATGCAGGACAGAAACACTGGCAAAATAAATGTAACAATGATAGATTTTTTTAATTCACCAGTGGAGTGGTGCAGAAGTAGATGTGAGTTGGCATTTTTAGCCCTCAGTTTCGGGTTTTTACAATAGCCTTTTGGATAAGTTTGGACATAAGGTTTGTGATGAACACACAAATACAAGACTTTAAAGGTTCACTAATAATAATAATAAAATGCATCTGATATTGCCTTGCTTTTGAAGTTTAAAGTGTTGTGTCTTTTAAAGGATGTTTGCAAGTGACCTGCTAACAAGGACTTCAAATACAAGGGCCACACGTGACCATGGAACAGGCTGGGTGGATCTGGCACTGCTAGGTTCATTAGGAGGTATTATCTTAATGAATAAATTGTATAGGTTTCATATATTTCTGTTCATCACAGACTTATTATTAGCAATGATCCAAGAACACAGTGAAGGCGTCCTATTAGCTTTTAGTCTTGAGAACCAACACGGTGCTTTCTTACAGGTTAGCCTATAGTCTATGTTAAATGAATACCAAACACATTCACCAGTGCACTCTTAGCTGAAAATAGCCCTTCATAATTACATTACTCAGTCCTAGTTGAGTAAAGTTGCTAAAAACAGAAATGCCCTACTGTTTAGGATGTGACCTCAGTGCAATGTTCAAAGGCTGTGTCCTGATGTGTTGCATCATTTGAAGCGATCTGTAGCCTCTGACTCTGTATCACACAAAAAGAAGATGTGGAGGCACAGTGGCCCTAAATAAAGGGAGCTAATATTATATAATTGCTGTTTTTTTAGAGAGACGATGTGAATCAGTGCCACTGAATATGATAATAGACTGACTTTTTCACAAGACACTGACAATGCATGTGCTTTCATAGAAAACTCTGGCTGTGGGTGTCTTGGCATGTGTCATATGCCACTTATGTCCCTAGGCTCTTTTTTTTTCTTTTTAAATGATGAAACAATCAGGGTGTCAAACAGACCTTGTGTTCTAATGTGCTCTAAGTAATGGCACAGCTTCTGCTTAAAATCAAGTCATGAACATTCACTGAGTGTCATACCCCTCAACCCACACATTCTCCCATCTGTCTAATGATTTTTTACTTCATGCTGGAAATAAAGTGGCCAATAGAAGCCAAAATAAACCTTGCATAATATGTTAACTGCAGGGCACAAAACATATTCTTCAAAGTGTCTGTCAGGCTGGATAAGAGACTATTGTGTTTTCTTTTGCAATATATTATTTTCCATTTGCATTTTTTAGTGCAAGAGGGTTGTAGCAATGTTCTGGATTAACATATTACCAAAAATCTTCATTATGTGTCTAGGTTTTTCAAGCAATAATCTATTTAAAAGTTTTTCCCAGGTGAAAAACAAATGTTTTCTTCCTGGTGATGATTTACTTTGGGCTAAGGAGTTAGCAAGTTACAGAAAATTGTTTCTGTGCAGCTCTGTCAGTCTTTTCACACCATCTGCTTTGTGGACTTAAAACTTTTATTTGCCATAACACAGTATTTCGGCTCTAAACCTGCGGGGAATGTTGTGAAATTATACACATTCCTGCTTTGACTGCTGCACAGTGGTGTATCAGGTGGTGCCCATGTCCTACAGCAAGAAGCTTGCTAGTTTGACTCCCTAGTTGGGTGGGGCCTTGTTGAGTGGAGTTTGCATGCTCTCCCTGTTCATGCGTGGGTTTTCTATAAGTATTTCAGTTTTCTCAGACTGACAAAAATCATGCTCCTTAGGCTAATTGAGACTCTAAATTGCTCTTGGGTGTGAGTGTGTGTGAGTGAATGCTTGTCTTTTCCTGTATGTCAGCCCTGTGATTGGCTGGCAACCAGTCCTGGGTGTATCTGACATCATGAACTATGCTTATTCCCAGCCCATATGAGAGTGTTCCTAGCTGAATAAGGACAATGTTTGAGGGTGTTTTTTCAGGTTTTGTTGCTGCCTATTGACCAGTTGCAGGTTATGTCACAGTCATTTCATCAAGCTTAAACTATCATATGCAGCAGAAACACTCTGTGGGCTAGTGCTAATGCTAGCAATTGTCAAGTAAAGTTGTCATTTAAAACATGGCTGTGTCTTTGTCCAATAAATAACCAGTATAATCCAAGTACTTACTTTAAAGATAAACTTCCAATGGCCCTTCTCATTTATTTTGGGTTTGAAAAACAAATATTCATTTGTTTAATTTATTTAAAAAAATCTGCATAATGAGTTGCAGAGACTGCAGTTTTACACATATTAACCACATATTAGTGGTCATAACCCCTGGAAAGGCTGCCAAGTTATCTTGCCTTCCTGTAAACAGCCAATATTGTCAGACTGCTGAGTAGCTGCTGTTTTTGTCCGGGCTACGCTTGTTTTTCTCATTTGATAGACTCTGTGACATGTTTGCTCAGTATTAATGAACGTTTCTGTTCCTTTCGTGGCTCAAAAATGAATCACTGAGGTATTTATTTGTTAAAATGTGTCATAGCCAATTGACAACTGCGGTACATTTACCGTCCAATTGAACAGACACTACAACAAAACACTGAGTATGGTCAGTTTTTTATGGGTTTTGGACCATCTCATCTACAGACTGGTAGAAGGGGAAGTAATTGGAGAATCTAGAGCTTTGCATAGTTCTTTGAAACTTAACTTACATCTGTTCAAACATACTCTGATGTATTTTCTGGCATGATAAATGCCATATTGGCACATATGCAACATGCTATCATGCTAATCATACGCCCTCAAGAATGAATCCAGCAAGACATGGATTTCCCAGTCATTTGTATTTAGGCTAATTTTTACCCTAAGTCAACGAACAAGTGGTTAAAATAGATACATTTTGAATCACATGTTTTGCCATCCTTATATGTGATTTAAAGGCAAATAAAAATTGCCAGTTTTTTGAAATGGTTGCCAATGGCAACCTGGTGACTGCTAGAATGTGCCCTGACCTCTTTTTAAAGATTTATATTTTCAATAAGAAGAACAGGGCTTCAGGCTGGGTGCAGCAGTCAGAGAAAGGCTTTCAGATCTCCTCTCATGGGATTTGCTTACAATAAGTAAAATCGAGAATTCCCCCAGTCTTTTTCATCACCAGTTGTTCACCTTTGCAAACTTTAAGCAGTATCTAGAGCCATGTGATGCTTCCAGTGGTTGTGCAGATGTGCTTTATGCGGCACAGTGTTTCACCATTTAACTCATCTAACAGACAGCAGGCAGCTCAGCTCACTGTAGCTGCTACATCCCGACACCGCCTCATCCGTGAAAATCAGCGGAAATGTGAATAAATGTTAGTCAACCTGTTAAGACACACTGCAGTGAGAGTGCAGATCGATCCTTGATGCATGAGACGCTCATGACATTATCTTATCAGCTCTGGAAAGCAGCACAGACTCACTGATAGAAAATCTGAATCAGCGGCAGGATTAAGATCAGACCATTTGCCAATTAGCACCCACAGTACAGCAACCACCCAGGGTCTGAGACGAATAAATAATACAGATAGACAGCCAGCAGCAGGACAATAATGAGCAGACCTAAGATATACACCAAAGGTTTTCTCATCAGGCCACAGCTGGGCGTTAGGCTGAGCAATAAGCAATATGCATGTCCCATTTGCTTTTATTGCCACCTCTTATTTCCTTTTTCTATTCACCTTCACTCTGTGGCTGCACCTCCCTGTTTACTCTTTGTCTCTTCTAGTCACAGCATTTGAAATTGGCTCATCTGAGTAAATTAATCACACGACTAAATGGTGACTTGGAGGTGTGTGAAAGCATCCAACCGTAGCTTTTAATCAGCGAGGCCATTCTCATCATTATACTTCTGCACCACCCATAAGGCAGACTGTTTGGACGCACTATGGGGTACAATAGAAAAATCTTATATTAGCATGACTGAGAGGCGCGGGTGGGGGTTAAAAAACATCAAGATATAAATTACTGAAGTCCCATCAAATTGAAACTTCATTGTCAGAGTAAAAAGTCTCTAAAAGTGAGACCAGTTTAAAGGAAAGTGACATATTGGAACAAGTTTTGGCAGCTTTGTTGCAAAACTGTTCATTGTTTTCTCCCTAAATCTTCACCAGTGAAGCATATTTAATGGATGGAGGAAGTATGAACTGTTTTTATGGGGCACTATGCAGCAGTATTGTGTGGAGAAGCATTTCTTGCTGGCTTTAATGTATTATGTTAATGTACGCAACATAAGATGCAATTCTTATAAGACACAACTGATTTTTTTTTTTTTAATGGAAAAATTTGTTTGTACATTTATTTGTGTTTAAAAGAGAAGCTGCAGCCAAACCACAGAACCACCTACAGATAATATTGGATTATACATTATGCATAAACCACAGACAGTTTAATTCTCTATTATATACAATGTCCAGCCAGGAGAGAGTGTGAGCTGAACAGGGGTAAGGACCTACATCCCATCAATGAAAGTCAGTGTGTACACACAGTAGGGCTGGAAAATATGCCACAACATTTTTCAGGATACATTTCCCCTGATTGACAGTATTTATCACACTAATGTATTTTTTTACTGTTGATGCCAGTTCAAAGAATATGATTTCTGAAGCTATAAATATCAGAGGCTTAATTTGTTAAACTTTATAAAATAAAATAAAATCTGTTCTCAAGTTCAGCACAAACTGTTTTTGTTACCCATTTACATTGAATGGCCTCCACAGGACTGAGTAAGTCATAGTGACATGATGACTCCCCTTGTACTGGGGAGGCACTATTGATATACTGTAATTAAAAACAAAGTTCCTGGTGCTAACATTGAGTGGTATAAAGCTGAGTTCAGCTGCTAACACACAGAAGAGATGTCCTTAGCTATGCAATAAAATACAGCGCTCGTTATGGTCTTTCTGCGCTGTCAGTACTTTTTGTATGGGGTAGTGGCTGCAAAAGATGATTCAATTGATTGTTGTGTTGGTAGCACTTCCAATGCTGCAGACAAGCTACTGCTGAAGCCCAAACTTGCAGGGTGTGTATGAAGTCCCGGAGCATCGTGAGCCCTCATTTCCACCCTCATAGTGAAGTCACTTGGATGGAACCTTTCTTGTCAAAGAGTTTTGTGGTGTTTCCAGTCCTGGCTGGCACCAACTGCCTGTGTTTTTTGCAGCCCGGCTTCATCTGCTCGGCGTTGCCTTTGGGAAATCTGACCAATTTCAATAAGATTGATGTTGTGTAACCTTTTGAACAAGTTTATTTTCATTCTCCTTGACTCCACTTTTGCTCATTTCTTATCTCTCTTTGAACTTCACTTCTCTTCCAGGCAACTCCTAAAAACTCTGACTGTATTAAGTGGGAATAACCAACATCCAGACTCTGTTTTAAATAGGCATGAAAGATATGGTTTAAAGAAAAATGTTAAAAAAAAAAAAAAAAAAAAAAAAAACCCAAATTTTTAAGGGAATGACTAAAGTGGAGTACACACTACAAGATAATTGAAGTTTTGGCTCAAGTTTCAGCTTGGTTTCCCATTCCTGACCAAAGTCAGCAGAGGCCAGATTATCTGGTGGTTTTAAAGATTATCTTACCTGATGGTCCTGTGGTGTGAGGCGTAATAAGTCTATTTTATCCTCTCAAAAGAGAGTAACTTAAAATTTTAAAAACTGAACATTTTCAATATTTACAATCAAAAATCCTTGTATGTGTGGAGTGCACCAAAGAGAGTCGAGTATGTCCTCTGTGCTGTCACATTAATCATGGAGCGAACTGGCCGTAGCAGGTAGCAAATGCCATGGCAGTGCGAGGGAAGCCTACAGTTGATTTGTGGCAAAAAAGATAATTGATAAGGAGAGGAAATGGGCAGAAATCATCACCAACAAGGATAATGTAAGAAGCTCACCAGTAGCTGCATGTAGCTTCCATTCCTCCTGACAGTGTCTGCCATGTTTGTTTACAGTACAGTTATGTTTCAACATGCAAGAACACAAACTGCAGGAGTTGAGGACTTAGCCAGGACTTAGCCAGACTTAACTTGAAGTAGTCAGCTGAGAATGTTTTAATGTCCTGTCATCTGAGTTACAACACATGCTCATGACAAACTCTTTGAAAAATACTTTTCCCTTGTCCTTACGCACTTCAAGCAGAGAGTTTTAGTTTCATTGAAGGCATTTCGTTTTGAGCATCAGGGGAAAAATACAATGCAAGAAGCAGATTGGGTGATACACTGCTAGAAAGCTTGTGCAGTGGCTGCGAAGGTTTTACAGAACACAAATTTCCATATTTTCTGTGTTCATTTCTGTTAGAGTTGTTATCAAACTGGAGGCACCTGGGCGAGAACATCCTGATAAAAAATGTCAGTTCAGATAGGGAGTAACAAATGACGAAAACATCAGAGCACAGACCTTAAAAGAAAATGACTGACTTATCTTACATTTTCTCACCCTCTCTATTTGTCTCAGGCTGACATCTTTGTGATAAATTTTTCAAAGATTTCTGACGTCTTTTTTTTCCCCCCTGTATCCATTAAGTTCATTTGTATGAACCCCAACACCTCTGATTTATTTTTGTTCTCTAGTTTAGGTGGAAGTTAGTTGGACATGTTGTCAGAACATGAGATTAGGAGAACATCAAAAATTTCAAATACTTAAAAAGAGCAACCATGCAGACGTCCCAAACAGTTAAAAACAAGTCTTTGTATTGAAAGTATCTCCAGTGTAAAACTTAGTTCTGCTGTTCATAACTCCTGTAGTGTGAGAGGAAACTGTGACACATCAGTAGTCTGAAACACTCTGAATTACTTCATCTAAATATCTAAACCTCCACACACTCGTAGACGTCTGGAGTGCTGAGGGCCATCAAGTCTTCAGAGGCCTGAAGTGCACTTCCTGCAGCCTTCCAGAGACGCTGCTGCAGATTGAGACTTCACAAGGCATCAACAACGACAACAACATAAAGAAGGCATCTGACATTTAACAGCTTATAAGACATTTCTTCCCTAGAACATAGCTCAACACTCAATTCACTTTATTTGATAAAAGCAGTAAGGCTCGAGCAGCCATCAGTGTTAGAGCCATGCTGCTTTTGCTGGGATTTATTTTGCTTTAGTTAGTAATAGTTTAGATGGTTTTGGGGTTTTTGACAATCCATGCAACATCTTAGGATTTTACAAAATGGCTAAATGACTCCCTAAGTGTTTAAATGAACAAAATGTGTTGGGCAGCTGTAAAGTCACAAGAACTTCACCAAAAATATGCATCTTTAGCACCTACCTGAAACAAAGAGGGGTGTATTATTTAGATTTTTGGTAACATTACCATGCCTTGCACTTTGTATATATATATATATATATATATATATATATATATATATATATATATATATATATATATATATATATATATATATATATATATATATATATATATATATATATATATATATATATATACATACGCATACACACATATATATGCATACACACACATTTATACATATATACATATATATGTATATATGTATATATATATATATACAAACACACACATATATATATATATACAAACACACACATATATATATATACAAACTCACACATATATATATATATACATACATACATTCATATATATGCAATGTCCCTTATTTGCAATTATGCCAAATGAAGGGGCAGTGCACCAATATTCAACATTCCACCAGAAGTGTATTTCAGCTGTAGTCTGTATGCTCATAAGATGAGTAGTTGTTGTAGCTCATTTTTGTAGCATCCAGCAGGGTTTACCACACAAAGACTATACTTAGCCAAGTTGATGGGTGGATAAAAAGAATTCAGTGGCCAAAAAGACTTTTTCTGGACAGAATATTAAATTGCCATTTTTCTGTAGTTGACATTTGTTTTAGTGCATTTAATTGAGTTATGGTAGTACGTTTCACAAACCTGAGAAGGCCACATTAACGATGTCAACATTGCCCTAGTGAAAAATGTTTACATTTTGGCAACACTCCAAAGTTAATGTTTTTATTTACTGTAAACAAATAAGGGAATACATATAGTTTTCATATCAAAATTAGTATTATTTTTTAACAATATTAATTTATTCAAACTAATGGACAAAGGAATGTATAATTTATAAAAAAAATGTATTTTATCTAATTGAAACAAATTTTCATTGCAATAAATAGTAAGTAAAGAGCGACATGTTGCACAGAAACTGCGGGTTTAGGACTTCTTTGATTTTTACTGAAGAGAAATAATTATTCAAGTGGTCACTTTCAACTTTGTAAAATAGCTGGAACACATTTATTTTAAAGTTATAAAGTTTTAGAAACACTGGAACATTGATTTGACAGAGCTGTGGTATTTTGAGCAAAGAAAAATGTCCTCTAAAAGAAAGGCAGTGAAACTGACTGTGACAAATGACTGACTTAATTGGTTGGACTAACATGCTCCCAGTAGTTTGAAAAAGATCCACCATGTAGAAGTTTGCAAGAAGTACATGTGCAAGTTTCAAAGAATATCAAAGTTTGACCAAATTTAGTGTGAGCTTTTGCCAACATCTTTTTCTCATTGGATGTATTCAAAGTCTTTACTTTTCTATTAATTGTTCGAATAGTGACTAAAGGCTTCTTATACTTTCTTTGAGCTCAAGGTTGTTTCTTGTTGCCAAGGCAGCAGTTTTAAACCTCAAAATAGTCAGATTACAATATATAGAGGGCAGAAGACCCAAAAAAAAAATCACACTTCAGGAAAATGAGCCTGAGATTTTGGACTGAATAGATGTGGGTTTTTTTTTTTTTTTTTTTTTTTTTTTTTTTTTTTGAAGGAAAGGTTGCCTTTGCTCATTTAGCAGTTTAAATGAGCGATATAATAGTGTTTCCTGGACTGCATTTATGTTTATTTTTGCACAAAAAGTGTAATGAGATGTCCTCCCTGAATAAACACTATATTTTTCTGTGTAGTTAAGTCCATGGTAGGAGTGGGTGTTAATATGTAGTAATTAGAGATACCCTGGTTGATTTAAAGATAATTATTATTGGCAGATAGCGATCAAAAATACAAAGTGGGCTGTTCAGAGTCAATTCCTGTGGTCACCTGTGGTTAAGCTGCATGTTCACCTTCGGGTTGTGAGCAAACTCATCCACTTTTGTGCTGCTGGTGCGACTGCCTCTGCCACTCCTGCTGTCAGTCATCAGTTCAAAGAAATTATTGAAGAAAACCCAGAAGGTTGTCCTGTCAGATAAATTGGTGATCCAGTGTTACAACCTGTGTTAAAATCTGCGTCAGACCAGCAGATTAAAACTAATCAATTGGATTAAACTAACCTCCACAAAAACTGCATTGCACAACACTGTGCTCTGTGATTTATTCAAGGTCAAGTCTGTAAGGTTGTGATGCGTATGTTTTGGCTTGTTAATTTTTTAGATTTATTTGTTCATACAATGGAATGAACAAAGCCAATAGGATTGCAGGAGCACTGATCATGCACGTTATGCACTATTTGCTTCATCTCAAGGTCCTGCTTACAAAGCACATGGCATAATTTATGTTCTAAAACCAACAGTGTTTCAAAGTTTGCTTCTTACAGTTTACTCTTGATTTATGTCTGACTGAAGACAAGCAGTGAGCGTCTCTTCCCTCTGCTGCCCTGAGCATCGTGGTCATCCTGACCAGGGATGGATCTTGGGGCGGGCATGCTCAACCAAGGGCCCTTTAAAAGTCAGTTGACCTCCTTGAGATCTTAATATCTCAACTTAGAGTTAGGTGAAGCAAAGTGGAATACTTTTTAATGTATTTTTTTCTGTATGCAGCCCTTAATGAAAAAAGTTTAGACCCCTAATCTAAATGAAATGCATGTAGGACACAGACAATCACCAACTGTTTAAACCCTTAACTGAATTTCATTGAGCTAAGGGGTAATTACCAACATTGCATATGACATTTGTAATATCAAAATTGCAGCCTTAAGTACTTCACAAATAAATCAAATCCTGTTTGTACCTCACAATGCCAGTAGAGGTGTGCACTTTGTGGATGAGTAAAAGGCAGTTGGGCTTCTTGGTTGAGAATGCGTCTTGCCTGATGACATTTTTATCCCGTAGCAGTAATACTGTATACCAAGGGAAATTCAGGGTTTGCTTTTTATTTGAGATGGGATACATCCCAATGCTGTGAAACTGTAATCATTTTAGCTTTGACACAGATGATGATGTTGATATCTGACATGTTTCTTAACACTCAAACAAAAGATGACAACCCAAACTCTGTCTCTAATTCAGTGTTAAATAAGCACCTCTGGGGTTTTTATACTGAGTCCACTTCTTGGCTTTGATGCTCATCATTTCTGACTCTACTATCTTAGATACCAAAGAAAATGGAGAGTTTTTGCTTCACGTTAGATCTGGACTGCTCATCCACCCGGGGTCATGCTAAATGGCAAAGGAGTCTCTAATTCTACTGGAGATTCTTTCTTACTTCATTATGCAGCAGTGTGTGTTTATGTGTGTTTAGTGAAGGTTCTCCAAAGCTTGTTTATTCGTGTGCGTGATTGTCCATGCGTTTTGCCTCGTGTTTGCTGCGTATGTACTGTGAGAATGAAGCATGCTGATGTCTGATCCAATCACTCATCTCTTGTGGGCTGGAGGCCCTGAAACAGCGAGACACAGTAAGAAGAAAAAACACAGGAAACTGAGAGAGAGATGGAGAGTGTGTGGGCTGTGCATCTGTAATGCTCTGTTTGGTTTGGGTGTTGTATGTCAGTGTTGTATGTGTCCTGGACTACAATGTTAATTTTATTTAATTTATGAGAGAATACTGTTTCAAAGACTTTCAGCTGAAGTAGAAAATAAATGAAAAGTCCAGTCCTGTAACATTATCTGCTCTCTGTTTCTTTTGATTGCTCTAAGGCTTTAAAGTCTTTCAGTAAGATTTAATTTGTGTAATTTAATTAACACAGTGAACTGTTGTTGTAACAGTCATCAAGCACTTAGCATTTCATTCAAATCTAGGTGGAAATGGATTTATAAAAGCTTTTAGGTCACTTTTATACTTAAAGCTGGGTAGCCTCAGTTTTCTTCCATACTGCACTTTGTCAGGCAGACCAAAGTCTGTCAAATGATGCAGTTTTAAAGGTGGAGCCACTGCCGCTAGTAAAAGTATAGCTGTAGTCTTCATAGCACTTGCTGTGCTAGCAATGCTAACGTTAGCTGCACTCTGCTTGATGTCTTCAGTGAATGCTCCATTATTTTCCTTGCTGTTGTGAAACTCAGCCAGATTCAACACACAATTCACTGCTTTTTGATTCAGATGGATGTCACACCCTTTGTGAACCAAACTCTGGTCTGCTTAGAAGTAAACTGAGACCCTCTGTTTTCTGGCACAACAGAGTTTTGTTCTTTGGTTCGCACCAGAGTTCATGTAAGCTATCATACCACCCCAAAGTAACAGAACAGAGAATCAGAGTTCATTTGGTCTGGACCAAATGTGTTTGGTATGAAAGTGTCCTTAGGTTACTCAAAGGGTACTCAGTGAAAAATATGCTTACATGGCATAAACTGGGGTTGTTCAGATCGTTGCTCTCAGGCCTTATCTGGCTCAGAGGCTACCTCTGAGTGGCCCCAACCTGACGAGTATCCATGAATCCTATATGTGGAAAAAAACAACAACAAAAAACAAGGACAGCTACCAAAACCAGCACAGAGCCACCACCAGGCAGTTCATGCTTCAAAGTATCAAGAACTAGACAAGAAAAGTACAGAAAAGGGCCACCAAAGGCTGGGGTGGTTTTTGTGGTAAAGTGATTTATAAAAATATTAAAGGCATAGGATGAACATGAGGCCAGAGTAACTTGACCTTTGAACTTCCCCCTCCAAGATTTATTTATTTTATCCTTAATTCAGAGTTAAAAAAATTGCTAAATTTATAGAAATCCCTCAAAACATTGTCAAGTATTTATGTTCACAAGCACTTGACGTTTGAGTCATAACCTTTTAAGTTTTTTTTAAGATACAGCATTCACAAGAATCATCCTACATGTGTGGACAGAAGAATTAGAGGACAACACATCACCACTGGCCCCTGCTGTTATCACCCTGGAGACACAGTGATTGAATAGCGCCAAGTGCTGCAAGTTGCAGTGTGTTAATTGTGACAGCTCTGACACAATCTTAATGCAACAGATGGCATCTTCAAAAAAACACTGAAGTCAGTAAAGAGAGGAGCTTTATGCAAAAAAGAAAAGAATGGGCTCAAGAGCTGAACCCTGAGGAACCCCAACATGTTTAAGGAATCCTGTATGTTGATACATTTTCCGTTACTGTGGCTTAACAGAAAACAGCATTTTATTTTCAAGTGTTCAGATGGTTTGGTAGTTTTATTGATTAAATTCATACGTACTTGTCATCAGTAGAACTCTGTTGGTTCATGGGTTTGGTTTTTGTGTAACTACAAGGAGGAAATTCCACTGCACTTGATTTAAGTGGAGCTTCTCATTTTGTCTTCAATCAGCCACGTATTCATTCAGACTGCAGCTCGTTGTGAAATTGGTGCTGCGTTTTCCGTCTTGGTTTGTTTTAAGATGGTAGAGGAGGCTAGCAGGCAGCTTTCAGAGCAGGACTGTGAAATCTTTCTTAAAAGGTAAACTCATGGATGAAAGGTTTGCAAAAAGAAATATTGAATCATTAAACACAGTCTAAAGAAAAGGACATGGAGTGACATTTAAGACACTCCAATAACAGATTTCACATCAGAAATACCAGAAACAGCAAGGTAAATGCCAAAAGACAGTCCACCAAGCCTAGCATCTATCACTCCCTGACTCTTTATTGCTTTTTCCTTTCTTTCTTTCTCTTTTTTTTTTTTTTACGATGGTAACAGTAGTGTTTATTTACTTTGATTGCTTAATTTTGGGGTGTAAATGTGTCTGTGGAGTTGATGCTAACATTTAGTGTAAAGCACAGGGCTGAGGATTGTGTCTCACAAAAGAGCAGGAGTTACGCTGAAAATGAAAATGAAACTTAAAATTTAGTCCAGAAAATGTCATATTTTGCCGTTAATCATGTATAAGTGTTGCAGTGAAATGCGTGAGTAAGATCCACAGCAGCTAGGGACAGCAGTGAAAGACATCTCTTGGCCTAGAATAATTCTTCCACATGACGCTTTGTGAGGTAAAATTGTGGAGCCAAAACAGAGCACTTTTCCATCAAGCTTTGACAGACTCTTACATTTTAATTTCTCCCATGAGCAGAGCCAGTGTGTCTCTTAATCCAAACTTAAGTGCCAATGTTAAGAGCCCCTCATGCCTTTAGTGCCTGGCTCCTGTCCAGAGTTTGAGGATGTGCAAATCTAGTTAATTATTCTCTGTATTAAGCCCACAGGTCTGAATGTTGGTTTGGTGGGTTATCTTACTTTGTCAGCACTGTGACTGGCTAGCTATCGGAACAGCTCATACCTTCTTTAACCTAAAGCTTTAATTTGCTCATATCCTGTACAAACCAAGTATCAGTGAAGGTTTTCTTAGTAAAACATAAATCCATCCAGTTACCCATTATCTATACACCTTATGCCACGCAGGGCTTCAGGAGAGATTACAACTATTAATTACCATTACAGTTGTTTTAAAGAGTATTGTTCAATTACATGCTGTTTATGTAAAGCATGTTTAGATAAAGCATCCTGCACAATCACCAAATGGCTTAAACCTCAACATTTTCCCTGGCATTATTGAGAGAGAGTTGAATTTCTGTCTTGTCCAAAATTATGAGAGCAACTCATCCAGGACAAAGGATGAGTTGATTCATGGTTGACTTCATAAATTGCTAATAAATCTTGTCCACAGATCGGTATGTTGTACAGGCTATTAGCCAGGGAGAAGCACGCTTAGTAAATTGTATGTAAAACAAACATTTTTATATGAGAACATACTCACTATGTTCTGAGCTTGGTAGAAAGACATTTCCTTATTCTGTGTCTTAAACCTTGAACACATTATCTTATGTAATATGCTATTTAATATGCAAGAAAACCCAATCCCAGTCTTGATACATAGGTACAATATAGAATAATTCAATGTGATCTGAATTTATAATGAAATCCCAACCAAACCTTTTGTAAGCTTTGTGAACTTAGAAAAAAAAGAAAAAAAAAGAAAAAAAAGAAAACAGCATTTCATTTCACAATGAAAATAATTTTAGAATTGTAGTCATCAAAGAGACTAGATTTTGGCCTCCTGTACAAACACATATTCTGGAATTATGTTTATATTATGGTATTTTTATAATCACACTTACCTGTCCAGGTGTCTCAAATGTTTGGAAAAAATTAAGAAAACTGGCACAAAATATTTGCCCTTCTATACATGATAATATCTGCTTCATAAAATTAAGCATTAAAAAAACAAACTTTCTAATTTACCAGAGAGATACTTGACAGCCAGTTTAACATTTAAGGATATTTGTAAATATTGTGAAAGAGCGCTGTCTGCTTGTCTGGGAGAATAGTGTGATAAATAATAGGATAATGAGAAGAGTTGGGGAAAGTAATAGCAGCATATGTTATGTTTTTTAATTACTATATAACCACTTCCCTTGGATTTAGGCTGTCCCAGTTTCTGATTGGGTACATCAGTTTGATATTTTGGTCTACTTGTGTTACTACTGCCAGCTGGAAATAACAGCTCAGCAAGCTTTAGTCCTTCCTCTCAACAGCTTAGATTCATGTGCTGCTGTTCTACTTTGTGAATTCCCCATGAAGCATACAGACAGGCAAACATAGGAGAGGTTTCCCATATGTAGCCCATATGACTTGAATTCTACAAATAGTAACCATGAAATGTTTCAGGAGATACAAGCATACTGGAGCAGGAAGTTTGTTTAATTATTATAACAACTTTATGTAAGTTTTTTTTTGAAATACAGAAATGGTAGGTGTAATGGTAAATTGTGCTTCTGCTTCTTCTTAAAGTAGATAGCTTTCTTTTCTTTAACTTGAGCTTTCTTTTCTTTAACTTGTCCCCCACCCAGACTTCTTTCAATCATTTTATTTTCCCACCTTACCCCCATCCCCTCTTCTCTTCTTCTTAAATTTGTCAAAACCAAACTTCTTTGATTTTAAAATCCTTTCAGTTCCTCACCATTTCAGAAACCTGTCCCCCACCCAGACTTCTTTTAATCATTTTATTTTCCCACCTTACCCCCATCCCCTCTTCTCTTCTTCTTAAACTCGTCAAAACCAAACTTCTTTGATTTTAAAATCCTTTCAGTTCCTCACCTTTTCAGAAACCTGTCCCCCACCCAGACTTCTTTTTATTTTAAAATCCTTTTGTCTCCTGTCCCTTTGTTTTTAAAATCCTTTTGTTTTTCCACCTTAGCCCCTCCTCTCTAAACTTCTCACCTGCCCCTACCCCACCTTCCACTAAGCCTCTTTGATGTTCCTGTTTTAGCAGACAGAAAGGTGTGAAGCCCACCTTAGGGGGTGTTTCCAAAATGTTTAAATACTGAAAGCTTTGGGTGCTCGGGGTCCATTCTACACTGTCTTGATTGCTGATGTGTTGAATGACCTTCTTTGCAAAGAAAAATAAAACTCTTGTCGGCCGACAGAAGTCTCTATTTCATTTGTTCACCAGAAACGGGAAAACTTCCACGACAAAGGACAGACTTAACACTTCAACACATCAATTCAGTCCTTTTCCAGCAATATACTTAAGGTTAAAAGTCATATTGTGAGGGTGGATACCTTAACTTTGTGTGCTGTGGGAGACTAATATTGTGGTGGCCTGATAATCTGATAGCATAGCCTACATTTTTTTCCCGCTAATCTTGCAAACCAGGAAAACTTGACATATCTCAAATACCAACTCCTCCAGGTCAGTATGAATATTAAATAATCATGGCTTGTATTTCACAAAGGAATTGTGTTTAATCATATAAGTTTACATTTTGACCACTAAGCTCCTAAAAAAGGAAATCTGAAAAACATCACTGGACTTATGATTTGATTTTGCAGATCATAATGTTGATTGAGGACAGCATATTGGACATTTTATGTCCTGTGTGGTTGAATCAAGTCTTATTACTGTTTTGATTCCAACCTACATTAAGCCCTTATGTAACTGGCAAGGCAGCATTCCAAGAAAACCCTGATTATACCTTATAGTAGATTTCTGAGGTTTTGTATTTTATATTCTCTTCATCATCTGTTTAACAATACCTTTAATCTTACCTGTTTTATTAATGCCCTCAATTTCTCAGAGCTTCTATTATATTCGCCTCTTCTCTGCCAATTTAATCTTTTCAGGTTCTTTGAGCTCTGTTCTTTCTTTGATATATCACATAACGTGCATGATTACATTTTTAAAATGCCAGATATCAGGCAAATCACCTCATTACTACATGAATATGACTGGTAAATTAACTGTGCATTCACCATAAACAAAATGAATACAAAAGCTATTAAAATGACATGAGCACATATAAGCACTCACCAGGAGACTATTTTCTCACTGTTTGTCAGAGTTAAAAAGCTTGGCGTTACTTTAATCAGACGGAGGTCATGCAGTGTCAGATTGCTAAAGTGTTGAGGGAGAAGGCAGAACATAATGAAGACGAATTTCAGGCCTCAGGGTGAATACATACTGACATAGTCTTGTCCTTGTTGCCTTTTATCACATTCTTTCTTAAACAGCCTGCCTGTTAATATTAAAGCTGATTATGATGAATAGAAGCTGAGCTGTTGTCTAGGTATGGGATATCCTTTTCTTCAGTTCTTTCTGGAAACTATCCGTCACTGAGATTCATTCAGGTAATTTATCTGAAGGTTGAGAAGCAGATGCTGCAGCCTGGTATGTGTGCCAGTATTGGAACGCCAGATTGAATAAGGGGCTCAGGACAAGACAGAGGATAGGTGGGGGCAAGGCCATGACAGATGACAAATGGTATTGATAGACTGATGGATATAGGGCTCGACTGCATGGCTTTCCCATTAAACTTTCCTCTCTTTTTTTCCTCTATGGTCAGAATCAATCCAACTGCAAGTTGACTGCACCAAACAGGAGGGTCGAGCATCCTTTAACCCCCTGTCCTGGGTAATACTCTGTTGGACTGATGTGATACCTGCTGGGATTTTTACCAAAGATTAAAAACTGTGTTTTGGACTCAGATTGTGTCTTTAGATGCCTAAAAGTGCACATCCTCTTCCTCCTGATGACACTAAATTGGGTCATATATAATCATTGCTTACGAGAGTATGTATCTCATACGTAAAGTTGTATAAATGTACACAGGAGAGGCCATTTGGTGTTTAGCAAGTTGCTCAGTCTGGCAAGCTTGAATTAAATAAAAGTGAGCAAATTGAGACAGATGCCTGTATTCTACTATTTAAAAAGTTAAATTTTGGGATATGATTTATTCTTTGAAGCTCAGAGGGACTAATTTTTGTTTTGTTTTACCAAGTGTCTGTTGTTTTTCCTGTGCAAATATATTTTAAACATTTACTTAACTTTACTGTTGGTACAAACTACTGTGTTTGACTGTTTCAACTTGAAATTAAACCTTCAGAGTCAACGAGTTCAGTAACTTTCAACAGGTATGAAAGTGTATCACATTTCCACAGATTGGCTGGTTGCCTGCTTCCAGCACTCTGCCCTTTGGCTGCAGGCAAAGAGTCTTTCATGAGAAGAGTGCATTGCTTTCTGGCTTTTGTTCTCACACCAGCCTTTTGCTAAAAAGAAGCCAGTTTGCCTAAAGCCACCACCGCGCGGAAAATACCTTGAAAACCACCTCCCTGCCAGCGGAGTCCTCCGAAATGCAGAGCGTTTTTTAAAGCAGCTGCTGCCGCCGCGGTACAAGCATGGGGTACAAGGCAGCAGTGACGTGGAGGTGATTCGGTGAACATTACAGCAGAGCCCCCCCAAAAGTCATTCACAACACTCCCTCCCCAAAAATACTTAGCGGAAATGTTGTCCCGTGCCCAGTTTTTCTTCTGGTTATCTTTAAACAAAGGTAGAGCTGAGTTGTAGAGCTCCTCCACTGTTTGCTTTGACCCGCGAAGCAGCCACAAGGCCTGCTATTTCTGGGTTCTCTTCCTCCTTCAATGTGATTGGCCGCTGCCAGGCGGCTGCCGCCAGAAAGTTCAACACGCTGGACTCTGAGTGGCAGGGCAAAATCTGTGCGCATTCCTTGGGCGGCAACTGCTTCTTGGTCCTACCGCCGCAGTTAAAACCGCTTCCCGTCTGCCACCCGTCCCTCATTAAAATGACTAGAGGCGGCGCATTGCCGCAAGGCGGTGTGAAGGGGGCTTAAGTGCTGTTTGACAAAATTGTTTGATAAGGTGCCTTTCAACGTGTCTTTGTATTCACATTAACAGCAACACCTATTTGTGGACATATGTAGTGTACATCCTATAAATAACCGCACTACCAAGTGACAGTGAAGTGGGGCTGTTTCTAATTAAACTGAAACTAAATGGGTATATTTTCCATAAAGAAGAGGAGAATTTGCTGAGTTCCAGCATTCAGGAGCTGGAACTTTAACACAGTTGCTTTAGGATCAACTATTCACAACAGTAGAAGTTTGAGCATACTCTCTCTCTTGTCATGCTGCAACTTCAATACTATCCTCCTCCACATACTGTGTTTAAATTCTTTAGCCTTTTCAGTTTGATGGTTTTGGTCAAATAAAACGGGCTGTTGTGGTCCAAACACTCCAGCAACTGGGCCCCCATGTTGAATGTTTTGGCATACATGCCAACAGCAAGTGCTCTCATTGGTCGGATATGGGCTTACCAGATACGTAACTTTAGAAAAAATTGACCATGTTCCAAACAGTAAGTTAATTATTTTCACTCTGTGACATTACGTTGCTGTTGTGTAAGCTTGCATTGACTGCCTAAGGATTTGGTGAAAAAAAATTACATTAAAATAATTCCCATGAAAAATTGTCTTTGGTACACAGCTCTTAAGGGTCCCAGCGCTATTGGTATAACAGTATTACAATCAGTACTATAGCCAGCTAGTGTTAACTTGTGCAAGCTTTCAGTGTACACACACACACTTAGGAGCTCTGATGTAACAGTTTATCTTTTGTTGAATTACCTGATGATGGGACTCTCACAGGTGAGCTGAGAAGACTGAGGACTCTTATTAATGTTTTACATGATGTCACACATGCTATTAAACCACATGTTTACCATTATATAAATCTATTAGTACCGACAGAGAATTTCTAAAGGAAACTTCAGCAAAGCACCAGATAATACTGTAATTTTGGAAGCTAATTTAGATTTAGCCTTTGTCTTAAAGCTTTAAGATCTGTCTAATGCTTGGCGCAAAGCATTTTGGCCCCACGCACAATTGTGTTTCAAAAATGAAGACCCTGGTTCATGGCTGGAAGGGCATCATCTTAAAGTGTGTTGCATAGTGCTTTTGGCTGTGTCAGTCTATATTTAAATATTTTGACAATTTCTCAGTGCAAGGCCAGGTGCAGAGCGCAAAGAGGGTGAGTTCTGTGCCCTGATTGAGCTGATTTTCTGTAAGCAGTATGACCTAATTGACTGGTATTTTGCAAATAATCTGGCAGATTTAATTCCTGATCAAAATTTTGGAAGGATCATTTTGTTCTTCTCTTTTTGCACACTTGTGCATTACACACAGGACAATGTATAGAATTTGTTGATGCTCAAATTAAAGTTATGTCTCATTGAAGCATTCCAGACCATCATAAACAAATGAAAAGACAATTAAGACTTCACATGATTTTAGTAATAAAAATTTCACATAAAACCCAATAGATCAGACCTGTGGATATTTATGGTAGCCCAGTTAACTGTACATTAGATAACTGTTGGCTGTGAAAATTCCCTCATTTTCTCTGCTGCAGTCTTCAACTCTTTTCTTTATTGCATGCGGAAAACACACTGGACAGCCTGTTTAAGTGTCTGTGAGCCCAATTAGTGGTGTCATTTATAAGTATGTGTATTGAAGATTAATCTGGTTTTAAAATCTTTCAGAAATATTTGTAGTTATGTAAGTGTCTTGCTAAAAACGACAGATATGAAGAACTGTTTAACTTTGGTTTCGTCACATTTAGTGAAATTTAAGTGTAGACATTCAGCATAATGTACTTTTAAGGCTTTAGACATGAAACATGTAGCCACAGCTTAGATCTGGCTGTGTCTTCTGAGGCAGCATCTCTTTCTCTCTTGAATTGAACACAAATGTCTTATTTGGCACTGATTTCTAAGGTGAAAATTTATATATATATAAAAAAAAAACATTCAAAGAACTCAATTCATTTCTGTCTCATTGGGGAGTTTTTTAAATTAAACTCTGATTCATGTTTGTGGGCATTTTCCAATAATTTCAAGCTTTTCTTGTTACAGATGAACAATAAAAACTTCTTCAGCTCTTCACGATTGATCAAAACACCTCTTCATTTTTGCTTTTTTCTCTTTCTGACACATCCACTGTATGTGTGTGTCAGTCTCTAACTCCCTAAACTGCATCTATTATTTACAGACTCTTCAAGTTCCTTCCCGGAGGCTGTGTCGTAACAGAGAGCAAGAATCTGGATTTGGGTTCTGCTGTTAATGAGTTACCACTGCAGAGCAAAGGAATTATCATGTGAGAGTGCACTGGTTGATTTCATGTAGTTTATTTGTGTTTGCTTTAGTGTCGTGTTCAGCCCCACTGCCCCTCTTTTGCAGCTAGATCGTTTTCCCTCCTCCATCTCTGGTAATAAATTTCTCCCCTCCTCCTCCTCACTATCTTCCCCCTTAATATAAACTGTGTTGGGATCTTATCTCGGCTAATATATCAGTTGATCTGATTCCTATGGGCAATTTGAGCTGAATGGAAAGACACAGCAAGGGATGCAATCATGGTTTATTTATTTTAAAGGCTGATTAAAACCCTGGGTGTGCTCGCTGGTGTTGGAGAAATGCCTCCCCCCAGACACATTTAGCTATTAGAACAGACATCAAGAAGTACCGTGGAGTCCTCTAATGGTGCTGCCCTGCACTTTCCCCCTTTCTGCTTGTTTATACAATCTCATATAAGGATATCCACTGAGCAACAATGGGTTGAAAGTGAAGTACAAAAATATAGAACAAAAAAAGACAGTGGACTTGAGTGTTTGAGTGAGGCAGGAGGGATTTGCAAAATTTCTTCCTCTGAAGTTAGTTTGTGCTTCAGCTAAATAACTCTTGTTTGTAGCTGTGGCTGGGCAGGACAGGCCTACCAAGCTATGTGTTGCTAATATCATGAAGGTTTTTATATGAACTGGACACCAGACTTCACATTTATTTGGGTGAAATATCTCAACTCAGGGCTGCACGATTATGGCCAAAATGATAAGCACTATTATTATGGTCAATAATGTAATCACGATTATTAATCACAATTATTCATCATGTTAGGGAAAACATCTGTATTTTTCTTGCACTACTTTTAAACATGTGAGCAGTTCAGTTTTTTGTTGCTTTAACTTGGCATTATTTTTATACCATATTATATTACCTTAATTAATTTAGAACTAAATTGACAGCAGTTGTGTGTTTACTTTAATAATAGGGCTTGTTAACAAAAATAACAGTCAATTAATACTAGCCTGTTCTCACTGTTATTATTGTCATTGTTGTTACTCAGTGTTTCTCCACAGGATCACATTTTACTTGCAGTGGGGAAATCATAAATATTTATTTGACACCATCAGGTGGGATGGGGGTCAGAGGGTCTTCCCCCAATAAATGTAATAAAAAAATCACCAGCTGGCAAACATCTTCAAGAAATTGTTTTATGGAAACTTTGTACTTTTCAGCTAAATTAAAGCTTTTTCCTACTTTATCTCTACTCACTTCTGTCACCAGGTTTTTTGTCGTGTTTTTTCACTCTATGGTTGGATCTGCTAGTCTTGTGTGCATATTATGCCATCATTGCTTACCCTCTATGGTAAAAAAAAAAACAAACAAAAAAAACAGTTGCTTGTGGACAGTGTTGACCAATAAATCAATTTTCCAGCACAAATAAAAGAAAACCCAGCTTTTTGTAGATCTGGTTAATTTGGTTTACCGTAAATCTTGGGCCACTGAGCACACCTGAATATAGGCCGCATCCACTAAATGTAAGAAGAACTCCACACGTATAGGCCGCACTTCTCTAGATCTTCTCTATAGGCTGCAGGTGTCCGGTGAGTGCAGCCGAGCTGGAGCGAGGAGGAGCGCGGGTAGAAGGACTTAGGCCAGAGTATGGAGCGTTTTTTCTAAAAAGCTGGAGCGTCGCCTTATCTTTTGCACCTTCCAGCTCCACTTTCACTCCAGTACCGCTCACATCATGCATCTAAAGCTGGTGGAAGTTTTAGTGGAAGGTGGAAGGATATTTAGGGGGGCCTCCTCTGAGGGCGAGCGGGCGCATGAACAGCTCTGTGCGTAAGGAGCTGGAATTTCATCGCTCCACTCCGCTCACATGCTCTGGCACTGTCCATGTTGTAACATGAGATATTTACACACATATATGTTACACAGACAGATTTTTTTAAGTTGATGTGACGAGGCTAGATGTAATGTAAAAATACTTTAAATTAGCCGCATCAAAGAGTTCAAAGTGTGGGGAAAAAAGTAACAGCTTATAGTCCGGAAATTATGGTATGTTAATAGAGGGACTTCAGAGAACAGATTGAGACTGGATGAACCACTCTTACTGAAATGAGAGTGAGAGGAGGAGCAGTGCACTGTGCTGTCTCAATCAGCTTATCCTATCAATGAAAGAAATTTAGTCATACATCATTAAGAAATTGTCTGATGTTTACCCGAATGAAAGTTCAGTCCTCGTCCTTCATCCATCCCTTTATCCTTTTAACATAGCTTACTGTCTGTCTGAATGGTAACTTGTAAATGGACTTGAGCTTATATAGCACTTTGCCAGTCTTCATGACTACTAAAAGCGTTTTACACCACAGGTCACATCTACACATTCTCACCCATTCGCTCTTGTTCTTTCACCGATTGTTGAAGTTGCTGTGTAAGTTGTCCATCAGTATTTACCTACACACCCCTGCCCTTTCATTCTTATTCACAGGCCACTTGTGGGAGCAACTTGAAGTTCAGGACACATTGACATGGTACAGCTGGATCTGGGCTCTACCCTGTAACCTTCCAATTGTTAGTAGAGTGAACTATCAGACTATGCCTCAACGCCTTGGGTAACATGATACGCTTGGTAGTACGCCTGCTTTTAAAACTAAAAGATGTCAAGCAAGGAAAATTTAAATTTTCATTTTCTTTACATTGTACTTAACTCCTTATATGAATTAATGTTGACTGTGCTGAATGTAGGGCCATTAAAACAACTTATCAATTGGCCTAAATAGAAACAGTGTTAATTGTGATATTGACAGGGACACAGAGAGTGTCAGACAGTGACTGATGGTAGATAAGATAGTGTTTATGGGGGTAGTTCACAATTCCTATTTTTAGTTATCACCTTTATACTGATTTTTTTATCCTTTACTAAAGAGCAAACTACAGACTACAGACTGAGTTTTAAACTTATTGACGCTGCTAATGTTGGTTAACAGGAACCAACTCTTAAAGTAAGACATTTTAAAGAAAATATGCTTACTCATAGTGCTAGAAAGGAAAGTTTGGCTGACTGAGCAATTAAAACATCACTTCCCCTGATTTTACTTTAGTTGTGCTCTTTGTATTCCACAGAGACAGAGAAGCAGAAAATAAGAATAAGAAGTTCTTCTTCTAAAAGCAGCTCAGTGTTTCTCTCTGTCACACTCTGGGCAGGTAATGAATCAAGCATCTATTTCAGCTGAGGCAGCAGACAGCACAAGCAGGACTTTATCCACTCGATCAGTCACCCACATCCCTCGAGCTTGCTTACAAATGTTTGTGCCACCGTCTGTCTGTGTGTTGGTTTGCTATTGAATGCGTGTTTTCAAAGCACCCACTTAAAGACAGATCCATTCTTAATCTAGTCTGTGAGACAGGTGGTTACTCTTCATCCCGTATTTCTTTTATTCATAAGAGTATAAACAATGTGTAGGTGTGTGAGTGACTCAGCGTCTGTGTTGTGTTGGAGTATTTCCTTTGAAATAACATAATTTGAAAAGTTTTATTACTGATATTAAATTTTTAAGACTTCTCTTTATTTTCATACACTTCTTGCCCACAGGCTATTTTTTACTTTTTTATCAAAAGCACTTAAGTATTAAACATTAGCTCTGCACACGCACTGCTACCCCCTGTGATCATTGGTATTCTCTTTCCTCTGTCTTTATCGAGTGCGGAGTGATGAGAACGACGGTGGAGACAGGGGTCAAGTCTTACAGCACCCCCTGTGTTTACCAAAGACAGGTATCAGCCAAGGCAGCGGCATGAAATTAAACAAGGCCGAGGGAGTCAAGAACAGGAGACGGAGTGCAGAGGTGAGGGGGAAACGGGTGAGGGCTCAGAAGTTGAGAGGTGAGGCGGGTGGGTGGTTGGTTGGGGGGTTGCTGAAGGTTGTGGCGTTCCTTCTAGCTCACCCCAGCTCATTAATTTTCTCATTTAGTTAGAACAGTGAAGTGTGCAAACAAGAGCGGAGGCCTTGCCTACTAATGAGGATGGGAGAAGACGAGCAGACAGCTTCAGTGTGTGTGTTTGTGGGAAACGTGTGAGGTATGAGGGAAACAACAAGCATGTAAGAGGGAGGGATGGCCCTGGAGTGGGAGGAAAACACGTGTTTGTAATAAATGAACAGACTGAGGACTTGATGTCTGTTCTCAAGACAGCTTTCAATGCTTTTATTAATTTAAAGTGTATGTTGAACTGATTTATAAACTTGAGCCACATGGCTTCACAAAAGTTGTCAGCCTGCAGATATAGAAATTTGCTGTTTCTTTTTCCGCTTTGGTCAAGGGTGTGTGCCCAGGGATGGTTGAAAAAAACAAATATTGTATCACAGTATTTTTTTTTTTTTTGCAGTGCACAGTGCTGGTATCATATCATCACATTACTACGCTAAAGGGTTAAATAATTTTATTGTATTTTCAAGTGCTACAGCCCCATCCCCCCAAAAAACATACCAGAGGTGTGATAAAAGCTTCTATTTATGGAATTTTTTTGGGTCAGTTTTGCAGTGTTGTTGCTGCAACTGAATGTGTTGTTTGTTTTTCTCCTGCGCTGTATAAAGCTGCTCAAACTTAAGCTTTCTGTTGTTCTCCTGAAAATAATAGCATTCAATGGTGTTTGCAAATGAGAACTTTAATTGTGACAAACTTTGGAAGTGCCTTGTTTATGATTGATGGAGCTTTACATGCAGAAGTTATTAAAGGGCGTATGGAACTGCAGTGCTTTTAGCTGCTTCTTTGACCAAGATTGGGACTCAGATGATTCATATATTGTTTTTTCCACTACAATTGGATGTGCTCATGTGCAGTAGTCACATAGCAGGATGTGCAATGTCAGTCATGTGTCCTAAAGACTAGGGATGGGAATTGTTGAGATTTTGTTGATGCCATCATTGATTCTGCTGATTGATCCATTGTTTAATGATTCTATCAATTCCTGTGAATTTCTTTTGTGGGCATAAGTTTGCATACTTCAGTGGTAACAATGTCAAACACATGTTACTCCTTATATTCAATTCTGTGCTGTATACATATGTGGTTCTGCAAGTTTCTGATGTGTTCACTTGCTGAAAAGTTGGGCAGCAGGTGTCTTTTTGTTGAAATTTAAGCCACAGTTTTGACCACTTCTGCCCTCTGTCAGCCATGATTTTTGACTTCTTTGTTGTCTTTTCTGCTGACCACCTCTGATGAGAGTGTGACATATTTGATTTGCAGAGTGTGATGAACACAGAGGAGGGAATTGATAAGGGAGTTAATAAGCTAAAAGATGATATTAATTCCCTGAAGGAGTTTTTATAGATTCTTATCTGGAATTGGTTTTTGATTCCCATCCCTACTAGACTGTCATGCAGCCAAATCAGCATTGGTTAATGAAGACCTTAAGGGCCTGTTTTCCCTTCTTTATGCATCTGAAATCAGCGTCAGTAGACAGAAAACAGAACTCTGTGCATGCAGAATCTGCTTGTGTCCTGCATGCATGTTTAATGATGACTCTTCTCTGGACAGACATTCACTTACGTTTGTACATCTCCGTTGAGTTTCCTGCTAATATCAATAGATTCTTCCTCTGTGTGTCAATACAGTCGGTTAATTTCACTAATGTTTTATTGTTTGAGATGGTAAATGACATTAAAGTAGCACAATAACTACACAATAATTTAGGGCCAAAGGGGGCCCTAGACTAAACCAAACCCTGATGCATTTATCCCCTTTAAATCTCAGTTCATTAATGCAATTACATATATTGTTTTCTACCATTCTAAAAATGATTGATGACGAGTTGGAACTGGTTCTCTATTCTCATCCCTGATCAGTTTGCATGTCAATTTCGTTATGGAGAAAATTGAAAGAATTGTGCTGTATGAAATGAATACATGTATATCTGAACTCCCTCTGCCCTGCGGGGCAAGAGAGCGAGATGTGGATGCAAAACATGCTTTGATAATCTCACTGTATGTCAACACTTTTTCCTCTGTGGTAGGAAACTCGTGCAAACAAAGCAGACATGTTAAGTAGTTTGTGGGGCAAGGGTGAGTGTGAATGACACATAATCTGATATATTTAAGGGCACAAGCTGGTCACTGCTTGTGGCCAAACGTGCAGAAAATTACTAGCCATGATGTGATTTGGTGATTTTGTGTTGGTACTTGTTAATTATCAAAAACATAGAGGTACCTGTCTTTTTTTTTTATGTATGTGACATTGGTCAAGACAATCAGCTTTACTCTTGAAGAAGTTTGAGGAATAAGAATTGACGTCCCTCAATGCATTGGGTGCAAAAAAAAGGCTTTCAGTGCCAGAATGTGTCAGACAGGCATTAAACTGAAATGTTGGAGCATAGCCTGATATTTTATTGTCACTTTATTTACCATATTTTTCAAACTGTGTTTTCCATCAACTTTGCTTCTACCAGATTCTCATACAGATGAAGCCAGCCAAAAAAATGCCAAGTTCCAGCCAACATCCAGCCACAGGGAGTTCCCCTCCAACTCTACGGATGTGCTTAAACTTCTACTTAATCCTTTCCACCTCATAGAATTGCAGGGTGCCCCCATGAGATGGTGCTGCCCTGACAAGACCACATACAGTGGGCTTCAACCTTTGCCCTTGTTAGAGTAAGCAAAATAATCAGAGAGCAAGCAAATGGTTTGAGCAGGTGCTATCAGGGAAGGCCTTTAATGATATAAATAAATACTACTAGTTTTATTAGTAAGTTTATTTATTTGTTAGCCATTATGGAGGATTTTTTGTGGAAAGAGCAGCAGTTTTCAAGTCTGGTAGTCACATTAATTCAATAATCACTGCCAATCCAGGTGGATGGACAAAAGATTGAAACTAGTCTGAAAATGAGGTGCTTAGGGGGCATTAATTAGTGGCTAAGTGTTCATTACATCTTTGTGGGGGATCTCATTACAGCCACGAGGATGGACAGGTCCCAGCACTTACCTGGCATGGACCAGTCACGACCAAGTCAAGGAAAGTGGGGAAGTTTCAAGTGGCTCAAAGTGTACATGAGTCTTAACTAACTGCCTAGTTTTCAAATTTCAGAGTTCATCCTTTTAAACTCACTTAATAGCCAGAGGAAATGAATGTATAAATCCTGGTCATGTTTTGGTTGTAAAGAACAACGGCCTGTCTCCTGCCAGGTTACTCAAATCACTATTTGCTAAATTTTTTATCACCAAAAGAGCCAGTGGGCTAGGTTGACTTAGCACCTCATTTAGAGGCAGTTTTACTTTAGTTGTCTCACAAGCATTTAAGTAGACAACAGGCACAGATCTTTGCAGTGCCATGCTGGCCTTTGTGGCATTATCAGTATAAAGGGCTTTTTATTTGCTCACATTCAAGTTGTTGTTTTTTTCCCAACTCATGTTTCCTGACTCCCAAATTCAAATTAACATACCTCAAATTTTAGCTTTCAGGCTATTCCTCTTGAACTTCATCACAGATTCAACATTATCACAGAAGTTATTATATTGTGTATTTAGCCTGTCTGCCTTTGTCTAATAACCATCATCACTCAGTGTTATGTGCTTTCGCTACTCAGAACTGTGTGGTCTGGGTGTGTGCGTGAGAGGGGAAATTAGTTTTTTAGTTTAATCATGGAGGACAGATTAAGTCTGTGAGGGTCTTATTGCCTGACCCATGTTGATTGAGTGACTGTGAATAAGCGGGTGAGAGTGAGAGTGTAATTCACTTCTCGATTTAGAGCATTCAAAGGAGAAGATATTTTTCAGCTACGCATTTACTGCAACACTTAATGTCATCTTCCGGAGTGAAAAATGAACCCCAATAGCTTTGTTGATTTCTTTGTTGATACACTTGTTGATGGCTCAACTGAAGCTGCATGAAAGGAGTCATTACGTTGGAGTTTAAGATAGACATTTATGTTACCACTGTCACAAGAATGGAATAGCAACCTAAAGATGCATTGATTTTCTCTCCGTCAATGAGTTATCTATATTTCAATCAGACAACGGTGATGTATATTTGTTTGAATCATTCATTACAGCAGCAGAACATACAGTCGTGTAAGTCTGGCGTCTACCATAGGCTCAAAACTCATCCTTCCTCGCTGATTAATTATACATGCAGAATTTAAAGAGAAAAAATTTAGTATTTTGAACTTCCTGTCAGAGCCTACAGGTGAATGCTATGGTGGTAGAGAGTTGGGAGCAAGAGTGCAGTACTGATGCAGGCAATTCTAGCAAAGGCAAAACAGAATAACCTGAAAGTCATATAGCTCAAGTGGGTATCTGATTGGTATTTATATGGTGACTCGGTAGGGCAGAAGAGGAGATGTCTATAGCTCCAACCCTTTAAGCCTGACTTGGTGCTTTGACTGTTGTCTTTAACAAAAGCTGCCTTAAGTTCCAGAATAAAAGTCATAGAGGCAGTTGTACATTAAAAGCAACACAGATTTGTGTATTCGTTGTGAACATTAAAAAAAAAAAAAATTGTGCCTCGGAGGTCAAAACAGATATGACATTAAGTGGCTCTGACCTGGAACTGATTTAAATTAAA
Source organism: Cetoscarus ocellatus (assembly GCA_037902135.1). Lineage (NCBI taxonomy): Eukaryota > Metazoa > Chordata > Actinopteri > Labriformes > Labridae > Cetoscarus > Cetoscarus ocellatus. The sequence continues at coordinate 524,147 of JBAMNC010000707.1, forward strand.
TTGACCCTAAGTAGGCTCATGTGGTACTGTAAAGGGGGAGAGCATTGTGAGTTTCACTGTTTAATTCAGTAGATGAAACTATACCACATCTGCCCCAGGACCACCTGTTTGCAACTGTAGATGCTTGTGTATAAACTCACTGACTTACATACTGCAGCTCCAGCTCTGTCTTCCTCTATCCAATATTTTTAAATTCATTATTCTTTTCATTTTGATGACTTTAGTCAAATATAATCAGGCTGACAGCCATGTTTAATGTTTTGACTTACTATGACGTATGTGCCAACAACGAGTGCTCTCATTGGTCTAATGAGGGCATACGGCTGCAAAACATTTTAAAAATTGATTGTGGTTTGAAAACAAAACAGAGCTGTGATATCACGTCACTGGTGTGTAAGCTTAAATTGACTGGCTATTTATTAAAAAATATATAAGTGTGGATAATTTTCACTACAAATATGCATCTGATTTGCAAAGACCTTTAGAGAGAGCCTGTTTTGGATCTTCATATCCCAGCATGTTCTGTGCTGTGTAGTGGCCACTGGCATTGTCCAAGGGAGCAAATTTGCAGTCGCGTCAGGTTTGTCTGTAAGTTGTGATAAACTTGTGGTCATTGACAGTATGTGTTTTAGCATTTTTACCTCTACTAAGGAGTTTAGCACAGTGTTTGTACATGTGTTTCTTTGTTTGTCTCAGAAGTTCTCAACAGATGGATGGAATTTTGAGGGGATGTTGGTCATGGCACAAGAAAGAAGTTTTTAGATTTTGTTGGTGATCCGAAGACTGATGGGAATCCAGGAAGGAGATAGCATTGCAAGACAGGGCACTTTTCCACTTTTTGCTAACAACTTGAACAGTTCACAATGAATTTTGATTACATTTTCAGGGCATTTTGGTCACAGCACAGGAGAGAAGTGATTAGGTTTTGGTAGTGTTCTAAATGTGAATATGGATCCAGGATTATTTTAAAGGATTTGTTCACACTGCAATAAAGGGACACATTTTCACCAAAAGCTCGACTAAGAATGCCTTAATGCCTTGTTTGAAGTTTGTGCTGTCTGAGCCCTTCTAGTTTGCTCTTGAATTGGTTGTAACACTGAGAATGTTTTAGATTAAAATGTCAGTATTAATTGTGCATTTTATATACCAAATTTTGGGGAGTTAGGGAAACACTCAACAAATAATTAATAAGAGACAGACTTAAATTTCATACTCAGAGTTCAGCAGTGCTCTCTCATATCTGTGTATATGCAAAAGCCTCCCTTAATCAAAATGTAATCAGATAAAAGGTCATTTTTAATCTCACCTCAAAGGCAAATAATAATTAGTTGAATCTGTACTTTAGTGAGTTTTAGACTTTCATACTGCCTCTTATCACATCAGAATATCCTTTTCTTAGCTTTTCATGATGGAGCTGCTCTACAATCTTTCGGCTATCCTCTTAAAAGCCCACCTGATCTCCCAGCTGCTCTGAACTCAATCAAACTGCAGGCAAACAGAGCTCAGTCTTCAAAATTGAGGTGCTGTATTAGACTGAGACAGGTTAAATGGGACACCTGATTATTAGCCTAAAAGGTTACTGTGATTTGGAGCAGAAGATAGAGTAATTTATGGGTGTGTTTACAATTGTGTGTGTTTACAAATGCCTGCAGATGCTTTGGGATTCAGTGCTTGTTTTAACCATAAGAGCAGAAGTTTAGTTGAGATAGATGAGATGATTTGTGGTAAATTTCTACAGGATGAATAAGAGGAAATTTCTTGCAAGAGCACCTGAACACACATTTACTGAATATTTGAGAAACAAATGGTTCCCAGGGAGTTTTCTCAAGTTCCGCTGCTGCTGATGCAACACCTTGTCATTTTTAATATTTTCTATTTTCCCCTCACACTCAGGTAAAATGCCCACTGTGTATGTTCAGAGAATAGGTCATGTTAGATATATACTCCCAACTCCTATGCCTTTACACCTTTTGTCTTTGCTCAGTAATGATGTTTGTTGACAGGCCCTTGAGTGTGAAACTTGTCTCTTTGATAATCCCACGCTTGGAACTCACAAACAAAACCACTGAAGCTGCAATGCAATACTGTCTGAGGCGATACAAGTTTCTTTGCTTGGTAGCATTTGTCCCGAAAAAATCTGCTATTTTTGCTTCAGGTTATGATTTTAATAAATTAGTTTTTTTATGCATAGACTAGAAGATTTCAACCTTGAAATGGAGGGAAGGCAGCCAACTCAACTACGTACTGTTACTGCATACTGTTTTTTGACCTGCGAACACAAACCAGACCATTAAACTGTGTTGTTTCTTTTGTCTTTTAAATATATTTTGGGCATTTTTGGCCATTATTGATCGTGATGGTACGTGCATAGTGGCTTCCCACTCTGCCAAATCAGTACCTCCTCTACTGTTTCTTTACAGCAGTGGTGTGCTGTGGATTTTGTGCCTGGGTTGTCACAAATAGGCATCTTATCCAGCCAAAATCTATATCATGATCAGTATAACAAGAACCAAATCACATATCACATTTATTCACATATTCACAGCAGAGTAATACCAAGACCATAAAACCCTTAAAAACAGGTTTATGCATTACAGCAGTGGCATGCTGCGTCAAAACACATATTACACCATGCTATGAATGGCAAGCCACACACATCATTGACATCAGGTCTATAATTATAAAAACAAGAAAAATATAGTATACAAGTAAGCACTGAGCAAGTTAAGAAATATAAAAAGCAATATGCTTACCAATGCCAATCAGTGCATTAAAATCCATTTGTATTTTTTTTCTTTGTAAAAAGTCTAACGTGATCTGGACCATTTTCATGTGTTTACAGCTTGTTTTGCTTCTTTTGGTGCTTTCACACACACAGATACAGCCTGCTTCATTTATCCCCTTCTAGCCAAATGTCCTCCCAATGCCTGCCAAGTTCCAGCCAGTTAACAGCCAGCTTCCAATCACAGAGAGTCCTCCCCATCTCACTGGGGGTGTGCTTGAACTCCACCATAATCCCGGCCATTCATGTAATTACAAGGTACAAGGTAATTGCATGAATGAAACACATCCGTCACAAGAACCCAACCAGAGGGCTTCAACTTTGCCATTATGGTGTGTCTCCATCTGATCTCGAATGTTAGAGCATCCGAGTTGCAAATTAGATTCAACACTGGAAGCACTCCCTTTGGCTAGAATTTCTGCTTGGAGCATTGGAAGATCTTAAGGTTTCTCAAGGTAAAAGGAATGCACCATCGTCACTACGTGCTTGTCATGTCATTGGGGGTTCTAGTTACAGTCAGGATAGTGCAGTATTTTTCTTCCTGCATTATATTGTGCGATTTTCAAGGGAGCTTTTCCAGCAAATGTAACAATGGTGTTACTTGTAGTTATCAAACACCTGCCATTGTTTTAAAGTAATGGGAAACTCTTCAGTAATAATCCTGTGTTTTTAGCCTCCAGCAGCTCAATGTGTTGCACTTCTTCACATCTCAGTCATAATTTAAACTGTTTTGAAGACCAGTGGTGTCGTAATGAATGTCTTTTTGTTCAAAAGATAGCTAAAGACAATTGTAAATTAGTATTTTCATCATTTTAAGGCGAAATAGATACAATGATCAGAAAGTCTCTATTTATCACAGCCGCTCTTCAAACTGTAACACCACAGTAATTGTGACAAGTGTGGTCTGGAGCTGGTACATTTATTGGCATGATTGCATACACCATGTTCTCTGGGTAATTCTGCCATTGGGGATTTCAGATGGACTTTCATTGGAGGAAGTCAATCAAATGAGAAATTTAACGATTTTGCCCTCCATTAAGCAACTCACAAATGGCTGTATGACAAGCTTTAAGTCATGTGACTGACATTGCATTGCAGTGTTAACTGATATATTGTTCAGCCCTTATCAACTCATTGTTTTTTTCCTTTCAAGATCCTATGAAGTTTTCTGCAAGTCAAAACATTGATCTATACTGTTTTCTTCAAGATGTGCCTTAACTTAAAATGTTAAAGGCTACTAGGGTTGTCATGATACTAAAATTTAAAACTCTATACCAAAAAAAAAATTTGATACTCTATACCATTTTTCGATGCTGCGGGGATAAAAAAGGACAAATACTTAAAAAATGCAGAAAAAAACCCATTTTATTAACATGAAAAACAGAACCGCAGATAAATAATCAATTAAATAAAATCATTAAATAATCAGGAATGGGGTGCCTGGGCCGGAATGAGCGTGGTCTGTCGTTCGGGATCATCTATTATGATCACTTTGTTTATTCACTAATCTATTAATCATTTTTCATTTATTCATTCATCTATCTATCTTTCTATATTCATCATTTTCTGTTCATTTTTCATTCAACAGTTTTACCTGGTTTTTGCACCGTACAAAGAAAACAGCTCTGAGACCCACTTATGGGCCTCCACCCAAAGGTTGAGAACCACTGCACTAGTAGATTATATTTGAAGGTTGATCCTTCAAAGATTGTTCTGATATCATGGACAATAAGTGATCTAGGATACCTCAGGATGAATTTATCATTTAGAAAACAGTGAGTGAGTGAAAACAGGAGCTGGACTGCTGAAGAATGAATGTTGAAGTTTTATTTCATCAAAAGTCTGACTCGTCATTTCTGAAGTCTTTGTGTTCACTTAAACCAGGCACATGAGCTATCAAGACACCGTTTGAATTATAAAATCACACAAAGTGGCTGATGATCCCTCACTGTCCCTGTGATGAGCGTCTATCTGTGTCTTTGTGTGAAAGCGTTACTTAAATAAGTGAAAGTTTCATTCATGTTATTGGCTATTTAACTGAAGGCAGCGTTTGTTTTGTGTAATGTTTTTATGTGAATGATTAGACTTTGTGCGGGACAGAGTGGATGGCTTGCGCAGCATGCAGCATCACTAGTCAGATGACTGGACGGTGAAGGGTCAGAGGAGAGGAGAAATGCATTTTAATGAATGTAATGAAACGATAGCGATGCATTAGATTCTAAAATTGTGCAAAAAGGAGTAAGCATTTTTATTTGATAAAAAAGAATGCCTGTTAAACACCCTTTTGATTAAAATAAAAATCAAACAATGGATTTTTTTTTAAATCTGCACTTGAATTTATGGGTGGGGATCCTGTTGGCACAGCGGGGTGTCTGTTGCGATGGCGGGGTGCTGTCCCAAATAAACTGCAGGAGAAACACTGGATACGCAGGACAACAAGCGGGGTTGCAGTGAGGGCTCTCCCGATTGCTGGACGCTGTCTTCCTGCTGTGCTGCCTGCTGAGTGCGTAAGCACCATAGTATCCATACCATGGCAAATTAGTATCATATCTGGTTACGGCATTTCAGTATTGATATTTTTGACAACCCTAAAGGCTACTTTTTCAAAGCGTCTACCTGGATGTGTGTCATTCTGAATTTTGAGTATGCAGTGCTGTTTGTTAAATGTTCTGTTTTTTTCTTCACATCAGATTACAATATCACATACGGACAAAATACATCTCACCGATCTGAGTCCAAAGCAAAACTAGTGACATTGTGCCCTGTGTCAGAGGCAACTGCTAAAGGCTTCATGGATGCACTGATTGCCTCATGTTAAATATAAAAAATCTAATGTGGTTGATTTAACTGAGTTGTGTAGCAAGCTGCAGCCAATGTTATTCTGCACTCTCACTAATGATTGCACTTCTCACAAAGCAGAGCTACCAATGGAGGTAATAATGTCAGCGAGGTCTGGACCTTGGTTATTGTTTATGTTATATCATGATGGTGTCAATTAAATCAGAGAACGCTGCTGGAAATTATAAGAGGATGACCCCCGCTCTTTCTCTCTCTCTCTCTCTCCCTCTCTGTCTCACTTTCACATTTGCATTCCTGACAATATCTAAAAGATTTCAGGAGAGCTGCCCCTGGTATTCAGCTCAGGTGTTTGTTAACATAAACACTTCACAGCAGAATGATGCTGTCAAATGAGAGGGATGGTTGGTAAACTGAGGAGTTAGCAGATCACAGAGGACAATAATGGTGAAGTATCATGTCCACTCACCGTGTTTTTACGAATCCAGTGGTCCCCCCTCCATCGCAGGGGTTAGGTTCCAGACCCACCCGTGATAAGTGAAAATCCGCTTAATAGAAATACCCTATTTAAATATACCTTAGGCGTGTTTTTATAACTTTTACAGTACTTTGAAAAGAATTTTAAGGTCTGTTAACACACTTTTAAAACAAAAGAAATACATTTAAACACATTAAAAAGATATTGAGAGAGCAACAGCAACAGCTGAGGACCAACAGCTAAGATGCAAAGCCATGTGATACACAACAGCTAATCAGCGTCCGAGAACAAAATACCGACACTCTTATTGGCTGAATCGGTTCGTACGGGCATTATATTGTGACACGTGAGATATAAACTCTTAACAATGCTGCAGAATGCCAGGACATGGTGAAAATGTGTGCAATATCAAAAATTAATTGGTCTTACAGAAAAAAAACGCAAATTATGGGGACTGTGAAAACTGAACCGTGATATCACAGGGGTTTACTGTACATATAAGCTGATTAACATACAAGTAAGTGCATGGTGAACACAACAGTGACATTTTTGCTTATCTTAAAGCTTCCCAGCAATCCTGACTATTGTTTTATTTCTTTGTTTTGTACAGACATAGATTTTCCTTAGATATTTACTAATGAGTAAAGAAGCATGACAATCTGCACAGGAAGCTCCAAAACTTGAGGGCTTCCTGGTGTGCAGGTCTACATGCTTCTTTGGGGTGGCAGTGTTTGAACTCTGTAACATATTCCCTGTGATCATAGTACAGTTTTCAAGCTACGGTGTCACAAATATAAATGTAATAATAGTGCTCTGTTAACATAATGAACAAAAACAAACTCAGTCATGGTACAAGAAGCTGCATCTACATTCATTGCTGTCAATTCAGCAGTGAAATATGCAGTCATGTGTGGGTGCTTATGATCGTTTCTAAACTTTACTAGAAAGTATTCAGACAGAAACTTTACTTTCCTTAGAGTCATAGTTTTACCCCAGTTGATACCCTCTATGCACATTCTCTAATTGGCTGAACCACCACCGCTTTTTGCTCTGAGCAGCTGCAGTTTAAAATCACGTGTCACTCAAGGGATTTCTCACTCTTGAGATACATATATAGATATATCGAGCAAAAAAATCCTTCCTCAGTTTTCTTGTAGCCTGATCTCAGTACATGATGTACATCTCAGAATTTACTCTGACATCAAATAACTTAGTTCTCCAATACCAGAATCTTTCAATAAGATTCCAGTAAATATCAAACAATGTTAATTTTTTCTTGAAAACACAGCAACAAAAATGGAAGTCCTGGAAGGTCATTGTTCGACAGCTTTTTGTTCTTATTTCTCTAAAATTGCTGACAGTCTATCTGTTTAAGTTGTAAGAAAACCCATGCAACATTGGGACATGCTTAGCTTGTCAAATTTGTTCACTCTCCTAAGTGCTGTGCAATTAGTGCTGGGCAATTTAATGACTTTTACGATTACAGCGTCCCACAACCACAAAGACAGTAACTGTTATAAGACGTTCACAGCTCTGCTTGCCATCCCTGTTTGGTGGTCAAAGACGGGAGTGAAGTGCTTCCTTCCTGTTTCACAGTAAAAGCCTGGCCTGTTTTAATCAATGATGAGACTACTTATTACACAATGCTTTTATTCTGAATTTGTTTCTGGGCCAGCGATTCAGTCAATGATGTGACTCCTGTGTCTCACATGCTTTTCCGTCGTCTCTTCAAAACAAAAACGCAAGTTTTGGATCACAGAGGTGATGTACACACTGTTAAAATGATGTGAACGTTTTTTTGTAATCAAAAAAGGTTCAGAAACTCCATGATTTTCAGTAACATTTTCTAACCGGCTTAGAAGGAGCACTGCCTGAATTGGACTCAAACACTGTTTGGATCAGTGGGTGGAAATTTCAAGGGCTCCTCACTAGTTCTGCTTACTCATTAGAAGGTTGCCTCTTTATTTGTGAAGGTTAGCGAGTGTGTGATAACCTAGACTTGTATGGTGTGATATCAAACAAGCATCCATTTCATTCAATTTTTGATAACAAATGGGATGATAATTTCTCATTCAGACTAAAACATTTAATTGAATTATCTCATTGCTAATGAGCATATTGGTGGCTTCAGACTGTATACAATCTTTTCAAAGAGCTTCATGCCTGTAGCATGTTTTTCTTCAAATGAGTATCAATATAACCTAAGTCAGTACAAATTATTCTATATTGTACTTAATGTTTTACATGCTGCAATGCCTGTAAGCCAGTTCAGGCTGACAACTTGAGCTGCACAGATTTCATGTATTGTTTTCCAGTTGTATAACCAATATTTTCCTAATTTATTTTTTTTTAATGCTGTGGGATTTGTGATTTATCATCATCCTCCTGTTGGCTCCAGTGGGAGCTTAAGTTCACATCACTCTTTAAACCAATACCATGTAGTTTTTCCACCCTAATATAATATTTCCAGAGTCTTTGTGATGGTACATCACCTTACAACAGGTTGCATGACACCTCTGTCATGGTCTGAGGGGGTCTGTGTCGCCTTCACTGGCACTATGTAACTTCGATGTGGATGGTAGGAACACTTCCACACTAAAAAATCTACAAATTTTTACTGCTTTGTCTGCTTTACGGCATACGTCACTTCCCTCTCAAGGCGAAAGCTAAATGTTGGGAAAAGGAGAATATAAAGCAGTTTTTGAATTTTTAAAGCAGATTTAATCAACATAATTTAGTTTAAAGTAAATATGCACTTGTTTTCCTAATGGAAAGAGGGACCTCTGGCTCACACTCCTGCATAGTAGGTGGCGGTAATGCTCCTCTGACGCTGGATGCCACCCGCCGTTAAACAAAAAGAAGAAGAAGAAAGCCAAATGTAGTGTTATTGTCATGGCAGAAACACCGAAAAAAAGAGTAACAAGCTAAGTGCTCAGACAGGGATTAACATTGGCCCGGCGTTCACTCGCTGGTGTGAGCTGAAAGACGAGGAGGGATGTCTGACCTGATGCCAATTTGGCCCTGTTATTGTTGAACTTGTAAGTACATGATGATTTATTTCAAAAGAAACATGATGAGACTGTACCTTATCAGTCCACATGGTATTTGTCTCTCAGGATGTCCTGTCAGCTCGCTTCTCCTCCCTCTGTATGTCAACAAATGCAAGTTGGTGTGAGGCGCTCTGTTTTACGACAGTGCAGTTACACCCAACGACCAGAGAGGACACTAGAGAGCTGAAAGCCGGGATCATACATAGTGTGGCTTTAAATTCTGCTTTTAAAATAAAGCTGAAAGGAGTAACACTGTCAAAGCTTCGATGCCAAATATTATCTGCATTAAATAAATATACACTCATCAGTTGTATTGATGCACTTAAAACTTGATGTGTTGCTAAGCTCAAATCTGCACTGGAAAAAAAATAGGTACTCAAATGTTTAAACAAACAGACAAACAAAATCACAGAAAAAGCTAATTTTTTAGAGGAGATATGTGCTCTACTGTAATGTTTTTGAATAACTTCTTACAGCCCCTGCAGTGTTTCAGTATAACTTGACCGCTGACCTTTCTGTGGCAGAAAACAAGATAAAAATACAGCTCCCCTGAAGGGTCAAAAAGGGCTTCACATTATAATAATCACTAGCTTTAAAAAGGCAAGGGACGAAGCATGAACAAGCAGCATACTCTTCTCAATAAAGAGAAATATTGTGTTAATTTTCTGTTTGCTTATTCATTAAAAGAACAGGTAGGTTTTGTGTTAGACTTGTCCTCATTAATACCTTGGTCCTCTGACATATTCGAAGGATTAGTAGAAGGAGAAAAACAGCAAATATTATTCTTCACTGGTCCCTGTTCCTAACCTTGCAGAGTAAAGAAGATGATTTGGGCTCTTGCCTAATCCAGACAGCCTCATTGGCATTACAAACATGTCTCCAAAAAGCTGAACATGTAATCAGCTTAATGGTAAAACCAGTGTGAGCGAATACAAGACACAAGGCCCCATAATGCTGCTAATAGCAGTTTAGTGCCACCCATTGAAATTAACTGATGGGAATCTGGTGTAAACGCCGCCCCCCTCCATCCTCTGCTGTTGACTTTTCTCTCCTCGTTTTTGCCATGAGTGCTCACACATGCAGCAGAGCAAAGCGAAGTATTTGCTCTTTAAACAGAAGAGAGCAGAGCATTTATCTAATATTTGAAGACAAGTTTCTCTTGATGTTTTTGTTCTTCTGAAAGTGATGTGACCTAGTGCCTCACTGCGTATCATCAGGTTCCCTCGGCAGTCCTCCTGATCAAGCTGATTTATCAAAAACAACAAAAATAATTCAGCCAGTTTTAAGACATGTGAAAGTGCTGCACACAAACACACACGCCCTGAGTAACTGAGATTACAAAAATTACCGTGCCGTATGACATAATGATTTTTTCCTTTTTCCGTTATTTTTATCAGCATTAATTTGAGATATTTGTATTTTTACAAGTATATTCCTATTTATTGCCCATTCTTTAAAAGCATATAAGTTCAATAAAAGCATGTGGTGCGTATTTTAACATCAATAAGTCACCATTTTTAAAAATTGTGTTCTCAGTATCTATCAAAATAACTCTGATTATGGTTTTTGCTATAATCAAGCAGCCCTAGTGCTGGGTGACACTCTTTCTCATGTCATTGAATTGATAAGATCGGATGAGGACCAAAGAAAAGGTCTCTGGTCTGCCAAAAATGAGGTCTAGTTACACTTTTACATGAACTAGAGTTTGGTTTGCAGTGGGTGTTAAAGCCATCTCAATTAGACAGGAGCCACACGAGGCAAGCTCATCAAAAAGCAGGGCATTCTTGCTTGAATTGGTCAAATCAGACAACAGTTATTGAGCTAATGTAGCTTTCACTGACAGTATCAGACAAGGAGTGGCTAACGTATGCATTGCTAACACTGCCAGCATTTGATTCTCTTAACAGTATAAAATCAATGAAAAGACTGCAGCTACAGCCTTAACCAGCTGCAGTCGCACAGCATTTGACAGGCTTTGGTCTGCCTGACAGAGTGCAGGGTGAAAGGAAAGTGAACCAAATGAAAAATTCAACAGTGTTGCAACTTCACCAAACTGAACCAAGTCTGCCAAACTGTAGCTGTGAAAGTGCAGTTATAGGCTGAATTTCAAGTGTGCCATTGATGCAGGACACCCATTCATAGTCATCCCTCATCTTTGTACAATAAATTTACCACCGGTTGTCTATGTAGACGATAAAAAACAGAGAATGTTCTTAATTTCAATGAATAATACCGTGTTATGGAGAACTGATTATTGGTTAACACCATCCCTGTTCACGCTGTCAAGGTATCATAAATTGGTGCAAGTAAAAATAGCTGTCTGGATATCATGGACATTGAAGAAGAAAAAATGAAAAGCTTTAAGAATCTGAGACGGACCTTTGTGCTCTGTGAACATAGTTGCAGTTGATCCCAGGGAAGTTAAAAGGTACACTGATTTAACATTTACATCTACATGAGAATTGTCAGGAATAATGCAAGTGCAACACCCACAGAAACTGTTTATCATTTCTTATAATAGTGTTGCTTTTATTTCTGTGAAACAGAAGTGCTTTACCCTGTAGACTATCATATGTGCTGACTAAAGCAAATTGCTGCTTTATATTATCATATTGTTAGCACCAATGGTACCCTGAACTATTGTCCTGGTTCCTTAGATACTTCAAATTCTTCTCTATATTTCTTGAATGTTTGATAGACCTTGCTATTCTTGCACACTTGAACACTCGGAGCATATAAAAAGAGACACATCCCATAAAATTGCCTGAATATATGGCCACTGCTCATGCCTTTAATTTTAGAGGTTTAAAGAGCTGAATTAATGCTTTTTTTCTTCTAGTGGGTTTGACCTCCTCCCCATGATGGAGCAATTCTGTGAACCAGACTAAAGTTCTGCAGCATAAAGACCACGTTTATGGTGCTTGTAGCAGCTTGAAACAGCTTGTTACCCTGGCCCCCTTCAACAGACCTACCAGTGTGATGTCCTACCATTGTTTGGTCATCAAGCACATTGGCTCAGGGTAACAAGCACTACAAAAACTTTTAGGTATGTATGAAAGGTTTTCCATACGAGCAGCTATTATGGTGTATATTGATTGATGATGCCTCTGGACAGATCCTGTTAAATATTCAGATGTGATGTCCAGTAAAATCATGTATGCAACATACTTTTAATACCTTTAAGTTACCCTGACAGGAGTTGGTATAACTCTTCAATAGCATATCTCCCGTGTTTGTTTTGAAGTAAATAAGTTGTAAGTAGTACAGATCACTTCTAAACCACCCTTCAGTTAAAAACAGCATGAGCATAAAGAGCAAGCACCTGTTTGACAGGTAGCACCACAGCTTTAGGGCTGAACTACCATGAGAAGTGCAATACAGTGACAACAAATAATACTAAAAAAAATGGATTTGTCGTAGACATTAGAAAGACTTATATTCTGGATTTTATTCTCTTATATGTGGATACTCTCCAAAAGGAAGTGTTTTAGACACAAGACACATTTATATAAGGCCGAGATGTCGAAAAACATTGTATGGTGTTTCATTGTCAAGAGCCTGAAATCTCATTCTTTTAGTTTAATATTTATTTAACAAATTATTTACAAATATTTACAATATTTACATGGGTGGACATTAGTCCTCTGCTGTGGAGTATTAACAGCAAAAACGTGCAGCAATTCTTCTAAAGAATTGCTTAATGCGCTGCTTTAGGCTCCTGGAGGCTGTGGAGTTGACAGCAGGGTCTTGAGTATCAGCCTTCTCACAAGACAAAAAGTTTGAGCTCTTGTCTGCAGAGGGTCCACTGAGGGAATATTCTTCCCATGAGTCCTGTGATCGTGGTCCCTCAGGTTGTCCGACGTTGGGACCCTGCTCTTTGGAGCTTTGCTTGTTTTCACAGGACATAAATGTTTGGGCAGCTTTCAGGCTAAAAGGAGGAGAAGAATAAGTTAGTGAGTTTGTAAATCAATCCATGTAATCACATAAAATCTTTTCCTTTAGTACAGTCTGAAAAAGCTTTAAAAATCCACCAGTGGAGCACTCTAAAATATATTTTATGCTGTTGATGAAAAACCCTAAAATTCCTTGAGCTTGCATTAACCGTTGACTTTATTCCAAGTATCTAACTGAAAAGCTAATTAAACCCGTATAGACTTTGAGATTGTGACCTCATTCAGGCTGCATTTGTGTTTTATAGAGTGTAAGTTGTGAAAGGATGTGGTCACTTACTATGGCATGCTGTCAGGTTTCTGCAGGTGGGTCATGGTAATGAATGGGTGCTGCAGAGCTTGATGGGCAGAGAGCCTCTTATCTCCATCAAGATGCAGCAAACCCTTTAAGAAGTCCACGAACACCCTCCTGTCCTCCATATCAGCTTGGCATCCTTCTGGGTAATACTGGATTTGGAAACAGATTTTTTTGTCAGTTGATCATACATGTTAACCTCCAGAAGCACATAAATCATAATCAAATATTTCCTTGTCAAACACAGCTTAGAGTACTCACATCAACCAGATCCTCCAGAGAAGTCAGCTGATGTTCATAGTTGACATTCAGTGCCTTGAATTTGTTAATGGCCTCAAATGCATCAGCTGTCTGAAAAAAACAAACAAGACAACTGTTACTCAAAATGTCAATAAAGTCATGTTACCGACTCAAACAAAAAAACAGTAAAATATGCCGTACCAGCAGACTCCATCTCGGCCCATCAGAAGTTTCGTTCTTGCAGAAGAACTGTGGGCTGTAGATTCCAGTCCTCAGCTGATGGTCATTCGGCATGCCGAGTATGTTTACCATGGTCTTTATCTGCGCACAAAATAAACAAAATAACTTCAGTGGACATTCTGCAATAAAGACGTACATGTAACTCGGTCTGTGGTAGCGTACATACCATGTGATAGTCACACTCGACGTTGAATAGATTATTTGCCAGGTATAGAAAAGCCAGCACACAGCCGGCTCCCCAGGTGTCAATAGTTTCTGAAAACTGGGTTCCAAGGGCAATTTCTGGAGCCCTAGAGAGAGAGAGCAAAAGATGCAAAATGTGAAATATAAAAATTTTTTATGAGGATGAAGCATTCTGTATTAATCAAAGTATATTCTGTAAATTCAAGCACAGAGAATTAATTTGTAATGTCATAGATTTACACTATCGGCATGGATTTCTAGACAACAAATGGATTTGAAGATAAAATTAGATTAGGTGTAACTTCATTAATCCCTTTAGAAGACTCCCTCTGGGAAATTAAGATTCCAGGAGCAGTTTTGTTTAGCAGATAAAAAGATATATAAAAAAAGATAGATATAAGCATAAATATAAATGAAAATATGTTAAGAGTCTGGCTACTGCTCCTTCCCCTCCTCAGTCTTCCTGTTACTCCTCCTCCCCACAGTGAGGAGTTGTAGAGTCTGATGGCCTGAGGGACAAAGGAGTTTCTCAGTCTGTTGGTCCTGCATTTGAGAAGGAGCAGTCTGGGGCTGACCAGGCTCCTCTGGTTGCTGATGACGGTGTGCAGAGGGTGACTGGCATCGTCCAAAATGTCCAGTAGTTTTTCTGGTGTTCTTTCCTCTGCCACCGCCATGCTGACCACAGAGCCTGATCATTTTCTCCAGCCTGCATCCTTCTTGGATGCCATGACAGATAAACTTACCTATATCCAGTGGGCTGCAACAGCATGCCATGTGATGTTTCTGATGTTTTCAATGCCAGGCCGAAGTCAATCAGCCTGACTTGGCGGGGCTTGCCAGGCTCATCGATCAGCATGATGTTATCAGGCTTAATGTCGGTGTGCAGCACCCCAATAGAACTCAGTGCTTGCAACGCAGTGAAAAGCTGCGGGGACAAAATAAGAAAGTTTGAGTATTTTTATGAACTGTTGCACAAGTAAAACTGCATGAAGAACCTAGATACATATCTCAATGTGTTTATTTGAAAGGCAGTGTTCCATCTATTGACCTGTTGTTGACTCGTGACGAATGTGACGCGACTCAGTCCAGCAGCTGATGTGGTTTCAGTGTATTTTAGCCGTAACAAAGGGTGAATTAGTGAATGTAACACACATGTCAGAGACTGTCAAATGTGTCGGATCACTTTAAGGGTGCTTGTTGAGAAACAATCAAAGGCTGGACTGAAATGCATGATTTTATCTTCTACGCATGTTTTAATATGCTTCATATGCATTTATTTGCCGAAAACACAACAAGAAGAGGCAACGCGAGTTCTCTTCCTGCTTTTAACAGCTTATTTGATTAAATTGGTCTCACAGATGATCAGATGCATTTGCCCATTGTGTCATTGAATTTTGTTTTGTAATTAAATTGATTATTCCCATCTTGACAAAACATTTTAGAGACTGTTATCTTGGAGTGAACATGCAGTCAGTGGTTCTTACTGTAAGCACTCTGTTATAACTATTGATGTAACTATTTGTTTAAATCAATACCAGCCTTACGGATTTGAAACAGTATTGTATTAGCCTATGATTGTTTGAAGGTTTATTTACATATGTTAAAAACATACCTGTGCAGCAATAGCTCTGATTTCATTCAGAGAGAGAGGGCTGAAGTCTTGCTGCTGGAGTAGACCATACAGGTCCATGCTGAGCATTTCAAATACCAGACATGTTTGGCCTTGGTATTCGAACTTCTCAAAGAACTTGACCATGTTGTTGTTGTCAGGAATCAAGTCCGAGATATAGTTCAACATGGCCACCTGGGAGAAAAAAAAGAGACAGGAATAATTATGTACCATCGGTCCTCCCAGGCTGAGGTCACAATTTTAAAAAATGAAGTGAAATATCACCGACTAATCAACCAATCGATTTATTGATAATAAAAGAGCATTTTATTCTCATAAACCTAATTAGTCACAATGACATTTGATGTTGAAGTGAGGTTTGGGATGAACCAAAAATGGCATAGAATAATGCTTGGAATGAGTAATAAGGAAATGCTGTGGTTTTAGCCTTGATTCATCACATTAGCTTTCTGAGTATTTGGAAGAAGAGAACAACATTTGGAGGAGGCGGTGGGTCTGTTGCTGGCCCATCAAGGACTACTGCGTAGTGGCCATATGCAAGACAGAATAGTCCAGTTCATGATGTCAAAATTTAAGACTTTCAAAGCTGGATTTCCTTCTCTTTATTATCATACAGGAAAATATTGAGTTTGGCATTTTGTAATTTGACGACTTCATCATCTTAAAACAGTGTTCTCTTGTAAATGTGTGGATTAGATTTTTGTTTTTAAAGTTCTCCTAATACAGCGTCACAGAAGCCAGATGAGTCTCTTTGAAACACAACATCAAATGTTTGACTATTTGATGTGACCCTAGTTTAATTCATAATTCATTTTCCAAACACAGAAAGACTCATGAATAAAACTCATCAGGTCTCCTTTCTCTGCCCACAAATTCTGGATTATGCTCTTTTCTTGAAAAGTAACCTGCCGATTGCATCACCAGTGAGATTTTGGTAGAACAAGACCTCATTGATCAAATAATCAACCATCTGATGTCAGGATGTTGGTCTTGGAGGTTTGTAACAAAACCAAAAAGTAGTCAGATAATGTACCTCTCTCTCAGTATCCAGACGCACCCGATCATCCTTGTTGAGGATCTTGACGGCGACTGTTTGGCAGGTGTTCAAGTTGAGACACTGGACAACCTTGCCAAAGATGCCCTCACCAAGAAACCTCAGGACTTGGTAAGATGACGTTCTGCTGTATAGGATTTTACCAGAAGCAACTAGGCTTACAGGATCCAATTCGCTCTCTGTTGCAAACAAAAACAACAAAACATATTAAGTCAGTGTGATTGTGAATCCTCTCTTATGAATAAAGATATGAAAGAGAGAAGTGCTTTAGCTTCTACAGTCATGTGTACAGGCGAGTTACTCATAGACTGAGATGAATGAGTATGTTAAAAGAGGTCTAAAATTATTGTAAAACTACTGTTTCGTACTAAATAACCTTAGAAAAGCCTGTCTCGTAGAGTCACATTCCAATAATTGCAAGAAGTTGTTTTTTTTCCATCAGTAATATTAAATCAGAATCACTCTACAAATATCGTTAAATGTGAAATAATGTTAAGTTAGTTTTGAATCCTACCGGATGTCATCTTCACAGTCATAGGGAGTTTTCCAAAACTGGAGATGAATCTTCAAGTTTGACTTTGAAGAAATGCACAAGAATACGCTCGCTACAACAATAATCGCTAACCAACCAACCAACCAACTCTCCAATACACCACTCACCACGAAAATACCAGGGAGTTACGGTCCTTATAAATGCTGCTTCTCTTGATCTTTGTCACCATGGCTTTAAAACTCAGATCTTGTTTGTGATTGGTCAGTCAGTGTCATTGTAGGACTCAAGACATCAAAGCATGTTTTTTTTTGAACTGGCGGCATGTTTCACTTTGAATAACAACACAGCATCACACACATGGTTTTAAATGTGCAAATGGAGTTAAAACCTCTTCTAAGTGTCAAGAAAACAAAATCCTCTCATTTTAAGGTTTTACATGCAAAAAAATGCCCACTTTAATAAAATCTGACAAAATATTTACCCAAGATCAGACGGTACAAGTCCTCACTGGGGGGGATGAAGAGTAAAGCCTGGCTCACACTACAGGATGTAAAAAATGATATAAGATTCTGAAATCGGGTTGTATCACACTCATAAAGAGAATCTTGACAGATTATCTTCTCTTAAATCTTAAGCACACACACACTACAAGATTTGAATATCGTGACCAGCGCACACTACAGGATTTCATCAAGATTATTGGACCAGAGAGACGCTCAACGTGATCCTACGTCATTTCACCAAGGAGATGACGTAGGATCACGTTGAGACAAAATATGGAGACTAGTGCGGTAGGCCTACTGCTGGCTGTGGCCATTATTTGTAGCGAAAAAAACCAAATCATTATCCCTTCTCGCTTATTACTGTTAACTAGTAAAATGAGCTTGTATAACTGATGTATACAAGCAAGTGAGAGCAAGTGCTGTTGTCCTGGATATCAGCGCTGGGGTGATTACCTGCGACACTCTGCCACATTATTATCTCACCTGGAATATTTAATGCGGATGCAGTTTCTCTCCAATGCTTGTCCTTTTCACATCGTTTGTGATAATATCTGCATGAAACGTTGTACAAACATTCGTGGTCTTGCCACAGGTCGACAAGACTGTCCTCCATCTGCGCTGTCCATCTCACCTGAACGCTCATTGTGCTCGCCATTCTTGCCTCTGATAACTCCTGTCTCGCGGTCATTTCCGGTCATCGTAGGCGGCTCTCTCTGATTGGATACTGTCATCCTCAGGGAATACGAGTCGCGTAATCATCCAGATAAATATCAAACATGTTTGAAAATTATCGGGGCGCCTCCGACGAGTCTGTGCGACGATCGTGGGGCTTAAGATTGATTTGTCACCCGCTAACACTAGAGGATAATCTTGGTCCAACGTGGGGGCCGATTTCTTCCCCGATTGTCGGGTGGGCTGAATCTGGGTTAAATCGGGCCCAGAATCCTGTAGTGTGAGCCAGGCTTAACAGGAAGACAGAGGACGAGAAGGAGCAGTAGTAGCCAGCTAGTAACCATTTTTTTAGAGTCTGTACAGATGGTTGAAATCCTTAAAGCTGCTGGAATAGTGTTTTCTGTGTTGCGACGGGTTCTGATTTTGGAAGAAGTGTGCAAAGTGCTAGGGATCACAGTTGTTTTTCTGCTTTCTGACTGAAAAGTTTGCACGCTATTTAGAGAAATCGTATTAAATTGATTGTGATGTACATTTAGCATTATGAAAGTATATCCTCCAACCACTGCTGCAATGTTTTTGAAGATACAGTTTTAAAAAAACCCAACAGATTTTCTTTGGAAAAGTTGGTAAAAGAAGGAAAGTCAGTGTATGTGTCATCATTTTTCAATGTTTAATATGATGCAGGCAAGAGGTTTACCATGATTTCTTGGTATTGGCATTACAAACATGTCTCCAAAAAGCTGAACATGTAATCAGCTTAATGGTAAAACCAGCGTGAGCCAATACAAGACACAAGGCCCCATAATGCTGCTAATAGCAGTTTAGTGCCACCCATTGAAATTAACTGATGGGAATCTGGTGTAAACGCCGCCCCCCTCCATCCTCTGCTGTTGACTTTTCTCTCCTCGTTTTTCCCATGAGTGCTCACACATGCAGCAGAGCAAAGAGAAGTATTTGCTCTTTAAACAGAAGAGAGCAGAGCATTTATCTAATATTTGAAGACAAGTTTCTCTTGATGTTTTTGTTCTTCTGAAAGTGATGTGACCTAGTGCCTCACTGCGTATCATCAGGTTCCCTCGGCAGTCCTCCTGATCAAGCTGATTTATCAAAAACAACAAAAATAATTCAGCCAGTTGTAAGACATGTGAAAGTGCTGCACACAAACACACACGCCTTGAGTAACTGAGATTAAAAAACTACCGTGCCATATGACATAATGATTTTTTCCTTTTTCCGTTATTTTTATCAGCATTAATTTGAGATATTTGTATTTTTACAAGTATATTCCTATTCATTGCCCATTCTTTAAAAGCATATAAGTTCAATAAAAGCATGTGGTGCGTATTTTAAAATCAATAAGTCACCATTTTTATAAAATGTGTTCTCAGTATCTATCAAAATAACTCTGATTATGGTTTTTGCTATAATCAAGCAGCCCTAGTGCTAGGTGACACTCTTTGTCATGTCATTGAATTGATAAGATCGGATGAGGACCAAAGAAAAGATCTCTGGTCTGCCAAAAATGAGGTCTAGTTACACTTTTACATGAACTAGAGTTTGGTTTTCAGTGGGTGTTAAAGCCATCTCAATTAGACAGGAGCCACACGAGGCAAGCTCATCAAAAAGCAGGGCATTCTTGCTTGAATTGGTCAAATCAGACAGCAGTTATTGAGCTAATGTAGCTGTCACTGACAGTATCAGACAAGGAGTGGCTAACGTATGCATTGCTAACACTGCCAGCATTTGATTCTCTTAACAGTATAAAATCAACGAAAAGACTGCAGCTACAGCCTTAACCAGCTGCAGTCGCACAGCATTTGACAGGCTTTGGTCTGCCTGACAGAGTGCAGGGTGAAAGGAAAGTGAACCAAATGAAAAATTCAACAGTGTTGCAACTTCACCAAACTGAACCAAGTCTGCCAAACTGTAGCTGTGAAAGTGCAGTTATAGGCTGAATTTCAAGTGTGCCATTGATGCAGGACACCCATTCATAGTCATCCCTCATCTTTGTACAATAAATTTACCACCGGTTGTCTATGTAGACGATAAAAAACAGAGGATGTTCTTAATTTCAATGAATAATACCGTGTTATGGAGAACTGATTATTGGTTAACACCATCCCTGTTCACGCTGTCAAGGTATCATAAATTGGTGCAAGTAAAAATAGCTGTCTGGATATCATGGACATTGAAGAAGAAAAAATGAAAAGCTTTAAGAATCTGAGACGGACCTTTGTGCTCTGTGAACATAGTTGCAGTTGATCCCAGGGAAGTTAAAAGGTACACTGATTTAACATTTACATCTACATGAGAATTGTCAGGAATAATGCAAGTGCAACACCCACAGAAACTGTTTATCATTTCTTATAATAGTGTTGCTTTTATTTCTGTGAAACAGAAGTGCTTTACCCTGTAGACTATCATATGTGCTGACTAAAGCAAATTGCTGCTTTATATTATCATATTGTTAGCACCAATGGTACCCTGAACTATTGTCCTGGTTCCTTAGATACTTCAAATTCTTCTCTATATTTCTTTGAATGTTTGATAGACCTTGCTATTCTTGCACACTTGAACACTCGGAGCATAAAAAAAGAGACACATCCCATAAAATTGCCTGAATATATGGCCACTGCTCATGCCTTTAATTTTAGAGGTTTAAAGAGCTGAATTAATGCTTTTTTTCTTCTAGTGGGTTTGACCTCCTCCCCATGATGGAGCAATTCTGTGAACCAGACTAAAGTTCTGCAGCATAAAGACCACGTTTATGGTGCTTGTAGCAGCTTGAAACAGCTTGTTACCCTGGCCCCCTTCAACAGACCTACCAGTGTGATGTCCTACCATTGTTTGGTCATCAAGCACATTGGCTCAGGGTAACAAGCACTACAAAAACTTTTAGGTATGTATGAAAGGTTTTCCATACGAGCAGCTATTATGGTGTATATTGATTGATGATGCCTCTGGACAGATCCTGTTAAATATTCAGATGTGATGTCCAGTAAAATCATGTATGCAACATACTTTTAATACCTTGAAGTTACCCTGACAGGAGTTGGTATAACTCTTCAATAGCATATCTCCCGTGTTTGTTTTGAAGTAAATAAGTTGTAAGTAGTACAGATCACTTCTAAACCACCCTTCAGTTAAAAACAGCATGAGCATAAAGAGCAAGCACCTGTTTGACAGGTAGCACCACAGCTTTAGGGCTCAACTACCATGAGAAGTGCAATACAGTGACAACAAATAATACTAAAAAAAATGGATTTGTCGTAGACATTAGAAAGACTTATATTCTGGATTTTATTCTCTTATATGTGGATACTCTCCAAAAGGAAGTGTTTTAGACACAAGACACATTTATATAAGGCCGAGATGTCGAAAAACATTGTATGGTGTTTCATTGTCAAGAGCCTGAAATCTCATTCTTTTAGTTTAATATTTATTTAACAAATTATTTACAAATATTTACAATATTTACATGGGTGGACATTAGTCCTCTGCTGTGGAGTATTAACAGCAAAAACGTGCAGCAATTCTTCTAAAGAATTGCTTAATGCGCTGCTTTAGGCTCCTGGAGGCTGTGGAGTTGACAGCGGGGTCTTGAGTATCAGCCTTCTCACAAGACAAAAAGTTTGAGCTCTTGTCTGCAGAGGGTCCACTGAGGGAATATTCTTCCCATGAGTCCTGTGATCGTGGTCCCTCAGGTTGTCCGACGTTGGGACCCTGCTCTTTGGAGCTTTGCTTGTTTTCACAGGACATAAATGTTTGGGCAGCTTTCAGGCTAAAAGGAGGAGAAGAATAAGTTAGTGAGTTTGTAAATCAATCCATGTAATCACATAAAATCTTTTCCTTTAGTACAGTCTGAAAAAGCTTTAAAAATCCACCAGTGGAGCACTCTAAAATATATTTTATGCTGTTGATGAAAAACCCTAAAATTCCTTGAGCTTGCATTAACCGTTGACTTTATTCCAAGTATCTAACTGAAAAGCTAATTAAACCCGTATAGACTTTGAGATTGTGACCTCATTCAGGCTGCATTTGTGTTTTATAGAGTGTAAGTTGTGAAAGGATGTGGTCACTTACTATGGCATGCTGTCAGGTTTCTGCAGGTGGGTCATGGTAATGAATGGGTGCTGCAGAGCTTGATGGGCAGAGAGCCTCTTATCTCCATCAAGATGCAGCAAACCCTTTAAGAAGTCCACGAACACCCTCCTGTCCTCCATATCAGCTTGGCATCCTTCTGGGTAATACTGGATTTGGAAACAGATTTTTTTGTCAGTTGATCATACATGTTAACCTCCAGAAGCACATAAATCATAATCAAATATTTCCTTGTCAAACACAGCTTAGAGTACTCACATCAACCAGATCCTCCAGAGAAGTCAGCTGATGTTCATAGTTGACATTCAGTGCCTTGAATTTGTTAATGGCCTCAAATGCATCAGCTGTCTGAAAAAAACAAACAAGACAACTGTTACTCAAAATGTCAATAAAGTCATGTTACCGACTCAAACAAAAAAACAGTAAAATATGCCGTACCAGCAGACTCCATCTCGGCCCATCAGAAGTTTCGTTCTTGCAGAAGAACTGTGGGCTGTAGATTCCAGTCCTCAGCTGATGGTCATTCGGCATGCCGAGTATGTTTACCATGGTCTTTATCTGCGCACAAAATAAACAAAATAACTTCAGTGGACATTCTGCAATAAAGACGTACATGTAACTCGGTCTGTGGTAGCGTACATACCATGTGATAGTCACACTCGACGTTGAATAGATTATTTGCCAGGTATAGAAAAGCCAGCACACAGCCGGCTCCCCAGGTGTCAATAGTTTCTGAAAACTGGGTTCCAAGGGCAATTTCTGGAGCCCTAGAGAGAGAGAGCAAAAGATGCAAAATGTGAAATATAAAATTTTTTTATGAGGATGAAGCATTCTGTATTAATCAAAGTATATTCTGTAAATTCAAGCACAGAGAATTAATTTGTAATGTCATAGATTTACACTATCGGCATGGATTTCTAGACAACAAATGGATTTGAAGATAAGATTAGATTAGGTGTAACTTCATTAATCCCTTTAGAAGACTCCCTCTGGGAAATTAAGATTCCAGGAGCAGTTTTGTTTAGCAGATAAAAAGATATATAAAAAAAGATAGATATAAGCATAAATATAAATGAAAATATGTTAAGAGTCTGGCTACTGCTCCTTCCCCTCCTCAGTCTTCCTGTTACTCCTCCTCCCCACAGTGAGGAGTTGTAGAGTCTGATGGCCTGAGGGACAAAGGAGTTTCTCAGTCTGTTGGTCCTGCATTTGAGAAGGAGCAGTCTGGGGCTGACCAGGCTCCTCTGGTTGCTGATGACGGTGTGCAGAGGGTGACTGGCATCGTCCAAAATGTCCAGTAGTTTTTCTGGTGTTCTTTCCTCTGCCACCGCCATGCTGACCACAGAGCCTGATCATTTTCTCCAGCCTGCGTCCTTCTTGGATGCCATGACAGATAAACTTACCTATATCCAGTGGGCTGCAACAGCATGCCATGTGATGTTTCTGATGTTTTCAATGCCAGGCCGAAGTCAATCAGCCTGACTTGGCGGGGCTTGCCAGGCTCATCGATCAGCATGATGTTATCAGGCTTAATGTCGGTGTGCAGCACCCCAATAGAACTCAGTGCTTGCAACGCAGTGAAAAGCTGCGGGGACAAAATAAGAAAGTTTGAGTATTTTTATGAACTGTTGCACAAGTAAAACTGCATGAAGAACCTAGATACATATCTCAATGTGTTTATTTGAAAGGCAGTGTTCCATCTATTGACCTGTTGTTGACTCGTGACGAATGTGACGCGACTCAGTCCAGCAGCTGATGTGGTTTCAGTGTATTTTAGCCGTAACAAAGGGTGAATTAGTGAATGTAACACACATGTCAGAGACTGTCAAATGTGTCGGATCACTTTAAGGGTGCTTGTTGAGAAACAATCAAAGACTGGACTGAAATGCATGATTTTATCTTCTACGCATGTTTTAATATGCTTCATATGCATTTATTTGCCGAAAACACAACAAGAAGAGGCAACGCGAGTTCTCTTCCTGCTTTTAACAGCTTATTTGATTAAATTGGTCTCACAGATGATCAGATGCATTTGCCCATTGTGTCATTGAATTTTGTTTTGTAATTAAATTGATTATTCCCATCTTGACAAAACATTTTAGAGACTGTTATCTTGGAGTGAACATGCAGTCAGTGGTTCTTACTGTAAGCACTCTGTTATAACTATTGATGTAACTATTTGTTTAAATCAATACCAGCCTTACGGATTTGAAACAGTATTGTATTAGCCTATGATTGTTTGAAGGTTTATTTACATATGTTAAAAACATACCTGTGCAGCAATAGCTCTGATTTCATTCAGAGAGAGAGGGCTGAAGTCTTGCTGCTGGAGTAGACCGTACAGGTCCATGCTGAGCATTTCAAATACCAGACATGTTTGGCCTTGGTATTCGAACTTCTCAAAGAACTTGACCATGTTGTTGTTGTCAGGAATCAAGTCCGAGATATAGTTCAACATGGCCACCTGGGAGAAAAAAAAGAGACAGGAATAATTATGTACCATCGGTCCTCCCAGGCTGAGGTCACAATTTTAAAAAATGAAGTGAAATATCACCGACTAATCAACCAATCGATTTATTGATAATAAAAGAGCATTTTATTCTCATAAACCTAATTAGTCACAATGACATTTGATGTTGAAGTGAGGTTTGGGATGAACCAAAAATGGCATAGAATAATGCTTGGAATGAGTAATAAGGAAATGCTGTGGTTTTAGCCTTGATTCATCACATTAGCTTTCTGAGTATTTGGAAGAAGAGAACAACATTTGGAGGAGGCGGTGGGTCTGTTGCTGGCCCATCAAGGACTACTGCGTAGTGGCCATATGCAAGACAGAATAGTCCAGTTCATGATGTCAAAATTTAAGACTTTCAAAGCTGGATTTCCTTCTCTTTATTATCATACAGGAAAATAATGAGTTTGGCATTTTGTAATTTGATGACTTCATCATCTTAAAACAGTGTTCTCTTGTAAATGTGTGGATTAGATTTTTGTTTTTAAAGTTCTCCTAATACAGCGTCACAGAAGCCAGATGAGTCTCTTTGAAACACAACATCAAATGTTTGACTATTTGATGTGACCCTAGTTTAATTCATAATTCACTTTCCAAACACAGAAAGACTCATGAATAAAACTCATCAGGTCTCCTTTCTCTGCCCACAAATTCTGGATTATGCTCTTTTCTTGAAAAGTAACCTGCCGATTGCATCACCAGTGAGATTTTGGTAGAACAAGACCTCATTGATCAAATAATCAACCATCTGATGTCAGGATGTTGGTCTTGCAGGTTTGTAACAAAACCAAAAAGTAGTCAGATAATGTACCTCTCTCTCAGTATCCAGACGCACCCGATCATCCTTGTTGAGGATCTTGACGGCGACTGTTTGGCAGGTGTTCAAGTTGAGACACTGGACAACCTTGCCAAAGATGCCCTCACCAAGAAACCTCAGGACTTGGTAAGATGACGTTCTGCTGTATAGGATTTTACCAGAAGCAACTAGGCTTACAGGATCCAATTCGCTCTCTGTTGCAAACAAAAACAGCAAAACATATTAAGTCAGTGTGATTGTGAATCCTCTCTTATGAATAAAGATATGAAAGAGAGAAGTGCTTTAGCTTCTACAGTCATGTGTACAGGCGAGTTACTCATAGACTGAGATGAATGAGTATGTTAAAAGAGGTCTAAAATTATTGTAAAACTACTGTTTCATACTAAATAACCTTAGAAAAGCCTGTCTCGTAGAGTCACATTCCAATAATTGCAAGAAGTTGTTTTTTTTCCATCAGTAATATTAAATCAGAATCACTCTACAAATATCGTTAAATGTGAAATAATGTTAAGTTAGTTTTGAATCCTACCGGATGTCATCTTCACAGTCATAGGGAGTTTTCCAAAACTGGAGATGAATCTTCAAGTTTGACTTTGAAGAAATGCACAAGAATACGCTCGCTACAACAATAATCGCTAACCAACCAACCAACCAACTCTCCAATACACCACTCACCACGAAAATACAAGGGAGTTACGGTCCTTATAAATGCTGCTTCTCTTGATCTTTGTCACCATGGCTTTAAAACTCAGAGCTTGTTTGTGATTGGTCAGTCAGTGTCATTGTAGGACTCAAGACATCAAAGCATGTTTTTTTTCGAACTGGCGGCATGTTTCACTTTGAATAACAACACAGCATCACACACATGGTTTTAAATGTGCAAATGGAGTTAAAACCTCTTCTAAGTGTCAAGAAAACAAAATCCTCTCATTTTAAGGTTTTACATGCAAAAAAATGCCCACTTTAATAAAATCTGACAAAATATTTACCCAAGATCAGACGGTACAAGTCCTCACTGGGGGGGATGAAGAGTAAAGCCTGGCTCACACTACAGGATGTAAAAAATGATATAAGATTCTGAAATCGGGTTGTATCACACTCATAAAGAGAATCTTGACAGATTATCTTCTCTTAAATCTTAAGCACACACACACTACAAGATTTGAAAATCGTGACCAGCGCACACTACAGGATTTCATCAAGATTATTGGACCAGAGAGACGCTCAACGTGATCCTACGTCATTTCACCAAGGAGATGACGTAGGATCACGTTGAGACAAAATATGGAGACTAGTGCGGTAGGCCTACTGCTGGCTGTGGCCATTATTTGTAGCGAAAAAAACCAAATCATTATCCCTTCTCGCTTATTACTGTTAACTAGTAAAATGAGCTTGTATAACTGATGTATACAAGCAAGTGAGAGCAAGTGCTGTTGTCCTGGATATCAGCGCTGGGGTGATTACCTGCGACACTCTGCCACATTATTATCTCACCTGGAATATTTAATGCGGATGCAGTTTCTCTCCAATGCTTGTCCTTTTCACATCGTTTGTGATAATATCTGCATGAAACGTTGTACAAACATTCGTGGTCTTGCCACAGGTCGACAAGACTGTCCTCCATCTCCGCTGTCCATCTCACCTGAACGCTCATTGTGCTCGCCATTCTTGCCTCTGATAACTCCTGTCTTGCGGTCATTTCCGGTCATCGTAGGCGGCTCTCTCTGATTGGATACTGTCATCCTCAGGGAATACGAGTTGCGTAATCATCCAGATAAATATCAAACATGTTTGAAAATTATCGGGGCGCCTCCGACGAGTCTGTGCGACGATCGTGGGGCTTAAGATTGATTTGTCACCCGCTAACACTAGAGGATAATCTTGGTCCAACGTGGGGGCCGATTTCTTCCCCGATTGTCGGGTGGGCTGAATCTGGGTTAAATCGGGCCCAGAATCCTGTAGTGTGAGCCAGGCTTAACAGGAAGACAGAGGACGAGAAGGAGCAGTAGTAGCCAGCTAGTAACCATTTTTTTAGAGTCTGTACAGATGGTTGAAATCCTTAAAGCTGCTGGAATAGTGTTTTCTGTGTTGCGACGGGTTCTGATTTTGGAAGAAGTGTGCAAAGTGCTAGGGATCACAGTTGCTTTTTCTGCTTTCTGACTGAAAAGTTTGCACGCTATTTAGAGAAATCGTATTAAATTGATTGTGATGTACATTTAGCATTATGAAAGTATATCCTCCAACCACTGCTGCAATGTTTTTGAAGATACAGTTTTAAAAAAAACCAACAGATTTTCTTTGGAAAAGTTGGTAAAAGAAGGAAAGTCAGTGTATGTGTCATCATTTTTCAATGTTTAATATGATGCAGGCAAGAGGTTTACCATGATTTCTTGGTAATTTCCCTTGTTTATTACACACAACCCATTTTTTCATGCTTTTTTCCAGGAAAAACGCTGTATTTAGATATAACACGCACCCACACTTTTCCCAAACCTTCCTCTCTCAGACAACTCAAAAATGACCTTTATTCAAAGTTTTAATCAATGAAATTTCAATTTTCACAACAAATACTGTACACGATTTCTCTCTCAAACGGATGTGGAAACACCATTTGCTTCATGCATACGCAATTACTTGATTTCTGCCTGATCATGCTCAGTCGTAGTGTACCGACCAATCAGAGAGCAGTTATCAACGTGCCGATGTCCTCAACCAATCACAGTGCAGCTATTTTGGTCCCCTTGCTCACAAGATGGCAGTGCCCTGTGTTTGCCATTTAGTGGTTCTGTAACACTTGAGAATTACACGTTCATTACACAATGGAAAAATAATTAAGACCCACATTTTTGGATTAGAACAGTTTAACAGTCAGTTTAATAAGAATTACGCAAGTTTGACGGTAATGTTTTGCAGAGAGTGAGAATATTTCAGCTTTTTGTTTCAAATGTGTTGTAATCAAGATGTTGGTGAGGCGAAATATTTAACATATTTTGCTTGTGCTTGTGTATAATACGCACCTGAAAATTAGACCATACTTAAGAGCAAGAATTGCGTGTTATAAACGAGAAATTATCGTACCTGGTTAGTATTCCCACATTGCAGATTTCTTTATTGTGTTTTTATGATATGAACTAAGATATGCACATTGACAGCTGACTTTCTTGATTTAGTCCAATCCATACTCTTCTCCCACCACAGCTTCACAGTGACAGACTTTCCTCCAGATTATCCAAAATGAAAATTACGCCACCAAATATTAAAGGTATGTCTGTAGAGTAAAGCTGGCTGCTTTATACTAATATTACCACTCTGTCTCAGTGTACACATAGCCTACTGCAGATATTGTCTGTCTCAAGGTAAACTGATTGAACATGTGTTAACATACCAAACACCAGACACATTTGTAAGCTTCTCTGTTTGAATTTAGACTGAAAATAATAAGTGTGTAAATGCCTTCCAGCAGCTCAGTGTGACTTCTTCACTAAGTATACACTAATAAGTGTTTTCAGCAGCCAAAGATAAGACCCATCATCTCTGAGCTGCTGCTGCAGCCTCTGAGTTTCTCTTCATTAGGAGGGAGTGTGGGGTAATTAATTTGTTGGTGGTTGCTGAAGGGAACGAAGTTCCCCAGAGCTTTGTCATGTTTCAAGGTCTCTTTTAAGTTGAAATTCCTTTAAGCATGTTTTAAAATAAATATTAAAATTTCTTCTTTGGATATCCATCTTTTTAAATTGCTGCAGACCCAAACTTTATTGCATATTCATGCCCAGTGCCTTAGCCTGAAAAACAAGAGCAAAGCCTTGGTTTATATCAGGATTTGTCTGCAGGTGGCCCACCTGATTGGTAGTGAAACAAGATGCTGGAAGGAAATCTCCAGTGCGAATGCAGGAGTAGCCTGCTCAGTTAACTGAATACATTAAGTCTCTTTTTGTGGGCTCTTCTTTGAGTACAAATGGAAACTATGGGCATAAAGTCTTCATTAAATCCTCACAGTGCTTTGATGACAGGATGCGACTATTTTCTGCACTGTGTAGTGTCATAATTACCCAGAGGAAAGCATTATTTAATCACAGAGGGAATTCAGTGTTTCTCTAAGTGAGGGAAATGTAGCGTGATGTAAAGCTAGTGTAGAAAAATCCCCCAGAGTGGATTTTCTGGGCCTCGTTAAATTTGGTGTTTCGCAGGGTCTGGGACATTTCTGAAGTTAGCCTGTGTGGGATTAGCAGACCGTGGAAGGACTTTTATTCATTTCTGTGGACTATTAGTTGGTGTTTGAACTGGGATGATGAGGGAGGAGGTCCAATCAGTTCCGTAACACTTCTCAAACAGGCCTGTACCCTATTCACAAGAAACCAAGACTGTACTGAAAAAATGAATGGTTGAAACTGGTACAGGATTCTTTTAATGAATATGGCTTTTAATGCTTTTTCAAGACTTGTTTGTGGCCTTTTAAAGCTTTTGCTGCAGAGTTAGGTGGGTAGATGAGTTTGGAAATGAGGGGGACAGAGTGAGAAAAGACGAGCAGAGATGACACCTCCAGTATACATTTTGACCCCGGGCCACCTGCGTTCAGGAACACAGCTTCTATGCATGTGGCACCACTAGCCTCTTGGCATCACAGGAGCACCTAACCCCAGTTTGTCCCCACTGGGTATGTAGGCTAATAATGATGGACAACTTGCACAGACACTTCAAATGTCAGTGAGTGAATGTGAAAGGGAATGATTGTGAATTGGTAATTGTGACCTGCAGTGTAAAAGTACTTTGAGTGGTCAGAGAGACTAGAAAACACTCTAGCTCAAGCCCATTCACCAATTAGCATCATCAATAAGAGCGATTTTGTAGGTGACTGAAAAGTTTTGTTTCAAGTCTTTATTTTGTTTGAACTAATCTTGTTTGCTTTCTTTCAACTACCAAGCATGGTGCTGACTGGCTGAAACATTTTTATACATTTGCAGTTTGTTTGTTCAATTTGTTAAATTAAAAGCTGGACTTTCAAAAAACATGTCATCATGTCAGTCCAACTGAAATTGGGCAAAGTTTCTAAAATTTTAATGAACACACATAGATAAGTGCTGTTGGAAGTCAGTTTACCTACTCTCACATGTACACACTTTAATAGGATTTGACTCAGATGCGGAACAACATAAATACATTAAAAAAACAGTGACAAAAACAAGACAAAGGTTTGTACATGGTAAGCGTTGGCTAGGCAAGTGAGCCTCACGGCTTTTGACAGAGACAAAATATTAATGGTGTAGCCCCACTTCACTTCCACTGGCCCTGCTGCGACATACCAGGGGCTTTCACACTGGCACGTTTCTGGTTCTGGAACCTTGGTGCTTTCTCGCGAACAAGCCCATGTTTATATCAGCTTAAGTGGAACAAAAGTGGAAGGGCTTTATTTCATGTTACTCAGGCGGAAGTGAACAACACACCAGCAAAATGGCGTATCCCATTGATATTCCAAAAGCGTTTGTTGCTTCACTTAAGGTTTTTGTTTTCATCCAGCAATCAAGCACGCAACGACTGTTAATGATGAGGAGACATAGAAGACGATTCCGCAGAAGGCATCTGATATGTCTACTTTCCCGACTTCCAGCCCATTTTATCAACACAGAATATGACACACCCACCGACGATGCCACGGTTCATAGAACCAACTTTTTTCGATTCCGGCCTTGAACTAAATTTTCAGGTTCCAAACCATTTTTTTCCCGGTCTGAACGCGTCGGCTGGTTCAAAATTAGGTTCAGAAACCGTGAAAGCCCCCTCAGCCCCCCCTCCCACATGCAAATCCGATTATTAAAATTGAGGGCCAATACTGCACTCAATAATGTGTATTTAATTGTCAGCGATCCGTTTTTCTAGTCTCACAAATTAGTTTCACGTATTACATAAAATGCTTAAATCGAAAACATTCTGGACAAGACGGCATTGAAGGACGGTGAGGCACTGTCACTTTCAAAGTATTTTTTTCTCCTGAAATACTATAATATTATCCAAGAAAGCAAAACTGTAGTTTACTGATTAAAACCCTATGGAGTGCAGCTTTTGTTTGAAAAGGCTCCTTAATTCTAATGAGACAGAGGATAATTGGACCTGAGTGTCACGACAAAGCTCTTTATACCTGAAATTCATGGATGGAAGAAAATAGTGGATAGATGGTTGTCAATTTTGGTAATAGGAGTAATAGGTCTGTTTGTTGTTTGGATTAATAGGTCAACAGGACACTTGTGACAAATTGAAACATATTGCCAGCATCTCTGTCGATACATTTCCCTAATATGTGGTGCCAGAAACTGCCTAATTTTTCTTTTCTTTTCACAAGTACTCTGAAAAAGAAGAGCCCTCTAAGTGAATGCTTTTACAGTTCTGAGTCTCTGCAAGCTGTGTGGCTTTAGTTCATTTTATAAAGTAAAAAAAAAAAACAGGCAGAACAAGGGAACTTAATGAGTGGTATTTTTTTTATTTATTTTTTTAAATTATTTTTTTAGGATTGAATTCAGTTTTTATTAAATGTTTTACCTTTCCATAAAACATACAGTCAATCAATGTTGACATCACAACAGCCACAGCTCTGCAAACGAAAGGAGTATTAATAAAAGCATGATGATAAAAATTCAGATTCAATCTAAATGAAACTGAGCAGAAACCCAGTAGAAATGCAGTTCTGGGTGATGAGCCTCAGCTTGTTGGTTTCCTGACAGAAGTGATATATCAGCAAGGGAAACCAGACAATCAGAGCCATCGGGGGGACAGTGACAGCCAGGGCAACCAGGTCAAATATATTTTGCTATGGAAAAAACAGAACCACAAAAAAATGTTAAAATATCTTGATTATCTGTAATAATGACTGGTATTTTAATGCTGCTGATTACAAGAATTATCAAAAATACTTAGATTGTAATTATCTGCTGGCACTATATATTTACGGACAATTACTTTTTTAGAACTAAAAGAGTTGAAAAAAGTTTGCAAGTTCATTAACATTACTCTGTGTATAAGGCCAAAGACTCGTCACTTTGAATTAGAGCTATTAGAGTCAAATCACAAATAACAGCTTGCTAGATATGACTCACAAGCAGGGATGAGAAATAAACTTCAGGCTATTAAAGCACTGTAATAATTATTCAATGCAATTATGGACATTAACAGTGACCAAGTAGTCTGGACTGTTAACCAAACCATGGCAATGAGTCTCTTAAGGGGGTCAGATGAATAAACCTGTCTTAAATGAAAGGCTTTAAAGATCTGAACCATAACAGTTTGATTTATGTGTGAATCTATCACTGTCTGTAGCCCTTAAATCATGCTAAACTACAGCCATATTATAAAGGAATTTTTCTGATGAAGTACTTGTATTTTTGCCTGATTCCATTGGGGACAGATGTGGCCCTGGTGATAACTGAAAATGGAAATGTTTTTTTTTTTTTTTTAATTTTTTGCCATAGAGGGTTTTACGTAAGCCTACTCACACGAGCGCTTTACATACTGCACACAAACAGCCTGGTAAAATAAGTTCTACAGGGGCTCAGGTAGGATGGGATGTGTGTCACACACTGCTGTCTACAGAAATGGACACACAGATGCTCAGCACAGTGGCATTTCTGGCCTCAGACACACACAAACTCTGAAGACTTATACACTTGCTACCATATCGACATTATAAACATGAAGTGTCTGTTAGTTGGTGACAACAGCGTCAGAAACATTTGAGGATAAATAGACAGTTGAGTGAATCAACAGTGGAATTATCACCAGCTGTATTATGATAACACTTGAGTCCTGATTTTATTTTATTGCAATTTCAAATATTTACAATACACCGAAGAATAAAGGACATTTTATTAAAGTTGAAAAGAAAAATCTCAAGATATTCACAACACTTAAGTAAAACTCACAGACTGATGCCCAGCCACCCTTTGTTAGTACAACCTTCTCTGCTGTGCTCACTCTCTCTTTAACTTCTAGCTTCACTGCTCCGTAGAGCTTTGGTCCTGCTGTGTTACTGCAATTTTGCAGAGACGGGCACATACCAGTGCTTCAGCCAGCATTTGACATATACCTTTGTTTTCTGCAACATGGTGGGACCTTGAATCAAATAACGCAAGTAATGTATTTTAAGCATTTCAAGTGTTGGCTGGTTTTTCAGTAGGGTTAACTTAGCATTAGCTTTGCTGTTGTTGACTTAAGCTTTCTGTGGGTGGTGCCAAGTGAGGTGAGCCTTATTTCCACAGTATGTTATTCTTATGCATCGCTCTTCAGAAACGAGTCATGTCCATCTCTTAAAAAATAAAAAAAAAAAAGCCTACAAAACAGGTTTAAATGCCAACAGTGCATTACTGTTCTGTGCTTCTGTGTTGAATTTACGAGCTCTCTCCAGCACGGTGAACATCACCTCTGCTGACCTCACCTGTAAAATAGTTCAAAAGCACCATCCTGTGGACATATCTTTTTTTAATTTTATTTTATTTCTATAAAAAACAACTTTTTTTAAATGTTAAAAATTAACACATTATAAAATACCAATACTTGGCAACTGTGAATTAATTTACCATCACCACACCAAATATCCTGCTACTACAGTTTTCCCCCCATCCCCACCATTGCTACTATTTGATACTCAATATGCAATACCGTTCAATTGTTTGATAGCAAAACTGTTAGTTGCTGTGGCATTACGCGTTGAACTTTGCTAGTTACTTGCAGCGAGGCTCTTTGCGTGGAAAGGGAGCAATTTTACGCTCAACTTTTCAAAACTTGTTAATGTTCATACACATATAGAGCAGGGCACTTAGAGTGTGTTATTGGCATCATAGTTTGCATGTGATTCAGTCCTGATTCATACTTAGTAGATTTCATGCTAGCATTTTCTCTGACTTGTACAATCTTTGGAGTCACAAAAGCAGCACAGTGTTCTATTGGATCTGCTGTTTAGTTTGTGACAGTCTTAATTTATACCTTGATTTTATGAGACTGACTAAGGTATGGAGTAGCTGTTGAGACAGGATATTTGATTTTTAGGGGTTTGTTACTGCAATGATATGGTTTGGCCTTCTGTGCTCCACTGATATTCAGTAAAATATAGATATTTAATTCCTGCAGTTGTTGTCTTCCTCCTCCCCAAACAAAAGTGGTTGTGAGCATATATTCTGGTTTATGTTTTGCATACATCTCTCCTCCTCTGAACACACTCTGTGGAGGTCTCAACAAGCACCTACTGATTAAAAAGTCTTGCAGTAATGCACCAGCAGATCTGATTAGCCAGACACAAATGCACGCTTACATTCACTCACAGACGCAGCGTGACAACAAAAAAAGAAAGCAGCACAAACCCAGACCAACAAACAAGTCCACAGCAGGAGAAATCTCACCATCTCAACATCACATCAATAATTCAGCAGCCAGTGGCGTGAGAGGCAACACAAAGAGGGGAACAAGGGAGAGGAGTAATGAGAGAGAAAGACAGAAGCAGCAGAACAAGAAAAGTGATGAAAGTGAGAGATGAGTGAGGGATTCAAAATGAGAAACATTTGTGTAATGGTTTTATTAGAGGCTGGGGTCTGACTGCAGGGAGACGTATTGTCTGGTCTCTGAACTGATCATCATTCTGTCCTCAGTGGAGCTGACCTCTGTGCACAGGCTCAGATCCTATTAGACAAAATCACTTTACTATAATTAGTCTCACAGCAGTCTTCTGACCTCTGCTCTCCACATCTGCATACTTCCAATATGTCTGCCTTCACTTCTGTGGTCACCTCAGACATGGAAATACATTCTCTCTGTGTCACTGTTGGACTTGTAAATTAAACGGTATTACTTACACATTATTCCTCATTGTTGCTTCTTGTGACTTGAAATATTATTCTTGCCTGAAAGCAGATGTTTATCACCCTGCTGAGTGTCCTGCTCTGTTTTTGGCCAGTAAATCCTTCTTAACCACTACACTGTAACCTAAACAAAGTTCGTTTCAGCATGTTCCCAGCTACACAATCTCTTCACACTAATTTTAAATCCATTATTTCAAGATGTAGACCCAGGTTGGGCACACGCTGCCCTCCTCCTAACTCAATGCTGCCCATCAGTCGATTTCAAATGTCCAAAATTACAACCATATGCACAGGCAACATGCATAACTATATTTTAAACCGAAAATATTGCAAAAACAGTCTTAACATGGTTTAATTTTATTATTTAGCAGATATTAGTAGATTTAATTTGCCATTATCATTTCTGTAAAGGTTTTTTTGAAGCATCATTAATGCTTTTGGGATAAAAGTGTTTCAGATGAATTTAAATAATGATCAGTAACCAATATTTCATGACTGCTGTCTTGACCAGGTTAACTAAACTAAACTTAGCACTAAACATAATAAAATTGGTGTTTGGTAGATTATTTCTTTCTTGTAACAATGCATCTTGGCAATAGATCTTATAACGTTGGACAGCCAGCTTACTTCCCTTTTAAATGGTGACACATTAAAGGAGCATCCATTTGTGGGATGAGACGCAGAGCTGAGAAAAATTAACCAAATCCTCTCTGCCAGTGCCAAACAGCTTATTCTGCTGTTGGCCCCTTTTCTTACTCTATCCACTATAAAAATCCCAGAATATATGTGCATTAAAAACATTATTTTGTAGTTACAGGGAGTCCGTCATTGTACTGTTAGGTTTGTCATTATGATTGTGTACTCCTGCAAACACCAAACTTTCATTTACAGTCATCAGCACACTGAATAGAAAAATAAACTGCCATGCTAAATACAAGAACTCTGACACTTCATGCTTATTTGTATCAACTTGTGTCTGTGTTGAGTTTTTGTAATATTTTTTCCTCTACAAATATCAGTAGATGAAGATAGTTTCCTTCTCTTTATTTGCCCTGTAAAATTAAAGTTGGATCCCTCTCCTGCCAAAAAAGTAAAGTTTTCTGTCCAAACTGACCTACTTTTTATAAATTTAACTTCTTCGTATCATGGGGCCACCTCCCCCGTTTTAAAATGTCTGGCAAAATTTCGTTAATCTGACTAAACAACGCTGACTTCTGGACAGAGTGTTATTACAGTAACACATTGCTCAGTAACATTATCATCCAGCTGGGGCTGAAACCTTGAAGTTGATGATCTGAGTCATCATTCGCGATGACCCAGATTTCGTTGGTGCTGGGGCAGCAGCATGGCAGACTCTGAACTTTACAGGCATGTCTCTAAAGGACCTGAACACTGAAACAAGCTGTGGTGGGGAAAATGAGGTGCAGTTACTAAAAAAGACCCTGATACGACCTTCTCTACCACGGTCTAATGGGGCTGACTCTTCGACCTCCAGCAGTGCAGCAGACGAGATGTGTTAGGATTATGTAACTAAATAATGACCTGGACGCTCTCTCTGTCTCTCTGACTCTGTGTAAATCTCCTATTTTTACATCAAAGACGATGTTTAGTGCTGCAAAGTGAGGGTGTTTCAGCAAAGAGCTGACAAAATGAAGTATTGATGCTAAGCTTGTCTTTTGTGTAGTGTTAGACATGTGTAGAATTAAAATCTAGCATGTTGATGGGACTCTGGAAATGATGGATGATTTTAATATCATTTTGTCTTACCAGCAGTTTGAAAAACAATTTAGAGTGCGTGTTGTGTTTTTATTTCCCTTTACCCTAGTTAAAGTGTATTCCTGAACAATTATAATCACACTTTGTCCTCTACACCCCCTTGCACTAGGGATGGGCTATTTAGGGTTTTAAATCTACATTAACATTGCAGTATTTTTTCTTGTGTGATATTTACTGTGATATTTTTTGCCCCAAGAAAAGAGAAAACTATGATAGAGAGATAAAAACTTCAATACAAACCCCAATTCTAAGAAAGTTGGGACACTTTGTGACACAATAAAAACAGAATGCAATAATTTGCAAGTCCTTTTTGACCTATTTTCAATTGAATACACTACAAAGACAAGATATTGAATGTTCAAATTAGGGATGCGTGATATTGGATTTTTGCCAATGCCGATATTTTTTAATTCATTATCGCCAATACCGATACCGATACCGATATTTCTGGTCAGGAGCACAAGCTCTGTACTTAACATAAATGGACTTGTTTCTTTCAGTGTTACAGTATATTTTTGCGAGGAACAGAAGTAAAACAAGAAAAACAGCACTGAACTCTTGCAAAAAAGAAACCCTTTATTTTTAAGTGTACCCATGCAGTGATGAGAAGGCACCTCAATATTGTACATTTGTGTAATTTGCAGATATTCCAGCCGATATATGGCTGATATATGTAGCCAATATATCAGCTGTAAATACCTGCACAGGTTTCAATATCGACCGATACTGATACTTAACTTTTTAGGCTAATATTGTCTGATACCGATATTAAACTGATAATATCATAGATCCCTAGTTCAAACTGACAAACTTCATGTTTTTTTTTCGCAAATATTAACTAATTTTAAACTTGATGCCTGCAACATGTTCCAAAAAAGCTGGTACAGGGGCATGTTAACTACTGCCACCTCTCCTTTAAACAACACTTATGAAACATTTGGAAACTGAGGACTTTGATTGTTGAAGCTTTGTAGGTGGAATTGTTTCCCATTCTTGCTTAATGTACAATCAGCTGGCTCAACAGTCTGGATTCTTTGTTTTTGTTTTTTGTGCTTCATAATGCATGTCACATTTTCAGGTCCGGACTGCAGACAGCCCATTCTAGTACTCACACTCTTTTACCACAAAGTCATGCTGTTGTAACACGAGCAGAATATGACATTGTCTTGCTTAAATAAGAAGGGAAGTCCCTAAAAGAGACATTGCTTGCATGTCAGCATATTGCTCCAAAGCCTGCATATGCCTTTAGCACTCATGGGCACTGAGATACCCCCATACCATCACAGATGCTGGTTTTTGAACTGTGTGCTGATTACAGTCTAAATGGTCCTTTTCCTTATTCCCCTGAGGGACACAACATCCATGATTTAAAAACAAAAAAACAGTTACAAATGTGGATTGCACAGACCACAGCACACTTTTACACTTTGCATCAGTCCATCTCAGATGAGCTTGGGCCCAGAGAAGTGGGTTGCATTTCTCGGACATTGTTGATGTATGGCTTTTACTTTGAAGGGGACAGTTTTAACTTACACTTGTGGATGCATGGTCAGTTAACAGACAAACTGCATTAACTGATAATGGTTTTTGGAAATGTTACTTAGACCACGTGATAATATTCTTTACAGAATGATGTTGGTTTTAATGCAGTGCCACCTTAACGATCGAAGGTGACGGGCATTCAGTGTTGGTTTTTGGTCTTGCTGCCTAAGTGTATAGATTTTCCCTGATTCACTGAATCTTTTGATATAGTGGACTGTAGATGATGAAATCCCTAAATGCCTGACAACTGTACGTTGAGAACTATTGCTCTTAAGCTGTTGTACTGTTTGCTCAAGCAGTTGTTCACAAAGTTTTGAACAACACCCCATACTTGCTTGTGAATGACTAATCTTTTCGTGATGTAAAAGGATTTGCAAATCATTGTATGTCATTTTCATTTATTTTTTACAACTTCATTGGAATTGGGGTTTGTACGTGTATGCTTTGATTTTTATGTGCATTTATTTATGTATTTATTTTCATTTTTGGGTCTTAAGGTTTTTTAAAGGTCTTAAAGGTTATTTTGCTCCTTTTCTGCAGTTTAACATGGATCTTTGATGTCTTCATGAAATGTTAGTAACATGCTTTGGTCCAAAAAGCCTATGAATAAAGCACAGGTTACCAGAGAACAGCGAAGCTTGTTTCCCCAAGCATCACAGGCTGACGCACAACATGCTAACCACAGTGGGACAGCCTCAACTTAGCCTACCTTCCGGGCTAATGTTAGCACAAACGGGGTAGGGTAAAGGACTGATTATATTCAGCCAACTGTTAAACTTCTCTTCCTGAACACACACAAACCGTTAATTCATGCCGGTTACCAGATAACAGCGAAGCTCGTTCCCCCAAACAGGCTAATGCACAACATGCTAACCGCGGCCTAGTCATCGCAGTGGGACACAGCCGCAACTTAGCCTACCTTCCGTACTAACGCTAGCAGAAACGGAGAGGTAATGGGGTGGGTAAAAGAACTGATTATATTCAGGCAACTGTTAAACTCCTCTTAATGTAGGAATGTTCATACTTTGAAGTTTACCCTTCAGACTTTCAACAAGTAACGTAAGCATTGACGAACATGTGAAGTTACCTCTGGTTCTTTCCCCCTGCTGTTAGCGTTAGCTCATAGCAATGAGCAAAAAAAAGCAGTTGGCCGTGAAGTGACTGGCACTGGGGTGGGGGGTGGGGATACTCAGGTAGACGAATCAGGTTAGGCTTATGCAAATGAAAATGTACTGTCATGTAACAGTATAGCCACAGACTCAACAGCTCGCCAAATACCATGAGTTTACATTTGTGCAGCCTGCTAAATACAGGTTTTGTTACTATCAAACCTATTGTACTATCACATTTTGTAGGCTGAGAGGAAGGCCAAATACCCAAAAATATGTTCAAAAGCCTTAAAAAGTATTTTTTTTGCATATGTCCCCTTTAATATACGTTGTACTCTAAATCCTGTCCATCATATGCAAGGTCAGTGGGTTGCTTATAGGGTTTCAGCCCTCAATGTTTGATCAAATGTCCTGTTAATAATGAAATTATAACTCTCTCATCACAAGATAGTTTACCTTGATTTTTGTAGTTTTTTGTAGTTTGTCTACAACAGCTATATTGAGTTCTTAGACTGATGAGGATCATATGAGAACCATTTGATAAATTTTGTTTTAAGGGTATCTTTTATTACCAGAACAGACAATCAAAAACAAGTATATGTTGACTTTTCTCTTTTATCTAAGGGGCAAAGAGACGTGTTTTGGTCATTATTTCCCAGCCCGACCTTGTATGTCCCACAATATCTGAAGTTACTGGTGAGATAAATCAAATTATTTTCCACTAAAATGCCAGTGCCAGTTGACACTTCCCTCTTCCAAAATGCTGGCATGAATGACCACTTTAGTCAGTGTAGGACTTGTCAAATATTGTCATTACCCAGCTCTCTCTGGAACCCTAATCCCCTCTGAATGGGCTTAAACTCTGCTTTTGACTCTAATTTACTGACCAGATTTACCACTGGAGGATGATTGTGAATGCTGGCCTTAAAGACTGCCATGCATGCCAGTCATCTCATTGTCCTTGCTGTTTGCTTTATGGATGAATTTGCTCTTCCATCATGAAGTTTCCACATAAAATGTTGTACAAGTTTCCACACTTGCCTCTCTAGACAACCAAGGGTAGGAGAACATAAGTGGCGAGAGATTTCAGTTAATGCAACACCAATAACAAACATAAAAATGTGGACTTTTCAGGTTACTTTCAAACAGGTTTGCACAGAATACTAACAAGCCAGCGCCATCCCCCGAGGCCTTCGTGTAATAAAGCAGTCAAACTAGATTTTCCTATCTTTGGACACATAAAAATGACTCATGGGGGAGTCACATGTGGGGATTTAATGCAGGTACAGATAAAAAAGCAGCTACGGTTTGTTACCCTTCAGCATCCTCCATAAATTTCAAAGAGCAGACAAACTTTGAAGACATAGGGTCTGTGTAGCAAAAAAAGCTGACAACACTGCACCTTGCCTTT
The DNA here is from genome assembly GCA_037902135.1 of Cetoscarus ocellatus. Taxonomy (NCBI): domain Eukaryota; kingdom Metazoa; phylum Chordata; class Actinopteri; order Labriformes; family Labridae; genus Cetoscarus; species Cetoscarus ocellatus. The sequence continues at coordinate 565,614 of JBAMNC010000707.1, forward strand.
GACAGCATTTAATGGATTTTAATTAGTCAATTCAATGAAAAGTACTCATTTATTTAAGCTTTAAAAGGCAGGTCCTGCAAACAGTTTGCAAGTTTTTCAGTACTTTTGATAAAATTGCTTTCTCCGACTTGACAAGTTTAAACACTTCAATGTTGTAGAAGAAGCAGATTTAAAATGACAAATCAACACTTATTCTTATGGAGCGGTTTCTTATTATTAACAGTTTCTTTAAAAATTTTCAGAAAAAGCAGTGATATAAATAATAGATAATTATGCGGTAGAACTATTATGCAAAGTGGTAATTTATTTTGTAAAGTTTATTTAGTCAGCCCCTGGGACTCTAAGCTTCTGAGTTGGGCGTCTTTGGCACAGAGAAAATACAATTACTGTACATACACTTCTTCAGTCTCCTTCATTAAAGGACCTGTTTCAGCAACCTCCACTGTTCAAGTTTGGAGGTTAAAATCAAAACTACAGATTTGAATGTCCCATTGAGGCATTAACCCCGCTACTTCCTTGGTGAAAATACCCATTAACAGCAATAATATTCATTACCTGATTGAAAACAGTTTTTGTCTCTAAAACATGTTTCTCTATTGGCTTAAAACATAACAGAGGGGTTGATCTGATGATATGATGGTGTTAAAGGATTTATAATGCTTTTTTGAGTTTTGTAGTCCTTTTGTGTGTTTTACATATCCCCCTCCATAGGGCTGTGCCATATGACAAGTTTTGACTGTAAAGAACAAGAATATGTGGGCAGTCTTCCATAGTAAGGAGATTTTATGATTGCCTTTGGGGCTCATCTCATCTGTTGTAGGTCTATGGCAGAAGTAGTTGTGCTGAAAATGAAACTGAAACTTAAGATTTGGTCTTTGAAAGTGTTTCACTTTGATTTTAAGGAATTGCTTTTATGTTTTTCACGCCTATAGGATGTAAAAATGTTTGAATGTGCGAGAGCAACACAGCTGATATAAAGAAACAGATCGCATCCCGAACAAAAGGATCCCAATAATGATATAAGAACATTGTTTTTTTTATATTGTCCATCTAACTGAGGATGTATTTTCATAAAAAATGTGTTTTCTGTATTGCCTCTGTATAAATTTACAGATGTGAAAGTTCTGAAGGGCTGAATAAGTGCAGAAACACATGTATTCAAGTCTGCTGGCTTTCAAATGAATGTATGTTTTATTGAACTGGGAAAAATCTGGACCATTTTTAAAGACATTGGTTGAAATAAGACACACAACTTAACCATAATTCTAAATTGTGCCAAAAATGCCCACATTTTTTAAATAAAAACCCTGTGGTAGCTCTTTCCCCCCAATGATTCTCACAGTGAAATGGTAAATATTTAAATACTCCATGCAATGACCAACATGTTGTTTATTAATCTATCAGTGTCTGCTTTGCTTAAAAATGACTTTGACAAGCACTTGTGGCTCTGCCTCTTTAGCAGAACAGTTGAATTTTTTTAACTTTCAAAAAGTGTCATGCAGTGGCAGATAAAAACATCTAGCAGGCATACCTACCTAAAATAGGGATATATTGCGATATCTAACTATACTCGACTGCATTTTACATCCAGAATGAAAAAACTCTGTTAAATTTAACCAAAAATGAATCTCAATGTATTTACGTCACTTCAGTCAGTTTCATACAGGAATAAAACTCAGTCTGATGTCCACATGTCAATAATTAATGCAACCCACTCTGCTCTGCTCAGCTTCTCTTCAGATTTTATCTTCACTGCTCTGTAGAGCTTCAGTACAGCTTTGTCAGTGAAATAATGCCGACAGAGGCACATACTTGAGCTTCTGCTGGCATATAACAAAAGCCCTTGTTCTCCACAACATGGTCAGACCTTGAGTCTGTACACATGAATTAAATTATGGGTTGCGTTATTTTCTTTGCATATTTAGAATTGGGATGCAGCTTTGACAAACTAAGCATGTCAAGTGTTGGCAGATTTTCACTGGGGTTAGCTTAGCATATCGTATTTAACAACTCTCTCTGACTCAGTGAGCGTCCCCTCTGCTGACCTCACTGGCAAAAAGGCTCAACGGTACCATCATGTGGACTTAAAAAGAAATGTGTTTTATTTCTACAGAACCTAAAGCTTTAATTAATTTTGGATGTTAATATAAAAAGTCAATATTTGGCTGCTGTTAATTGATATGGTAACACCATGCCAAAAGTTGCAATACTTGAGTGTATCAACCCCTCCACTCCTAGGTGTTGCATAGGAAAACAATGTTTTTAATGACAATGTTTGGCTTGCAACACATCCCTATGTGATTGGTCCCCAAGTATAACTGTGGATCAGGGGTACTCAGCATGTGAAAACTAGAGGATTCTTTGAACATTTGAGAATATGGAGGAAAGTTAAGGGGGTAGTTGCTTTGAATGAGACATATATTGATAAAACCTTGCTTAGTTTTTCAGGGTTACAAATCTTACCTTTGATAATATCACACTGTTTCTTCCCTTAATCCAATGACAGTGTTTTCAGATTCCTTATTTTTGCTCAAAGCAGTAAAAGTCATAATCTCAAACAGTAAATGTATCACTCTAGCATAAATATGCACAAATGTCTCTTTTCTTCAGTAAAGTTCATTTATTTCATATCTGAACTAAAGCTTTCTTTCACATTGAGTCTTAGCTTGTCCAGGAGGAAGAAAGTTTCAGCTTTTTTGAGGTGACTTTCCTCTTTTGTTTCCACTTCATCTTCTTGTTTTTATTTTTGGACATGTCTGCTGTGCAGACCTGCACGTTTTCAGCTCTGACCTTGAACCTTTCAGCTCCATTCGGCACAGCACTGTCAGCGTCCGTCTGCCTGTTAGCATTGCATCCCGTGGGAAGGAACATGGACTGATGTACCTTCCAGAGAAGTTTGACCTCATGTTAAGCTCGTACAAGAGCAAAGAGACAACTCAACTATCTGTGCTCAGACATCAGCACACCCTCGCTCTCTGCCGCTTCCTCTGCTAGTCCACTAAAGGGACTCCTGTTAACTTCTCAATAGAGGACTTAAAATATCCTTTCAGACACCAAACTACTGTAGCACCTTGGGCCCTCACAATGAGACCTTTATTTTTTTTGCTGAGTAGGTGCAAGCCCAAGGTGAAGTCCAAATGTGCCGTTACAGCAGTGTAATTACTTGCCTTCAGCACAGCACAAATGTAATGAAACTTGCATTTTCCACTTTTCTTTTTCTCTGCTTCAGGACACGACTGGGTGTGTATGTTAAATCATTCACAATGCTGGACCTGAAAAAGCCAACAGGCTGTGTAGGTTTATGTTCAGGTCTACGGTTAAGAATTGAAGATAAATAATCCAGCACAATGTACAAAAGCTTGAGGAAAACTCAAACATGGTCACATCCTGTAACAGTGAGGCTGTTACAGGGCAAAGCGCTTGCGTTATTTCAGTCAAAGAGCAGCGTTAGTCATTTATTTTACTCTGTTGGCTAGTGACAACAGCTTATATTACTGTGTTCTTTAATGATGGCAGACTTTTCAGAGTTCAGGTTGACAGAGGTCATGGTGTACTTGTTCCTTGAAAAGCTGAGACATAAAATCAATGAAGACACAAATGAATGCTGTCACTGAAGAGCATTTGTGTGCTTTCTTTCTTTGTGAAAGCACTACATCTGTTTATCATTGTGTCTCAGTATATCTTGTTGAGTTATTTCTATAAATATTGACTTCCTACTTTTCATGAAGGTCCTTAAAAAAAACCCTTGGAAAATCACGCCCAAAGGCAAAAAACATTCAGGTCTGATATGACCAGACTTTAAAAAAAGAGTGTTACACTGTATCCCTACTGAAAGGGAGTGTCAGGTATTGCATCCCGCACTGTTGCATGCTTGCTGTCCACACTGCATCTGTTATAATGTTATTCCATACCCTACATTTCTGTTTGTAAGCAGTACATTAAGAGCTTTTACTGTAAATCTGGAGAAATGGACGTGAAGTGCTTTGCATTGACGAGTGGTTGACTACAAGGTTCTTCAATGCACAGCTCTCTGTGAGCTAAACCAAGTTTTTCCCTTGGAGTTGAAACTGAAAGTACATGAATTCACTTAAGAAAACAAACATATACTCTGCTATCATTGCTTTTTTTAAAAAACAATCTCTGTTGACTGAGAAAGTCAAAGAAAATTAAGAAAATCCCTCCAGCGACTTGTCATAATCCCTCTTTCCCTGTTTCTTAAATGCATCAACCATGCGATAGAGAGGAAAATAAAAAGAAGGCTTCGAGGGAGATATTTTATTGTGCTGCATCATGCTCACATATGATTGAGTGCATTCTGCTTGATTTTGTCGTTGTTGTTTGTGCACATCTTGTTCAGATAGGACATGGTGTTACATCTCTGGAAGTTCCTTTTATGGGCCTCTATAATACTTTTTTTTAAATACATGAAATACATGGTGGTTGTTAAGCTGGTATCAGTCTCTATCAAGACAAGTATTTTTGCAATGTCATCATCACTAGATAAAACACACAACAGGATGCAGTGCACACAAAATGCAAAGCCAATGCCAACAAAAAATTAATCTTCCAGCCACAGTGGCAGCTGAATTAGGTTGCTTTCACACTTGGCAGGTTTTGTTTTAACAAACTCCACTTTGTTGGAGGTATGAGCTCTGTTGCAGATCAAAGCTGGGAGTCTCATTTTGCTTTCAAGTGCAGCAGAGTGCCGTAGGTATGAATTAAAGGGTTAGCTCTGTTTTTTTGAGGTGGGGTTGTGTGATGTACATGACATGAGCATGAACATGTGCCACAGTGTCACAGCTCAGTTCTCTCTCTTTTCAGAAAAACTCGGGGCAGATGCTAGTGCAATACATCGTTGTACATGGTTATTTATCTCGAGCTTTAGCGTTTTTAACACTTTTTCAATTACCAAACTCTTATCCATGAATATAATTTTAAATGCAGAAATACTGAACTTAGATTCTAGATTATTTACGTTAACTTTATCTTGTCTTTCTGACATCATGTGCATGGAGTGGTAGTTTGCCCTTCCTGTTGCAACCATTGGGTAAGAGGGGTATTGAGGTCTCCCATAAAGAGGTAATATTTTTCCGTAAATCAGATTCATACATTCATTATTGATGACTGCTAGGGTAAAGTCACAATCACTGTAGTCAATATGTGTTGTCTGGTAGATTGCAAAACTGATTTGGGATAAATAAAGTTGTCTCAATCTGAAATTAATGTCCTAAAAATTGTCTAGTTTTCATATACAGACTACCCCTGATAGTGCTGTTTTCTCAGTCTCTCTAAGATGCTCTGATAGAGTTTCTGCCCCTATAAGACTCCTTTCCTCATGGGCTTAGTCAGCTCTGATTGGTTTACAGGTCAACTCGGTGATAATTGGTCAGTTCTCTGCATTCTGTCTTACATTTATGCTCTGTAATGGAGCTGCTACCCTGAGCCAATGGGCTAAAGCTGGCAATGAAACAATGGTCGGGTGTCACACTTGTAGATTAATTCAGGGGGGGCAGGGGAATGAGATCTTTAAGTCAGCTGCTAGCGCCACAAAGGGGGGGAGAGGGAGTGATCTTAATGCTGCAGACTATTTTGTGCTCTATCATGTGGAGGAGAGCTGTAAAACACACTAAGTGGCGTATAAAACTTGGACATGATAGTATATATAGGGGGCTATTTAAATACTTCAGAGGTTGTGCTTTCATTTGATAACATGATCACTATTCTGGCACCAGTGTGTTTGATTGGTGGTCTTTCTCATGCTCTTTACTTGATTCTGATTTGGATGGTGTGTAAGGTCTAAACAAAGACATATGTTTGTTGAACTTTCCAAAGGACAGACATGATGAAAACATAAACACAGCTCTGTGTACCCCTTGGTCCGTGCCCTGATGGTACACGCTAAGCCTGACTGGATGCACTTGTTCTTACTTACACTCGATGAGCACTGAGGTGAGCTGAGTAGAGTGGAGGCGAGGACACTGGGCCCGCTCAGGTGTGAGTTGTGTTTCAGTTTGCTGTGCTAAGATTAGCTTTCTCTCTGTTTACCAAATTATTTTTAGAGATGGAGAGAAGATGACACTTTTATTTCTTCGCTGTCATGTTGGTAGGACTCTGTGCTGCGCTGGGCGACATCCCCTCTTCTTCACAGTGCCTAATTCAGAGCAGGATGTTAAGGGTTTGTGCTGTCTCTGTAAGAGGACTTTTGTTTTTATTGCTGTTTTAGGAGGAACGGCTGCATCCCAGCACGTCCAAGATGTTTGTCTCCATGACGACAGCTAGTCAAGAGTCCCCTCTTTTTTTCTCCTCCAAAACACTCCTGCACAGTTCCTCAGTGCCGGAGTCTTATCATGCTTGCTGTCGTCCTTTCTCGCTCCAAGATAAATGAACTTCCTGTGAGTGGCAGGAGGTGCGGATTGAAGGTGGCACAGAGTTTTTTCTGGAGTGTTGGGCAACAATGGAGGAAATGAGCTGACACAAAGAATTTAATAACATAGAAAGGGCATTGAATTTGAGAGGCAGGATGCAGCCATGCTTCTTTAGTTGTAAATGCATGCTTGCATATTTGGACTGTATGCTGTTATAGGGCTAGTTTGAGGAATCAAAATCATTTGCCTATGTGATCAATAATTACCTTATCCTTACCTTCCACTTAGTTCTGTATACCTTGCAAAATATTGATGTTATGCTCTGGTGAGAGGCAATCAGCACACGCAACAATAAAGAAGAGCACAATGGACAGATGCCTAAATATGTTAGGAGTGTCAAAATTCATTGTAATCAATAATGAAATTGATAATGGACTGTATTAATAACCAAGATTGAAAATGGCATTAGTCTAAGTTAAGTATTTTCAATTCCCAGCCTTGGTTAAGTGTTGTACAGTATGGACCATTTTCAACAAGCGTTAAACAGCGTTTTCAGTAAAGACACCTGATCTCTGCTTAAGCAGAGATGGGGTAAGAATTCTGTTTGCAAGATAGCTGGCACCAGATTTACGGCACACTTTTAATGCTTATTTTTTTCAATGTGGGCACAAACCTTGGTCAAATACTGTCTACACTGTAACACAGTAGTCCACCAACAGTAGGTAAGAATTCACCTTTTCACCATTTTTGCAGGCATTTGGCTGTTTGTTTGTCTGTCTGTGAGCAGATAACTCAAAAAATTCTCAAGAGACTTAATTAAATATTTAGGGGAAGTTGGTTATGGCATAACCTGACATGCCAGATGGGCAGTTCTTTATATCCACCACAGAAATATTTCACTAGTCCATCTGGAGAAGAGCCCATAGAAAATGTTTTCAGAGGGCAGAACCCTCAAAAACAACTGCATTAAATTATACCACAAAGAAGATATCATTTACCACTTATACGTGAGATGAACCTTGTCAACAACAATCCCCACCAAGTTCTTCCAGTAAAGTTCTGAGGAGAGCATATTTCACCAGGTATCGCGGAGTAACCACTACTCTGGGCTACCGTAGACTAACCAGCATCGTTCGCGAAGGATTTCTGCATATCTCCCAGTCTCCCAGTTTCCCAGCAGTGATCCCCCAGTCAGGAGAAGAGCAAAAACATGATTTTCCATTAGAAAAGCTTTACGTGATGTTCCTTGGTCCTCTTTTAAAGAAATAGAGTCCATTTCTGATAAAACCCCAGATATTGCAGCATCCACAGAGACCGCTTCAGAAGCCGTCATTGTTTTCAAACATGCAGTCACTTCCTGCTGTTGTCACGTCTTCAGCTTCCCCATCTTTTCCCTGATTGGGCTGTCCAGCTTTTGGTTATTAAGTTGTTGGAGGTTGGAGCTTGGCAAGATGGGTCTGCATAATTTCAGGCAATGAATCAGGCAGGTCCATCTGCACTGCAAGGTTAGTTATGGCTCAAGGAAGAGTGATTCCATTTTGGTGGTGATCTGAATGTGGATGCTGATCCAGGAGTTATTTAAAGGATTTGTTCACATTTGTGTGATAGGACTGTTTTCCACATTTTTTCTGCTAATTTAGAAAGTATGTGACAGAATATGACTTACTCAAAAGGGAATGTTAGTCAAGGGACAAGGTAGAAGTGATTAGATTTTGATTGTGATCTCAATCCAGATGCAGATCCAGGAATTTCTTAAAAGAACTGGTAACATTTGCTGGTAGGGCAATTTTCCATGTATTTGATAATAACACATTTTAATTTGATTTCTGCATTTAGCTAGCTTTGAAATTATCTGCCAGGAAACGCCTCTAATTTGACAATTAATTTGACAACAACCGTTGAGATTAACACTTGTGTTTGGGCCTCACATCAGCCACTTTGCTGAAGCAGTCAACATTCTGCTCTGCTTCAGAATCTAAGATTACTTCACTTGTGTTTTTAAGAGGTGAACTACCTTTAAATAAACATAAATACACCAAAGTTTGTTTTGGTGAAATGTGTCCAAACTGTTAAACAATTTGCTTTGTCATGTAAAACTCTGCACTAACATGAGACCATCATGACCGATGTCATTGTCAGGCCCCTGCAGTGATGTCATCATGAGGGGACGGATGCCAGACAATTAAAAAAGAGCATTAAAACAGCAGAACGTGAACATCGCATTCCAATAAAAACATGGTTTGTTCATGAGATTATCAGAGTATTTTGTACTGACCAGTTGTACTGGAATCCAAAAGACCTGCCTTAAATACTCATTCCAGTCAGATGTTGTGAGTAAGGTTGTAGAGAGCCATGTAGACATGAAGATACTTGGCTCTGCAGTCATGTTGGCCATTTTAATACAAAGACAAATGGGATTTGATTGTTCTCAGCCTTCAAGGTTGTCCCTCAAGAAAAGAAACATTTCATTCTGTAACATACTCTGTGCCACGCTCTCCATCAAAGATGTGCAGTCTTCCTTCACGATTAATAAGCACTGCTCCACTTTCATAAACACAGTCAGAGACATACACACACACTCATCTTCCCCTCTGTCATTGATCAGATTGATCCCTGCACCCATTAATAAAGATGAGGGGCTCTCTGCAGGTGTGATATATCAATAAACAATAAGCGCTCTGCATTCTTACCATAAAAGTTGATTTGCTGGAGCCTTAATAACAGTTGTTTGCTGCTGACTGTGGGTGTCGAAGCACCCCGGGGATCCTGCTCCTTCGGCTGATGGTATTGTAGTTATTAACCCTTAAACTGCTGATATACTGTCAATGTTTTCAGCCCTCAACAGCCCTTTATATTTCTTTTTTATGTTACAGACGTAGTGTGAATCCACAGAGGTGCTCCCTTTGCCCCTCTTCTCATTTAGTGCCTGCATGATTGACCCATAAAAGTCCAAATGAGATCCTAATTTAATCCGAGCACAAAGAGGTGAGAATTAAGTCGGAGCATGAAGAGAAACGAATGCATTTATCAAACAGAACTGTCACACTAATGAAACAAACGGCTTTCACTTTCAATAACACAATTTTTAAATGGCCTGCGCAGGTTTGGCTGCCCCGCATGGGTTTTTAAGTAATTTAGTCAACAAAGCAGCATCTACAAATAAAGAAATTCAATCATATTCTAACTCATAAATGCTGCAGGTCCCTTTTTTCCAGACATTTTTCTCTTGTGTCATTTAAAACAAATAAAATTTGCCCAGTAGAGAAGGATCTTTTTAATCACACTCCTCATTAAATGCCAACTGGTGTTCATGTACAGCATGAAAGCATTCCCAGTTCTATTACTCATATGAGAAGAGAAAAACAATAAAAGGAAAGCACTCTTGGCACATATGATTAATTATGCATTAAGTACACCTACAGAATAGGCAATAGTCATGCTCTTTGTCCTTTTATCAAAGCATCTAAAGCTTTTCTGTCATAATAAAGCTTTTAGAAAGACTCATTATTCACATGAGGTTTCACAACCAGAGGAAAGAAACAGGTATGTCCTGTGCTTTTAGCTCACTAGAGGATTTTATTGTGAAATTCCTGTGCAAAAAGAGTTATGCATTGTTGCTGAATAGGGATCAGGCAACCAGGGGGTGGTGTTCTTCTAATCAGTTGCATTAGTCAGTGTTTTTGTCTTTAGTATGCTCTAAAGAGAGAATATGACAACTCTGAGATTAAAGTGGTGTGGTGGCAGAAACTATTTAGATTTTCCAGGACAAGAATAACATTTGTTGAGTTTGATTGAGAAGTGCAAAGAATGCCCTTCAGCTAACTTAAAGAGATAGTTTGAGTTGATTGAACTGGGGTTGCTTGAGCCCATGGCGCTAGTTAATGTAACTGCCAATAAAGAAACTGGCCGGCTCTGCCCACAGGGGATACATATCCCTTAAAGATACCCTGATGTTGGGGAACCAAGAACTCTTTGTCTAATGCTGAGTGAACTTGTAGTTTAATCATACAGGCAAAATTTTATTGGCTTGTAAGTTTTGTGAAGTAAGTCAAGCCAACACACACTTGGCTGTTGGCTTGATGAAAACTCTGTCAGCCTGATCCATGCTGCTGCTGCATATCACTCATCTTCACCTCCAGAGCAGAAAACAACCAACAGCATTACAATTTGTTGGCAAGATAACATTCATTATCAATGCATTTCAACAGTAACTGACCTTAGTATTTTTTTTAAAGCCTTTTAAACAACACCTTTAAAACATGAACAGCCGTTGGAGGGTAGATGAGTAAAACACACTCACTGACATCAACGACAGCATTGTACAGTCAGTGCTGTCTTTGTGTGTTTGATCATTGGCCATAATGTCATTCAGCTACCTGGGTCTAAAGAGATGAGTCATTGGTTTGTATTTTTTTTTTTTACTTTGTGTTAAGAAATACATGGTTTGTATTAATCACAAATGATGAAACTACATTGTCTACAAATCCTGGAGAGTCACAGCAAAGTCTGTGATGGGTGAAGGCAACAGATCATATATCTCCAAGGCCAGCTGCTTCTGCCGAATTAAAAGATCTCTCATACAGAGGCATTAAATGAGGAACTAATAGGATATTAACCCAGAAAGAGACAGCTTTTTGTCCAAAATGTGAACTTAAATGTCATGATCTGGGCCAAGTTTTGCCTAATAAAATGTATATCAAGCACAGTGAAATGAAATGAGATGAGATATTCAAACATTTTATGAGGAAAAGAGAAATGTAAGTATTCATAAATGGTGGACAGTGTTGACATTTTCTATTATACATATTGGTGATTTATTACCTGAAAATCAGCTGCAAAGAATTGTATCCACCATGGCCAGAGTGACCTAATTCCCAACAAAGCCAGTCCCAATAATATTGATTTTTCTCACTATTGTAAAAGACCTTATACTCAGCTAGTTTGCTGTTAAAAGCAGGAGAAAGTTGTGCACTTATTGCCACAGGATTGCACTGAACTACGATTCAAATTAGACTCCCTGTGAACCATACTTAGCCTTTGCCCACTGATCTTTTAGCTGCTTTTGTTGAAGTTTAAACTGAAGAATATGAAGCAGACATGTTTAGTGTCCTCAGAACAATTTTATTTCTCTGACTTTACAATGCATAAACAGTGTGTATCTCGCTTGGGTGCCTAAGACAGAAAACAAGTGCCAAGTTCTGACTTTAATGCACAGTTCCACAAGTTCTGTGACAGATTGTGGCTCCAAGGAGTTAATAAGAAAAAGTAATAACAACTTTTAAAATTAGTAATGAGTAATGGCCCCTCCACTGCCTGAGTTATGATACTGCTGTGAAGTCTTTCTCCCTGCGTCTCTCTCTTAAATTATTTTGTTCTGCTACAGTCACTGTCACTCCAGCTCTTATTTATATGAACCTCTCTCTGCAGGACACCATTATGTTTGAATCAGCGAAGATGTAAAGCCCCTCAGTCACAGTCACAGATTGTTTTCTGTCATTTTTCTAAACTATGTGTACCCCCCGGCAGGTAGAACAGAACTAATGAGCTAATTTATTAAAATGTAATGAATAGATGGTCTAGGGTGTCACTGTGTGTAGATATCAAACTGACATGTTGGAGGAAGAAAACACATGCTTCTCTTTAGTGTGATTTAAAAGGTGTGCACAAGATCTCCTCTTTGAGGGATTCTGTCTTCAGGAAACGTCTGCAGAGGTTTATGGTGACTGGTTCTTTATGATTCATAATAAATCAATAACAGGGATTCTATGAAATGTATTTAGTTTGGAGCTCTTTAGAGTTTCTTTCTCTGCTAAGCAATGCAGTGTAAAGTGAGCTTTATTTAATGTCTTTTCTTTCTCAGCTCTTTAGTTTTTGCATTTTTCCCTACAATGTAATTTTTTGCCAAGTAGGGCTGGGGAATTTGGACCAAAAATTTTTTAAAGGGTGAATGTCGATAATCAAAATGTATCTTGATATTTCTCTGTGGAAACAACAAATATTTTTCCGTACCCCACCATAAATTTTTTTTAGAAATTTTATTGTAATTTATATTTTAATATATTTTTTCTGGATTTTTTTTTTTTTTTTAACCTTATTAGTGGAGAGTCAGTGGATCGACTTGGAGGGGGGTATAAAGTAGGGACTGACACAGCAAATGGGCTTCAGGTTGGATTATAACTCGGGGTACCTGCATGAAACAAAAACCTTAATATATGATATGTTTAAAGTTGCTGCTCATTCCCCAGTACCAGCACCCTAGTGTAATAAAATTTCAAATTATGTTGATACCACAAACAAAATTAGTTCTTGACACTAAAATTTCAAATCTGTAAAAATAAAGCGAGTGAGAAAATGTCGATGGACTTGTTTCTTTATTAATCAAATGTTACAAATTAAGTCCTTACTTGTTATTGTGTAATTTCTATGGCTTCATCAACATTTGTAAAAATGTTAAAAATCTAATTTAGTCAACAAAACTGTAACTTGGAATGAACCAAAAGCTCCCTTAGTTGAGCAGCCTGTGGCTCTCTAACACAACAGCAGCTTTACTTACAGCCGTAAAATGAACTTTTATTAACAGGCTTTACGTTTAGCCAGAGGACTGACAAGCACCAAGACAAGATGCAGCTGACAGCAGAAACATACTCACTGGATATTTTGGAACTGCCACACAGGTCATGGTGGTGTGTCTGTGACTGTCCTGCAACCTTGGCATGCATGCAGGGGAGAAACAGACTGACACAACAACAGCAAAACTGGCTGTTTTGGCTTCTTCAAACAACTAAAAGGTGTCATAATTCAGGCTTTGACATCACAATTCCTATGTGAACTTGTGCAATAGTTATGCTAAAAAATTTTTGCTATTCGATGGAAACCAAACGTGCCAGTCCGGCTGTTTCTTTGACTGTCTACAATAGAAAGAACTTAGTCTACACTTAAAGAATTACGTAAAGGCACGTGCAGTCACAGAAGCGTTTCATTCAAAGTGATATTGATTTAGACATGTTAAAAACAGTCTCGACAATCTCAGATGCTCAGCAGCAAAACACAGTAAGCTTTAAGAGGTTCAAAACTCAGGGCATGGAGGGTTAACCTACAACATCATAAAGAATTGTTAATAGCATAAGGTACAAATAATGGAATTGCAAGCCACAGATTTATCTGTAATGTCTGTAAAGCAAATGTCTCACTCTCTATGTTGCTTCTCTGTGTATATGTGGTGTGAGAATTATAGTTAGTTGCTGTCAGAGACCTTCAGTGTGCAATTGATGAATTAGTTAGTTTAAGTGAACTAACTGAACAGATCAGACACCATTAACCCAGAAAGTTCCTTGAAATATCACTGTCAGTATTACAGGGGAAAAAATTGCAATGTTATTTTTCCCCAACATTGTCCGTCCCTTGTCATAATTATGTGCTTCAGGTCATGTGACTGTCTTATCTAATATCACACATGCCAACATGGCAGTCAAGATGGAAAAACAAAACATTGTTGAGCCCTAGGACAAGGGTTTGCCTGCAGTTTAATTAGTACAAAAGCGTAGTTAAACAGAACAAGATCATCTACAACAAAAAACACCAAGTATTGAACAACAACAGTGATTTAAACAAAAGTAATTTGAGTCAAAATACACCAGTTAAATGTGAAACATTTTTTTTTGTCTCCATTCATGATTTTCTTTTGATCGACAGGTGAATTTTCTCTCCCTTCTATTAACTGCATTATTGCATCTAATTATATTCTCTTCGAAAGGTTGATTTTCCCAGAAATAAACAGTCCATTGTGTTTTTAATTGACATTTATTTAATCGGGTCTCGTGTACTGACATCAAAATTGGACTGCATTGTGATTATTTGTTTCTTTGTTTACTCTATTAACTTCAGATAAGCAGAGGCCATTATTCCTCAGCTCCACACAATTTACATGTTAAAAATAGACAATGCATTCATAGTTTGTGACAATACACAAACATAAATCATTATAATCATTTATATGACATATCAAGCAAATAACTGTTGTCATCATTATAAAAAATTTGGGCGTGATTTTTGATTTTTGAGCTTTATTTTAGTCCACACATCAAGAATATAACTAAGATTGGTTTTTACCATCTCAAGAATATAGCCAGAGTCCGCCCGTTTCTCTCTCAGGCCAGCACGGAGGTGTTAATGCATGCTTTTATCTCTTCTCGTTTAGATTATTGTAATGCCCTGCTCTCTGGTCTTCCCAAAAAGAACATATCCAATCTTCAATTATTACAAAATTCAGCCGCACGAGTGCTGACGAGGACCAGAGGGCGGGAGCATATTACTCCAGTTTTAAAATCGCTGCATTGGCTTCCCGTGCGCTTCAGGATCAATTTTAAGGTTCAGTTTATAAATGTCTTAACAGCCTTGGGCCTACTTATTTATCTGACCTGTTTTTACCGTATCAGCCCTCGCGGACCCTGAGGTCCTCTGGCACCGGCCTTTTAACCATACCAAAAGTTAGATCTAAGACACATGGGGAGGCGGCTTTTAGTTATTATGGTCCCCGTTAGTGGAACAGCCTGCCAGAGAATCTCAGGGCTGCAGAGTCTGTTGATACTTTTAAAAAGAGGCTCAAAACCCACCTTTTTACTCAAGCTTTTAATTGATTTAATTGACTTATTTATTCCTTCAATATTATTCTTATTCTACTTCATAACTTATTTATTCCATAATTTATTTATTCTTTTAGTTATCCTTCTTATCATATCTAATTCTTAATTTTTTACCTTATTTTAGTTATCCATTTTATGCTATTTTATCTCTCTTTTTTATGTCTCCCTTTTCTTATATTTTTATGACTGTTTTATTCTGATGGTTTTTAGCTCCAGTGTTTCCTCATGGGGGCTCTCCACACTAGGAGCTGCTTCTGGTCCACTTCTGGGGCCGCTGCCGGTGGATGGCTCCACCTGCGTGGCTGGAGGCCCCTGCACTGTGGTGTGGGGCCTCATGTCTGCGCGGGGTGGGGAAGTCTCCGGCTACGCTCCTCGTAGGCCGGGAGCCCTCCTCAGCGTTGATGGTCCCCAAAGGTGGCTTATCCCTTACCTCAGACCTCGGTGCCCACCCATGTCTCTCTTTTACGATAGCTCGTGTGAATGTGTGTGTGTATGAGTGTGTGTATGTGTGTGTGTGTATGCTGATGTCTGCGAGTGTGTGTCTCGATATGTCTCTATATTTTTTGGGGGTGGGATGGACGGGTTTGTTGTTTTTATGTTGTTTTTAGCCTCTGTGAGGCACTTTGTGTTGCTTTTAAGTATGAAAAGTGCCTTATAAATAAAGCTTGATTGATTGATTGATTGATCGTTGCAATAACACAGCTGTAGTTGACAATAGATAGGCTGTCATATGACGCTCTGGTTACATAACAGTTGAATAGGGGCTGCCTACGGCTGGTCGAGTTGTGCTTGTTGAAAGAATATCAGGGTTTATTCTTTTAAGCCATTAAGACCTGTACTTAGCAGTTGTTCACATCTAATGTTAATATGATGTCAACAGTGAATTTAACTTGTAGGATATTCGTTTTTGAGAAGTCAGAAAACTACAAAAGCACTATTCAGGTCCAAGTTATCATAAATATCATCATTTAGCAGAAAAATATATTTATCAACATGAATTTCATATATTTTACATGTTTTATAGTCTGTTTTTGTTAAGTTCTGGTGCAAGGGAGAGAGAGAAGCTGGAGCTGAAAACGTATCTGTTTGTGTGTTCTACCAGCACACATACTGGTTATCAAAGCTAACCGACTAATCACATTTCATTGCCATAGCAATGCAAAAATGCATAATGAACACATTGCAAAGGAAGCCGAAAAGGATGTACACACTGGGGGACAAGAAAAAGTCACAAGTAACCTGTCCTCACTGTATTATTGCGAGTAGCGTGCAGAGTGACTGCAGGATGGAGAGAGGGAGGCTGGTCTGCTGCTGCCTCTCCTCCAAATTGTGAGCCTTCTTATGCAGTTGTTTTCAGCATATTGTGCTGCTGTTTCAAACTGTGGATTTCAGTGCTCTATTGTTTTCTTACCTCATCTGCTGCAACAGTGGAAAGAAGAGGAAAACTATTTGACATTTAGAAGTGCTGCATTAAATGCTTTACAAAGTGCTACCTCGTTTGATTATTATTATTAAATTTTCAGACATATTCTCGATTTGACAGTGTAATCAGAAGGGTATGGCTTTTAAAGTGTCTCTTCTCTGTTTCAGCCTCACTGACATTTTAGCAAGGCCTCATTATACCGTGCACTAACAGATGCGCTAACAAAAAAGCATACATTTGCATTACTCAGGAGAGGTCCACAAATATGACAGCACTCACAAGGCAAACACACAGAGACTTTTTCAGCGCTGTGAGGGTATCAGCGCTTCAAGGGGGTAAAGTATCCATAATGTGAGTGAGAATGAACTGATCCCACTTGTTGTCATTCTTCTAAAGGTTAACAAACAAAGTGACTGCCTGCATGCTTGGATGTGACTCCCAGATGATCTCCTGTGTGGGAATAATATTTATCTCACAGACGCCCGTCTGATGAGGAGGGAAAATACACAGATGTGAAATTAAGCATAAGGGTAGGGTGGGCCTGACTATCATAATGAATAAAACGCTTAAATTAGAGTTGGGAATCCTGGGGTAGCTCTCAAACAATACAATACAAAATACGTGGTCTGGGATAGAGGTGCTCCGTTATGGCAATAATCATAATGACGATTATCTTAACAGTCTTTGAGATCATGATTATGAAACACTATCGCTCACTGATTTTAAAACACACCACATGCTTTTATCAAACCATATGTTTTTGATGCTGTATGATCACTATTCTAATGTGAAAGAATTGGCAATACATTGATATATACTTGCAAAAATACATATACCTCAAAATAATGCCAATAATGAAGAGAAAAAAAGAGTTCGGTGTGGTATGTCCTACAGTCATCTTTAATCTCCATAACAAAGTTTTACAGAATTGTAAAGGGCAATAATTGTAATCTCAATTAAACAGCGGCTAATTGTCCAGTTCTAGTCTGGGATATTGATCATATACAGCCATTAGGGTTGGGTATTGTGTAGATTTTATCAATTCCAGTTCTTGTTCTGATTATAAACAGTTCTTATTCCAGTTCTATTTCTTCTGGAGAGTACATTATAATTAATATTTCTAGAAAATTCAGGCTGTTGGTCTAATTAAGCTCTCAATGATGGACTGTAAGCTGTGGCAGATTTTTCTTATCCCTGTATGTTTATAAACTAGTGTTTTCTTAAATGAGGAAAATCTGCAGCACATAATTATTAACCAAACTTATTAGCTTAAATAATGACAAGAAAATTCCCTGAGTGGAAAACACAGTTGTTTATCTTACTATTGTTAATTATTCTGTAAGTAATTTTAAATTTAACATGGTGACAAATGGATAATATCAAATGAAGTTATAAATGATTTGTGTAACTATAGATATTCCACATAAATAATGCATTTTGCAAAACAAAAGTCTTCAGTCAGTGTCAGTTTGAACTCCTTCACAATAAGTCTTTGACTTTTAGCGTGATTACACTGTCAGATTGAGGCTATGTCTGACAGTAAGTCAGTGAACAGAGACCTCACTTCCTAACATGACACACCAGATAGACTGTTCAATATATTTCACCAGACCAGTGATTCCCAAACTGGGGTACACAAAGTGACGTAGGGGGTATGCAAATACCTGTCAGGTTTCAATCAGTTGTTTCAGTATTAAATTCAAACTGGCAAATGTTTGTATGGTGAGCTTTGATAAAGGCCTGAAGTGTTGGCAGAGAGGCTGGAGGCTGGAATGGATGAGGAGGAAATCTGTCCTGAATTGTTTAAGATTCTTATAGTAACGTAAGTTCAGTCAGACACCCTTCACGTTAAAGTTGTGGTGAGTTTGTACTTTATAGTTTCAAGTTCATTAATGAATAGGTTCCAGAAATGTAAATTTCTTTTTTCTAAAGTGAACTGGTGTTACCCACTGAAATTGCTGGTAAATAAATCTGTTTTGTGAGAAATAACTCACTTGAAGAGATTTTTTTTGTATGTTATGCATGTTAAATGTGGGAGGTGGGGGTGGCGGCAGGCTTACAGACACATTTCTTTTTGTAGCTGCCATAAGTGCGTGAGAGTAGGGGGAACATGGCTGGAGGTTGAGTGTCTGAAGGGGTACAGGCTGTGAAAAGTTTGGGAACCACTGCACTAGACCATCTGGGAAAGAGCCCATAGATTGTGTTGGGCAGTACCTTACAGAGGCATATCAAGCAGGTGATTGGACGATCAATCCACCAATCACATTCATTACAAGCCAATCAGACAATGTAGTAGGTGGGTGCTACTGGTGGGAGGAATAAGGACAAAATGTGAGCCATTTTGTTGAACAAACTATCCCTTAAACATGTTTGTAGTGTTGTTTTTTTTGTTTTTCATTGAATAAAGGATTACAGTCAACATCTTAAAAAACTGCTACTGAAGCTATTAGCGTATACCAGCAGTCACTTCCTGAAGCTCCCACCTCTTTCCGCTCTAAAGGACGCTGATTGGGCTATGCCGTTTTGGGCCGCTCACAGTCCTTGTAGATTGGAGTTTGTCAAGATGGATCTGCCTGGTAACAGATATTAAATCAGGCTGATCCCTATATGCTGTAAGGTTAATCCGTTCCCTCTCCTCATTCATTTATCATGTGGTGAGCTCTGCAGGATCTCTTTATAGTAATGGGGGGCTCTTTGGACTTCTATCTACAATTTGTCGACATTATTCATTTACCTGAACAGAAGTGTAAATATGGCTCAGCTGTGTTTTTACCTGTGAGTTGAAAGATGTTGGCACAGCTGCTATGCCACCTGTTGCTGGGGATATGGTGGCTTATTTGGATGGGAGATTGTTTCACACTAAACATGGTGCATTTCCCTGTACTAATGCTGCATTGATAAAAGGGTGTTGGATGCTGTTTTTACACAAAATGTCTTTACTGCTTGAGCTATACCTATCATTTTAGTGCTTAGCCAAGCTTTTCACAGCAAGGCTCCACCAGGATGCTTCTCAAATCTTTTGTTTATGTGCTTCGTCCTGCATGACGTAATGCTGTGGTGATACAGCAGGTCCTTAAGTATACATAAAACTTTTATGGATGGCAGTATTCTCCTGGAGGTTCATTTATTAAGACTGATTGATGTACCTGTTGGGAACTGTTTAACAGAACCATACTCGTGTCCCATATGAAGTCCTTGATTCTTGGAAACTTGGAACAGCGCCTAAGCCTAATGATTATACTGCCATAATCCATACATTGGAAGATCATGCAAGGATATATCACAATATCTGATGAACTGATGAATAAACTGTAGTTCAAGTATTTACTCAGCAATATGGTGCCATTTTCACAGAAAGATCAGCAGATCTGGTTAGCAGAGTTTGACTTTTCAATTCAATCATGACAAAAAAATCTGAATTAATCAATTGAACGAATACATTTCCAAAGTCCACCACTACCTTTTCTTTACTGTATCCAAACACAAAGACTGAAAACAAGTTCTTCAATCGTGAAAGTTGAATGTGTTTTGAGAAAAACAACAAAAAACAAGGAAAAAAAAAACAAAAACAAAACATTGTCAACTCTGCTGCAAGAAATCTTGTCTATCTGGAGGCACTGATAAACCACTTGTTATGTTTTGTTTATGTTGGAGGCTCTTTGGTTTTGTTTGAGCCCATTAGTATTTTGCAGCACAGTCAAGCTGATATTTTGCATCTTCTCCCTTAGTGTGGTTGATTATGTCACATCAAAATAAAACATCACACCTGCATATCACCTCCTGGGGTTTAGAAAAGAGACACAGTTTGAGTGAATTAATTAAAAGCATCATCCAGGAGCCTCAAATAGCTCTGTCACTCAAAAGGGGTTTACTCATGGAAATCCCTGCTGGCACTTGTTCAATGTGTCTGCAGTGTAACCTTGTTTATCCCAGAAGCCCTGCGCAGCTTATCATAGCTCTGAAGGCACAAACAGTCTGGGCTGCTTTTGTCACCAAAGGGCCGCACACTGAAGAAACTCTTCCTTTTTTTGTCAGCAGGGTTTTGACTGACATGTGCCGTATCTCTCCACACCGGTGAGCAGTGTAGTTTTCACTTTAACACCTTCCATTCATCCAAGTGTTTATGTTTGGAGTGTCAGCTGGTGGCCTGCTGCGATCCGAACAAAACTGCTTCCAATGCGAGCACAGACGACTCTTGTCATTAACTTATCTCGTAGAATAGAGGGTCTTCTTGCCTCCAGTGTGAGCCTCCAGTCGGCATTTGTTCGCTGTGGTGGGTGATTCAGAACAGGAGCGCAGTCAGTGAGCTGGTAGGATGGAAAAGTCAGTGGAGTTGCTGAGCCCTGGGCGTGAATTTAAGCTGCTCCAGCTTAGACCATGCTCTGCTGCTAACATTAGCTTCCACCACTTTTTGCTTGGGAAAACCAACAGAGAACAAACACTTCCTATCATGAATGTTGCAGCCCCATCAGTCATCCATCATCACACTTCACAGAGGTGTAACAAACTCATCTCTGATCGGGGAGCCAAACTTCCTGTGTGGTGTGAACCCCAGCTTTCATCTTTCGTCTCCCTCCAACCTTCATCATTGCCCTCCTCCTCTTCCCCTTCCTCCTTTCATTTATCTCCGCCTGAAGCAGCAGTGGGTGGCACAAGGGGCGGTTTCTCAATCTCACTCTCCTATCCCGAGCAGTCGTCCTGTGAGGATTTACACGCTGGAGTTGTGGAAGATAATTTTCTCCAACTCCATCTTCTCCTCTCGGCCTTCCCTGTTGTCCCAGTTCTTTGAGCTGGAGTCACCCGCAGCTCAGTAAACTACTGTTCCCAAGATGCTGCTCTCTGTTTGCTTAGCTGAAAAGCTTTGAGTAACCAGGCGCACAGTGGGGAGTTTAAACCAGTTAAAGGTGTGACAATGTGCCTTTAGATAAAGACAAATGAAAACAACAGCTCAGACTGAATTTTTTCTGTCTAAGGCTATGTTCATATGTAAGCACATACTCATGAAAATGCAGCTCATCCTCTGCATTTTGGCTTTCTGCCCACATGCAACCCATGCTTTAGGTCACTGAAAATGCACACATTGTGGAAAACTGCCACCAGGGAAAAGATTTTCCAAAACTCAATCTATGGTGTTACCATGTGGACAGGGAAAGTGGCATTTTGGGCCTAAAACATCACACTCGGGTGGTGCCATTGTTGTTAACATGAGAGTTGTGCTGTAGGAGATTTTGCTAAACTTTTTGCTGCTGACTGTACTATTTACATGTTCACACATACCTTCAGATGCTCCCTCACTTTGTATCACTGCAGTGATACAAACACATCTGACATGTTTTGCAAGTGACAGTGTTGACTGGTGACACATGGCAGCCTGCCTGCATGGTTGCCGTAGTGACAACAAATGAAGAAACCGACGACAGTACTCATTTATGGTTTTAAATAGCATTTGATGAATTTATGAACATGTCTCTGTTGAAGTGTTTGCTAAATACTGCCACTGGTTAGACTTGTGGCTGGAGCAGATTTGGAAATGACAAAGTTGTTAGTATAGAGATTACAAAGGAAAAAAAATGCCCAAAATACCATGTGTACATGGTAATAAACAACATTTATCAGTGCATTTGTGGATTTTCTTGTGTATAAAGATTTTATTATTTTAAAACTTCAGGTTGGGTGGTGGGCGTGGGGATGTGTTTGTGTGTGTGTGTGTGTGTATGAAACAAACACACATTTTTTATAGTATAACTCCCCTGTCAGGATTTTTTCCTTCACAGTCCTAAGATTGCTCAGTGGCGCCTTTAATGGTTCTTACCAACACCTGACATAATTCAGAATAAAGATGCAGAGAACAGCTGGATGCTATCAAAGGAAGTTTTACTTGCAGCAAGGAGAACAATACAGAGCGTCAAGCAGTCTGAGGTGTTGATCTGAAGCTAATACAAAAGTCTTCTCTCTATATAGGCATGTGTGTGCGTGTGTGTTTAACATGTAGGGAGGTGTCGTGGCCTTCACGTCTCCTTCTTGGGTCTGTTTAGGCTGGTCTGGTGATGCACCGAGTCATAAACAATAGGTGATAAAAAGTAACAATGAGAGGGCTGCACAAGGCCATGTAGGGATTGTGTGTGTGGGGAAAGAATGTCATGTAGTATCTGTGTGTGTGGGGAAAGGATGAAGCTGCTAAAGAAAAGGTTATACAATGATCAGGATAGAAATGTTCAAATACATGAAAACTCTATATACAATATATACAATATATACAATATATACAAAGATCAAATTATTCTTAACATCCCCATAGCACAGAATCACAGAGAGCAATGAGGCTGTTTGTTAACCCCAATTAAAGAGACATTCACAAGCATTCACTCTGTTAATCACAGTTGAACAAGTCAGCTGAAAGTCACCCGTTGAAACAGGAGCTATTTAAACTGCGACAGCTTTTGATCGCAGAGGTAAATGCTGTAAACATTGCTGGTGTTTATTCTATCCATTGTCATCAGCCTGAGCTGATCTGATGTTTCTATTGATAATTGATGGATATTATATCAGTTCTTACCTCTGAACTGAGTCCTTTCACACCAGGAAGTTGAGGGCTCTCATGTGCCTCGAGTGTATCAAGCTACATAGATGGATATGTGAGGATCCAGTTATTCTTTTAAAATTCAATATCCTTTTGGTCTCTGTTATCCAACAAATAATAACTACATTAAATATATCTGTTTCTCTACTGCCAGGTACTAGCCCGCAGCCCGGTGGTTGGGGACTAATGTTCCAGATACTTTTTTCAGTATATGTTAAAGCTATTTTTTTCTAAAATAGTGTTCCTCTCTGTTTTATTTTGGCATCTTAATTCTGCCCCCAAGTTACAGGTGGTATTGCAATATTGGTCCATTTTTGTAAATCTCCAGAGAGCATGTATAAATGCAGACCAAGTCACCCTTGAGTGTTTATGGAGGGCTATATTCATAACTGTATACGTACCCTACATTTAATGTAAATGTGCTAAAATCCCTTCAGTTATATGAACACAAACATACCAAACAATGCTGCTTGAAACCAGCACAAAGGTCTGTGTGTGTTCTCTCACGCAATTTTTTTTTTTTTTTTTTTTTTTGTAGCTTTGGATCTGTTCTCATTACCCACTTGTGCCCAAAGGGCAGGGAGCAATGATTGCTGTTTTCTGCAGCCAGGCAGCCTGAAAAGCGTTTTTACAGTAAAAAATTTGCATAAAAATATGAAAAGTGAATAAATGCCCTCTAGAGCAACCTCACAAGAATATTTTTTTCTATGAATAAACATCTTTATCATGGTGCTCTCCATCATCACCTTCATGGATTCATAAGTACAGTATTTTCTTCACGTGTTTGATTACAGCCTCTGTTTGCCCTTTGAATAGACTAACCTTCACATGCATGCATTAGTCAGAGAGATAGAGGTAGAAAAACATCATTATTGTAAATTTATGCAGCCTGGTCAAAGATTATTTGAAGTTTTTTATTCTAATTCATTTTAATGTGAAGTCTTGTATGACCTCTGATCCAAGGATGCTTAAATGTAATTCTCCAGGTAATGAATCAATCCTGTCAAATTAAGATAAATTAATTAGGGATGAAACAGGATTTTCGAATCAAAAAATAAACTACTGTTGTACACCAAGAAAGATACAATGTGTAGAGTATTCACAGAGTAATGTCTAGAAGTGTAAAAGCAGTTGTTTTAATCCCGAAACATCACATTTTGACCGTCACGTTTTGATGCATGCAGACACATGACATGACAGGAGCGCCCTCTGTTGGATCGGGTGGTTCACTGCTCCAGACGCCCTAATGTCCTGCTGAGCTGTGTAGTTTCTATTTCAATTTGTACAGTTTGAGTAGAGAGTTTTACCCCTTTGCTCGAATGGATATTCAGATATCGAGGATAAGGTGACAGGCCCAGTGTATACCATAGCTGTTTGTGACTCAAGAGGGGAGGCAGTAATCCATACAACTGGCTCAAACAATCAACGAAGAAGAGGCTAGCACAACAAAACACACAAAGAAGAAAAGCTGTACTCCAGTAACATAGAACAACAAAGCTACATCACACTCCATGCCTCATTTTCCCTTTCCTCAGCTCACCTGTGCTGTTTTTGTGCCAGCTTTAAGTGTGTATTTAAAGAGTTTAAGGCTTGTTACGTTCCATCTGTGTTTACATAAAGCTGTTAGAAACATGAGCAGAGATTGAGCTCAAACATCCACTGTGCACCTCTGTGACTGAAAACTTCATAAATTGTAACACATAGGCCCAAATATGTACGTTGTTGTATGTTGTTAGTTGATTTTGGTGGTGAACTGAATACAAAAGCGAAGTCATCTCTGTTTGGATTTGATAACATTGTAAGATAGGGCTTTTTTCCACATTTTTGATAATAACTCAGATAGGCGTGTGCAGTTTAACTTTTAATGAAGCTAAGATGGCAGAATTTAACATTAGGCTTACTAAAGAAGTGTTTAATTGATAACTGTGCCATTAGCATGAATGTATGGCCAGAATTAGCTTGTGGCTTTGGTAAACAACACAGCTACTCAAGAAGTGATGGTATAATATTCCCTTTTTTGAAAGGTGCCATTTATTTTTATGTTTTTTTTTGTGTGTTTTACACCATAGACAAAAACACATCTTGCAGAAATAATTTGGAGGTAACACTTAAATAGTTACAACACAGATCCTCTGAGAGGGTAGGATTATACCACTTCATGGAAGTGTTACTTTACTTTCTCGATTATAACACACACACTCGATTATAACACAAATCCCAAATTTTCAATATTTCTGCCTGGAAAAACACTGTACTTGAATATAACAAGCACTCAAATTTTTTCCAAACCTTACTCTCTCAGAGAATTCAAAAATTACCTTTATTATACCTGTAATCAATGAAATTTCAGTATTTTCACAACGTATACAGTACACAATTTTCTCTTTCAAACTGATGCGTAAATACCTATTGCCTCACACGTGCAATTACTCGATTTTTGCCCGAGCATGCTCAGTTGTAGTGTACCGACCAATCAGAGAGCAGCTATCAACATGCCAATGTCTTCAACCAATCACAGCGCAGCTATTTGTGCCCCCTTGCTCACAAGATGAGAGCACCCTGTTTTGCATGTGTTTTCACAGAGAAAGAGAATATTTTGGCTTTTTGTATCAGAAGTTGGTGTGTTTGACCGTTTGCATAATGTTTGGATGTCTATTTAGCAAGGGTTTGATTTAGGTTGGATAAAGAATTAAAAATATTCTTCACTGTGAAGGATGAGATGCAGCTCTTTTTTCCTCTCCTTTGGAAACGCTCAGATCTGAGGGGGCGGGGAGGCCACAGGAAGCTCATGCAAGTTCTCCTTTTGTGTCTTAATCAAAGTCCATGCAGAGTCTGTTTTTTATTGGTGGGATGTGGATGAGTCCCTGGGAATTACTCCTATAACCATCCGCATCATGTTGCCCCTAGTAGCGTATCTTATTTGAAAAATAAAAATAAGAAAAATGCAGTGACAGAAATGGCTTTGCTTGTCATTTTCCATCTTCTAAGTATAATCATAAAAATTAAGTTTCCCAAAGAAATGAAGTATTACATTAATCCACTCTAATATTTGTTTTCTATTTGATTTCACCAACAAGTGTTACAAGTAACAATTACATACTCACAGGTGTATGACTACAAACTAGACACACATAATGATCCCGCTTTTATTCAATCAAATCTCTTTAAATCTTCTCAAAACCTCTTTAAAGTCATTACATTGTGCTGCAAGGCCTTATTAAATTCACAGAAACTTGTTTAAAATTCTAGTTCAGACGTAAGGATTTTAAGATGTGCCATATATCCGAAGAAGCAGCCAAATTGGATGGACATAAATCAGTTTTTTTAAATACCCGAATACTTGAATTTCATACACCCTTGTAGTCATTAGTGCTTGTTTTTTTTTAAGTTTGAACATTTCATAAGTAATGAGTTTCAAGCTGCTTGACTAAAGTGTTGATAAAGGCAAAAAGAATCCATGTGATGCTTAAATGCAGCGTGCAGAAAATGACAGGGGCCTGAGGGCTGATTTAATTACTGTGAAACCCAATTCTGAACATTTAAATTCAAAATGATTATAAATGCAATAAATGAGATACCGAACAGAGGAAATACATCAATGAAATACAAGGACCTCGTATCCTAAAATATTCCTTTAAATGTGCATGTACTAGGGCTGTCACCTTATATGCAATATTCGGATAACCGTTCAAATATGGGGATAAATATCCGTAACCGAATGGTAAATGAATATTCAAATGTAAAATGCTGAGTTTAGCAGTGCATCAGGGCGCCTGGAGCAGTGGACCGTTTCATCCAACAGAGGGCACTCTTCGCGCAGCTTGACCCTCATCCACATCCGCTGCTCTCTTGACCTCAGTAAACAAAGAGGTGCCACTCCCAGCGGACAATAACAACACCGAATCATCTTTGTGTGTATGTTCGAAAACCGTTCAAGTTTGATTTGTAGGAAAAGTGACAGCCTTAACGTACTGAATTAAGAATATGTGATTGGCTGTTCATGTACAACTTTTACTGGTCTTAATCAACAACTTGTTGATCATTGCATGGAGTCACCTGTTGAAATATTTGCCCTATCATAGTTGGAACTACTCACCAATTTAGGTGTGAGGCTCTTCTAAGTTTATAAAATGAATATTGGCTAACTAAAAGAGTGTTTCATTGAAAACTGTGCCCATGAGCAAAAGAACCGCATTAGCTATCCATTATCTATACCAACTGTCCCCTTTGAGGTTGTAAGGGGCTGGAGCCTATCCGAGCTGACAATCAGCACGAGGCAGGGTACACCCTGGACTGGCTGCCAGCCAATTGCAGGGCCACATAAAGAGACGGACAATCATTTACACAGTCACTCACATCCAAGGGCAAATTAGAGTCACCAATTAACCCTACAAGCAAATTACA
This sequence comes from Cetoscarus ocellatus, assembly GCA_037902135.1. Classification (NCBI taxonomy): domain Eukaryota; kingdom Metazoa; phylum Chordata; class Actinopteri; order Labriformes; family Labridae; genus Cetoscarus; species Cetoscarus ocellatus. The sequence continues at coordinate 593,028 of JBAMNC010000707.1, forward strand.
GTCACCCATGAACCGAACAAGCATGTTTTTGGTCTGTAGGAGAAAGCTGAGTGCCTGAAGAGAGCCTACACATGCATGGAAAAAACAAACTTCACACATAGAGGCCCTGACTGACAGGGTTGGAACCATAAACCTTCTTGCTTGAGGCACGCACACTAACCTGCTGTGCCACCTCACATAAATCAGAAAGAAACACTTTGCAGCAATCATGTGGAGGTCACACATTAATAGCTGAAGAGATCCTCTGACAGAGTAAAATTTTAACACTTAGTGGAAGTGTTAATTAAAAGCAACACTGGTTTGTGTTAAATTTTAACTCTGAATACAGTTAAAACTACATTTGATCTGTATTACAATAATACATTTTCAAAAGATTTGAATCAACACCCTATTTTGTAGATCCATTTAGACAGGTTAGAAGTGTTAATATAGCTCTGGTAGTGTTAATTTGGCCCTTCAGATTTTGCTGTGTAGAACTGCAGAAGAGAGAGGAGCCCTGTAGATAATACTTCAATCTTTTTGCTTTGGTAAAGTGCAAAACACTCTAGCTCTTCATGATCTAATATGGTCTTATCACACCCCTACTACCTGTGCATGACTTTTGGCTGGAACTGTAACAGGAGTTAAAAAACAACAGTTTAGCCAAAAGTTTAAAGTCTTAGAAAAACTGCAAATATGACCTCAACCTGCACCTTATATATTCACACGCCCTATAACACACTTACAGTTATCATGAGGTTTATTTTAAGTAGAAATCTAAATGAAATTATCACAGTGTTCCTAATAAGCGATAAATGCTCATTTAACTAGTCAACCAAATGACAGGTATCCAAGCCTTATGCTGAAACGATCAAAGCAACAATTAAGAAGTCATGACAAACAAAGATGTTACTGCTGTAAGATAATTTATACATTTCATAGCATGAGTGTAAGAGTGGATATGTGAGTATTTGTGTGACTAAGCCTCCTTTAATGCCATAATCTCACTGCTCCACCTTCCTCAGGGACACAGCTCCAGCACAGAGGGGTGACAGTGTGTAATTTTGATTCTGCATTCACTGGTAATTGAATTCATTATGCGGACAGGGGGCCAAATCGGCTGGTATTTTGCAGCCAGTCTAGGCTGCTAATTAGAAATTAGCTCAAACATTGTGGTGTTAACTCCCTTGGGGAATCTCCTTGCCTGTACAAATCTCTAACACACCTACCCATAGCTTGTAAACGCCACCACATATTTGCTGATCAGAGCACTCTTTGCATTATCCCTGAGCTGAAACTCAACCCCTCTCCTCAACTTGTCCTCATCATTAGCACACTATAAATCTACAGAGTTCAGCTCCTTCAAAAGGAGCTCTCAGGAGGAGAGCAGCTGGGTGATTTTAAAGGGGTTTCAACAAGCTTACCGTGTGTGAACAGCTGTATAACATGACATAAAAGATTTATTTTTTCCATCACACAGTGCCGAGGTTTCATTCCCAGAGGCTCCTAAGGGACAACCAAGGCTCAGGAGATTGTAAAAGCTGTTGCTGCTTTGTTACATTGAGATAAAAAAGAAAACTCTCAAAGACAGGAGAGGGGCTCACTGAGAGGAGTTCCTGTGGCACTTTAAGGAAACATTTGGAAAGAAAATCTACAAAGTCACTGCACAGGTTTTGGCACCAACAAATGGATAAATATCTAATTAATATCAGAGTGGTGTTTTTCAGCATTAAAGAATCATAACCAACTGAGTGTTGACTTTAATTAGATGTAGACTCCTGAATTTAATGAAAGATTTAACTTTGCATCAAAGAAGTGGAATATTGTTTTTTTTTTTACAATCTTCCCTTCAAACCAGTAAAGTGTTTTTTGTCTCTTAAGTTAAACAAGTCACCGTAAAAATGATTGTCTTGTAACTGCAAAAAGAATTTGAAAATTTTTCTGAGAGCAGCTATCCCTTTTTGGCATGAAAATTTAATAACTTAGTGTTAGGAGAGTCATGAAGAGATCATTGACAAGAAGAATTTTTAAAATGGACAGGAAAAGGATGTTAAATATGGCATTATGACTGAGAATGTTAACAAATGAAACAGTTGTGAGCACTAAGAAGACAAAGTGAAAATATCAATGTATCCACCTGAAATCAACAACATATTCTTGTTTTGTATCGACTCAGACCTCCTCAAAAATGATCAAGCTATTCCATTAAATCTAACAATGTCTAGACACAGGAAAAAAAACAAAAATGCACACCAAGGTGAAACGATTTGAGATCATGGTTATTGCCTAAGTGGAGTAAGAGCATTGCTTTTTAGTAGGGGTGTGCTTTATTGATTTTTGTTAATCCGGTATGTTGATATTTTTGATTTAATTATTACTGATACTGATATACTGATATATTATGCCAAGGGCTCTCCACTCTACTGAACTGACTTGTTCTTTTTATGTTTACAGTCTTTCTGTGTTAGAAATAAATGTGAAGGAAGAAAAACATCTTTTTAATCCTAAAATATTGCACTTTTGATTCATGAAATTGGACATTCGGTGATGATGAGGTAAATGGATTTGGTAAATTTGTACATTCAACCAAAATTACATCCAATATATGGGATATATATATCCAATATGTGTGGCCAACTATCTGCTGTAATTATCTGAAAAAATGTTCAAAAAAATCTTCTGATACTTTTATTGACCCAACAATATATTGTGCGTCCTTAATTTTTAGTTCTTGTATTTAGGGCCGTCATCAACTCAGGAAAGACCTGGTCGACAAAAATATTTCCCACACTTAAACCAACTGATTTCTCATTGCATCTTACATCAATAAACCACACAAAAGCACAAACATAGAAGACACCTGTAAGCCACAGTTTAATCATCAGTCAGACCTGAATCAAAATAACCCTAAATGTGTGCTGTGTTTGCATTTCGGGGGATTAGATATCTTTAAAAGAAGATGCATGGATGAGCCAATAAAGCTTCACACAGAGAGGGATGTGAATGTTTGTATGAATCAGTTATTTTTAATATCTAATTTCTCTCACACCATCTTCATCATTTTGAGACTGCAATACAGAATGTTGAAGATCTCTGATTTTTATTCTGGCTTTATGTTTGGATATGAAATTCAAGGTTAGACTTTCTGGGGAGAACATAGAGTTAAATTTTATAAATAACTGGACATTTGATCGAACATTTGGGGCTTTAGCTCTGCAAGTCTCCCACAGGCTTCATGTATGAAGAGCAGGATTTAGAATTCAAAGTAAATTAAGACCAAAATAAGAACAGCGTAACTAAAATTTAATTCATGGATATAAAAATGTACACATACATGTGCCTTTTTCCAAAATTTAAACCTTCACTTTGGTTGCTTTATTCCAATGCAGTGGAAAAAATGCAACACGTGCATATTTCCTTTGTTTCATACAGCATTATTTTGAAGTGGGCCAAGTCCAGACTGAGTCCCACAACGACCAGAGTTGGCCTGATATCATCACGTCATTGCCAGCATTGCTATAACTGTGAGTTGTGTCATCCATGATAGAAAGGAAGCTAGCAGGCTAAGCTACACACAACATTACTGACTGATTAATAGCTGAGGTTAAACATATCTTATGTAAGATTATAATTATGAGCAATTTCATCAATGTTTGACACACCTTACAATATGAGTACAAACAAACTAAGTGCATGAAGAGGAGGGGCTTTTAACACTTGCTAGTGGACCACATAGGACACCAGATAGAATGGTAACTTGTTCAGTGAAACTGTCAGCGATGTGGAAAAGTGGAGAGCAGCTTTAAAATAATTATAAATTCTCTTACCCTGCTTGAACAAGCTGGACTACAGTGTGGGAATTACACAGGTTTTTGCATCAGTTGATTTTGTCTTGTCCTGTCATGATGTGCTGTGGGGACTGTAATGAGTAATGTTGCTATCTCCTGGTATGTTGTGCCTGTGCACAGAAAAGGACTCAGTGGGATTCAAAACATTATTATTAAGTGGTATTTTGTTATCTGCCTGGTTGCCTGGTAGCCATAATACATCATTATTACAACTGCTGCTGCGGCATTGTGAGGAGTTAACTGATCACTGTGAGGGTGCTCGCATTTACTACGCACTGGGGATCATTGTGAGCAGAGTCTGGTGTGAGCGGCTGTTCAGACCAGGTGTGCTGAGCTTATATATACTTGTGTGTTGCAGTGCTCAGTGCTGACTCATTCTCTCATCAGCAGAGATTGTTAGAGCTTCTTGGGTTGTTGTGTGAAATGTGAAAAATTCTGCTCATGTGCTTTAAAACGTGTGTGAGAAGTACACAAATATATTGAAGATAGTAGTTCAAGGAGTTGGTCATTCTAAACCAGCCTTTTTATTTCTCTTCGTACCCTAAAGCGGGGTCCACACATAAGGATTTTCTAAATCTGAAAAGTTTTTTTTATCTGTTAGAGACCCCGCAAATGCAGATAAAATATCAGGCATTGAACAATTTTGATCTTACTGTGTGTGGTGTGCTCAGATAATCTCAACCCACCACACTTATAACGATTCTGTCCCACCACGGATCTAGAATCTAGTCCTCAAAGACAGAAATCCTGCGTAATCAAAGGTGATCTAATGAAAACGATGAAAAAGAAACATAGCAACAACCGGAAAGCACAACACACAACATGGGAGAGGACGTATGAGAAGAGGGAATGATGGTGGTCTTGGGACTATTTTTGACGGGAATTCTAAACTAAAAGAAGAGACTGGGGGGAAAATCCTGGAGACAGCATGAACAAGTGACCTGGTCCTCCATTTCTTAGGTCCACTGAACTTTATGTTTCAGGTCGGCCATGCTTGTTTTTGTTTACGCCTGCTTTCTCCAGTTAGTTCCCTTCTTGATATGCTAAATTCGATTCCACGTCAGAATTCACAGAGTCATGACTCAGGAGTCGCTGGCTTTCCCCACACACGAGGATTTTTGGTCATAAATATTGGAGTTAATTATCTACGATTGTCGGCCCTGACCTGTTTTGGAGTCGATTATTGGGACAAATGCAATCTTAACACAACTCAGACCACAGGATATTCTTGTAGGATAATCTTATAAAACATAAGATAATCGGGCGTTTGCCATCCTTGATCGGGAAGGGGGAAAGTCAGGACAAAAACAGCCTGATAATCTTTAAGTGTGTACCCCGCTTAACTAAGTTCTCTTTCTTTACGTCTTTAATTAAAGTCAACTGCATGGCGGCAGTGGTTTGGTTGAACATTTCGAGCATTTCAGACAAACGCTTTTACTTATGGGCTGGTAGCTATCTTATTTGTGTTATGTTCCTGATCCCTATAAATTGTCTGTGATTTCAGTTTTAGAAACCCAGTCCTGCAATTGCATCCCAATCCCAGATCTTCTGACAGTCACTCTGTTTGTTTCAGTTGCTGGGTCAGTCGTGTCCTCACTTAAGCAACCTGCGCCAGGGGCTGATTGGAAATGAGCCGAGATGGAGCAACGCCCACTTGTATCGGAACAAATCTTCTGGATAATCTAGGTGTGAAAACGACCTCGGTGTGTGTACTCTCACATACAATTTTGAGCATTTGGATCAGGAGAGGCACCATGGGAATGGAGCAGCAGTGTCAGGGGAAGCTACAACTGCTTTGAGGCCAAAGTGTGTTGAGTGAGAGACAGAGCATTTCATATACAGTATTTGGTTATTTGTAACAGCTTGTGTGTCGCGAAGCTCGGCATGGTGCCAAAAGAGCCTGTTGGAGGGACAGAAATATCCTATCAGCCTTTCTGGCTTTATTTAATAGTGAATAGAAATTATGGCCTCCTTAGCCCTTTTAAAGTGAGCTCTCCTTCTATAAGCTACTACCTGTACACATTAACAACACTACAGAGAAATGTGTCTCACTTTAGAGGTATTCTCTGAAACATTAGCGTTTAAATGTTTTTATTGTTGCTCAGTTTCAGGCTCACGTGTTGCGCTGCCATGTGTGAATACAAAGCAGGGCAGCCTTTGGCCAAAGTGGTGACCAAATTAGACAGTTGTTTACAAACCAAAATGTAATTGTAACTAAATTTTCATGTACAAATGTATTTCTTTCTAAAATACTGGATCAACTGAAATAATGTTTCCAAACTTCTGTTTAAGATTACAGGTGAATGCTCCATTATCTCCTCCATGGTGAAAATATTGATAAACTCTGAAAAGAAAAGTCAGAAAATAAAAAACACAATCCTGCATCTTGTCAATCTCCCTCTTGTCTTGCTCCTCGTCCACGTTGATGTGAGTGACAGAAGGGAAAATAGAGATGGGACAACATTGCGCTGCATTGCGTTGCTTGCGGTCAGTTAGGACACTCACATCTGATTCAATGCAATTAGACTGAATTTGTCACGGATGCTTACATGTGTCATAGTCAGCTAGGACATGGTGTAAGAGTGTGTACTGAATAATGTGTCAAAAACAAACTGAGGTGTGACTTTAAAAACAGAAACTGAGCTGAATTTGTAGTCCTGTTACACCCTACTTTAAAGGTTTTGCACTTTTCCTGTGTACCACTACCTGCATCTTTGGTAATTGGGGCCACAGCACTGTGTTTCCGAGAAGATGCCTCCTGTTTGTGTCACCAGAGAACACGAGTTTACTGGGAAACAGATGTCACAATAACAGTTTAAACTTGTTTATCTTGCTTCATAATTATTGGAAGCCAAATTGGTAATTGAAAGTGTGTAATCCCCTCAGTCTCTGGGACACTTTTTCAGTCTAATTTAGGAGAATTGATGGTATTTAGCATTCCCAATTTTGTGTTAATAGGTTTTAGTAGGGCTGTCCTTTTTATCTGAGCATGAGTGTGGAGTCTTCAGCACACATGCTTGCTGTAGCATAAATAAAGAAGCACGCTGTTGATTTTTGTGTGTTTGTACATAAAAAGGCTCTGATGTTGATCATATTACCACAATCTCATATTAAACATATTCAGCCGTAAGATCTGCTGAATAGAG